>OU343218.1:196195164-196303977 GCA_910596185.1 Chrysanthemum makinoi | reverse complement strand
TGCTTAGGAGGATTGACCAACCTAACCTAAGTAGTAGACCGAGTGGGAAGGTAAGAATTGACCAACCGACCCTTCTTCTTTGCTTGTGCGAACTGACCAAATGATCACCTGCCATATGGATGAACTTAAGAAGTTAGGGATGAGTGTCTAAGATGCTAGCGGCCGGGCACTCATTGTTATGAATCTTGCATGTAGCGGAACTTAATGACTTGGCTTAGGGGACTAAAAATAACTGGACTTTCAAGGGTAGTAGCTTGATTTCCGGTGGAAACCTTTTCTCGATAGGTTAGGACCGACCAAATGCTGTCCTAGCGACCTAAACCCCCACTTGAAGCAATTGGAAGTAATTAAACGTGAACATAACCTGATAGGATGAGTAACTAGGTTAGCACACTTATCCTCTATTGATCACAACCATTGCCTTTATTTGCTTACTTTCATTTTCTTGTCCTTCTAGTTAATTAATCATTTCAACCTTAAAACCAATTAAAATCTGTGACACCTAGAATTAATTAGAATCCGCTCGCATAGCTCTTGGGGCAACCTCGGTTTTACCGATTACTACACTACACACGATCGGGTACACTGCCCGTTAGTGCATAAGGTAGACCATGGGTAAACGAGACAATTATAAATATTAAAACCTGGTCGGTAAAACCTGCATCAAGCATCAATAAGAAAATGAAATTGGACTTGAATTCTTCTTATGTTTGGCATTGTAGACTTGCTCATATACGCAAGACTCGCATGCAAAAGCTACAACGTGAAGGGCTTTTGCAAAATATCAATGATGAATCATTTGATAAATGTGAGTCATGCATATCTGGGAAGATGGCGAAGAAACCTTTTCATAGCAATATGGAGGCGTCGATCTACTTGGTCTTATTCATACTGATGTGTATGGACCACTTTGACATGTGTCAAAGAGAGGTGCTAGCTACTTCTTAACCTTTACTGATGATTTCAGCCGTTATGGTTATGTTTATTTACTTAAGCATAAACATGAGGTGTTTGAAACATTTAAGGTTTTCAAAGCAGAAGTAGAGCTGCAATTAGGAAACAAGATTAAAGCTCTTCAATCAGATAGAGGCGGTGAATATCTAAGCCAAGAGTTTAAAGATTACTTAGCTGAGAATGGAATTGTCTAGAATTTCACATCTCCATATACTCCACAACAAAATGGTGTATCTGAGAGAAGGAATCGTACATTGTTAGACATGGTGCGATCAATGTTTAATCTTACTACTCTGCCTTTATCCTTTTGGGATTATGCTTTAGAATTTGTTGTTCGTATTCTAAATATGGTTCCCACCAAGAAGGTTGATAAGACACCATATGAAATATGGCATAATAAAGCTCCTAACTTGTCTTATTTAAAGGTCTGGGGTTACGAGGCGTATGTTAGACGTGACTCAGCAGATAAACTCCAACAGAGATCTGTAAAGTGTATCTTTGTAGGATACCCTAAGGAAACTATGGGTTACTACTTTTACTATCCAACTGAAAATAAAGTAATTGTTGCTAGATATGGAGATTTTCTTGAAAAGGATCTCGTATCTCAAGAATTCAGTGGGAGAGTTTATGATCTGGTAGATGATCATGAAGATACATTACCTTCTGAAAACACTAACATACTTCCGGTAGAACCTGATAGTCTGGGTCCTCCACCAGAAGTTGAAGTGGTTCCCATTGGTAGATCTGTAAGGACTACGCGCTCAACTGAACGTCTATGTCTTAACATAGAAGTTGAGGAAACTATATTAGGAGATCTTGGAGAGCCTGCTAATTATAGAGTTGCCATGGCAAGTCCTGAAAAGGACAAATGGCAAGCTGCAATGAATGGGAAATGCAATCCATGAAAGATAATGAAGTCTGGGAAGAGGTTGACTTACCTCCAAATGCTAAGGTAGTTAGAAGTAAGTGGCTCTATAAAATAAAGACTGGCATGGATGGCAATGTACACATCTATAAAGCTCGTCTATTTGCGCAAGGTTTTACTCAAACTTTTGGCATATATTATGAGGAGACTTTTTCTCCTTGATGCAGGTTTTACTGACCAGGTCTTAATATTTATAGTGTCTCGCTATACCTATAGTCTACCCTAATGCACTTACGGGCAGTGTACCCGGTCGTGTGTAGTGTAGTAAATGGTAAAGCCGAGGTCGTACCAAGAGCTATGTGTGTTGGATTATTACTAAGTCTAATTGTCACAGAATAATGATGGTTTCGATAGGGAATTAATTAATTAAACTACTAATGCCGAATGAAAACAGATAAATGGGTAAAGGGAAATCAATAGAGGAATAGTGGTGCTAACCTAGTCAATCCTCCTAGCTAGTTATGTCTACGTCTACCTAATTCCAATTACTTCAGGTGGGGTCAAATTCGAGAGGACAACATTTGGTCAATTCAGCCCTAACCTATCGAAAGATGCCACCATAGGAGAAATCAGCGCACCGTCATAAGTCCCTGTTGTTCCCGATCCCTAAGCCAAGTCATTAAGTACCGCTACATGCTAGATTCTAAATAGTGAGTGCCCGACCGTTAGGAACTTAGACACTACACCCCCCAATTCTTAAGTTCATCCAAACTATAGGTGATCAGTTGGTCAAATCGCACAAGTAGAAAGGGTCGTCAGTTGGTCATATCTTACCCTTCCCGTCTCAGGCCGCTCACCTAGGGTCATTGGTCATATCTCCTAGGCAATTGGCCTCTACCGCCATTCAAAACTACCGAATCAAGGGTGACTACCAAAGAACTATGCATGCATACACTTAGAAATAATTGTACGGAAGTAAAGGTAAATGGAAACAAAACAATTAAGGAATCATAACTAGGCTAGCACCAAAGGGTGCTTAGCCGCCCATATTAATCATGCAAATCAATTCAATATTCAAAGGTACGAAATACATGAATTGAAAGTAAAAGAAATATAAAACGCTAAAGCTTATTGTAATGGAGTGACTTCTCCCTTGGAAACAGCTCCGTATGCTCCCTAGACCTGCCTTGAGCTTTTTCCCACGTTCTCATAGAGTTGTGTGTGGAATGGGATGATTAGAAATGCTGGAATTTGTGGGGTATTTATAGGCAGTGCGGGTTACGGCGTAACCAATATAGGAGTTATGCCGTAACCTTCTATTCCGTCGTAAATGCACTAGATCTGCTAGTTACGGCGTAACCTAATAAGTGGTTACGACGTAGTCTTCAATAAACACTTACGTCGTAAGTGATGCAAGAGTTACGCGTAAGTATCAACGGCGTGGATCTTCATTTGACCAAATGTAGTTACGTCGTAACCTTTGGGAAGAGTTACGCCGTAACCTTTTGAAAAGTTGGTATTCTGAGTCACGCAATAGTTACGGCGTAATGTGAGAGAGGAGTTACGCCGTAACTTCTTCAAAATAGGCATACTGTGATAAATCTTTAGTAATGTTTCCATTTCCGCGTCTCTTTAGCTCCAATGCTCGTAATTTACCTGAAAGTGGAAAACAATGGAAAACAAGCGTAAATCCATATAAATGATATAAATAACGAGCATTATCGGGGGTTGACACTTAATATTCAGGACTATTTGATGTTATCACTCCTGTAGCAGACATTAGAGCTATTAGAATTCTCATAGCTATAGCAGCATACTATGACTATGAGATATGGCAAATGGATTTCAAAACCGCCTTCTTGAATGGTCGCTTAGATGAAGACATCTATATGAAGCAACCTGAGGGGTTCGTGAATCCATAATTTCCAAACCGTGTATGCAAACTTCAAAGTTTCATTTATGGATTGAAGCAAGCATCGAGGCAATGGAATAAGAGATTTTATGAAGAAATCAAAAGGTATGCGTATATCACAAAGTTAGTGGGAGTGATGTAATTTTCCTTATCCTTTATGTCGATGACAATAATTATGGGAAAAGACATTCCAAGTTTGCAAAGTGTTAAGGCATATCTTGGACAGTGTTTTTCCATGAAGGATTTAGGAGAAGCTGCATACATTTTGGGAATCAAGATCTACATAGATAGATCAAAGCGGTTAATTGGTTTAAGTCAAAGCGCTTACATTGATAAAATATTGAAGAGATTCAATATGCAAAATTCCAAGAAAGGATATTTGCCGATGGAAGTAAAGCATTGCTTGTGTAGCGATATGTGTGCTTCAACACCTGCGGAGGTGGCACGCATGCAGAAAGTTCCTTATGTTTGAAGAGGATCTATTATGTATCTGTGAGATGCACAAGGCCGATGTGGCGTTCGCTCAAAATATGACCGGTCGATATCAACAAAGTCCAGGTGAACTTCACGGACTGCTTTGTTAAACATAATCTAAGGTATCTTAGGAATCTGAAAGATATGTTTTTAGTGTATGGTGGAAATCCGATACGTGAGCTTGGTGTTACAGGTTTCGTTTTGCGTCGGCAATATGATAAAGATGATCTACGAAGTCTCGGGACGGGTTATGTCTTTGTCATTAATGGAGGAGCAAGATCTGGAAGAGCAAGAAGCGAGCACGATTGTGATGTCTGCGGACAGAGGCGAATACATAGCTGCTTTGGAAGTCGCAATGGAGGTCGTTTGGATTAGGAAATTCATTTCAGGGCTTAGTGTTATACCTTCAATTAAATCGCCTATTGATATGTTTTGTATTTCGTTTTTGCAATCATATTTGCCAATGAACCAGAGTCATGAAGGGCACGGACATTTTCTACTAAGTATCACTATGTTCGGGAACACTTCCGCGAAGGTGAAATTAATCTATTGAAAGTTCACAAAGACGAAAACTTAGTTGATCCTTTCACTAGGGCTTTACCTAGAGAAAAGCTTATTGGACTTCCCAATGGCATTGGACTTCGTTTGGCTAATAGTTTCATGCATAATTGTGATTAGTATTTGGATAAAGGATATTGTAAACATTTATTATTTTGATGAAATAAAATTTTGATTATGTCTATTTTCATTTATAATATTATTGTCCTATATTTGCATGTTTAATCAATGAGTAACTAAGTTATTCTAAATTGTCCGTTGTTAGTTAATGATATGGGAGTATCATTAAACTAAGAAAAATCTGAGATATGTGGAAGAATATACTTGAAAGTATATTGATGAGAAAGCATACCAGTTTCAGATGATATTCAATGAATTGAATATAGGACTTATCTCAACTACATAATTTACTTTATAGATATTGTTGTTAAGTAAATTATGAATAGTTATCCTCAGACTTGAGATACCAGATAAGTGTCATAAATGTAGTGCTTTTATGTGGAACAACTTAACGCTATACGTAACTGGTAGTCATAAGGGTTGTTTACAGAAGTGTTACAAAGTTTGTGGGTTATTCTTGTAGTCAAGATAGAATTTGTTCCTTCAAATTATTTGGAGTTTAATCTAAGGCCCCTCG
The DNA here is from genome assembly GCA_910596185.1 of Chrysanthemum makinoi. NCBI lineage: Eukaryota > Viridiplantae > Streptophyta > Magnoliopsida > Asterales > Asteraceae > Chrysanthemum > Chrysanthemum makinoi. Next base: position 196,298,577 of record OU343218.1, on the reverse strand, counting down.
TAGGGTTGACAAGATGTTTGTGCGGCCGCACCCAAGATCTCCCCTGAATATGTTCAGAAGATTTGGTAATCTTGGTCATTCACTTAAAAAGATAAACAGAATGGCTGAATAAAGAATGACTTAATTCCATATCTTTATTTAACGTGGTATTAGAAACAAAAGGATAATAATAATGAGAAATCATTAAAAGGTTTTCCAGGAGCCTTACTCGAGTCGTGCTAAAGGCATCGAAGTGTTGCTAGATGCTAACCGATGTGATCACACTATTAAGATATATCCAAGTGGGAGTTGTTGGTTTGATGGATATAAATTAGTAGTCGTGAGTTAGGATCGAACTCGAAACCACGGGATTGCACACTTTGCGTATGAGAATTAAAGTTAATAATTAAATATAAAATGTTATATTTATTTATTATTTACACGAAATATATAACGGACGTTAAGTTAATTAAGTGTAATGGACTAACGATCGTTAAATGTTAAATGGAAGGACTAAATAATAAAATAGAGATTGGGAAGGTTCCGGAAACCCTCTTGGTGATGCATAACCGATCGGCCAAAGGGTTCCCCAAGCCCAACCCATGCTTAACTTGGTAACCAAGTTATCATGTGTATAAATACAAGGCATAGGGTCTTTGTATTCCATCTCTTGTACTCTTAATCAAAAACCTAAAACTTGTTTGTGTGTTTTTGTCCATAACCGATCGAATAAACACCCTTGGGTGTCGATCCACTTGTTTTTCCAAAACAAAAGTTTTCGTGTTCTTAAAACAAGCATTACTTTAATTTGATTTAGTACGTGTGTACAAGAACGTGGTACTAACACACTATTGTTAGTATCTTGGATTGAATTATAAAATTGGTAAATGGTAATTCACATAATCCTATAAACCCTAATTAGAGTTCATCACTTGCTAGTTTAAAGGAATTGATTCTTGTTGGGCTAGAATCAAAAGGTACGCATACTTTACGTTTATGTTAATTAGTTATTCATTAATTCGTTCATATACGCTTTCGCATGTTTCTTTGATGTTTTATATATTTTATATATGATTGTCATTTTATATAATTCCAACAATATTATCATGTTATTAGCCCATTTAACTATTAAGTTTGACATCATTATATCGGTAATACTGACAACACGAGTTAAAGCTTCTTAAAATGCGTCATGTTGTACAAATGCATTGCCAACATTTTCAACTAGAATGATCAAGACCATAACGTTTGCTACGAATATATATGAACTGAATACAAAGTCTCTAAAACAGTACGGACTATTTGTGTAAATTGTCAAAATATCTTACGTGGACACATCCTGCAGACAATTATTGGAAGAGTAGTCACGTCTTTAACGTGCTAATTAGTTTTTAAGAATAGACAAAAGGTCTACATAAGTGATGTCGATCGTGGTCTAATAACATATTTTAAATCAACTTATATTTTGAGCCAGGTAAAATAGGGAATCAAGATGCTAAAATAAACCAAAAAATCTGTCTAAAAGGAAATTTTATACATTAAATATATCTTGGTTAAAGTTAATACAGTATGTATTAACTAGAGGTGCGTTATATGCAGTACCATTCTTAGATATAGTACTTTACAGTACCATTTTAAAAGAATCTGGACCATAGGATCATTTGATCAATGGTTAATATTAGATAGTGGCATTTATGTAAATAAATATAAACTTTTTTTGGCTGGAAAACGTTTTAGAAGGGCACATATGGTATTTTGCTTTTTCCATAAACACAACCGCTTAACATAATACTCCCATTTTTTGCAAAATAACCGGCAACTTGCACAATGATAAGACGGAAATTTAATTTCCCTGCATTTTCTCACCATTTTCAACAAATCTTATCATCATCAGTTAATTTAAAAGCTATAAACAAACCTACTCACCTAATCATTCATCACACCGTTAAAAAAACACATATAACATACATCATCCGTTGAAATCTTAAGAAACATGTCAGGTATCATAAAAATTAGCTGTTTAATCTTTATATTATGATTTTGTTTTGCTTTTTTTGATATTATTAACATAAATGCATCAATATTTTATCATTAATTGAAACGGAAAAAAAAATTAAGATGCATGTGTGTTAAATACGGTTGATATGGAAAAAAAGGTAATTTATTCTTGAAAATTAACATTTAAAAATTATTTGATTGATTGGTTTATAGATATGAAAAAAAATTATATGACATTGAATTATTATGTATTTTTAATTTTTCAATTTATATGTTTTATAAATTTTGTTTGATGTTTAGTAAAGTAACAGGTTTTACTGATTAATGAACATATATGTTTGAAACATAGGTGCTAAATTTGTTGATATTGGATATGGGAGGTAGATGTAAAATGGTATTAAATGATTTAGTAACATAGGTGCTAGTTGACCCTGATGATTATGAACATATATGTTTGTTATGAACATATATATTGTTGAAAATTAACATTAAAAAGTTATTGGATTGATTGGGTCGAAGATATGAAACAACTTTAGCTAGATGTAAAATGGTATTAAATGAGTTAGTAACATAGGTGCTAGTTGACACTGATGTTTATGAACATATATGTTTGTTATGATCATAAACATGTAACTGGGTGCTTACAAAGTATGAAAAGTTATGAAAATGGGTAAATTAGAACAAAATCATAGGATATACTGATTAATGTACATATATGTTTGTCTCAGGTTAAAATAAGTATGTGAACCATGTAAATGGATGTATTAGGGTTATTTGTTAATGGTAAAAGTGGTTTAATTACCTATATTTGTCTGAACATGATGCTTATATAGGTATTAATTTTGATGTTAATACCTTTGTTGGTATTGGGTATAAGCAAACATAAATGTATGGCGATGAATATAAGCTAGTTTGTGGTTAAAAAACAATGATAAAGGCTGAAGTTGTAGTAACTATGCTTTGTTTGTACTAAGAAGCAGAGCAAAAACAGAGTTAACGGAAAAAAATTGTATTTGTTGCATAACGTTTAAATATGGATGATAGAATACATGGGTGTTTAGTTTATGTCATTAATGGTAGATGCAGCATAGCAATGGTGTTTCGATATGCGGAAAAAAGGTATAAAACTGATGTTTACTGCGTATAATACATTGGTGTTGTGGTTTTGATTAAGTGAATTGGTTAGATATTGATTAAACAATAGAGTTTTGCTAAAATGGTTTTGTAGATTAGGATCAGGTAAGATGTCGTAGACATGAGTGTTTGTCTGTACATATATATTTGAGTTTACATAAAACATACATGTATAGCGGTGAATAACTGTTAATTTATCTTGTAAAAACAATGATAATTGTGGAATGTGGAATAACAAGTGTGTTTGTAGTAAGAAGATGTAGTAAAGTATTGATTTAGGAATATTAAAATTGATAATGATAAGAGCATTACTGGTTGGGAATGGATAACAAATTCTATTAATAATAGTAAACTTGATAAACAAGGGTGTTTGTATATGGGTTAAAAATGCAAAAAAAACAGGTGTTCTGATGATTAGAAATTAGTAATTTTTTAATGGAAATGCATATATAGGTATTGAAAAGGGGTGTTTGGGTATACGATAAAAAGAAAAAAAAAATGTTATTTTGAATATTTGGTCAACATATATGTTATTTGTATGGCAATTTAGTACATGCATGTTTGCAATTTACTGTTATCAACATGTTGCAGGGGATAAACAAAAGAATACGAAAAAAAGAGCAAGAGGAAAGAAGTTGGTACAACAGGCTGAAAAAGTGGTTGATACTAACACTAGAAAAGATAAGAAACGCAAGGTAGAAAAACAGGACATTAAGGCAGAACCTAGTAACCCGGCATCGGAAAAAATAAGCTCACCTAGTAAACCTGTTCCGAAACCATTAGCAGCAACTACTTTTCAATGTAGGTCTAGCCCAAAAAGCTTGTACCTAGCTTGTGGGAATCTTATGCCGCACCAAATAGCGTGTTTGGAAAAGATGGGATTTGGGGAGGTTGTTGTATACAAACGGATAGTATTCCAGCTAGGATAGGATTGTATGTTGTTGATAAGTTGGATGTTCAAAAGATGGAGATTAGATTAGCATCAGGGTCAATCAAAATAACTAAGGACTTGATAGCAGAGATGTTAGGTGTGAAAAACGAAGGAAGAGATATAGAAGCGGGTGAGGAAATAAGAGATGCAGAAATGATAGCGAGATGGAGAAGTCAATATGAGGGTGTTGCGGAAATTAAGCCTGCAAATGTTAAGCTTAGAATAAGACAATCAAGGGAAGCAGATATGAATTTCAAACTAAACTTTGTGGTGCTGTTTTCTTCTTTAATGGGTAAGCTGAAGAATAAAGGCCTGTGTGATTTAAAGATACTAGATTACATTAGCCCTGAAACGAACCTTTCATAAATAAACTGGTGCGAGTATATTTGGAAGAGTATTCAGAAATGCAAAATAGGATGGACGAAAGGAAAAAAGGATAACTACTTTCTTGGTCCACTAACGTTTCTCATTGTAAGTAAATGTGTTCCATATTGTTGGTACAAATTTATGTTATCATTGGTTATTGGAAAAAAAATACATATTAACTGAATTATTATAACATGTATGAATCAGTTGTGTTACGTTGATGGTACAAAGTGCAACACTTTTAAAGTTGCACGAAAGAGACCACCAACCAAGGTATGGACACATGAGCTGCTGAGTGAACGGGAAGATGCAGAAGTTCTTGCAGGAGGAATTAGGAGGGGAGATATTGAAGATCCGTTTGTTGAGGAAGATCAGGATCCGCCACCGGTGAATATGGAGGTAATATGTAATAAGATTGATAATACAATGTTTTTTTGTGCATGAATGTTGGATAAAAGACATAATGAACTTCTGAATTTCTTTGTGTAACAGGGATGTTTGTGGCTATTAAACAAGTATATTAAAGACATGGAGAAATTAGGGAATGATTTTGAAAGGACTTTGGAAGCTGCAGTGAAGATGTCCGCGGGGGACAGTGAGTTGCAAGTGTTAGTTGAACAATATAGAGCCGTTAGGAATACAACATCCGTTAGTACACCATCAAGCATTTCTAACATAAATGTTACGATGGGAAGGACAGAAGAAAGGGGAAAAGATGTTGAAAAAGAAAAAGGCAATGTAAGCATTGAAGATTTTGTTGATGAAGGATCTCAGAGTAAAGGAAAAAACAAAGTGGACGATTCTGGAGCACCAATGGAACCAATGGTAGAGTGGGGTCCGGAAACACAAAAGCTGGCTGTGGAGAGTATTGACAAAGCTTGTGAATATGGGTTTGACTCTCCCGGAGCGATTATTGGACCATTGACGCAAGAGGCTTTTGTAAAAATAGCTGTTGAAGTTGATCGTACAATTGAAAAAGCAAAAGCCAATGATGATCTGGATTATGGTCCAAGTTTTAGTCTTGGTTTAACTCCAGACTTTGCAATAGCGAGGGAAACGTTGGTGACCCCAGATGCTTTGAAGGACATTTCAGTGATATCAAGTCCGGTGCCTATAAGTTTTTGCACAGCAAGCGGAGTAGCAGGTCACCAAGCGGTGCCTAAAGAAAAACGGCAAACATCATTGACTCAAGCAATGAGGTCACCATTTGAAAAAAGAATTTTGGAAGCTAAACCGAACTACACGGCAGATGAAATTAAGCTCGAGAAGTACCTTTTTCTGACGACTGCATATGATATGTCGTAAGTAAATTATTAAATGAAGTTTATAATTATGCATATATGCTCTTTGAAATACAGTAAAAGAATATCTTATCAACATTGTTTATTTTCGGTTTTAATAGTGAGGTCCTGTACATGTCAAGATGTGGTCGAAAGTTATCAAGAGACCAGTTGCACGACATGGGTGAAGAATATGTTGAAAATCACATGCTGGACGCTTGGGCGGTTGTTATGAATTCAATGGAGGATTATAGAAGCCAAGACTCTCCTTTGAGATTGTTTTTGCCAACATATGTAGTGGTAAGAGTATTTGTGACGTATATTACATTTATTTGAATTTAAAAAAATTACTTATATGTAATAAAATAAAATGCAGGATAATAAGAGTTTTTCTGATGAGCCATATGACAATGATCGGTTACAAGTGTTGGTGCAACATATTGAGAAGGCTGCTGGAAAAAAGAATGACTTCAAAAATCTGAAGAACATCGACCTCGTAAGTATATGATGAATATATTTTGGTATTAGAGTAACAAGGTCCTATATATTGAAAGTTATAGTAATAGATGAACGTAATTAGAACATAGTCTGCAACTTGTGCGTATACTCTTGTAAATGTACATAGATGGTGTTATGTGTATATGTGAACTGAAGTAGGAAGCAGTTGCAATGATTAATCGGTTACTTATATGTGAACTGAATTAGGAAACAGTTGCAATGATTAATTGGTTACTTATAGGTGAAATGAAACAGAACATGTATGCATTACCTTTTGATGTAAACTAAAACATATATGTACATAAACTCAAACATGTATGCATTCCCTTTTGATGGAAACAGAACATGTATGCATTCCCCTTTGATGTAAAACATAACATGTATGCATTCCCTTTTGATGCAAACAGAACATGTATGCATTCCCTTTTCATGTAAAACAGAACATGTATGCATTCCCTTTTGATGTAAACTCAAACGTATATGTACATAATTTTAGTAGTAATCTTAGCTGAAATGAATTAGAACATAATTGCACTGTCATGCCTTATGCAATGAATCAGAACTTTCTATGTTATTCGAGGACGTAATATGTTTGGACATTGTAACTGACACTTTATTAAAATGCAGGCCTTTTTACCAGTCGATAATCAAAGACATCAATTTCTACTTGCATTTTATCTGAAATATGGATCTGTGATAATGTTTGACCAAAGAAAGATTGGCAAGAAACCCAGAAGTAAAGTAAAAGGAAAGCTTAGCAACATGAGAATTGCAGAGATGCTTGTAAGTAAAATTTACAACAAATGTGTTATTCAGTATAGTAGTATAAATTCATTGAATTGGTAAAGTATATTCCGATGCTAACATAAAAATGGTGTACAATGCAGCATTCAGATTTTAGCCGATATCTGTTTAATCTAAGTCATGCTAAAGCTGGTAACTTATTCAAAGCGGAACTGGAGATTGCTGAATTTGAAGGTCAAACTGCCAAGGTCAGAAATTATGCAGGTTTGTTTGTGATGCGTCAGATGGAAACATATATGGGCAAGGGAAAAAGCTGGGAATGGGGACTGGATGGAAATAAAGACAAACTTGAGAAGCAAATGGTCGTGTTAAGGAAAAAGTATGCTACACGTATGCTGTTGGACAAGAGCAACTTGTTGATGGGGAAGGTTAGGGCAGATATTGAGAGTACTGCCGGAGTAGTGCTAAAAAACCCTGTTACCAAACAGGTGTCAAAAGCAAAGTGAATGTCATGGTGTCAAAACATTTAAAACTGGTACTGCGTGTGTTAGGTTAAGATGAATTTGGTTATGACTTGTGTTAGGTTTCTTATGAAATAATTAATAACTGGTACTGCGTGTGTTAGGTTAATATGTTTTGGTTAACGACTTTATGTCGTTATTTATGACATTCGGTATGTTTCTTTTGAATAAATTGTGTTAGGTTAAAATGTTTTGGTTAACGACTCTGTGTCGTTCTTTATGACATGCAGCTTGGTTGTTTATGATATGGTTTGTGTTTTTTTATGTTAATTAGGTTCAAGATTTAAAAAACACACATGCGACATATAAAAATTAAAACATGTATGGTTGACTTAAATAAAACTGAATAAGGAGATATAGCCAATGTCTAATTATAGAGACGATATTATAAAAAATGAAAAACATGTATGCGATGAAAATTATGGCTGATTTAAGTCAAAATATATACGGACATATGACCAATGTAAGCTTTGGAATGTATACCATAAGAAATATACATTGATAACATAAGGAGTTGATTCCAAGCACGACTGAGAATAAAATTAGCACGTCTGACAATAGTAGATACATAACACCAATGTTCATTAACCAAAACATGAATGCTCATTACTAACAAGTAATAAATGGATCAAAAAGACAATCAAAATCGACTTTCCATTCAATAAAAAAACTAAAAACTTAAGTTTACCTAACCGTAAAACATAAAAATGTAATCATATCCAACTAAAAACTTAAGTTTACCTAACCGTAAAACATAAAAATGTAATCATATGCATAAAAATCCGTAAATAAAAGAATATAAACAGATTTAACAAAATCGTTTATTCTTCATCATCTTCATCTGTTCTTACTTCATCATCTTCCTGATCTTGATCATCGTCATCTTCATCATCTTCATCACCAGAACTTGAACTTTCGAGTTCGGGACACCCACGTATGTTATGACCTTTTCCCTTACAATAACTGCATGTCCGCGGTTTGAATGGAATTTTCCTTGATGTTCTTTGTTTTTTTTACTGCTTTCCCCTTTTCATCCGCACGTTTTATTCTTTTAGATCCTTTGTTGCTAGCTTTTTTAGGATTCTTGATATGAAGTCTTTTAGGTACAGTAACACCAAGCAAATCTGCATACATGGCATCCTTGTCCACTGTTGGTGTTGGCATCTCATCCTCTAATTGTTTCTTCCACTCTTGAAACTTTACAAGGAACTGAGATAGCTTGTCAGTGTCGCTCCTTAAGAGACTGACACAGTCATTTATTGCTGCATGAACATCAGAAGCTATCCGATCAGTTTCTTCAAGGCAAAGACCATATCTGTGTCTCTTTTCAAGCAAATGGGTAGGAAGAACATTTTTTGTCCACCGACGATTTATGTATTGATTTGGAATTCGGGGAATATCATGAATACGAAAACACAAAAGATATGTCTACAAAGGTAACCATGTCGGTTATAATGACCGCAAGAGCATTGAACAGTGCCTTCAATTTGATTAAAAGTAACCTGAAATGAAAAAATAAAACCATTACTAATCCTCTATTGAAACTGGATAATATTTTTTTGCATATATGCTAAATAAATAAATAAATAAATAAAGTACACTTAATAGAAAAATATATAAAATAAAAATACCATTGCATCTATGACTTTATTGGATCGCTTGTCCATTTGGCGTATGTTCGTTACAACAGAACCTTCCAATTGGGAATTAAACTGGGAACATGAATATAAACCCTTGTATATTTCATGTTGAACCTCCCTGAATATCGATTGTGTATACAATTCACGGGCATGTGCCTCAATTGCTAAATCAGTCAACAAAGAAGGATTTGATCCATTTTCCTTATTGTCCAAAACACGTTGGGTGTATCTTTGTTTCTCCATGGCAGATTCGAAACACAACATAAATTGAACAAACGTGTTACCTTTGTGTGAAAAATCAAAAACGCATTAGAACTTTCTGAACGAGACGTGGTCTTCATCAAACCACACATAGGCACTTCGTTGAAATAACCAGGGATCCACCTATCTCTGATTTCGTACATGTCGGACAACCATTTGTTTTCGTGCAAGTTATACCTATTAATCAAATCATTCCATCGTTGTTCAAAAATTTGAGGAGTAATGTATACATTCCAGATGAGTTTGTGAAAGTCTTTCCGAAACTCATAATCAACCTCTAAATCACCTAATACCTGTCAAAACAAACAATGTATGTATAAATTGATAAATAACATGCATGCACATTAAGATGTCAAAAACAAATGAGCATCAAAAACAAAAATGTCAAAACCACTATATTACGCTATGTTACTAACTCATGTACCAGTAATCACTATGCATTCATAGTGATCTGTAAACATACATTTTAAGAACAAAACAAACATATATGTTCATTAATCATTAAACACCTGCTTTTACTGATTAAACATATATGTTCATTAATCTGATAGAAAAAATTTTAACATGATGTAAACATTCTTTATGCATTCATAGTGATCTGTAACAAACATTTTAAGAACAAAACAAACATATATGTTCATTAACCATTAAACACCTGCTTTTACTGATTAAACATATATGTTCATTAATCTGATACATAAAATTTTAACATGATGTAACCTGATTAAACATATACGTTCAATAATCAGTATATGTTTATTAACCATGTCTTATCCTTTTGTACTAAACATATATGTTCATTAATCAGTATGCATTCATTACCGTGATACAAACATTCAAAATCAGAAGAAACATATCTGCTCAAACAAAATCTAATGGTCTATAAACAGATATGCAAAATGGTCCAATCAGTTTAGTACGAGTCCGAAAACAAATGAACTACAAAAATATACCTTTCCCGGCAGCTTTTGCGTTATGTGCCACATACACAACCTATGATGAGACTGGGGGAAGATTTTCACAACAGCTTTCCTTAAAGCAGCATCTTGGTCTGTAAGGGCAAGTGGTGGCTGCTTAATATGAACTTTTAAAAACGCCTCCAACATCCAACAATATGATTCATACGTCTCATCACACAACAAAGCAGCACCAAATGTTACGCATTTTTGGTGGTGGTCAATACCAGTAAATGGGACAAAAACAAAATGATATCTGTAAAAAGAAAATTTGTTAAAAATATATAATTAATCCTCATATGTAATATTACAATAAATATATAAATCTGAAATTTACTTGTTAGTCCTGAAAGTAGCATCGCAGGATACAACATCACCAAATGCAACATAGTTGCACTTCATCGTTTCATCGGCCCAAAAGAAACTGACCAACTCTCCTTCAGTATCAATATGATACTCAAAACTAAATTCGGGAACATGGTTTTTCCTTTTTATCATCTTGTCAACTAGCATCTGTGCATCTCTGTCTCCAACAAATGAGTTGACAGCACGCCTAAAATTCCTCCAATCCATTGGTGTTCCACGCACTTTATCATAACCACCCATTAGAGCTACTTTTAGACGGTGCGCTTTAGTAGGTCCTACATTGGAAAGAGAAGCGCGATGAATAAAGACGTAATCACCAAACTGCAACTGTCTTCGAGCGCGTGATAGATCCATATTGTTCTCATTCATCAATGGGTGATTGTGATTTTCAACAAAGTCGATAACCTTATATGCTGCTGTCCCACGAATAGCTCTCAAAGAAATCTTCGCAGGACAATTACATGCCTTAGAAACGGTTTTTCTTTTCCTTTTTTTTTATTATCACCTTCCTCTTCTTCCTCGCCTTCCTTCAATGTATTCACTTCAACTTTAGATCTCCGTTTACCAGCTCTGTTGCATAATATGGACCTATGGGTGATTTCACGCTTGTTATTACGCTTTACATTTGACTTACGTATGTTGAACCTACCCTTCTGTGAGTATTCCAAATACATATCATAAGCAAGATCAAAGGTATCAAACATAACACCCCGTTTAGGTTTCTCATCTTCAGGAATATCTGGGGCCCAATAAGGGGTACCTTTTGGAGTGGGGACAAATTCAGGATCAGCTTCATATATATCAATATCAGATTGATCTACAAAACAATTATACAAAAATAAGATTAATAAAAAAATGTATGCTAATAACGTTATAAAAGACTGTTTTTAATATTAACCATAACTCATAAATAAGAACATGTATGATTCAGTTGTTATGGGCACTCTACTAATATCCAGATCAAATCCTATACATGAACAATATATAATATCATCCTCCTAACATGTGATAACATGAATAACATACTATGAACAAACAATATCAACAACATGTATTATCCTAAAAACATGTATGCTAAACTTATATTATTCAATAAACATTTATGAAACAATAACAACCAATTACAGCTACTATTACTACCTAAAAACATGTATACTAACCATATTACTAACAATTTTATACGAAACCTATATTCAGCAATAATAAATAAAATAAAATAAAATAAAATAAAATAAAATAAAATAAAAACATTTAACAAAATTACCAGAGTGTTCTTCGAGATTAGCTTGATCAATGATAGTAGTATTTTCTACTTGCAAATCTCTGGAAGATGAACCCTCTCCTAACTGAATCGACCCTTGTTCAGTTATCTCAACCATTTTTAACTCCAATTATTAGATAACAAAATTAGGGTTCTATGATAATTGAATGACGGATTGATGAATATTTATAGGTATAAAAATTGTGATCACGATGAATAAGAACCAAGATTGAGTAAAACACTGATTCCCCCATCGTTATCATCTGAAAACAATCTTGTTTTTGGATAATCTGTAAATATTTTGAAAGAAAATTTGAATCTGATAAGTTCTAAAACTGCCTCAATTATAGGATATTAAGTAAATTCAGAAAAATTAGGAAATTTGTAAAATACCGTATATACCCTTGGCTGCTTTTGTGAATTAAATAAATGAAAAATATTTTATTAATTTCTGATTGGTCAGAAGTGGTACTGTAAAGTACTGTATATAAGAATAGAACTGTATAGAATATATCACGTATTAACTATTGCATCAACAATAGTTACATCCACAAAAAGTTTACAAAATTATACACATATAATAACTTGTCAAGTGTACTGGTCCAATCATATTGCATTATAATTTTTTTTTCCTCTTACCCTCCGCATTTAGTTGCCAAGTCAGTTGGATATCATTTTGTAAACTTTTTGTGAATGTGGTTGCTCGTGAGAGTACATGTTTTTGAGGTCAGAAACCTTAATGTTCTCGCAAGAGATTTTTAGTGCAAACCTCACTAATTAATTACATATGTTTAGATGGTCAGGAAAGTCCATAACAGTAAAACATACTTTGAAGAAGTCGCAATATATCCAGATTTTAACTTGACAGGTAAAGATGAGTGGACCATACTTGGTGCAAAACTTACAAATCATTAAAAGACATGTCAGCTATTGCCCAACAGAGTTTTGTCATAGAATTTTAAGATTCCCGTCACAGATATTTTGGCAAAACTGCATCTCCGTCTCATACCACACCTTCCACTGCCTGTTATGAAGATTCAGTATATTCCTTCATCTCCATGCTTCCATCAAACTAAACCTTATATTTTCAATTCTTCATGGACTAAAGTACTTCATCAAACACGAAACTCAACACCTATTTTCTTCAGCAGAAGTTACTATTATGGTTATACAGCATGCCATTTGCAAGAAGAAGGTTCACAACTGAAAAGAACTTTTAAGAAACTAAATAAAGGGGATGATTTGAGTGCTGAGATTGTAGTTTCGGGTACGAAAAAGGGAACTGTTGCTGGCGCGGTAGCTTTGATTATTGGTACGAGTATCGGGTCTGGGATTCTTGCTCTTCCCATGAAAACTTCTCCTGCGGTAACCTATGAAAACTTCCTAATTATTGATCCTACTAGCTAGAGCTAATGTTATAAACTAACAGTATATCTATATGATATTTCATATTATTCTTGGTATAATTCGTCATGCCATTTAAGTTAGGAATAAAGCTATAGATTCATAAAGTACTTTAAAAAAAACTCATTATGCTCTATGTACTTCACTTATTGTCATAATACATAACCGTTTTCATTTTATTCGGTTATTTTCTGTCCGTTTTTATCCGTTTTCGTAAATCGTCCTTTTTTATCCGTTTTCATTTTAATCTGTCCGGATAAAAACAAAAACAGATAAAAACGGATAAAAACCGTTTTTATTATCCACGTCTTATCCGTTTTTATCTGTTTTTATCCGGACATATTAAAATGTAAACGGATAAAAATGGACGATTTACGAAAACGGATAAAAACGGACAGAAAATAACTGAATAATGAAACCGGTTATTTATTATGACAATAAGTAAAGTAAATAGAGCATAACGAGTTTTTTTGTAAAGTACGTTATGAATTTATAGCTTTTTTCCTTTAAGTTATTAAAGCGGTCATTCAACGACTCATCAAACGGAACGTTTTTACTAAATTTAATGATTGAATTGGCAGGACAAGTTTTGGCATTAGCTCATACAGTCATACGTACTACGGATAAAATGTCGAATGTTGCTTTTCACCATTATAGTTGATCTAGCAAAAATTAGATATATGTAGCTCTAGGCATACGGTAATTAGATGTTGATTATTCAAGTTGCAATAATCGCTTAGAAAAGCATGGCATACATCTTAAATGGGCTGCGTTTGACTTTCTTAAACAGGGTTTGCTTCCAAGTTCAATATCATTGACTTTATGTTGGGGATTCCTCTTGATAGAAGCATTGTTACTAGTCGAGATCAATGTTGGACTTCTTAAAAGGAAGAAAAAAATAATGGACAATGAGATCGAATTAGAAGTGATATCCATTAGAACCATGGCTCAAGAGACATTAGGTGAATTGGGTGGTACCATTGCCACTTTGACCTATGTGTTCTTGGGCTACACGTCAATGATCGCCTATGCCTCAAAATCTGGTGAAATTATTTACCATTTGATCAACATTCCGGAATCAGTTTCAGGTGTTTTCTTCACTATGCTCTTTGCAAGTCTTGTATCCGTTGGAGGAACACGCACCACGGATCTAGTGAATCAAGTACTCACAGTCTCCATGATAGGTATTGCATACTCTAACAATATTGATGTAAACTTGACTTCCAATATGTTACTTTGAAGCAAGTCTTGTCATTATCTGCAACAGGGTTGTTGGTATCAATTGAGGTTCTAGCAATCGTGTTTGGAGGGTGGTCAGGGTTCGAGGGCACTGGTGATTGGACAAAAGTTCCTGCAACTATTCCTGTGATGATATTTTCTTTGGTTTATCATGATCTAGCTCCTGGTAAATACTTTAAGTCAATTCTAACTGCTTCGACCCAAATTAGATATACTACAATAAAATTTTCTTGGTATTTTAAATCAATACCTTTCAGTACCTGAAGTCAAATCTACAAGTTTGTTACTATGAAGTTGGTCATATCATGATTGAATTTTCACAGTACTTTTACCTCTTTTTTATACTTACTGTCAACTCTACAAGGTTTTGATTTTGTTATGATGACTTTCAGTACTTTGCGCGTATTTGGGAGGTGATATTGGACGTATAAGGACTTCAGTTGTGCTTGGTAGTGTTGTACCTTTTATAGGACTATTGGTTTGGGATGCAATAGCTCTTAATCTCTCAAAACAAGCCGAGTCATTCATTGATCCTGTCGAGTTACTTATGAGGTAATGATCACACACACAAAAGCATTTGACTTGACTTTAACTCAATTTCATTCATATGATCTCAAGACTGTAAAATTAGGCAAAGATGGGATGGAGTTGAGTTTATGGTAGAAGCATTTTCACTTCTAGCATTAGGAACATCAATAATAGGAACCCTTCTAGGCTTCTCTCAATTCTTTAAAGAGCAGATACTCAAGAATTTGACTTGGGATTCTTCTTCATTACAGGCACAGTCAACTCTTTTCCATTTGCATATAACCGTCTGCGTTTTTATTTTTAAGCTTTAGAATCTTGATGTTTTACTGCAGAAATCAAGAATGGCAGAAAAATGGTGGATAAGCAATAGAGTTGGTTTCACGGCCACAGCTATGGTCGTTGGTCCATCTCTTTTCGTGTCTACTACTGTCCCAGATGCATTCTCTGCTGCTACAGACATCGCTGTAAGCTTGTGTGTGTCTTTAGCTGAGGTGTATTGGAGTGTGTAAAGTGTGTTTTTTGATGGGTGTTATCTGAACAGGGAGGGTATTGCATGACAATGCTATATGGAGTACTTCCACCAGCAATGGCATGGGCTATGCATATCTCAGAGGAAACCGATGATAAGAAGGGGATATCAAAAGCAAGACCAGCCCTACTTGGGGTGGGACTATTCGCTTGTGGGATCATTTTGGATCAAATATTTCTCGATTTCTCAAGCTTTCGCTCATAAGGAAGGATTTGGCAGTAGCTTAGTATTGGCTTAGTGTATAGTCATATACTATGTAAGCAACTTGTGACCAGTATAAATCACCTGAAATGCAACAAATGCTAAGGGATGTGGGCCCTCTTTACAAGACACCATTCCCCCACGAATTGATCACATTTTAGGCGTTCTGCTATTTGGTCATGACCCTCAAAAGCACTAGTAGCATCTAGTGGGAATGAAACATGAGACCTCATGCCACATCAAACACAAGTTTCTTAAAAAACTTAAGACCAACAAGCCACATGTACCGAATAGAGTTGATAACAAAATACAAAAGCTAAACAAGAATCTACCCTCGTTTCTCAAAATACGAACAATGGTCATAGAAAATGCTTCTTCAAATTCAAATGGAATTTGTAATGTCAGTACAAGAATGAACGATTGCTGTTTACACAAGCAAAAAGGACATTTTTATTCAAGAAAAACTCAGGTATTGTAAGATTAAATAATGGAACATACTAGCAATACACGAAGAAAGAACAATAATGATAGTAGACAAGAACACGTTGTGCAAAGTCTGGAGGTCCTTGATTCATTAGCATCTTACGGAAGTGACATGCTTCAGAAGCATCTCAACAACATCATGTGAAATTCTATCGGATTCTGCCTTCAGGTGCTGAATTTTTCCACCTGTTTCCTTCTCAACTCGCTTCACATTGGCACCGGAGTCACCACTAGACTGCTTGGCATAAATAAATTAGTTTAGGTGTAGAAAATGCAATAATCGGAGTAAAAAGCATAAAATTCTAAAATGTTGGGAGATTGTTTAGAATGCATCACATGGTTCTCATATCCTACATACAAGCTACTACTACATGATCTAAGCATCATTATTTGGGTAAATAAACTAAATCATACAAAAACTGATTCTATTGTCACTCCGTTAACTCTTAATCATAGCCCTACTGTACATAGTAACGTTTTTTACGAAATATGATTGTTTTTTATTTTTTTATTTTGGAACTATACCTCAGTGAGCTTTCTCTGATAATCAGCCTCCATTTGAGCACGGAATTCAGCTACCTCCCTCTCAGCTTCGTCTTTCGCCTGTTTTAGTCTAGCCAATTTTGCTGAAAACAAAAACCAGGGTCGTGTCAAAACTAGAACTCATGGAAGACATAAAGAGGTGCATATGTTTTACAGTTTCACTTTTAAGTCAAACAAGTCGTTTTACGAATCCAAAAATACTACAGGTTAGATTAGTGCAAAGAGTGCAGACCATTTCGTGCAGCATTGACAATTTGCTGAGCTTTCTGCTCTGCTGCTAACAGTTATTGGATTCCGCCTTGGCCCTGCTGCCACCATCCATGTTTGCTACATGATTCCAATATGTCACAAAATGTTTAGCTCAGATACTAATCTATCGTTGAACGGTTTAAATCTAGTCAAGTAGTAAGCAATATCTTTACATGGGTGGCTAAACTAGATTAGTACATTTTCTCCTTTTCCGAAATCGCCTATACAGACAGCCCATAAATTACATACAAAGGACTCTTAACTTTTTATAATTACAAAATGAGGTCAATTGGTGATCCGCATTCGTATTTTGGGACAAAGGTAATAAGATGTAAATTCATTGAGAACATCACAAGATTTATAACAATTACAAATCAAGATCCAAATTCAGCATTACCCATATAGTGATTACATATATAAACCAGAATCTTTAAGTTTAAAGATTGAACCTTTAAACTATGAAATATGGTAAAGATTACTACTACATTTTTATTAGATTTAAACACAGATCAAGGACACAAATAATAATGACAAGAACCAAATGTCTATTGATCCATAAAACATAGAAATAAAATGGGGAGTGGGAGAACATACCTAGCAAAAAGGAAGAGTGGTCAAATGTCAAATGACTTGAAGATGATCTATATAGCTTTCTTTGTTATTTTAAACTTTTCTGGTTTTCTTCACTAAAATGGACCCTTTTATATTTCAATGAGTAAATTGCAAAAATTGTCCCTATAGTATGTCCAAATTGCAAACTCGGTTCTTTGAACATGATAAAACTGTCTATGTGAGAACCTTTGGTGAGAATATCGTCATTGCCCGAATGTGAAATGACTAAAATGTCCCAAATTATACTAAATGCAAGGGTATTTCAGTCATTTCACAATATTAGGGCAAAGACGCTATACGCATAAAAAGTTTCTCACATGAACGGTACTCGCATTTTCAAAAAAATAAGGAATGTGCCTGCAATTTGGATATATCACATGATGGTTTTTGCAATTTACTCTAATTCAGTTAGGGGTGGCAATTCGAGTCGGATTCGGTTGGCGGGTCAAAAGACCCAAACCCGAACCTGACCCATTTATATAATCGGGTTAGTCATGTCAACCCTAACCTGTTTACACGTAACCCGAACCCAACCTATTTAACCCAATATATATGTATGGTTGACAAGTTAAATAAGTTACACGGATTGAATAGGTTAACGGGTTTCAAGTTGACCCATTTAACCTGCTTATCTAAACAAGTTAGGCACATTACATAGGTTAAACGGGTTCGTGTGTTGACCCATTTAACCCGTATAATAAAGTATATATAATTTTTTAATATTTGAAAAAAAAATCTTAAACGGGTTGGCGGGTCGACCTGTTTACTTATAGCCAACCCGAACCTGACCTGTTTAATAAACGGATTATATATGTCGACCCGAACATGACCTGAAACCTATTTAGACTCAACCCGAGCCAACTAAATTTCGTGTCGATCTCAGGTCAGATTTCGTGTCAGGTCATAAATTGCCCGCCCTAATTTCAATGATATATTCATAGTTGATCATATGCAGGTGCTACATTATGTTCAGACGTGTCACTTCACTCGATACTTATTTGACTAACACCAGGATTGCTGGTGAGCCCTTTAATAACCCGTTGCATTACTTGCGTTATTGTTTTGTATCTGTACTTTCATGTAGTACACAGCTTAATCTGTTTTGGGAAAAGCTATACGTTCATAGTCATCAGAACAAGATGTTGTAAATATAATGCTGATATCTGTGTCGGAAAAAAAGACGAAAAAAACAGTACTGCATCCCAACCTTAGAAGCAAATGACTGTATTTTATTTACACCCATTTCTTAATCAAGTTAGTTATTGTAGTGGCATATGGTATCAAAGTTGGGCGACTGTTTAACAATATATCTAAATCTCAACGTATCCGACAATCGGACTTCTTATTTTCTCTCGCACTATATATAACAAGACAAGATAAATGATAAATTTGAACTGGTAGGAAGAACAAATAAATGAGCTCAGAGTTGTGATCTTCTAGATAATTCAGCAAAACGTGCTCGCCTGATATTGCTATGGCGCTTCATGTATACAAGCGTAGCAAACCCGATCAAACCCGCACCTGCCAAAACTCCTATAACGATACCGGCTTTCTGTCCACCACTCAGTCCAGAAGATTTACCTCCACCTCCTCCGCCGCCACTACCACCGCTGCCGCCACTACCACCGCTGTCGCCGCTAGGTGGAGGTGGCGGGGTATCAGGTGGGAATTCTGGTGATGGGGATGGACCTGACCCCGGTGCTGGTGATGGGGATGAACTAGGAGCTGAGGGTTCTGGTGCTGGAGATGGAGACGAACTAGGGGCCGAGGGGCCTGGTGCTGGAGATGGAGACGAGCTAGGTGCTGACGGACTTTGTGCAACCTTAAGTATTCTCCGGGAACCTTGTAAGGTAGGAACTGATGCCATAACCAGAACCAAAACAACGAGAAAAAATGGCAACTGTTTTCCCATGGTTGCAGTGTTACAGAACTAATAAAAAACAGGCTTTTATATTAAAAAGATGTGATGAAAACAATGATCAAAAAAACAAGAAAACAAAAAGAATGTCAATACATATGTAATTCCGAAAGGCAGCTAAGGTCGTACTAAGGAATTGGAGAACCCGTCAAATACATAAGAACAAAACACAAGAAAGCGTATGTTTGGAAGCAGGCATAGAGATATATAAATATACTTGAATAAAATAGTATCTACATATGCAAGTAAACCTTTGACTTTTACATAACTTAAAGTAAAAAATTCAAAATTTAACTTTTAAGATATGCCCATCAATATAATTCAATTCGGGAAGCAAATGTATGCTAATGTTAAATTAGAACCAAAGACGTTGGACCTCATAGTTCATCCTTCAGATCTTGATTGCTGTTTTCCGGAGTCGACTCCGATTTCTGAGTTGACTCAGATTTCTCTGTTGACTCGGCTTTCTGAGTTGACTCAGGTTTTTGAAGTTTAAAAGGGATGGCAGCGTGCTGCTTGATGAACTTGTAAAAGGCTTTCACTGTTCTGTCTGTATCTACTGTGATCTGCAAAACCCAAGTTTCAAAAGTTTTATACTATATGGTTAACAAACATCAAGTAAAATAACGACTTTGTGGGCTGTTTAATGGACACTTACGGGGTCAAAGCTCTTATTGCCAGCCGGGAAGAAAAGAATTGTTGGGTATCCATCAGACTGAGAAAGATGAAAATGTAAAAAAGTTAAAAGAATATATCATAAAATAATCCGAAGTTTAATATTGACAGATAGTAGAATACCTTAGCCCGAGGGTGCTCGTTTGTGGTTCCATCCATCTTGGCTATAACAAGGGAGTCAATGCCTCTAAGATGTTTTGCAAGTTTATTGTAAGTTGGTTCGAGTGCTTGACAATGGCCACACCACGAAGCATATATCTGATAACAGAAAATTATATTATTGAATCACAATAAACGCGTTGAGAAGCATATTCAACGGTTTTATTAAATAAAAAGCGTACCTCCAAAAGAACATCCTTTGACTCGTCCAAAACTATTTCATCAAAGTTATTACCGACAACTATTTTAACATCCCCGTCATTCTGGAGCAAGAAATAAAGACGAAGATAGATACAAGCTTAAGTACATTAAAAAAATGCACGCTAGAAATGTAATTAAAGAGTTTTGGGGGTGTTTGGATGTGGGTCTTGAAACTTATTATGTGACATTAAAATATAGAATAATCAGAAACACAACATTGTTGTAATAAAAACTGCTGCAAGAGATATTTTTGGATGTGTTTCTGCTGCTTAATTTTGTAAGGATTGGATTGATCAATGATTCGAATGTTTGGACCAAAAGTGGCATTTGATATTTAGTATTGGAAATATTAAACATGACAACTTTTGTTTGTAAATTACATCATATATATTTCCAGAGTAGCTGTAAAAGTGAACTTACCGTCTCTGGGATTGGATCGGATTTAAAGAAGGGCTTGAGGTTGTCTTGCAAGAAATCTTCGCCAAATGACTATTAAACAAAAGAAAAAAATATGGTGCCACGGAATGAAGTTGAGCCAGTTAGTTTATCATTACTATGTTTAATAATGCTAAAAAATCCATGATAGCACAGTCAAATGTTGCAAACCTTGATACTTTTCAAAGTCAACTCTCCTTCCAAAAAGAACTTTCTAGCATCTTCATTTCCAGTAAAGGCAATAACCTGCATGGAAACAAATGTCATGATATGATCACATTCTATAGGCAATGAGGTCAGGAATGCACGATGACGGTGGGAACACTCACTCTTGGGGAATCTCCCTCAACGCCAAAGTATTCTGCAACTGGCTTACCAGCATCCTCATCATCCATTGGAACATAAACAAACAGGGCCTGCAAAACATGCTTAGAATGTTAATGTAAAGTATATGTGAAACGTGAATAAAAAAACGAAATTGAACATTACTATACTGCAGTTTCACGTGCATTTGATTGGATAAAGATTGGATGGACTTTTGCAAACTAACATTTGCGTTAGATATGAATGAGTCAACAATATGTGGAAATGAGAATGCAAAAAAACCATTGTACTTACAACTGTACATTGAAGAATGGTTTATTTATAACAGTCAAAGTATTATGGTTCACAAAAGTAGACCCTTCAACAGATATACTAACCTTTCCTATAAAATCTTTTGCTGCCTCTTGGAATATGGGAAGGAACTTCTCGGTATCATTCAAAGTAGTAAAAAGAATCACCTATTGAAATACATAGGTAAAACCAACAAAGTTATGTAGCAGTTACACAATAATAGTAGATGGAAACAACAATTAAGCATACAAAGATTGTTATGCTTTATATAGTTGTTAATAGGATTATTATACTATTTTGTACATGAATTCATTGGTATATATAAAAACAGTCGCACCTTTTATAAGCATAAACTTTAGACAAAACTGATTAAGTCGAAATCCTTACCTGATTCTTGATTGCATTCTCAAAAACTTGTGAAGCACTTTCACGAGTGAAGTAAATCACCAAAGGATTCTTGGTCTTGTAGACAAACTCTGTTATTGCTGACTTTGTAAACTCACCCGCTGTTGGTAAATGGGCAGGTCAGGAAGGTTAGGTAACAGATCAAAACAGTTAAACATTTGACCCGAAACACATTATGCATATTTTCCTTTATAAATGATTAGTCTGTTAAATCAGAAGGTGTTATCAAGACTTCATTGTGTTCTAACGGTTAAAGAATAGGTAATTAAGTTTCAAAGGGGTCTACATCGGGCCGAAACTAGACCCGACCTAACCAAAAGTGAGAATTACAAATTAGGAAAACCATAAACTCGACGATGTGAATGGTCCAGTTTTGTTTGGGACCAAATTTGAACTTATAGAAATAGAACATAACAAACAACCCAGTCATAAATAAATCTGTCAGCACTGCCATTACCATTTAAAAATTTATGACTCTGTTGAGAGAAAACGTACCAAAGTGGCTAATTTTTTCATCTTCCTTCTTCAACAAGACCAAAGATGGACGTTTCCCTTTTGGGTCGATATGGAAAAGCTTTGCCACATCAGCATTGGACGTTTGGTAGAAGCTTACTTCATCATCTTGGTTTGAAGCTGCAGCAAGTTCTTCACTATCTTTACCCTGCATCATAATCATTGAAAATCTAATGTTATAATTTGTAATATAAAGAAAGTCAACCCCTTTTTAGTTGAGTTTAAGTTGAGGAAGAAAGAATTCTCATTTGAACTTAAGAAATAACTGGAAAAGAAGACTAAGATCTCAAGCGTAACAGAAATCATACCACTAGATTTTCAAAAAAGCCCACAACTATGGGTGACTCGCTGGTCGATATACGTTCCGCTTCCTCTGTTGTGGTTATATTTTGTACACCAGGACCAATCTTCTTCTTCACCCAAGTTACAATTGCATCCCTAGGAAGAGAAAAACAAGAAAATAAAATCTTCTTAATCCATGAAAAGAAATGCATATAAGTTCCAAAGTAATAGTCTTTTTAGCACTCGGATTCCTCACGAAGTTAATTCCTTTTGGATCACTTTACAAGAGAGGGTAGGGATCCAGGGAGAAGAAAACTTAAAATGAGAAGGATGATGAATAACCATAACCACACATTAGAGATGCATCGACTTGAATTAGATGCATATGTATTCATTTAGATGCATCTCAATTAGTTTCGAAAGTGATTTTAAAGTGAAAACGATGCAAAGTAGTACTAGTAACACATTTGACGCACAGAGAACAAAAAATACATAGGATTCGTCTAACTTGATGAAATGCATCTAATATATGTAAATGCATCCAATTTTGAGCTAGCAAAAATATTAGGAAAGACTAGGGATGCATCTAATTCAAGTCGATGCATCTCTAATGTGTCGATTTCTCATCCTTCTCATTTGATCCTAAGTCGGCTTACTAAATCCTAAGACCATACCAGATTCCCAATTTCCAAACTGAATATATTATGTAATTAGCTATCTGTCGAAAAAATTCAGAAGTCTGCTCCATCACACCTACTAATTCTTAAAAAGCCTAACGTGCGTAATATCTTAAACTACGGATTTGACCTACATTGAGTTTCAAATTAATCAAACAAACGAACTACATCAATATACAAAACCTTACTTATTTCTTGGGCCATTATACGCCTTATCAACCCCGTGAACAAAAAACACCACAGTCGGATACCCCTCCACATTCCACTTCTGCGCCAACTCGTTCTCCTCACCCGCGTCGACTTTCGCAAGCACCACCCCTTCCTCCTTGAGCTCCGTAGCAGCCGCCGCATATTCCGGCTTCAACGCCTGACAATGCCCACACCACGTGGCGTAAAACATCACCATCACATACTTATTCTTGCCCACAAACTCATCGAAATTGGTATTGTTCAAGGCCACTACGTCACTGTCATCAACTTCAGGTTCAGTATATGATGATTCATCGTATTCAGTTTCGCCGGTTTGGAAATCATCGAGATCGTCGTAGTTTTCGAAGTCGTGGTGGTCGTGTGATTCGGGTTCGGGTTCTTCTAGGAAACTGAGATCTTCTTCTAGTTCTAGTTCTTGGAGATTGGTTTGTGTTTCTTTGGAGATGACGTTAATGGAGAGTAGAAGTAGGATTGAGATGAAAAGGATGAGGGGTTTGGTGGCTGCTGCCATTGTTGTAGGCTTGTAGCCGTTGAGAAGGGTTGGAATGAAATGAGAAAACTGAGTTGAGATGTGAAGAAGAAAGTGTGTTGAAGTGGGGAGTTAAATATGTGGGGGGTTTTACATTCTAGTACTTCTAAATTGTGTCCTATGTTTTTGTTGTGGTACTTTTAGTTTAGGGGTGATACTATTAATACCCCCTATTATGTCATAAGGGAATATTCTTTTTGTCCCCTACTTTTTCAGTATAGCATAGTTTTTTGTCAGTTTCTGTTCCGTATTTCTGACAGTTTTAAGCGTTTGACGTATTAAACTTTATATTTACTGTTCCGCATTTTCAGGTTTATAGCTTTTTGATATAAACAAAATTATAAAAATTAAAAAAAAAAAAATATATATATATATATATATATATATAGCCACCGTATGAATAAAAACATAGCCACCGTATGAATAACTCATGCCTAGTTTAGGAAGTTTTATCTTGGGAACTTAACTCTTTCATGCTGACTTTTAATGTAGAAATCGAGGCGGTGTCACATTGGAGAAAAGCATTTGTAACTTTAGATACAAACGGAAAACCTATCTCATATTAGGCTCGTATCGGTTTATAAGTTCAAAGGTATAAATCACTCAAAAACTTAAAAATAGTGGATGACACATGTCAAACTTATATGTTATGAACATGAATTTAAGAAATATAGTTATAGTGATATCGCAACTCCTAAAAATTTGTTCAAAACTAAGAAACATCAAGAGGATGAGGGAGCATCATTCATATTTTAGTGTAATCAGTATGAGCATTGATTGGCAAACTAATTAGTATGTTTAATTGTATGTCTAAGCTTATGTGGCAGCACCAACAGAGAGACGCACTTCTTTACAAATCAATAAATCAGTGTCACATACATGTGACCACCAAAATTAGTTACACATTCATGCATTTCACTCATTTTTCGATCAATATCACGTACATATAACTTCAATGAATCAGTTAGTGGTTTTAAAGTGTCAACAATAACTTGTCTCAAATTCGAATATGTTACTCTTTTGAAGCCGCTCACCTTAGCTACATAATTGATTTACTATGTTACATTACATGAATAATGCAAGAAGCTTATGCAACAAACATTCAAACAACAAAGTGGGTACTCTATAAGACTAATTATTACTTGTAAGTTATCAAACACTAGACTGGTGAGTTCATATGTCTATACTACAGGGGTCAAATATGAATTCTTTGATTCTTTTACATTTGATTACTGAAGCGAGAAAGTCGGTTACATTAACACATCTTGCAAAACCCTCCTTTGACGTTACCGTTTGATACTTTCCGTTTATCCTACGTGGCGACTAGCTTTGACATTAATTGTCCATTGCTTGTCCACTAGGATCAATGCACGAATAAGCATATGACACGTGGTTGTAGTGAGTCACAATATCCATAAAAACGTTGACGATTGAGAGATTGGAATTGGACCTGTTTTTAGGCCCCTTTACTTTATCTCCATTTTTTATCTTTTGTTAGTATTAACTTTTATGTGATTTTAGGGTTAAGTTTAAGAGTTTGTCTAACATGTGCCCTAAGGCACATGTTAAACACACTAAAAGGACACCGGGTCTCACAGAAAAGGACACAGGGATCCACAAAAATTATACTTTTTTGTGGATTCCGTATCTTTTCTGGGACCCGGTTTCTTTTAGTGTGCTTAACATGTAACTTAAGGCACATGTTAGAAAAATCCTAAGTTTAATGGATTTTGATCTATCACACTCGTTTTTAATTTACTTCAAGTGAGCCACGTTTCATTTGAGTGTAAGGAAGTAGTTAGCGGTTATAATTTAAATCTCTCGTGTTAAAGTGTCAAGGAAAAAGGAATAATTGACTCATGAATGTTAGATAAAAGGGCTAATAACCTATTAAAGCATCATACTTGTCACAAATATCAGTTCGACGTAGCGAACAAAAAAAATAGCTCTTCTAGACATTAAACTTGACATTTTTGTCTTCAATTGAGTATTATGACCATTTTACCCTTCCAAATTACATAAATGGTCCCTGTGAGTTTGAGCAAATTGCATCCATCGTCCTTAGACTAAATTACATAAATGGTCCCTGTTGTTTGAAAAAAATTGCGTTCATCATCCCTTACAACATATTCTAATTATCTTAACATTTTATTCGGATTAAAATCATTCAAGTCACAATAATCATGTCCACTTATATTATGTTCTTTGACTATAATCGCAACTTGGCGAGTGATCCCGCGCGTTGCTGCGGAAGTGTTGTGGTCCCGTTATATTTTTACGTAACGGTCCTTTAAAGTTTAATTATGTTACATCGTTAGTCCTCGAAGGACCTAGTTTGCAAAGACGATTAAACCTTAGGGACTATTTTCGTTAAATGGCAATACATACTAATTAATGCTACAAAGGACTTAGTTTGCAAGGACAACTAAACCTTAGGGACTATTTTTGTCAAATTGCTATAGATAGTAATATACTAATTAATGCTACAAAGGACTGAGTTTGCAATGATAGCTAAACCTTAAGGACTATTTTTGCCATTTGGAAATAGATAGCATTTAATGCTTAGGGACTATTTTTGCCATTTGAAAATAGATAGCAATTAATGCTATGTTTTGCAAAAATTGCCTCCTACCTTTTAGTATATATACGAGGATTTAAACCCGCGTGTTGCTGCGGGGTGTTTTCATATATAAGTTTTATAGACGGCATAAAAAATCAGATAAGTAGTTTAATAAGAAATCACAAACATCCGCAAAACTATGCATCTCAATTCAAATGTACAAAACATTTATACCAAGTTGTGGATGATCTTATTAAAACAGGGATTCCGAAGCTGTAGTTGATCCAAAAGGATCTAAAAGTAGGTTGCGATCCATCTTGTGAGTTTCCTATTCCAGCCAGTGGAGTAAAAAAAAAGATGTACCCTCTAAGTAATCCCAAACACCTGTTAAAAGCAGTTTCAATAAGAAATCCAAAACTAATCATACAAACAAAAGCCTAATTTCACTAAATCAAATAAAGATATAGGTAAATACATCAAATACAGAGATTCTAGATACCAAAATATTAAAACCAAAATACGACACCTGTAAAATAAAGCGAGAGTTAGTGCTCCTATAAAATCGGATCGTACATTCATCTAAAATAGCATAGCACACTCATCCCCTATGTATCTTTTAAAATACAATAGACATTGCCAAGCCTAGTCAGAAATTAAACAAAGTTCGTGCGCAAAGTTGTTTTTTTGTTTTTTTTTTGATTTGCTGCAACCACAAACTGTACTAACCCACTCAAGAAACCTATTCGAAGCAACCAAAAGAATACCGAACCAATAAAAGAAGTACCTGGTTATATTATGTGGTATGGGACTACTTAAACCATGTTGCTGACATTTTCATGATCTCATCCAGATCCAGTTCGTTACCCAATGCCACGTAACCATTTACTTACGTTGGCCATTTACATTCACCAAATCCTTAGACCAAGCTTTAATGGCAATACCTTCACAAAAAAGAATGGCATTCACTTTTTGCTGCAACCTGTATACATATAGTTGTTTAGGTCAATCATATGGCCAAAGGAGCTTCTAATAAAAATATACGTCAAATAAAAAACTACAATACTTCAGCAAACCTGCAACATTGGTAACACAACATATAAAAAGTATACAACACAATCGGATAACTCACCATAGCGAGCACTCCTTGTTGGGCCGTGTTGCGTAGCTGTTTTTTTGGAAACCCCCGTGCGGCTGTTGAGGTGCAACTGTAAAAATGATTGTAAAAAGTTAATTTTATTTTCCTAAGTTAGAGTCATACCCAAATGAACATAAGCTAAATTTTCAAAAAACCAAACTCTAAAAAAAACACAGGTTGTGAACCTATCCACAACTTGTGAACACAGTTTATAACCAACCCCAAATCCTAAAAATCCACTAAGAAAAGGCCCTTTGAAATAAGTACTTAGAAATGTGCGTATTTTATTACAAATTTTAATGGAAGAGCTAGTAACCTCTTTAAAAGAAGGCAATAATTTGTTTAAATATGCAATCTAAAACAACCTGATATTCTCATTGCTATAAAGAAAAATCCTTCCATTGTTTCCCAAGCTTGTCTACAACCAAAGCAAGTACATTCCAATTAGCATATGTTCATCAAAAAAATTCTGCAAAGTAGAAATTCATATAAAAAAACAAAATGCAAACGAAATTGGAGATTAGTACCTTAACTCACGTAAAGCATTCACTTTTTTTTAACCTGGACACCCCTATAATAAATGAAGAATAAGAAATGTATAGACTTATAAATCACAACAGAAAATAATTTATAATTCAGACATTGGAAAACTTGGCAAAATTGCTCATCACTCGCTCATGTTATAACCTGATCCAAACATTCCTAATAGCTACAATAGCCTAATCCAGCCCATACTTGTCACACATACATACATAAGCTCACATCTTCCCGTATATACGTGTACATTCCTGTACCGAATCGGGATGATCATCGCGCAATGGCTCAGTTGTGTGAATATAGTAGCAAAGGTGAACGACAATCGTGCCTGCAATCACCACTCAGGTAAAGCTGCCCCGCCAAGCTACCGATGTCGCCAACTTTGTCATGGTGAAATAGTCCAGGGCTGCAAATATAGCAGCGAAAGCCAACACCATCCATGGCTGCAACCACCACTCGGGTAAGGTTTCCTCGCCAAGAAACTGGTTTCACAAAATTACAGTCATAAAATTTAGAAACAAAGATAATTATCATCATTGCCTGTATGTATGTGTTGGGCGTTATATTGGTGAAGAGCAACAGGCCAATATGAGTTGAAAATAATGCCCGAAACAAACTCGCAAATTACGCGCATGCCAGAACATGTGAAAAGTTATGCCGAATGCAAGCCAGCATCAACAAATAGAAACCAACATTAGCAAAGTAGGGATGAACTAAGCCACTATAAACATTAGCAAACCGTGCTGTAAATGCAACCCATGGCTGCAAATTTAATCATTTGCCCCGCCATGGCTGCAAATCTAATGATTATCCCTGTCATGGCTGTAAATTTAATAATTTGCGAAGCCAAAATAAATACTAACAGTAATAGAAGCACAGTGGCCACGAATAGAAGCCATAACAACCACAAATTAGTGTAAGGTTGTATGCCTCAGGTCTATAGTCAAGTAAGTGCGATCAAACGCCCTTAGTGGGTGTATCCGAAGCTCGCTACAGATACCCCGCCAACCAATGAACTCCCAAGCATACATGTATCCCCACAACCATTAACTCAGTGTGTGTAGAAGGCGCTCTCAACCATTGGCAAGCTTAATGCAGCCCATCGTAACCAACAAATCGATACAAAAAATAAGCAGTCTATATTGTTGCCCATGGCTACAAACATAGCTGTTTGTCGCGCCACCCACACTACGTACGACATGCTTGCAAACCAAGTGAGTTGCCACGGCAAGATGAGTCTACCCCCATGGCTGC
Organism: Chrysanthemum makinoi; assembly: GCA_910596185.1. Classification (NCBI taxonomy): domain Eukaryota; kingdom Viridiplantae; phylum Streptophyta; class Magnoliopsida; order Asterales; family Asteraceae; genus Chrysanthemum; species Chrysanthemum makinoi. Next base: position 196,268,749 of record OU343218.1, on the reverse strand, counting down.
AAACACGTTACCGTGATGCCCTGCCAAGATAGGGGCGAATAAGGCTAATCTAGCATTAGCTTCACTCATATCTAGCAGACAAACACCAGAAACCTTTGCAACAAACCCTACGCAAAGCATGATTTTTGCAACCAAGGCGTCGCCAAACCCATACCTGCGAAAAATTATAAGTCAAATCTCATCCCATGCAAATAATTCACATAACAATAAGCTAATTAGCGTTTTTTTATCACCAATCCAAACACCCCTATAGTATTATTACACAAAAACTATTAAAAGTCATAACTTTAACTTAAACCTATTTGTGAAAATCACTTATATGATTATATCACCCAAAAGAAATAAAGAGAAAAATGACATACCAACAAATACACTTTAAGCAATTTCACAAAAATATGTGATTAAAAAATACCAACATATTACAGCTTGTGTAACCATAAGTTTGTAATCAAAATTATCAAAAAAATAAGCAAAACGGCCAAAAGTGTATCACTATCGGTAAAGACAAATATAAAGTGAAAACCACCAATATACACCCTCAAAAGGCGTTTAAGAACTGATAAAGCTTTACCTTTTCCGAAGCAATTTGTTTATTTGGTTATTTTGACCAATCCTAAATTAGGCCAGAAACTCTGCAATAAAAAACAGTAGAATGAAATTATGCCAAAACCTAATGCTATTAACCATCTAATACATAAATTGAAAGTTTCAAAGTCATAATATATCTACGGTGGTGCATGAAGGCGGTAGGGATGCGACTGCAGTGGTGAAACGACGGTGGTAAAACGTTAGAGCCATACCCATAATCTAAATCTGAACTGATTATTCATAAATCTACAAAAACAACAAAAAATTAAATCAAAATTGGTTCAAAATTTATTTAAACATCATAATCACATAAAACTCATAAACACACAATCATCAAAATCACAGAAACATCCTAATTTTCACCCAATCTTTATAAAAGAAATATTAAAAACTTACTTGTTTAGTAGAGATGAGAGATGGTTTGATGTGTTTCTTTAAGATTATATGGATCTTGGCAAATAATGGATTTGTGGATCTGTAGAAGAGCCGATCATTTGTGTATGTTTGTGTTTTTTGTTTGTGTTTGTGTTTTGTGGAGTTTGTGAGATAGTTGTGGAAATCTTTGTAAAACAGATGATGAGAGGCGGTGGAGTAGCATTAAATGAGCAGCCAATCACTTACACGTGTCCAACAACATTCTTGTGCAAACTCACTTCCCGGGTGTTTAGTATATAGTATAATATATAATATAATAGAATTTGTGCTACCTCAAATTATTGTAAAATGAATAAAAAAAATATGGTGCACCGGCCCTCTTCTAGTTTCACCGATTCTCTTTACTTCCGGTTCGAAACAAATCTATTCATAAATCTACATAACCTTAACTCCCACAATCACAAAACAATCAAACAACAACAACAATGGGTAAAACCTTAACATCAAAATCAAAATCAAAACGAAGACAAATCTCCGACTCAGATGACGACTCGCATTCACCTTCAGACTCTGAATCCGACTCATCTCCACGACAACACCGCCGGCGACACTCCTCCACCAAAACCCGGAGCAGTTGCAGCCGTCGCCGCCACTCCGAATCATCAGAGTCGGATTCGGATTCGGATGAAGACCGAAAGAGAAGTAAAAAGAAGAAAAAGATCAATGAAGAGGAAATTGTTGAGTATTTAGCTAAAAAAGCTTAGAAAAAGGTTTAATTCTTATAAAACAAGTTTTTTCTTAATTTATAATCACCATCGTGTTCTTGTCCGAAGATGGTGGAGTCGAAACAGATCCGGTGATTGGTGATTTTTTGGATCACGAAATCACTACCAGATCCGGTGATTGGTGGTGGTTTTTGGTGATTTTTTGTGGTGTCCGGCATCAGAGGTGTCCGACGATGGTGGGACGGTGTGTTTACAGCATCGTTTCGGGTTTCAATTGATTCGCTTTCATGAGTATAGCTGCTCCTTTATTTTCCAAATCTGAAACTGATGGGACTTTGTTCACTGATGGTACCTCTTTCGTGTTGGCCATTTATATCCACTGATAGGCTTAGGCTTTGGGTTATTTATATATCTGAGATAAAAGATGCAATTTTTATAAATTTAAGGGTAAAATGGTCATCACAAATTTACTTTACTCAATTGAAGACAAAAATGTTAAGTTTAATGTCTAGAACAGCTATTTTTTTTGTTCGCTACGTCGAACTGACATTTGTGACAAGTATGATGCTTTAATAGGTTATTAGCCCTAAATAAAATGACTTATATGTGGTTGATTGTGTTTGTATTAATATTTGGTTAACTCTGTACAATAACTTGTGTAAAGTTACACTTGTGTCAAATTTACTCTCACATCGGTTAAAGGCCAAACATTTCACTTGTTTATATACTGTGGTATGCGTGGCATAACTAATTTGACGTTAGGATAATGTTGTTGGCTAATTACATATAACGGTGCTAAGGTTGCCCCCAATCCCCTTACTTTTCACTGTCACGTCAGTTTTCTCTCTCCAGCGAACTTCAGGCGATTAGGTGCTCCAGTAAGAGTGACCTTTAAAACAAAAAACATACCCCACAAATATTCTTTTCTAATTAATAACACACACACAAATGCTAGTATATCTCGATCGAGCAGACGACCAAGTCCACTTCTTTTTTTGGCGATCAAGTGGCTTCACAGTAAGGGGGATCGATTCTTCACTCGATCGAGGCACCCACGATCGACACAAGATTGGTTCTAATGGGGCTAGCCTAAATAATAACATCGACATAATGTGATTTAGTCAATAACTTCAAGTGAGCCATTTTCATTCAAGTTTAAGAAAGTAGTTACGGCTCTAACTTAAATCTCTCGTGGTTGATTGTGTTTGTATTAATATTTGGTTAACTTTGTACAATAACTTTTGTAAAGTTAGACTTGTATCAAGTTTACTTCCCACATCGGTTAAAGGCCATATATTTCACTTGTTTATATATTGTGGTATACTTGGCGTAACTAATTTGACGTTAGGATAATGTTGTTGGCTAATTGCATATAACGATGCTAAAAAAAACATCGACATAATGCGATTTAGTCAGTAACTTATATACGCTTTCAATATTTTTAAGCACTTTAATCTTCAAGTTAAAATGTTTAAAGTATCTGAATTTAGGCATTCTTCTCTTCGAGAGTTCAAGTTAATATGTTTGAATTATCTGATATGTGTCACGACTCATGAGCGAAAGACATACATACCACATAAGAGCATAATATTTTAAAAGCTCGACAACCCAGGTCAATAAGTATAATTTGAGCTCTAACTGGATCCTTAGGTGCAACAGACTCGAATTAGTGCAAGTCATATTTTAACACAAATTTAACTTAAATTAAAACACCCGTAATATTGTACGATTTTTCTTTCCTTTTTTGATTCTTTAAGGGGTGGGGGTTCCTTCTTGATGACGTATAGTCTATATTCGGGTCACGAACCCGACCAAAGTCCGACACTAGCGAGCCCAGCATAAACTGGGCTAGGCCGATGAGTGTTTGGGCCCATGAAGGCCCAAGCCCAAAGTTATTTATGGAATACGATATCGAATATCTTCTATCTTTGGAGATAATCGTTTGTCAACCGACTTAGGCGGGATACGCCGAATGTTGGGGAACACGGAACCAACAAGGATTTCGTGTGTATATAAAGGGAACCCTATCCCTCATTAAAGGTACGATCTAAACCCTAATTCTCCATAACCCTAAAACCGATTACTTACTCTCAAGCCGGAGGATAATCGTGGGAGACAATCCCACGATAAGCCTAACGGTGCTTTTTGTTTACTTAGTGCGCAGGTCTCAAGCAGCAATAATCAATTGGTACGAGAGCCGGAGCCCCAAAAAAGGAACGCCCAACTTTTGTATCAACAAGTGGCGCCATCCGTGGGACCATCACTAAGAACTAAGAACTAAAATGACGAAGCACGGAAATCGGCGATGCAAGCGGACCTTACGGGAAAGAAGCCGCAAAGCGGATCGACTTCTAAGCTGACTACTTTGGGACAACCGAGTTTCGCTAAAAATCAGGGATTAGGCCCAGACCTAGTCCTCCCTACGGTGGAACAACGCTCGGGGACAACCCAAGCCACTACAACCACCAAGCAGATCCATTCTGCGCACCCTTTTTGCTACTCCTCTCCATTCAGTGCTAGAAACTGACCTCTCAAAGGCACCAGATGCACCCGATAGAAACAAGGGCCCAGTGGTAGAAACAGGTGTGACAACTCGTAATTTCAGGTCATTTTATAAACTTTAAAAGTTTCACTATTTCATCATTTATCGTAAACTACGTTTACGAGTATCAAATTCGCGTAACCTTAATGGTTTAGCTGCGAATTCATGAACAGAACATCAAGGACATTTCATATAGACTAGATTTAGTCTACATATCCTCAATAATATCATTTCATATCGGTTCATGCATGGTTTTGCATTTATTCATTAAACGTTTATTTTTCCTATTAAATAAACGCTATCGCGTAAACATTATTTTGAAACATTGATCCGACACTTCCAAAAATATTCCTAACATATTTTTATACTCCTTTTAAGACTATAAAAATTATATTATGAGTTTACCCGATGTTTTCAATTTATTTCGTATATAAATTGTTGTGTTTATATAATTACGACGGTTTTCGTAACAACTACACGATAATTATTATTTCACTCAAATTTTGCAAGAAATATATTTTATAATTTTTATGACCTTAATATATTTTATCTTGACCCGTTAAAAGTTATTTTTATTTAACGCTACCCTAAATACTCAAATGTGTATTTAATTTACCACATATCCTCAAATTTCTTACACTAAACAACTCTTGTACATATTTAAAAAAAAAAAAAAAACATAACAAACAATGACTAACACCCCCTTGTCGACAAGGGGGGTGAGTCACAAGGAAATTTGCAAATATCTCTTCTAAAAGTCTTATACAATTCACTTAACACATTCACATACAAGATAATATCAAAAGGTGAAAAGCAATTTGCTCTCTTCTCTTCCTCTTCCAAAACCGGCAACCACCATAGACCAAGAAGATTTCATCCAAATTTTCAAGACAAAGTTTTAATACACTCTAGTATCACTTGTTGTATAGGTTTTGCAATAAAAACCTCAAGTGATTAGGAAAAACCCTTTGTCCTTAAACCTCATCATATTACTTGTAAGCATTCATATTCATGTGTTTATTTCATATTCATTGTTATGATCATATCATTTTATTTGAGAAACATGCAAGTCTCATGAGGTTTATACCACTTTTACATTGATTTTTAAGAGTTATGTATATATAAGTCATCCTATAATTACTCCTTGTTATATATTATTTTTGGTGATGTCTAGGAACCCATGACACCCTAAGAAGGTGTATGGTAGGATTAGAATAGCTTCGGAGTTGTTTTGAATGGGTTAGAATAGGTTTGGCGCAAGAAAAACTCATTTCGACAAGTTTGCAAAAGGGTTTGTCCTTATTTTCGAAATCTGGAAAATCCGACAGTAGGTAAAAATTTTTGGCCTAGATATTTAGAAAATACACTTTAAAACGAAAACGTGGCCGCTTGAACGGATTAAAACGGAGCTATAACGAAGAAGTTATGAATTTTTCAAGTTGGCGACGAAAACTATAATTTTCTGGAAATTTCAGCATGTTACGTCAAATTTGTACGAGTCAAAAATGAAACTTAGGCGTTATAAATTATGTCGACTTATCAAAAATATATTAGTATACTTTGATACAAAGCTAAAGACCTATAAAACGTAGAAAACGGGTTTGTAACGATTGAATTATACACGTTTACAAAAAGTTGTCGTAACTTTAATATATAAGAAAAACTATTAAATTTCTAATAGGCAAGTATTACGGCAACAAGTTGAAGGTTGTTTTAAACATTGATGTGGAACTTTTTATAAAGTAATGTCTTCTAGTAAAAGTTAGTTCGCCAAGCATATTTTCCAAAATGTCAAACCATTTGTCAAGCGGAGTTGTAACAAATGAAATATGGTCACTTAAACTTTGCCGAAAACCACTCTTAAACGATATTTTGGACACAAGTACCATACTTAACCTATATTTTTCTCCGGGATCGAGATCTCTGGGATGAAAACTTAAATGCTAAAACTTTAAGATAATGATACAAGCTTCCCAAAACAGTTGAGTTCGTTTTCTAACACTCGACGTGCACCATTTTACGACTAGCTTTTCGAGGCCATTTTAGTCACTTTCATTAAATTTCAACGACATTTTACGACGAAAAGTTATAATTTCACAATAAATCATTAAATGATTATCGTAAGATATCATTTCAACGTAAATACTTGTAAAGTATTTTATAACATGACAAGATGTCATAAACATATATTTTGATGATAAATTCTATTTTCAAAAGCGAACAGGTGGTATAGATTTCATATGAGTTTGCATGCACAACATTACATCATAACTTATCATAGATCATATCATTCATAAAAGGTCATGGTCAGAGGTTTGCCTCATTTGTATTGCCTTTACATCATTATTATCATTGCAACAGGTGAGTTTTCATAGCCCCGATTAATTCAAGTTTTTACATTATTTCAAACCTACGGGGGAGAATACATTGCACCTCATTATTTTTATGCGAGCCCAAGTATATTCAAATTTATTACATTGCTTAAGTTACCTCATTGCCAGTTAAATGTCCCCATTTCATGAACATGAACCGTTAATTTCATAGAAGCGAGGGTGAGTGGATAAATCAATCGAGGGTGACACCTCCATCCGGGTTGGCGGATTCCAACCGGACGGATGCATTTCATTTCTTAATCATTATTTGAGTTGTTTGGCAAACACTCTGTTGGGGCGAACATCAGTCAAGCTTCGGTGTCATGGACTTATAGCATTTGTATCATTTTTGTGACATCATTGTCATACAAACTTATACTTGTGGTAGTCGTATTATGCATATACATAAACTCTATGAACTCACTCAACCTTTGTGTTGACACTTTTAGCAATGTATTTTCAGGTAACTAAGGCATTCACTTCATGGCATGCATGAGGACTTAGCATAGAGTCGCGGTGACGGCGAATTGTCTCACATGGGATTTATATACTTTAAAAACATCGTTTGACTTGTATCAAACTTATTTTCCGCACATAGTAACTTTCAATTGGGACCTATCTTTTTGTAACTCAATGTTTTATTAAATCAAGCGATGTATTTTCCAAAGGACACTTTAGGTCGTTCAATATAACTGTGATTGTGATGCTATGGATCAATCCCGGGAATTCCATTCCGCTCCAAAACAGTAATTTGGGGGTGTGATTGGCATCTGAGCTTCGTTATAGAGAACTAGGTTGCATAATTGACCCTATACTATAACTACATCATCATAGTATCTCATCATTTCATCATAAGTGCATAGTCACTATACATGCGGTTTCATACGCACATTTTACGAGTTATTTACTTTCATTTCAAAATCGATTGTCACATAGATGCCTTCAAATACCCATTCCATCATACTCACATCACTTTGACATGGAGAATGCCCTGTCATTCCCTATTACAATTTTAACATTAGTTGACTCAACACCGATAACATCAGATGATGAGACTAAACCCTTTTAGGAGGACGAAGTTGCACCTACACCATCGCGATCACTATTGATTCATCGTAGGATCAGGAAAATTTTTATCATTCGGTTGGGACAGATTATACCATTTGGTAGAACTTATAGGTTTAGTCCTAATGAACCTATTTTCTTAACTCACCACAAGGATTTTCATTATCATCATTGTCATCATTTTCATCATCATTGTCATCTAGAGTACCATCCGTGTCATCACGTCCCATAGACACTACTCATACACTGACTTGCGGCTTGAGAAGCGTGCATGATTTGACACACCATTATCATTTATCACTAAGACTATAGACACTACACCGTCTCATAGGTTTGAGGACTGTGAGATTTCTAGGGCTATTGCCGCTAGACCGCCTACTGCTCCTACACTTGAAACGATTTGACCATCAACGCGAACAGATAATAGTTACCTTTCAATCTTATGTAATCTTTATCATTTATTATCTCCACGTTAATCACAACCTTTGTTCATTTCATTCTTTATTCCAATTGCCCAATTTTCAATCATTTCGAGATGATACCTCACTATCTTACTAAAGGTTAGGCCAACTTTATTCTTGACCAATTAGGAGACTATTACCATTCTATGAGGTTGCCCCGTGTATCCTACAAACCATTCAACAAATTATATTTCAAGTTACTTTGCTACTACTTCATAACAGTATTTCACTTTAAATTTTATTTCAAGCTATTCTAAACCATCTTAGAAACATTGTTTCATAAGGTTTTAAAACAAGTTGTTTCGTTACCACCCTATCAATTGGTTTTCATTCATTTTATCAATGATTTAATATCATCATGCGAAACGATTTTCATGTTACTTTGAAAAATCATTGAGCCATTATTTTCAAAACAAAGCGTTGAATACCATCTAAAATTTCGGAGGAACATAATATCATTTCAACAAAACCAAGCATCACATCATTTGTCCTCGATTATACATGGCTTGATCACCTATGTATAATTCAGGAAGAATTAAGTCATGAAAGTAACAAGCATCATTTCAAATCTCTTAAAACAATTTTTACTCAAAACCAAAGCTTTGTAATCAGATAAATTGTTCATAAACATTTCTTTTGTTAACACTCTATAGAAGCCTACGCCATTCATTCCTCACTCAACCGATAAACTAGAATTTGACGAGTGACCTTTTTAGGAAAGGCTTCCTATATCATCTATGAGGAGGATTTCTCGATACAAGAAAACAATGAAAACATTCTAGGACTACCAACAAGGACTAGAAGTATATAGTAAGACGTTTCAAAACCTAACAAAAATCTCAAGACATCATGAGACATTCGAACCACTATTTTGTACTAGAAGCCAAATTATATCATTTCAAAAGTACTAGCTAGACCGAGTTACAAGATTTAGTATGAAGCATATACACACTAAGCAACATCATAGGGATAAACCAAGTCTTCTAAATGAGACTACGGAACATTTCACTAAACATGGCCTCAACAATATGTGAACTTCCCTACAATGAGTTTCCTTAAAGGAAAATTTGGTTAAATTTAGGTTATCGATATAAACTTTCCCTAAGGCATTGTGTTCTCTAGAAATTACAGATAGCCTCACTTTCATATCAAGAGATGCAACATGTTTGAATATATCGGACAATCAATGACTTTCCATCTACAAGTGAAATTAGAACAAACATTCCTTGGTATAGTATAAGTGATATCTACTTTTCGCTAGCATGATAACAATCCAAGTGATGAAATATTTTAGAAGCACTCAATATCGGAACAAATCTTGAAAATCAATCACTACACCACATCACTTAAATATTTAAGGTTTTGTGACTTTACAACATATAGCATGGAAACACTTCGATAATCAAACAATAAACATTTTAGTCATGGAGACTAAACACCTTAGGCAAGTAAGATTCAAGTCATGACATTCGCTAGAGCGAAGCGTGAGGAATCACAATTGTTACCCATAATCTATTCCTTTCTATAAGGTCCTTTTTGACAGATTTAACATTTTGAAATTTGGCATGAGTCACGTGGTATCAATTTCAGTTGTACCTATTATAAGCTATTCGATTCACCTTAGGCTCCTGATAACCATATCAATCTTTCCATGGAACCTACTAGGACATGATTATCACCTATTATCCTCAGCTCAATGGTTAGAGCGAGAGAACAATTCCCACATTAGATGATATACTCAAGGCATGTGTGACTTTCTAGAAATGATTAGGCAAATCATTCTTCATCGAACAAGTTGCTTTACAACAATAGTTATTACATGAACATATTGACTACACCAATTGAGGCACTCTAAGGTTGAGGTGTCAATCACTTATTCACGGGTCTAAATCAGGAAAGTTTAACTCACTAGACCATAAGTCATTCATGAAACAACAAAGTGATCGAACAGATAAAAAATCAGTTACAAGTAACAACATATAGCTAGATAAGCTATGTCAATATCGCATAAAATATTGGAAGTATGTGCCATTAGTCGCAAACCATTAGAAGTTCAAGTTGGCAAAAATATATGTTCAACATCCCGTCTTGAAAAGTGGTACGGTCGAGAAAACCACTGGACGCCCGTCGACCCAAATATTTCACCTTTCACCGTAACAGTAGGACCTAACATGGACTGCATTCAGGGATGAATTCCTTTTGGTTGGGCGAATGTGACAACTCGTAATTTCAGGTCATTTTATAAACTTTAAAAGTTTCACTATTTCATCATTTATCGTAAACTACGTTACGAGTATCAAATTCGCGTAACCTTAATGGTTTAGCTGCGAATTCATGAAGTGACATCAAGGACATTTCATATAGACTAGATTTAGTCTACATATCCTCAATAATATCATTTCATATCGGTTCATGCATGGTTTTGCATTTATTCATTAAACGTTTATTTTTCCTATTAAATAAACGCTATCGCGTAAACATTATTTTGAAACATTGATCCGACACTTCCAAAAATATTCCTAACATATTTTTATACTCCTTTTAAGACTATAAAATTATATTATGAGTTTACCGATGTTTTCAATTTATTTCGTATATAAATTGTTATGTTTATATAATTACGACGGTTTTAGTAACAACTACGATAATTATTATTTCACTCAAATTTTGCAAGAAATATATTTTTATAATTTTATGACCTTAATATATTTTATCTTGACCCGTTAAAAGTTATTTTTATTTAACGCTACCCTAAATACTCAAATGTGTATTTAATTTACCACATATCCTCAAATTTCTTACACTAAACAACTCTTGTACATATTTAAAAAAAAAAACATAACAAACAATGACTAACTCCCCTTGTCGCTAGGGGGTGAGTCACAAGGAAATTTGCAAATATCTCTTCTAAAAGTCTTATACAATTCACTTAACGCATTCACATACAAGATAATATCAAAAGGTGAAAAGCAATTTGCTCTCTTCTCTTCCTCTTCCAAAACCGGCAACCACCATAGACCAAGAAGATTTCATCCAAATTTTCAAGACAAAGTTTTAATACACTCTAGTATCACTTGTTGTATAGGTTTTGCAATAAAAACCTCAAGTGATTAGGAAAAACCCTTTGTCCTTAAACCTCGCCATATTACTTGTAAGCATTCATATTCATGTGTTTATTTCATATTCATTGTTATGATCATATCATTTTATTTGAGAAACATGCAAGTCTCATGAGGTTTATACCACTTTTACATTGATTTTTAAGAGTTATGTATATATAAGTCATCCTATAATTACTCCTGTTATATATATATTTTGGTGATGTCTAGGAACCCATGACACCCTAAGAAGGTGTATGGTAGGATTAGAATAGCTTCGGAGTTGTTTTGAATGGGTTAGAATAGGTTTGGCGCAAGAAAAACTCATTTCGACAAGTTTGCAAAAGGGTTTGTCCTTATTTTCGAAATCTGGAAAATCCGACAGTAGGTAAAATTTTTGGCCTAGATATTTAGAAAATACACTTTAAAACAAAAGCGTGGCCGTGAACAGGCAGTTAAAAGCGGAGCTATAAGTTGAAGAAGTTATGAATTTTTCAAGTTGGCGGCGAAAACTATAGTTCTGGAAATTTCAGTATGTTACGTCAAATTTGTGCAGTCAAAAATGAAACTTAGGCGTTATAAATTATGTCGACTTATCAAAAATATATTAGTATACTTTGATATAAAGCTAAAGACCTATAAAGCGTGAAACGATTTGTAACGATTGAATTATACACGTTTACAAAAGTTGTCGTAACTTTAATATATAAGAAAAACTATTAAATTTCTAATAGGCAAGTATTACGGCAACAAGTTGAAGGTTGTTTTAAACATTGATGTGGAACTTTTTATAAAGTAATGTCTTCTAGTAAAAGTTAGTTCGCCAAGCATATTTTCCAAAACGTCAAACCATTTGTCAATGAGTTGTAACAAATGAAATATGGTCACTTAAACTTTGCCGAAAACCACTCTTAAACGATATTTTGGACACAAGTACCATACTTAACCTATATTTTTCTCCGTGATCGAGACCTCTGGGATGAAAACTTAAATGCTAAAACTTTAAGATAATGATACAAGCTTCCCAAAATAGTTGAGTTCGTTTCCTAACACTCGGCGGCACCATTTTGACTAGCTTTTCGAGGCCATTTTAGTCACTTTCATTAAATTTCAACGACATTATTTTACGACTAAAAGTTATAATTTCACAATAAATCATTAAATGATTATCGTAAGATATCATTTCAACGTAAATACTTGTAAAGTATTTTATAACATGACAAGATGTCATAAACATATATTTTGATGATAAATTCTATTTTCAAAGCTGAACGGTGGTATAGATTTCATATGAGTTTGCATGCACAACATTACATCATAACTTATCATAGATCATATCATTCATAATAGGTCATGGTCAGAGGTTGCGCCTCATTTGATGTGCCTTTACATCATTATTATCATTGCAACGGTGAGTTTTCATAGCCCGATTAATTCAAGTTTTACATTATTTCAAACCTCACGGGGAGAATACATTGCACCTCATTATTTTTATGCGAGCCCAAGTATATTCAAATTTATTACATTGCTTAAGTTACCTCATTGCAGGATTAAATGTCCCCATTTCATGAACATGAACCGTTAATTTCATAGAAGCGAGGGTGAGTGGATAGATCTATCGAGGGTGACACCTCCATCCGGGTTGGCGGATTCCAACCGGACGGATGCATTTCATTTCTTAATCATTATTTGAGTTTTTTGGCAAACACTCTGTTGGCTAAAATCAGTCAAGCTTGATTGTCATGGACTTATAGCAATTGTATCATTTTGTGACATCATTGTCATACAAACTTATACTTGTGGTAGTCGTATTATGCATATACATAAACTCTATGAACTCACTCAACCTTTGTGTTGACACTTTTAGCAATGTATTTTCAGGAAACTAAGGCATTCACCATGGCATGCAAGAGGACATATCATAGAGTCTCGGTGACAGCGTGTCTCACATGGGATTTATATACTTTAAAAACATCGTTTGACTTGTATCAAACTTATTTTCCGCATATAGTAACTTTCATTTGGGACCTATCTTTGTAACTCAGATGTTTTTATTAAATCAAGCGATGTATTTTCCAAACGACACTTTAGGTCGTTCAATATACCTGTGATTGTGATGCTATGACAATCAATCCCAGGAATTCCATTCCGCTCCAAAAAGGTAATTTGGGGTGTGACAACAGCACTTGCTCTAGAAGGAGTCGCATGCCGGGAACCTTAGGAGATTTTGTATCGAAATTATGAAACTTTGGCCGCTCATGCAAGAAGAAGCAAAAAGAGGTCAAGTCGAGACTGCATGCCCAGAATAAACTTGACTCGAATCTGAAACATCCCCACCGGTCCGGAAGGAGAAAGCAGGGAGGGATAGTCAGCCACCCAGTATTTAACAAAATTGGGAGGAGAATTGAGGATGATGAGACATCTAACTCAGACATCTGGAAGGAAGCGAGGAGGATGAGCGGCAGTACCAATGTCCACACCGACTGGTAGCCGCAGAGTCCAGGACGGGACTGGCGACTATACTCCCCAAGTGAAAGCCCTTCAAGTCGCGATTTTGAGAGGCGGTCGGGCAAACGCCAAAGAAGGAAAATTGTCCTCCGGAATTCTCGGACAACGAGGATAGTAGCTGGACCTGGAGTCCGAGGAGGAAATACCGTGACCAGGAGGAGGAAGCTTCCACGCAGAAGCATCGATGGCTTTGAAGAGTTGAGAAAGGCGTTCTGCCTAAACTTCACTCAATGGAAGAAGTGCGCTAAAACTCTGTCGAACTCGCCAGGTAAAACGGCGCCGGAATCTACAAGCGCATACATGGAGCACTTCAAAGATGAGTGCATACTGAGTTAAGGCATGCCCCGTGCTAAAACCTCGGGGTTCATGAATGGGATCAATAACCCGAACTCATCAAAAATTTGAGCGACAAGATTCCCAAACCTTCGATGAATTGATGAAACGAACAAGGTCCTTCGTCCGGGAGAAGCCAGCGGCGGATAGCGAGAAAAACTACTCAAACTATCGGTCACGGGAACAACACGGGAGACAATCCAGTGGCCGAGGAGTAGCAACCGTAAAAGAACTACCGGTCGAGGAGGCGGGCGGGATAATGACGGGTATACCTGGCGACCAAGACTCCTAAGGAAATACTCGCATGAAGGTGCGAACTTTCCAAGACCCCACAAATCGCACTCCAGGAGGATCGGCGTGTGGGGAGTGGATCTGTGACTATCATGGACAAAAGGGCCACACCACCGATAAGATATGTGTCCAAGCTGCGACAACTCATCGATAAACTAGTGAAAGAAGCAGATTGGATCATCCGGTCAAGAACATCAAGGAAGGAAAGGATAGACAGAAGAATAGGAACAAGAAAGAGACACCCAAAGACAAAGTGACACCATCTACATGATACAATCATGGCGGCGAGTAACTAGACAAAAGGTCGACCAAAAATTTTTCAGTGGAAGTGAAATCTCTTTCCCCACCTTAGCTGCGGACAACGGATGGTAGAGCCATCACCATTGAAATTAATGCGGGGGTCACGATATCCACGCATGTATGTTGATGGAGGAGCATCCACGACATAATGTCTGAACATTGTTTCAAGCATTTGCGACACTGAGATACGCAGCTAGTAAAGCCGGTGCCATGACAGCGGTGGCTTTACAGGAGAAAGATATGGCCTATGGGGCAAATCGCCTACTAGTCAGTATGGGCAATAAAGAACACTCGCGGCGACGCCTTGATGGATTTCATGGTGATCAATCCCCCGCCATACAATGGCATTATCGGAAGACCGGGGATATCGGCCATGCGCGATCACCGTCTATAGCACATGGGATGCTCAAATTTCGGTGAAAGGCGGTATTGTTACTCTCTACAAGGCCATTTGCACCACATAGAGAATGTAACACGATTACATACGAGGCGGCACCCATCCCGAGCCTACAAGCAAACAAAGTTTCAAATCGAAGGTTGCAATTCATCCCGATTATCCGAGCAGGGAAGTATCGATCGGAGGGTCCCTGTCGGACAACGACAAGGCATCTGTATGTGCACTCTTGCAAAAGAACATGGACATCTTTGCATGGGAGCCAAAGCACATGGGGGTACCCACGTTCAATCACGAACAATGAGAATCCGACAAGGATATTCACCAATACGCGAAGAAGCCGCCAAGCTCCAAAACTCCGCACAAGCAATTATGGCGAGGTACACAAGCTTGTAGAGGTATCATGAGAGAAGTCTACTACCACGACGGCTTTCCAACCCGGTAATGGTAAAGAAGCGGCGAGCCGGTAGGCGGATGTGTGTGGACTTCCAGATCTCAACAAAGCATGTCCACAGGCTGCTACCACTAGGAGATAGGCTGGAAGGTAGAATCTTTGTGTGGATACCCGCTCAAGTGTTTCCTAGATGCATACAAAGGATACCACCAAATCCAGATGGCTAAGGAAGATGAGGAAAAAACGGCCATTCATACAAGCCAAGGCGTCTACTGCTATACCAAAATGCCCTTTGGCTTGAAGAACGCATGCGCCACTTATCAGCGGTTAGTAGATAATGCATTTGAAAAATAGGTGGGCCGCAACTTAGAGGTTTACGTTGACGACCTAGTCATAAAAAGCCATATTGAGGATGAGTTGGTGCGCGACATTGAGGAAACATTTAGGAGACTCAAAGAGATCAACATGAAGCTAAACCCTAAAAAGTGCACTTTTGGAGCTACAGAAGGCATGTTTCTAGGATACCTGATAGAGCCTGATGGCATCAAGCCATGTCCAGAAAAAACCAAGGTTGTCATCGAACTTCCTTCACCGCGCACGTTGAAGGAAGTCCAATCTTCAATGGAAAACCGGGCGGTCTAAATAGATTCTTATCCAAGTCAGCAGACAAGTCACTACCTCTCTTCAAGACACTCAGCGGTATAAAAAGGGGAGATTTTAGTTGGACCACGGAGAGAAAGCCTTGGGAGCGGCTTAAACAACACGGCGGCGCTCCCACACTAGTCGCACCCGACCGGGGAAGAATTAATTATGTACTATCTGCGACACATGGGCGGTCAGTATGATCTTCTGGCGTGACGGGAAGTCGATACAACACCGTGTACTTTGTAAGCAAAGCACTCAAGAAAACGGAGATCAATTATAGTCCAATGGAAAAGTTGGTCACGGCTTTAGTATTCGCGCTGGCAAAGCGGCTCCACGCAGTACTCAAGCGCATCCAATAGTAGTGATCACGGACCAACCAATCAAGCAAATCATCTCCAAACCGCGCCAGGCGACTACAAAAGTGGGCGTGTTGCTAGGTGAGCACAACATCTCCTACGGACCATATGCGATAAAAGGGCGGATACTAGCGGATTTCATCATCGAAAAACCGGGGCGATCTTTGCCCACGTACTAGGCAGAAGGAACTACAAAACCCATGGATCTTGTTTCTGAGATGGATCTTCATGTGTGGATGGGTCGGGCAGGCCTCATCCTCACAAGTCGGAAGGAATGGAATTCACTTATGCACGCGTTTTGAATTCACAACGACAAACAATGAAGCGGTCACGAAGCTAATCGGCGGGACTACGCATTGCTCGAATGGGTGTATGCAACACGGAAGCAAATGTAGATTCCCACTAGTAGCCAACCACGTGTTAAGGATGATGCACGTGGCTAAAGGAGAATATGATCCAATACCTCGACAAGACCAAGTCACTAATCCAAATCTTTGACAGGTTTACCATCAAACGAGGTCCAGAGGGGAAAATCGAAAGCGGATGCACTAAGCAAGATTGCATCCACAAGCTTCGCACACCATCAAAACAAGTTTTAGTGGAAACATTGAAGAACAAATCCATCTCGGAGATGGAAATATCCGTGATGTCTCGAGGAGGAAGGCCCTACGTGGATGACAGATAAAGGAATTCATAAGCAGTATTACCCCAAGGAAGGAAGCGAGAAGAATCGGCGCACAGCCACGAGAGGTTTGAGCTCGAGGCGATGTACTATATCGGCGCTCCTTTCGCAACCATGGCTCCGTTGTGTGGGCCCCTACAAGCAAATTATGAACTACGGAAATCCACGCGCCCGAGCTCATGCGGCATGCATTCGGGGACCACGGTCCGTGGTTGCGCGCAGCTTTGGTCGGATACTATTGGCCCACCATGCACGCGATCTTGGGAATTAATAAAAGTCTGTCGATTGTCGGTTCATAGACCCATTCCTCGCCAACCACAATAGGAGCTAACGCCCATCCGTGGCCGTGCCATTCTACAAGTGGGGTATAGACATTGCGGGTCCCTTCCCGTTACAGCTTGGCGGATTAAAATTTCTCATAGTGGCCATAGATTACTTCATGAAGTGGATCGAAGCAAAAGTAGTGGTAACAATTCGGCAATCGGTCAAACGCTTTGTTTGGGACAATATTGTATGCCGCCGGACTACACAGGGAAATCATCTCGAACAACGGAAACAATTTTGTGATAATCCCTTCAGGACCAGTGCGAGAAGTTGAATATCACGCGACTTCAGCATCGGTTAAACATCCACGGACCAGCGGCTTAGTCGAGTGTGCAAATCGAAGTCTAGGTGAAGGAATTAAAGCGCGTCACGACAAGCACAAAGGAAGGTGGGTAGAAGAATTATTGCATGTTTTGTGGGCAGCGCTTCAATCAAAATCGGCCACGGGGGACACTCCCTTTCTCAGTCTATGGGGCCGTCATACCCGAAATTGGGATGCCCGATGTCGCCTTCTTTGAAATCAATGTGGCAACCAATGATGACGATTGCGTATCGACTTGGACTGTTGGAAGAAAGAAGCAGTCATATGAAGCAAGGTCGAGTAAAAATGAAGGGATACTATGACACTAAAGTAAGAAGTGTTTCATTCGACGGTGACTTCGTTTACGGCCTTGCGCCAATGATGCGAGCCATCACCAGAAGATAAACTTGAAGTGGGAAGGACCCTATGAGTTCTTGAAGCATTAGGACGGCGTGCAAACTACGAGACATGGATGGTCGGGAACTACCGCGTACATGGAACATTTGCAATCTCAAGCGATGCTACCTCTAGGAATGGCTACGGACCTTACGCCGGACACTCTTGAACTTTAGTGCCCAATAAATATCCGTGTATTTATTTTTTTTACTTAGGCAAATGTCTTAATTATTTTCTTTCATAAAAACTTGCAAGTATCAATAAACCGTCGCGGTTTCTAGCTAATTCCGCGACACATTTTAATTTGTTATTTCCATATACCTTATGTCTTAACATTTTTATCTCTTGCCTACATGGCGTGCATGCACTTAATAAACCCACGATGGTAAAAGGATGAGTAAACCTACTAAACAACTTGTTGAGTAAGAGGGTTGCAAACCCATCAACGACGGATTACGTATCCTTGTTAAACACCTTATTCTCAAAGCGTTGGAATAAGTTACGTCGCGCATCCACGATGAATGCGCAACAATGCATACTATGCGCGTTTAACAAATTAGAAATCAAGATACTTGGCTCCTTACTATGATACTCGCAGTACGCTGTGTATACTAACATACACGACTATGTTCGAAATACTTAATATTTTATAAGTATGATAGTTCATAAATAATTATGAACAACAACGATTACTCGCACTTATACAACAGTTTGTTTCTTAGACAATACGCATGTTTTTTCATGGAAAGACAAGTAACTAAGTACAAATATGATAAGTCGCCACGACATTCAACAAAAAGTAATATTTTATTAAGTACCATACGTTCTTACAAAATATTATTTACAACATAAGATACGATCCATACATTACCAACTATGGCAGCGTCTCAAAGATGAACTACCCGCAACAATTTAGCAGCGTCTCAACCTCATCCAACTTCTTCAATAGATCGAGTCTTGGCGAGATACCGTGCAACACTAACCGGTATCGTCGGATCACGGGAAGATGAGTTGCACCACGGCCTTAGCAAAACAAATGGCTTACCTTTAATCCCTTCCTTCTTATGAAGTCCGGTAAGATGCGCTAACACTTTCTTCAGCGGCACTTCCTTTTCTAGGGCAAAGGGATTCAAGATATCACGGACGAGCAAAAGCAGGCACTTGAAGGGATTCATCGGCTTCAAAAATAATCGCTTAGCGCTTCGCATTTTCGTTGGTGTGAGCTAAAGGTCGACCCTCCATAATGACCCCTATGGGGAAATCGGTCGCTCTAACTCATAGATCATGGGAAGCTCAATTACTTCATCCTCTCCATCGCGACCACCGACTTATCATATGATTGCGCGTTATACGGGTACCTTATCCACGGGCACCTTCAACAACTTAGTCCCATGCGGCTCCTCAACGGCCTCGATTTACCCAGCGCCCGGTGCATCACGAACCACTCCCCAAAGGCATCCACCACTTCCTGCGACTCCAGTGCTTGGCGCGCCGCAAAGTGCATGCCATGGCCAATGAGCCACCTGCGCTCGTGATTGTTGCCGAAGTTGGGGATACAACTCCTCATCGTTACTCCATGCTTTTGAGTTTGCGCAATTTCATCTCTTGCGTTTCCAGAGCACCGCTCCAGCGGTGGCACCAAAATCTTCCAGCTGCGAGGTCAACGTGTCCTTACCTTCTCCGGATACTTCACGCCCGAGACCGAGCCTTATACCTGTGACTCAGAACGCTCCTGGCTTATTTGGCCCATCAGCGCCATCTTCTCTTCAGCAAGCTTTTGGCATTACAAACTCGCTCTCCCGCCCGGCCTTAGCACTAGCCATTAGCGCCTCCGTGACGCAATTTTTGATCCTTTAGCGCCTTGGCTCTTCCCCGAAACCTTGGCCTTAGCTTCTCAACAAGTGCGGTTTGATCTGTATTGCCGCCCTTCAACTCCTCAACCAGGTGATCCATGGAAGCATCCTCAGCGTTTTTCTGTTTGGCTCGGAGGACTCGAGTGTCGGACTATCTCCAGGGGCGACTCCGTGACCTGTTCAAACCTAAACCACGAGGAAGAGAAGTATTAATTTTCACATAAGCAGTTGATGCGCAGAAACTTTGACGACTTTACTTACTGTGGGCGGATGTGGGGCTTCTTCCTTGATGAGCTTAGCCATCCTCTCGAGTGATCTCTTGCGTTTCAACCCGGGGTCCTCCTCCTCCTCTTCCTCTTCTTCCATGTCTTTGCGGCTATTTCGGTGATGGCGCACTTCGCGGAGAAAAGCTACTCTAGGGCTTCGGCTTTGCGGCGTCAGCTTCAGTCGTGGCCCTACTTCTCCCGATTCATTTCGAGTACGCCTGCGGTAGCATCCATATGGGCTCTTCTCCCTGCTTGGGTGGGCGTGTCCTTACATTAACCTCACGGCGGTTTTGCGGTACCGCGACCACTGAATAGATCCATCTGCCGCCCACGAGAACAACAACACACGCGTTATTATAAATACAATAAAGGAGGAAAAGCTTACATTAAAAAGAAAAGGAATGCGAAGGGCGAGCACCCACCGCATCTATCCGCGCCCAAAAAGATTGGAGCCTCCTCAGGTCTACCAAAATAGTTGCGGCTAATGCCCATGTGCACCAAAAATTCCTCAGGATAGGAATTGATGGGGATGCGATTGGTATTTATTGTATCCGAATCCTCTACATTATCGATCCAGGGGAGGCTGCGCTCATCCTTCGGCAATGAACCACGGGTATAGAAATCAAAGTGCGATGGGAAGCACACTTCATCTACCGAAAAACGTTTCTCTCAATTCTGGCGTGTCTACTTTTCAATATAACAGCGGCTTAGCGTTTAGCGAACGATACCCACCCTTGTGACCCGCGTGGTGTGATAAAACGCGGAGCAGTGGATAGTCGGGTTAATTGCGATGTCGGCAATTAACCTCGAGTTAGTGATTTTAGCCGCACCTATCACGGTCTGTTGGGATATATGGCCGATAGTAGTTTAACACGTCGCTCAGAACAAAGATATTGGCACAGCGTTGATTGTTACCGAAAAAGCGCGTGTATACCCCTATTTTCCCGCCGGGGAAGTCAGTAATTAGCCTCGCACTCGGAACTTCGGATGCATGCGACAGGGAATATAATAATCCGAGCGAACTCTAAAGTTCGCCCTCCGCTATGTCGGATGTGAAATCGAATAACACCTTGACCATGGTATCGTTTTTATAAGCGCGCGTGCGGTTACCTTTCGAATAGTAGTTTCTACGGGTTCTGCAAGTTGAAGGTTTGTTAACAATCGCGATTGAGTTTTCTTGTGATAATCACAAGTGAAATGGAGGTCGAGGGTTATATAAGTTTTCTCATCCACAAGATGAACGACACGTGGATCCCACTATCTCCAATGTGTTGATAGGATCAATTGATGGGGCCGAATTCTGATTGCTTTCCCCGATTTGAGGCATCCGTTTTTAATATTATGTCTAGATACCACGTGTATCTTTCAAAACGGGAGCCTTTTGGCTCTTTGTTACGCTTAGCGGTTATTTATTAGGCTGCAGTTATTAGTCTAGCATCGCATGCTAGTCACTTCGCATACTAGACTAGGGGACATGATGACGATATAGTCTATATTCGGGTCACGAACCTGACCAAAGTCCGATACTAGCGAGCCCGGCATAAGCAGGCTAGGTAGATGAGTGTTTGGGCGGCATGAAGGCCCAAGCCCAAAGTTATTTATGGAATACGATATCGGATATCTTCTATCTTTGGAGATAATTGTTTGTCAACCGACTTAGCGGATACTGACGAAGGTTGGGGAACACGGAACAACAAGGATTCGTGTGTATATAAAGGAACCATATCCTCATTAAAGGTACGATCTAAACCTAATTCTCCATAACCTAAAACCGATTACTTACTCTCGCGCCGGAGGATAATCGTGGGAGACAATCCCACGATAAGCCTAACGGTGTTTTCTGTTTACTTAGTGCGCAGGTCTCAAGCAGCAATTATCAATTGGTACGAGAGCCGGAGCCCAAACAAGGAACGCCCAACTTTTGTATCAACACTTCTAGATTAAGGTTTTATATTTTGTATATCGCTTTTGGTTTAGTTCTGCTCCCATTTTGGGGTCATTTGATGTTTGTTTTCACTTGTATAGCCTTAGGTCTGAGTTATTTTCCTTCAATAAAAATTCATTGTTTTATAGAAAATATTATTCGTTAGAGGAAGGTATTGCCACACGCGTTAGAGGTGAACGACGACAATGAGAGTAAGGGTGAATTCTTATTCACAAACGTTGCGACCTATCCAATCATTATGAGATTAATATGTGTGTGGTAAAAGTAGATTGTAACTGGTGAGTTGTGAATGAGAATGAGGATGAATATGTTGTTGAAGCAAAAATACTAGAAGATAAAGAAGAATGTTATAACTAAAGGTAGTGAATTGCAATGTTTTAAAAGCTAGTTTTTTAATCAAATCGTTCAAGTTCTTGTTTTCAATTCATCCGGTTAAAGCGTCGATTTAATGCCCAAAATGACCTTCTGGCAGTCAAGCCGTTTCCAAGTTAAACTGACGGGATCAAACCTGGTTAAATTTTATCCTATATAATGCATGTATATATTATACTATGTAACATTTATTGAAGTAGAACTTAGGAGCCGGTATTTTTGCGTAGCCGCCAGTTGTGTGGCCAGCTGTACGGAGGAGGATGGCTCGGGTGTATTATAGAGCCGTGGCTCGAGCCGTCACTGTTCACACGTCGAGCCGAGCAGAGCTATTTGCTAAGGATTAAAATAAGGTTAGTGGGTTTGTAAGTGGGTTTTCACTTATTTGCCACTTAATTTTATGGTGTGCTGCATGTTGTACACCTGTTTCCCATTAGGCCATTATCAATTCAAGATGCTTTTATACGAAAATCAGATTTGCCTTTTCATTTGTTTGGTTTTTTATTCAAAAATCAGACACACACAAGGGGTGTAGGTAAGAAATGAGACATGGAATTTTTTTATGCAAAAAATATTGTTATTTAGAGATTATTGATTTAGTTGGTAAAAGCTTAAATCGTTTTAGGAGCTTTGGTCGGAATGATGAATAGAACGCTTGATTATGCTTGCATATCATTATAGTTAGCTAAAAGAGTTAATTGACGTGTTAGAGTATTTGTTCACTGTTTGTGCATTTTATCAAGTTATTAAGTATTTTGCATTTAAGTTAGAAAATTATATTAAAAGCTTTGGTTGGGGTAAAATAACGCAGTTACAAGAAAGGAATAGGAAGTATGCTCACCCCCTCTTCTCGTTTTATAAAGACGAGGGGGTCATGATATCCAAGTAATAATACGACTTGGACACCAAGGAGATCTCGGTTGTAATCCTAATTGGGCTACACTATCTAAGCAAAGCTAGTTACTTGCCTTGCAAGACAAGTAACGTACATAAAGAAACTAGTTTAATCCTAGAAACATTCAACTTCCTAATCGACACATCATAAACTAAATTTGCTAATCCACAATGCAAAAAGTCTTTGAAAGACTTTTTCTTTACCATCTCGTATTTATATCACCTTCTACCTTTCATAATAAAATCTACTCAAATGCTTAAAAAGTCTTTTTGTAAAGCTTATTTTGTACTTTTATTATTATTAACATATTTAAATGGTGTAAGGAAGAGAAAGTTTCAAGTCAATGACTTGAAGATCCTTAAGCTATCGCTAAAGTTGCTCCAATGAGAAAAGTCTTATAGCGACTCTTTCTGAAAAAAAAAGTCATATCTCTGCCTTTTGTTAAAAATGCCTAATAATAACTAACAAAAACAAAGGGGTATAATATTAGTTTATGCCATTGCTAAGCGTTTGAGAGATTATCATATTTTGTAGATTGGAAATGAGTGATGTGTATATTTTAAGAGATTATTAATGAAAGTTGTCACACTTATTTAGATTTGTTAAAAAAATAAGTTGACAAGAGTTGAAATTAATATAAAACTAAAATTATCTAAAAATTCAATGAACAAATTTTATTTATTTTTATTTTTTTATCAAAATAAAAAAAACTCCCTTTTCATCTTTTTCTTAAAAATAAAATATCTTACAAACGGTAAATTGTCAAGTGAAAAAAATACACCATCGCAACGAGTATTTTTTTATCTTTTAGTAGACGGCACTTCCGTATATACTTTCGATTAATTTTTTTTTCCGATTTTTTTTTTTTTTTTCTGATTATTGTTCAGTTGGAAAAATCACGTGTGATTTTTCCAAACGTAATTGAGAAAAAAAAGTTCGCCGAAAGCATATAGAAGTGCCCCTCTATAGAAGGATGATTTAATTCTCGTCGCGATCGTTTTGCGTAACGATTAACGGTTTGCGAGATATTTACTTTTTAAAAAAGGGTAAAAGTCTTTTTATTTTATTTTTTTATTATTATTTTTTTTTTTTTTAAAAATGAATGATCAAGATTAGTTCATTGAATGTTTAATGAATGTTAGAAGTGCCCTTCTATAGAAGGATGATTTAATTCTCGTCGCGATCGTTTTACGTAACGATTAACGGTTTGCGAGATATTTACTTTTTAAAAAAGGGTAAAAGTCTTTTTATTTTATTTTTTTATTTTTTTTATATTTTTTTTGAAAAATGAATGATCAAGATTAGTTCATTGAATGTTTAGTGAATGTTAGATCTTCATTGAACTTTCTCTAAAGATCAAATATTTTCTAAAGATTTAATGAAACAATCATGACATTCATTTTTTGATCAAAACAAAATAAATAAAGTTTCAAATTTAAAAAAAAATCTCGTAAATCGTTAATCGTTACGTAAAATGAATCATACCATCGCGGCGGGAATTAAATCATCTTTCTGACAGACTACTTTGATATACTTCAAGATAATTTTCTGTTTTTTTTTTTTGCTTACGTTTGAAAAAATCATATGTGATTTGTATCACAATTCACATGTGATTTTTCCATACGTAATTGAAAAAAAAACCGAAAAAAAAATGGTCGAAAATATATTGAAGTGCCCGTCTACTGAAAGATAAAAAAATACTCGTCGCGATGGTGTATTTTTTTCACTTGACGATTTACCGTTTGCAAGATATTTTATTTTTAAAAAAGAGGTGGATTTTTTTTTTATTTTTTTTAATGTTTTTTTGATGAAAAAATGAGTTAGTAGGGTTGGTTAATTGGATCTTTAAATAATTTTGGTTCTACATTGATATCAACTCATGATGCCAATTACATATATTTGGTGATGTGTTTGATGATCATTATTGTTAATTTTTAGCTCTGCTATATATAGAACATTTACGACTTTTATTTTTAGAAGTCTTTAAAGTATTAAGCTTAATTATTAGAAGTTCATTTTTTTTTAATATTCAATTATACTATTTTATATTTTACATTTGTTGGGATCCTTTGCTACAGTACACTTCTACAGTAAACAAATATGTGGCCTTTTTACCCGTCCTTTTGGGCGGATCCCCATTTGGGTAACCCGTTGTTCTATTCATCCCTACTCATATCTCTCCTTTTCATCTTAGATCCACCTGGGTATATCTCCGGGGAAAAAACCCGGCGTACCTTGATCCGGGAACACTTTTGCGTGTTCATACACCGGTTGGTGAGAGGGGTACAGTGATCTGTTCTATGGAAACAATATTCTTATCTTTTTTGTGGATCTCCGTTGGCCACATGCCTCTGGCTACAGTTGTGATTCTCTTTTGGTCCATATATTTGGTGTGTTTGGTGAATCTGACGGTAGCGTTACGAATTTTTCAATTATTGATTATCAAAAACCCTAGCTGCATATTTGCTAATTTTGGAGAAACGATTAAAGGTTTGGATTTTTTTTCTTCTTTCTTTAGGGCTTTATTTTACTTCATCTTTATGGTAGTTATGGTATGTTGTGTTTAGGTTCGTTTGTGGGTTATTTTAGGTTTATTTAGGGTTTGGTGTTTTACGCTTGCCATGTCTTAGATAAGGGTTACGTATGCCGATCATCAATGATCAAAAAATTTGATATGTGCCTTTTAGATTTGCAAAGATTGATACAGCGAGTCATGTTTTTCACTTTTCTTTTTTGCCTGTTTTCTCTGTTCTTCATGCTTTGTGGGCTATGTTGTGTTTATCTTTCATTGTTTTTTGAAGATTGGATACTGGTTGTGATGTTTTTCCTTCACTTTCTGGCTAGGTTTGTTGTGGTGAGGGTTTAAGTTTTTTTTTTTTTTTTTTTTTTTTTAATTTAAAGTTTGTGTATCAGTTTATTTATCATAGAATTACGGCCTCCTTTGATAGTTCATGTTGATTTAGTCAGTGTAAAAATAAAAAAGTCTCTTCATGTTGGTCGAATGGGATGTCATGTCTTATGGTTAAACACTTTGTGCGGATTAGATTTTGATTAAATAGTATACCTTCTAAAAAGATTTTGTGGTTTTGCAATGCTTTCAGGTCTTTCTGTCGCGGAGTGTTTGCTGATAAACATGTTTTCGGTCGTGAGTTAGCTTTGCTGAAAAACATGGTTTGGCAGGATAACCATATGGTTGCAGCCATGCTGTTTTTTAGTGCAACCACCATTTGGATAAACAAATACGAGCCGCTGTGAGCAGGGATGAATTGAACGGGTTGGTTAACCTGGTGGCCTTCCAGCCAAACAGGTCGGGTAAAAAAATAGCTTTCCTTTGTATTGATAGCATAAGCGGGCCTGAAAACATGTCTTGGCAGGGTAACGGATGGTTGCGACCATCTTTGTTTGTTCGAGTGCCAATCAAATTTGAGCCTGAAAACATGTCTTGGCAGGGTAACCAGATGGTTGCAGCCATGGTTGCAGCATGACGATATTGCTTTTGTGGATGTTTGAGCCTGCAGCTGCTATAACTATGGCCATTGTGTTCAATACGTGACTTCACCTATGTTTGGATCATTATATTGTCGAATAATTTTCTCGAGATATACCTGGTTGGATCTAAAAGGTATGAGCATAATAGAAATTATGTTCCGTGCTTTTGTTTCTGTCGGTTGTCTTTTGCGTTGGGGTTGGTTAAATATGATTTTCTGAAACTTTCATTTCATTCTTGCAGATTACAGATACAGGCAAGGCTCCCATGAATGTTGATTTCTGTGATTGCAGTTTTTGCCATTCGTGCAATGCTGAATGGTCGACCTTTGTATTCCTTTTTCGAGGCTGTGATGAATTGGGGTTTATTCGGTAAACGTAAGATGGTGCGTATCTGGTATTGTGAAGCGTACTTGCGTACCATGGCGGTGTATCCTCTTTGCTTGAATATTCGACCATCTGAGCCATGTGTCCAGCAAAATTCTCATACCTGGCTGAAAAAGCGAACCCAACAATTGTAAAAGTATATAATATACAAGTAACATATAGCATGTCATGAGGTTAATGACGCAATGATGATGGGTTTCTCCATTCATCTGGTTCGTAAGCGTGCTTTAGCACTCCATGTCTGTTGGCGTGGCACCCACATCCACATTGCGGTTGCAGCCACGACATGCTTCTGATGCCGCTGCGATGTTCGCATTTCTGAGCGTCTCTATGCCTTATGAATAATATTTTACCGGGTAACCGATGATGATAGTTTCTAAGATGAAAAGGAGAGATGTGAGTAGGGATGAATGGAACGGGCGAGTTAACAAAATGGGCCTCCACCCAAAAGGGCGGCTAAAAGAGGCCACGTATTTTTTCACTGTGGCTAAGGTATGCAATAGCATACAAACCTCCTACTCTTATATGGCAAACTTTCAGTATAACTGTAAAGCTAGCCAGCGGGTGGATGCAACATATTTTGTACACTGTTCCAGCAGTTACTGCATATGAGGGTAATGTATGTTTTAGAAGGTTTGTCCACCTTTTTATGTTGCACACTCTTGCAGCACCTATCTTTGCAATCTTATGACTGTCGCCATTGCCACATTCAACAAACTGGTGCATTCATATTTTAGGTGTTAGAATGTTGGGGCCAATAAATCAGCTTAGTACTTTGCTTATGGTTGTTGAAATGTTACTTATGGTTAGATGTTGGGGCCAATAAATCAGCTTAGTACTTTGATTTGGGGTTTAATGTTAAAGTCAGATGCAATCGGATGTTCTTCATGTTGTGACGCTTATGCGTGTATTGTAAGGTTAGAACGCCGATGATGATAGTTTCCTGCATTTATGTATTTGGTAAGCGTGCTTATAGACTCCATGTTTTGGCAAGGCACCCTAATCCAAATTGTGGTTGCAGCCATACCGAGTCTCTGGTACCACTCCCATATTCGCAGGTCTGAGGCTGTATAGATATTAAAGGGCATAATAAAAGTTATCGCTTTCAATTCATGCCATGTAAGTAGACAATTTTTAAAAGACACAATAAATCAAGCGGCGTGTTCTTCTTTAAAAGCCACTTCTCCACAGATTATGCCGGCTTTGCTAGCATGTCGTCCTGCGAGTGTATGAACTTTGCTTATACAGTATTTCATTTTAGCATTCAAAACTGAACATTCATTTTTTCCCAAATGAGGTATGTCCTTGCACTTCACTACAGCCATTACAATTTCTTTCAATGTATCATTGTGCATGCTAATTTTTTGGTTTCTTATTACTGTTGCACTTCCTCAAGCACGTTGCAGGTTTTACAAGCTTTGTCGCATAGATCCGGTGGAAAAGGCATTATTGGTCGATCGATAAGTGATGAGACAATTGAAAGTTACTTTTGCTCTTCTCTTCTCAAATTCAGTTTGTAAAATTTGATTGGCTTGTTTGTTTTTTCCATAAAAGTTTCGGATTACTGAAGCACATCGTCATGCTGTTTTTTTTTTCTTTTTTTTTGCTAGAACAGGAGAGCCTATATATGATACCACATCTTCATGCCATCCTAGAAAAAGAGGTGGCCCGCACAAACAGATGGCCAGGAACTCAGTTACCCTGCGCCGCATATCTGGTTATTCGCAAAGGTTGGCTCTCTTTTTTTGTTCTTTTTTTTTCCTCATTCTCGATGTGCTTATACCTATTGTGATGTTTACCGTGCAAACATCTGAACGCTAATGTCGCACGTTTTTGTGTGGGTGTCGTTGAAAACCGGCACGTGCAGATTACAGGGAGCCACATAGATTCAGATAAAGGTGGTCATATCAGTGGACTCTGTGTGGCAATGGGTAATTCTTTCTACCTGAATTTTCAATGATTTTTAAAGCAGTTGTGTTTTTTTACATGTTTTTATCATGTTTTGTTTTTTTCCCTTCAATGCAGGCATTTTTTATTATGAACATGATAAGGAAAATGTCAAACACAATCTTAACTATTACATAGAAGGTGCAGGGTGAAGGGACACCTCTCGCACGATTACCAACGGAAGTGTCCACCGTCAGTCTGCAGCACCCGGTGTCCACCAATGGAAGGTCCGTTAATGTGGTTTGTTTTTTGCACAGTCCTATAGTGTCGATCAACGAGTTTCTCACGCTATTTTTTAAACTAGGCCATGGTCAACTGTACATGATGCCAGATGGTCATACCAAACTCGGAAAAGAGCGGGTATAGGTAGCTGATGAGTTTATCCCAATAATGTGGCGCCGATAAAGTATGACTATACTATATATTATGTTTGGTATTTTGCTTTGCATTCATCTACCGTTTACATTTAAGCTGCAGGTTCAAATGCCATAATTTTAAAATTTTTCATATTTAGCTTTGTTGCTCATACACTAACAATAAACTTATTATAACAGGTTGCGTATTGCACTGCGAGCGTACCGAACCACTTATGGAGCAAGCCCACTGGAGGCAGCCACTTATGGAGCAAGGTCAAGCGTCACAAAATCAGTTTAAGAGTACATGTTTACGACACCATCATAGCAACGCAACTAGCTATGGGATATAGCAAACGCAGGTATGGTCAAGCAAGATTAATATAGCAACATAAAAGTTTGGTGCATTGACTTCTGAAACATAAAAAAAATAGATAAATTGTTCAAAGGCAAAAAACATAAACATTAGCGAGCCTTGGTGAAGACACACTAGCGATCCTACCCATTCACACCATCACTTAAACCCAAAAAACACTTCAGGAACACCGAAATAAAGGATGTCAGTACACCATCCCCTTCAACTTCTCGATAAATGACAAAAGCTCCTGTGCTCGCTTTTGCTTCTTCGCCACATTGTCCAGGATCTCTGCAGCTTCACTTAAATCTTCAGTTTGCAACTTTTTGAACTTTGAGATACTTTGCACATAAGAATCAAATGGATACAAGAGTTACAACTCTCCAATCACATAGTCCCGCTCAGCTACATGAGCCCTAATGTCTTGAACCCTTTTCAGCAGTTCTGCTTCATCCACCATAGTCATGCTCACCTCTCTTCCGAATCGAACAACCATCATATCCCTCACAAAGCTAGACCCAGCGGCAGCAGCAAGCTCTTCGCAAAAAGGCATAGGTGTCTTCATTTTTTTTTCCTTTATCTGTTTTTTTATTTGAGGTTTGGGTCAGATTTTCTTTTGTGTGTTTTTGGGATGGTGTCTGTGTCTTTTAAATAGCAAATTATGGGTGGGTTATTATTGCTATAATGTCATAGCACATGACTTATTAGACTTTTGATTTGACTGCCACTATAGAGCCTCCAAATGCAATGGGAAGTAATTATGAATTTTGATTCCCCATAAACAGCCATCAATTAGGCATTTTTTGCCATGGTTACCATTTTTCACATATGACTAGCAAAACAAATGAATTTCATCTTATGAAAAAAAAAGAGGAGCAAAAAAAATAGATTAAAAAAAATATATTTCTAGATATAAAATTGCGCGGCAAAAAAAAAAAAAAGGAGACAAAATGGTAAAAACTAAAAACATAGAGGTTACAAAATTAAACCATTGTAGCTGAGGGTTTAAAAACTGATATAGCTTAAATGCACGACGCTCAAACAAGTTCAGATCATTTGTTTGCTTGCAATCCAGCTTTGTTTATTGAATGACACGTCAAACGTAGGATCATTTGTCAAATTTATAGATCATCCTAGATCTGGCATGCCATTCAATCAACAAACCTACATTGCAGGTGGACAAACAGTCTATACTTTGTCGGTTGATATGGTTCGTTACAACACAGCTTTCACATATGAATATATATCGCATCATATGGATAACAGTTTATACTCCCTTTTTCATTGCAGGAGGACAGTGAAAACAGAAAGAAAAATGTTGTTTGTAGAAGTATGTATTGGATCACCAATTTAACATAGTAAGTCAACTCTCATGCATACCATTATCCTATGATTTGCAAAAGCGAGAATGGTTAGCTGTTTATCAGTGTGCGATTGTTCTATCAGCCCATGTTAAGTTTCTTGGGGTATTTTTTTAGTGATTGTGTTGTTCCTTTTTTTTTTAAATTCAGAAAGACACTATCCGTCGTACTATGAATGCCAATGAATGCTCATCGATCAAGGCGACTCACATTGGTTCTGAACCTGAGGCTACTAAGATTTTTGAGGTGACTGAAGATGCTCACATCGGGATGGCTCCTGCACATACGCCACCTTATCACATAGCAAGGTCTTTTGATCTTTGGGTGAGTAATCTGTCTTGAAAATGTGTTCATACTAATGACCACGGTCGATGAGTGCGTTCTGATGCTTCTTTTCAGTGTCTACTTATGACCAACAGCCTTTGTTTAAAGAACTGGGCATTTTCTCAATTTAAAAAAAATGTTCAATACTTTTAGTGCTAAACTATGATACACATGCACTGTTTAAGAATTCTTTTGTTAATTGATAATACATATTCATGTTAAATCCAATCAGTAAAACCGTCTTTGGTAATAATTTTTTTATCCTTACCTTATTGTCACTAACCTTCTACGGATACCATTCATAACACACATAAGTGTTGCAAACATCAAAAAGCATAGATAATTTGTGCTTGCAAGATATTCAGTATCCCATAAAAGGAACCCACCATCTGCCTCCACACATTGTCTAAATAAAACACAAGTGACCCAACCATATCATCGCTTTCCTCCATTACATAACAAGACATGTATCAACAAAATTATGAAACCACAAACAGACGTAACTTTTATTCATATGCAACATAAGTTACATGCATACCAACATAGATTAACAACACCCTGTTAATCTAACACAAAACACCATAGCATTAAACATAAAGACCATAGCACAACCCATCATACACACGCAAGATGCTACCCTAATCATGCAACTCCATTGTAAACACATGACGGGTTTTCTCAATACAGGCTTGCCTAGCCAAATCAAGGACCTCAATCAGTGCAGGGGAATCTGATGGTCCCTATCCTGAGCCTCCTCCAAGCATTCAACACGCGCTGCCGCTTAAAGATCATCTAAAGGATTCAACCACGCCTCTTCCAAAGCAATTCAGGCTCCTCTGCAGAGTGCAGACGACGACGAACATCATCGCATTTCTCTCCAATCAGCATGATGAACCCCTCATTCTCACATGCCTCATGAGATACAAGAACTTAAACGCATTATGCAGCTCATAAGAACCGCTGTGCTTTCACTGATCAATGTTTGGGGGGGACAACATTTTCTTAACAGACTTTGACAAAAACTCACAAGGTAGAAGGGGTATGTGAAGCCACAAAAAACCACCTTATATAGGCAAACAAAACCTCAGAGCACTAAGTTGGTGTAACCTAATAGATACAGTGTTTCATTACTTATCATTCCAATGCCAGATTCCCAAACAAGCTAACATAGAAGCTAGCCTGACCTAAAAGCATCTTTTAATAGTTCATGAACCAACCACTAATCTAAGATTTCAGTACTGCACACTAAAGTGAAACCTGTGTGGTGTCTACTTTAATCATTTTATCTGCACAGATTCCCTTAATGAACCAGACACTAATCTAAAATTTCATTAATGAATAACTTTTCCACTAAACATCAGCTGACAAAACAATAATCTAAATCAAATTGCAGCATGAATTCAAGCAAGAGAAAATGTTTATTGCTTTCATTTCCATCTTTATATGCAAACAACACATCCTATTTTTTTTTTCATTTCATGTGCATAAACCATCGACATTTCAAGCAGCCAATCAAGCTCAGGAACCACTGGCCTTCCTACGCCATGGAAAAGCTGCTTTCCTTACTATGGGTCAGGCTGTAAAAAAGAAGACGCCAGGATGCTGAAGGTTCCTGCGGTAAGTGACCTTTATCTATAATCTGTTCACACTGCTAGCAATAATCGATGAATACATTTTTACACTTCTTTTTGGTATATGGGTATGACCAAAATTCAGCAGATTTTGCTATAGTTACTTATGGATTTAGATAAATGTTT
Organism: Chrysanthemum makinoi; assembly: GCA_910596185.1. Taxonomy (NCBI): domain Eukaryota; kingdom Viridiplantae; phylum Streptophyta; class Magnoliopsida; order Asterales; family Asteraceae; genus Chrysanthemum; species Chrysanthemum makinoi. The sequence goes on along the minus strand of OU343218.1, from coordinate 196,235,301 downwards.
TGGTAAGTCTGATTGCACCTTAGTGTGCAAGTCGAAATGTTTACTTACTGTATGACAATGATATCCAGTCATATGACAATAATATACCATGTATTATGAACATGTTGCCTTTGTAATAACTCAATATTATTGCCATACCCATAATATGACTAGAAGTGTGCAGTACTGATTGCAATTTAGTGTGCAGTACTGAAATTATTTTAATTACTGGATGTTATTCTAATGACTGGGTATTATTGTCATACCCGTATACAAAAAGCTAGCCTGCCGTAAAAGCATTTTGGTATATGACTGTATTTAAGAACATGTTGTCTTTGCTATGGTTGGAAAAATCGATTTTGCGGTTCTAAATTTGTGTTCAGATTTTGGTTGTTTTTTGTGCAAATTTTATACAACAACCAGGGATCATCTACAAAAGGCCAACGTCGCTGAGTCTGCAATTCAGGTAATCATAATAGTTACGGGGATGAAACTACAGAATCATTTGTGCAACCATCATTCATATGTGGTGACTGTTTTTTCTATGAAATGTGAAGCTTTGGTTCACTGTTTTTTCTTCAAGCATGGACTGCACAGTTGTGCATATTCCAATATTAAAGAGTACTAATACAGAAAGCTCAAATGAAACATGCATATCCTCTACTTTAATGACATCAACAGTGTATGCATTGACTACTTTAATCAGCTGTACATTTTTTAAACATGCACATTGCCTGCACATATTCCATTTATAAAGCACATGCTCATTTGAAATTCCACCTATAAAAACAGCTCCAACAAACATTGATTTACCAAACTATAATCTAAAAGAAACCAAAACATGGATTTTGGCAAGAAAAAAGGTTTTTCTTTTTCATCTAAATCTTGATATCAAACAAACACAGAATTACCGGATGTACTTACTTTCTCATTTTTTAAATGTGCAACTACCATGTACATTTCAAGCACTGAATCAAGCTCACCAGGCATTGACCTTTCGATAGAATGGAGCAGCTACTTTCCGCCTGGTTATTATGGTTCAGGATCTAAAAAAGAAGATGTTAGGAAGGTTAAACCTCCAAAACAGGTTGCTCAAGGAAATGATAATGCCATGGCAAAAACTGCAAAGAAGAATGGGTCAAAAGGAAAAGGGAACAACAAATTAACTGTTACTCAAATATGATTTGTGTTGGTAGTTTCTCAATGGCTTAGATGCCTTTGAATAAAACTGTAAGAAACTGGGGTATCATATTGTCACTGAAAATTGCATGTGCTGTTACGCATATCATCCTGGATGTACTTTATCCAAATGTTGTTTCGTTTGGTGTGCTGCAAAGTTGCAGTTACGCATGTGTTTGGTGCAATAATTAGCAGGGTTGTTTATGGCTTTCTAGCTGCAGAAATTTGCGCGAAAACATTGTGTTCTTTTGTGTCAAACTGAGACAAAAATTATGGCATGTTTGCATATCAAGATACTCTATTTTGTGCTATGCAGTTAAGCGTATAACTTTAATGCATGCTTTACAAAGTTTCGCCTGTTTTTATGCTGCAAATTCTTGCAGACAGCCATCCTGCATCTTATACCTTTACCGTGTGCTATCTTCACAAACTGGTCGCCCATATTTAACGAAAGCACCCGCAACAACGCCAAGGGCTCGAAACCTCGTTAATACAGTACTGTAATAATTATTCATTATAACTATCAATTGTTTGTAATTGTACATATTAATTTGAGGATTAAAACTTAGGTTAAAACAATATAAATGCAAATTTGTAATCACACAAGTCAATAACAATGGTTATTGAGTTCTTAACTACACATACTTATAATGATCATTCAAACTTTAAATTCAATTTTGTTACTCATATTTGCAACTTATTATATTATGGACGGTTTTAGGAAGATCTTAAGTAGCCATGTATATAGTATAAACATTAAACATGGTCTATTAATAAGTTTCACGTATATTATAAGACACAATTACTATAGTTTATGATTTTAATATTTATTTTGTATAGAATTACATTTAATTTATTTCTTATTAAAGAATTGCATAAGTATATCTTTATGGCGAGTTGTATAAATATAATCAAATATATTCATTTATTTTACGTCATAAATAAACGATACATAAATCCCTTGTTTATAGCTGCAATCAACAATTACTATTGCAAACAACCGCCACCTACTTTTCTTCTTTACTATTACTATATACGGACGTCAATTATTTTTTATTTACTTTTTTTTTTCGTCGCCACAACATTGCATGAGTACCGTAACATTAAAGATAAAAAGATAGAAAAGCAATAAAACAAGGTCCATCTTACTAGACCACTCGTGTTGTGTTTCAAAACCCCGGGAGTTGTGTTGTGTTGTGATGTTACGCAACTCGGATACCCCACACCCTAAAACCCTCTCTCCCTCCCTACTACACTACTACTCGTCACTAGAATCAATCAATCAATCACACTCACTGATTTTGCACCTAACCTCATGATCAATAAAACGAACATCACTTGATCGGATACGTACATACCTCAGGTAATCCTTCTTTTCATCCATTGTTCCTCGATTCTTATGCTTTTGTAGTAGTAGTATATCATTTTATACATTGCTATTATTATGTTTAATGTATGTATATAGTGTGGTAGATATATTAAGTGGATACAACATGCATATAATAATAATCAAGGGGCTATGATAAGTGAGGCCATTAAATCAGCAAATTAATTGCTTATATATTCTGTGTTTTTTTTTTTTTTTTTTTCTTTTTCTTTTCTTGTTGGATTAAGATTAGAGATAGTTGATGTCTGTTAAGGCTAAATAGTTTATACGCCGGAACTATGATAACTGATTGCCACTTTTAATTTTGCAACAAGAACACGTAGTTGGTGGGCTTAGGAACAAAGGGTGTATATGTTACCCAGCTTATACACCCTCTGTGATTGCAGCAGCTTAGGAAATAGATATTGTCTGCAGAGTTATGAAAAAAGTACATAGATGTTTTCTTATATCAATACTGATGCTGTTAAGCTTTTAGTTTGAAAAAAATAAGCCCCTTAAAACAAAAGCTATTTCAAGTAACCTTAAAAAAGAAGCTGAAGCTGAAGTAACCTTTGATTTATCTGATTTTGTATTTCTTTGTCAGTTTATCCTTTCCATCTACAGTTACTTTGCCAAACGCCTCTATAATAAAAGCTCAAGCTCAAGCTCAAGCTCCAAGCTGCTTTGCCAAACATACCCGATGTCGACGCCGATGGATATAGACTGTAACAATAATGGTGTCATTGAATCTGAACTAACGCCGGATATGGGTGAAGAGTTTTTAGAGGATTTCTGTAAAAAAGCAGCAACGTCCTTTTTCAGAGAGTATGGCCTTGTAAGCCACCAGATAAACTCTTACAACGATTTTATCAAAAATGGAATTCATAATGTTTTTGATTCATTGGGCGAGATCAGTGTTCAGCCCGCACCTCATGACCCCTCTGGAAGTGAGACTGTACGAAGATATGCCACAGTCAAGTTTGATAAGGTCACCCTAGAGAGGCCAATGTTTAGGGCTGATGAGTCCTTCTCAACTGAAAGTGGTAAAGAGTACCTGGTCCTCTTGCCCAAACATGCTCGCCTACAAAATATTACCTATTCAGCCAGGATAAGCGTGCAGATGCACTTACAGGTTAGTAGGCCATTATATTCCTTTATTTATCATTTTCTGTGCGTTTGTGCTTCGTTATGGCTCATGATTATTCTTATGTTTTTTAAGTTTTAATGTCAGGTTTCACTTGAATATATTAAAAGTTTAGAACATCTGATACTGTTTTTGACTAAAAATTATTGCATATACCAGTAAATTGGTGCAAGTTTTCTTATTTCAGTTTTTCATAGTTTTGATGTACCAAACTTATCGTGGTCTTGTCATTATCCAGGTCTATACTCAAGAGGTGGCTGAAAACGAGAACCTTGAAACCGGAAAAGAGCTTGTTGAAAAGAAGGTTATATTTGAAGATAGTAGAGAGACCACAATCGGCAGGTTGCCTGTGATGGTCAAGTCTGACTTGTGCTGGATGAGTGACATGAAGAAAGGTGATTGTGACTTTGACCATGGAGGCTATTTCTTAATCAAGGGAGCTGAAAAGGTAATGACCTCTGTCGGCATTGTTGGTAAACAGTTTATAAATTTCATGAATAATTTTGAATATCTAAATTGCAGGCTTTTATCGCCCAAGAGAAATTGTGTCTGAAAAGACTTTGGATAGTCAACAATCCAATTTGGAGCATCAAATATCGGTCATCTATTGCAAAGGAAAGGGTCTATGTAAAGCTTGTAGACACTCATTTTAGAGGTGGAGGGAAAGTCATTACAGCGTATTTGTTTAACTCGGTAGAGATTCCTATATGGATGTTATTCTTCGCTCTTGGTGTAACCTCTGACAAACAAGTGATTGATTTAATTGATGCCGATGTTAAAGATAATACCATTCTCAATACACTTTTTGCATCAATTTATGATGCTGAACAGAAGTCAAATGACTTCAGGAAAGATGGTAAGGCTTTTAAAGAACTTACAGACGCACTTAAACAAAAATGGATGTATGCGCCAAAACAATCCTACAAAGACTGCATTGAAGAAATTTTATTTCCCAATCTTCGTGGGTTTAACCGAAAAGCTAGGTATCTGGGATACATGGTTAAATGTCTATTGGAAGCTTATACGGGTCGTAGGAAAGTTGATGATAGAGATAGTTTTAGAAGCAAGAGGGTGGACTTGGCAAGCGAGTTACTTGAGAGAGAACTAAGAGCTCACTTGAGACATGCTGTTAGGCGAATGATAAAGGCTTTGCAAAGAGATCTATGGGGAGATCGTACTTTAAACCCGATTGAACTCTATGTGGATGCAGCTGTTGTTACCAATGGTCTTTCGAGGGCGTTTTCTACTGGTGGTTGGTGTCATCCATATAAGCGCATGGAAAGAATCTCGGGTGTGGTGGCCCAACTTAAAAGGGCCAATCCTTTGCAAATGATGGCTGATATGAGGAGATCACGTCAACAGGTGTCATATACAGGACGGGTTGGAGATGCTAGATATCCGTGAAAGTTTTTTTTTGGCTTAACTATATCTTCTATCTGGTTTGCCACTTCTATTTTTAGTTAATTTTGGTTTTCACCCTCCATTTCACCCACAAAAGACACATACTTAAGCAAAAAAAAATATTCATCTAGGGCACTTTTGTGCAATTAAACGGTTTTAAGTGCCACATTAGAAAAAACTTAACATTGTCCAGGTTTGAGCCTCTTTTCAACATACAATTGAACTATTGTTTCTATTCTGGGTGAAAACAAAGTTTGCTAAGCAATATAGAATTTAAACTGAACTTTGGTACCTTCCTATCCAATAAGTCCTTTGTGTCAACACTTTATGATCAAGGTGAAGTTTTGCTGATAATAATTGGTGGATGCAGACATCCTTCGCATTGGGGAAAACTCTGTTATATGACCACCCCAGATGGAGAAAACTGTGGGTTGGTAAAAAATTTGGCGAGTACTGGTCTTGTGAGCACACACGTTCAAGTAAATTTGCTTGACGTGTTAATACAGTCTGGAATGGAAGAACTGGTTGACAATATGCCAATATTACCTGGTAGAAAACACAAAGTTTTTTTCAATGGAGATTGGGTCGGAGTATGTGATGATGCTACTTCACTTGTTGCTGATATCAGAAGCAAGCGGCGCAGCAAGGAAGTGCATTATCAGGTTCCCACTCTCTCTTTATCTTGTTAGTGTGAGTAACTTGAAATTAATCTTAATTTTTATTTCGTAGGTTGAGATTATACAAGATGATAAGAATAGAGAAGTGCGTATATTCTCTGATGCTGGAAGACTTATGCGGCCTCTCTTGGTCGTTGAGAATATAAAAAAAATCAAATTTCTAAAGGGGAGAGATTATTCTTTTCAAAGTCTTTTGGACCATGGAATTATTGAGCTCATTGGGACTGAAGAGGAAGAAAATTGCTACACAGCATGGGGAGTAAAGTACCTCTTTCACGACGAGCCTCTTGAAAAAACTTCACCTCCTTACACACATTGTGAACTTGATGGTTCATTTCTTTTAAGTTTAAGCTGTGGAATAATCCCTTTTGCAAATCATGACCATGCAAAACGTGTCCTCTTCCAAGCTCAAAAACACTCTCAACAAGCCATTGGACATTCAACTACAAATCCAAACATTAGAGTCGATACCATCGCTCATAATCTATTTTATCCCCAGAAACCACTTTTTCGAACTGTTCTTTCTGATTGTCTTGGAGCACCCAAATATGGTAATGGTCAACGATTGCAGCCAAGAGATGAATATTACAACGGGCAATGTGCTATTGTTGCTGTAAATGTCCACCTTGGTTACAACCAAGAGGATTCATTGGTAATGAATCGTGCTTCACTTGAGCGTGGCATGTTTAGATCAGAACATGTCAGAAGCTACAAAGCAGATGTTTTTAATGAGGAATGGAAGAAGAACAAGTCTGAGGAAAATATTATCTTTGGGAAAACTGAAAGTAAAATCGGTCGTGTAGATAACCTAGATGATGATGGATTTCCATATGTTGGTGCTCGGTTAAAAAGTGGTGATATTATCATAGGAAAGTATGCTGAAGCTGGGGGTGACCATAGTATCAAATTAAAGCATGGTGAAAGAGGATCTGTGCAGAAAGTTGTACTATCTGCTAACGATGATGGTAAAAACTTCGCCACTGTATCTCTCAGACAGGTATTTATTTCGTTAAATGAGATTGTTTTACTCATATTGTCGGTAACTATTTATAATACAAGAACGGTAAAATAAGTGATTTCTCGATTATTGTAGGTACGTTCACCAAGTTTGGGCGATAAGTTCTCGAGCATGCACGGGCAAAAGGGTGTTTTGGGGTTTTTGGAGTCTCAGGAGAATTTTCCATTCACCATACAAGGAATAGTTCCGGATATTGTAATAAACCCACATGCGTTTCCTTCTCGACAAACCCCGGGTCAGCTGCTGGAGGCTGCACTGGGTAAGGGGATTGCCTTGGGTGGCTCATTGAAATATGCAACCCCTTTTTCTACTCCCACAGTTGAGGCCATAACGGACCAACTTCACAGGTATACAGAAGACTAGCCTACCCTCATTTGGATGTTCGTATATCTCAAGAGAAATTTTTACCCCTATCAGTTTGCATTTGCAGGTGTGGATTTTCTAGATGGGGAAATGAGAGAGTTTATGATGGGCGAACAGGTGAAAAGGTCGAGTACTCTCGTGTTCACGCCCAACATTTTACCAAAAGCTGGTCCACATGTCTGAAGACAAAGTCAAATTCCGTAACATTGGCCCCGTTCATCCTCTTACACGACAACCAGTTGCGGACCGCAAACGTTTCGGTGGGGTCAAGTTTGGGGAGATGGAGAGGGACTGCATCATAGCCTATGGTGCAACCGCTAACTTGTTTGAGCGACTCTACACACTATGTGATGCTTCACATATGCATATATGTAGGAAATGCAAAAATATGGCGAGTGATCCGAGGTCAGTTCTGCGTGGACCCAAGATTCGTGGGCCTTACTGCGCTTCTGTGAGTCAGTTGAAGATGTTGTCAAGGTGAATGTGCCGTGACGGGCCAAGTTAATCTGGCAGGAGCTTTTTAGTATGGGGATTTCTATGGAATTTGGATCTGAGCTTTGCTGAGATTTTCATGATGTGTAAATTAAGCATGTAACTGAAACCTGTATTCACTTGAAACTGTGTAAGATGGTGTAACGCTTTAGCGCACTAATACTTAACTTGGACCATGTTATAGGATTCGGCATGGTATAACCGGTCCTGGGTCCTAATTAACCGTTTCTAGTCGTACTGACAACGGTCTTTCTATATCCATGGCTAATAGTTCTTGACTTGTGTTGAAACCGAATGTCTCGGATGATGATGACAGTGGTATCCTTTCATTTGTTATATGCAAAAATTTATTATCATCTTTATATCTATGCAACCCATTTTTTTTTTTTGGCAAAGGGTGAACTTATATTTTAATATCAACACATGTTACAAAGAAATAAAACATCAAATCTGAGTTGGACATGCCCAACCAGAATTCAAATCATACAATCCTAGACTTTTCAGATATTGAGTCAAACTAAGAACTATATCGGGTCAAACTAAGAACTTATATCTATGCAACTTTGTACACATGAAAATTGAAAATTGTACATACACATAGAAAAAGCATCATCTATAAACATAACATCTATTTATCAACCTTATACACTCAAATCCACTATCTCCAGATCAAGAGGAGACCAATGTTCTGCGCACCACGCTACCACTCACACGAGCTGAGCCACTTGAGATCACGACAAAACTCAGTCCAAAGATCTTTGAGCTATATAGTCAGTAAAGATGCTAGAGAGATTGTATGGCACCAAATTGAAGATAGATATTGCCATGAGGACTGAATGTAACATGAAAAGGGTTGTCGCGAGCAAAGCGATAGATTGAAGAAACTGAGGAGATGATTACTAACAAGAAAGTAGTGATTGGTAACATTGTCTGAAAATTTGAATAAGTATGTTGTTCATGGAAGTGATTCTTTTGGGCTATAAATTAAGTTTAGATTGCTTTTGCTTTAATTTAAAAAGTAATACGTGGTGTCTTCTTTAATTTTTTACTGTTAAAGTCCGTGTTTGTTATGAAGATGTAGACATATATGGCTTTTATCTCACGTCGACTAAATTAAATACTTAGTTAGTGACACCTACTAATTATTTTTTTAACATTAGGTACCAAATATTTTTATGTGACTTTATAAATTGAACATTATTTTCCATAAAATATAATGTACCAAAAATTCTTTTTGTCTGGTTTATATTTTCCGGAAAAATAAAAAACAAAACAAAAATCATAAAAGCATTAATGACTTCAGTTTTGTGTTTAAAGATGTCCTTTATTTTAGATCTTTAAAAGACAAATATACCCAGACTAATAATTTTCTTTAAAAGGCATAATGTGGCCTCGTGGACTACAAAGTTAATAGAATAATAGGTGGGTTTTGGCTTTTACTTCCCATATAATCAACAAAAATAATGATTAATGAATAACTTCTAATTAAAGGCAAATTTATAATTCCATGTGATTCATAAGTTTGCTTTTAGTACTTCAACTTTACAAAATTATTTTTGTTTTATAGTTACTAGATGATCCTTCATATCAAAAGGGCTTTGGCATAATGATTAATGATATATGTTGTGTAGAACTGTAGATGTCTTTTAGTTAGCTGATTAAGCGTTCAAATTAATCATATGCGGAATCATTGTTAGTGATTTTAGTGTGATTAAAATTTACTAGAGACTAACGAAATTTCATATATGCTCGGATTTAAGTTAAATAAGTAAGGAGTGCATTAATTCATTCGAAATAATATATTTATTACCACGACAATGCATATATTGGCTAATGGGGTCGACTCCCTGGTCAAAGGCAACGTCCCTAGTGCTCCAAATGAGTTACCCGTTTTTACCACCATAGTCCAGCCGACGTGGACAATGGGCCAACAGTTATGACTATTTCTAACCGACTTTAACCGCTTTAACTGTCAAGTTAATTTGCTACATAACGGATTCACTTGTCTCATTATAACATACAATTTTCACATAATCTCTTTATTTTGTTTTGTTCTCTTTTATCTGAAAATAAAGTGTTCTTGTTCAATCATCCAATAAAGATTTCGCGAGCCAGATATTTTAGTGTCTAAATACTTTATTCGGAATATAAACATCCATGATTTGAAAAATTATTCGAGATTACCACTACAACCCTTACCCAGTTTCTAACAATTATCACATATGAATAGTCATGTAATTAGGGCATCTTATATTTATATAAAAACTCAATCTCAAACACCCGATATACCCGAATCAACTAAAACTACCTATACTAATACTTGTTAAATCTCAAACTGGTAATCACAAGCTTGAAATTCGGCGAGGTAACTGTTACTTTAAGAGAGGAAAAAAATTAGTGGCATGACATTAGTAGTGTACTCCTATAGCTTATTATGGTCTTCAAGTTTCATTCATCATGTTTTTTACTCGCTTTAGAAATTTGATCTAGGGCTAAAACGTTATACAATGTATCGCTGAACATATTTGGGACTAAATACTACATTATGCATGTCTAGATGTTGTGTATGTACATTACTACATTAGTTCATGTGTGCGTTTATACTAACATGTTCATAATTTAATTCTATTAACTTTGATATAGTAGGTGTTGTTGGAAAATTTAGTGCACTTGTGGGATTAGTTCATACTTGAATGTAAGAGAGCATACGAGTGTACACCCATGGTCCATGAACACCCTCTACTCTTGTAGCGTTTGTATGGTAGTGCTAAGAAAGTAATGCTTGTGGAAAGTAATCGCCATGGTTTCCATCGATAAAGTTGTTTCCAAAATCGCTTGTGTTTGAATCAAGCTTGTGGATTTCATCAAGCAGTTGTATCCAACGGATAGACTATGAAAGCAATCATGAAAGTACTTATTGAACGGTTTTGACCTATCTAAGCATAGCTTCAACCGCTTAACGACACGCTTAATGGTCATGTAACCACTAACGCTATAATAAAGATAATTATGAAGCTATTAATGGCCATTAATACTCATAATTCCATTTGATTAGCTTAGAGTAAACTCCTATAAATAGAGATCCTGACATGCATGATGGATATACAAAAACCATTAACACTTATTAGCGAAAGGGTTATAGAATTGTGCCTAATTCCATAACTACATTTGGTCTTATCCCAAGTAGATATTCGCAGAACCCGTGCATTGGGTCGAATAGTTTACTTTGGAAAGTGATCACACCGATTCCAAGTGATATCCCAGGAACCACCTAGTGGTATTTGTTTCTCGCCGACTTGTTGTTTGTTTCTCTAAATTGATTATCTTACCTGCTTCCGGGAGTTACACACTAACAATCAAAGTAAACTATTTTTATGAATCAATGGCAACTCACGCAATGAAACACATGGCTTCAAACTTTGCCAAGCTCGAAAAGTTTGAAGGGGTGGACTTTAGGAGATGGCGCGTAAGAAGATGACTTCTTGGGTCACAAGCATGAGTGTGGTGTATGTGCTAAACCACACCTATTCTCATGATGGGGATGATGCTACCGCGGGAACGCATCGTGGGAGGAGCAAATGGGAGAACGATGACTACATATGCAGAGGTATTATTCTCAATGGTATGTCCGATTCTCTGCTTGATATTTATTGAACTTTGAATCTTCCAAAGAACCGGGATTCCTTGATGCCAAATATATGGCTCCAGATGCATCAAGTAAGAAGTTTCAAAGTAATTTCACAAATTACAAAATGATTGATTCAAGACCACCATGGAACAATACAATGAACTTCTGAATACTTGGAAGGTTTTACACAACACAATTGAACATGGATGGGCCATTAAAGTCTCATATGTCATTGACAAACTCCCTCTCTTGGAAAGATTTCAAGCATACCTTGAAACATAAGAAAGAGGAGTTAACTCGTTGAGTTGGCCATATCTCATGCGATTGAGGAATCTCTCAAGATGCGTGATAATGACAAGCCAAAGAGTAACAATGCTATTGGTGCATCTGTTGTCAATATGGTGGAGCATAATAACCTACGGTACAATGACAATATAGGCAAACCCAAATATCATGACAACACGCAGATCTAACAAGAAGGCAACACCTACTTTTGGAAACAAAAACCGGTCACATCAAAAGGGATGCAAGGGTGTTAAGGTTGGTGGTAAATCAAATGGATCGTGCACTAATGGTTCAGTGAGTGGTGGTTCTTCCAACTCACCAAAGGTCGTAATATGGTTAATAAGTCTTTTCAGATTTATTATGTTACATATGTATCTGAATCTCATTATGTGCGTGATGATGATGTTATGTGGTGGGTTGACTCAACGGTGAACAGCTTCATGCAAAGATAGAAGCTGGTTCAAGACTTATGAGTCACTGAATGATGGTTCTATTCTTCACATGGGAAATGCGTCAACAACCTTGGTATGGTCGGGTTGTGATATCTTAATTTTAGTTCTCAAGATTGTAACTTTGTTTAATGATATTCATGTTCCTGATATAAGGAAGAACTTGGTTTCAAGTAGGGTATTGAATAATCATGGATATAAACAAGTTATTGAGTCTGATAAATTTGTGCTTTCTAAACATGGTGTTTTTATTGGTTTTGGTTATTTATGTAATCAAATGTTCAAAGCTAATATTGTCAATGATAGTGTTATTTCAAATTTTGATCACCATGACTGACCGACTCTACCCTATGGCATGCAAGACATGGCCATGTACACTATAAAAGAATGCAAGATATGTCTAAGGATGGGTTGATCCCAGTTTTTGACATGGACACCTAAAAAGTGTAAACTTGCATGTTGACCAAGATTACCAAGAAACCTTTTCAGGGTGTTAGTCGTGAGACTAAGGTCTTGGAGCTAATTCACGCTTAATTCTCGCTATGGATTTTGCATGCCACTTCTTTCGGGGAATAAAGAAGTACTTTGTGACATTTATTGATGATGCTTCTAGATTTTGTTATGTCTATTTGTTACATACCAAGGATGAAGCATTAGATAAATTCAAAGTGTTTAAAACTAAAGTTGAATTACAACTTGGGTCTTTGATCAAAAGATTAAGATGAGCAATGAGGTGTAGTACATGGATACTCAGATTTTCATCATGGTATAATCCATGAAACATCGCCTTTATACTCCTCAAAGAAAATGGCATTTCGAAAAGGAAAAATAGGGTTTGAAGGAGATGGTTAATCCATGTTGTCCTATTCGTGGATCGAGTCTGGGTTCAGTGGCTTATGTTAATGTACTTTGCTATTTATTAAATAGGTTCTAAATAAAAGGAACAAGGTTACGCCTCTTATGAACTCGACTAAAAGGAAACCCAACCTGAACTATCTCAAGGTTTGGGGTTGTAGGGTCAAGTAAGACTCCCCGATCCAAAGTTGAAAACTTTGGGTGAAAGAGGCATAGATTGCATCTTTGTTGGATATGCCGAAAGCATTCTAAGGCTTTTTAGGTTCTATGTTATTGAACCTAATGAATATATTTCAATTAACTCAATAATTGAATCAAGGGATGCAAACTTTGATGAGCATAGATTCTCATCACCCCTGACTGAGTATGAGGATTCTAATGGAACTCATGACACTGTATCAGGTCCCTCGATGATGAACCATCATCAGGTCCCTGATGAGGTTGTGGTTCAACAACTGAACCTATGCTCGTGAAGAGCAAAGGTCGACTCCAAAGTCATTTGGACTCGAAGTTTCAACTATACTTAGCCAAGGTACCAGGGATGAGGTCTCGCATCAATACTCCTATTGCTTCATTGTTGAGGATAATCCCAAGACATTTGAAGAAGCAATGAAGTCCTGATATTGCTTTCAAAAAGAAGCAATCAATGATGAGATGGATTCCATCATGGGCAACAACACTTGGGTGTTGGTTGATCTACCACCTAGTTGCAAACCTTGGTTGCAAATGGATTTTCAAAAAGAAAATGAAGGTAGATGGAACTATTGAAAAGTTGAAGGCTAGACTAGTTTACCGTAGGCTTTAAACAAAAGCTTCCATAGACTATTTTGATACTTATGCCCCCCTGTGGTTCTAACAGCACTATAAGATCTGCTGATTGTTATGGCATCTATTCACAATCCGATTATTCATCGGATGGATGTGAAGACAAATTTTCTTGAATGGTAGGAATTGATGAGGAGGTTTATATAAACCAACTTGTGGCTTCATCATGCTCGCAATGAAAAAACAAGTGGTGTAAACCGATTAAGTCTCTTTATGGACTTAAGCAAGCACCTAAGCAATGGCATCAAAAATTTGATGAAGTGGTTTTGTCTAATGGTTATGTTCTTAACCGTGCTAACAAATGCGATATTAAAATTTGATGAATCTTGTAAAGGAGTCATCATTTGTCTATATGTTGATGACATGTTGATCTTTGGCACTGACAAAAATCAGTTGACCGACAGGAATTTTGTCATCAAGGTTCTCCATGGGACATGGGGAGGTTGATGTTATCTTGGTATAAGGATTAAACATGAAAGTAAAAAGAATTTCTATCCTCTACCCTATTATATTGGTGTTGAGAAATTCAATTACTTTGATTGTACCTGAGTACACCTATGGATACTTGTGAGAAGCCGATGCCTAATCATGGCAAGGCTGTATCTCAACTTGAGTATTCTAGTGACGTCACCTGATGTATGCCATGACTTGTACAAGGCCCGATATTGGTTTTGGTAGAAATTGAAAGCAGGTATACTAGTAATCCTAGTGCTCATCAATCGCAAGCAGCCGAGGGTATCGGTATTTGAAGAGAACTATGGATTATAGTCTCTCATATAACGGCAATTGGCCAAGTATCGGAAGGATACACCGATGGAAGTTGATCAAGAACACTCAAGACAATCGTTTACCAAATGGTTGGGTATCCTACTTGGTGGAGGTGCAATTTCAAGCATCCAAGAAACAAACTTCATCACCAGTTCAACAATGGATCCATTTGTGTTTTGAAGCCGAAAGTGAAGAAGTCAATGGTTGAAAACTTGCTTCGAGATTCCACGTGCCTAAACCTATAGCACATATTTCTATCCTGGCAGATAGTGCAGCCTACATCGCTAAGGCTTATGAATGTATAATGGTGTCGACACTTAGGTGTCGCATATAGCATGATTCGTGAGCTTATCATGAATGGGTTGGTATCTATAGATTTTGTTAGATCTCAACAAATCTTCTAGCCTATCACTTGACGAATGATTTGCAGAGACTGGTTATAAAGTCTTAAAGGGACGTTTAAATTAACTTAGTCAATGAATGCTAGGACACCCAACTCTCCCAAGGAAACTTGGGAGCCGAGTTCAATGTGGAAAAGTCAATATCTGTATTGATCGGAGCACATGTTTTATTTTACATCCCAAGGTTGTGCTCTTTAACTCACAAAGGAGAATGGAGCCTTACTTAATGGTTATTTTCTTGAAAGTGCTTGGCAGAGCATGAATAAAGATGAACCACCTATGTAAATGTTGAAGTTTTGCCGCCTGAAGCTTTGGACTTTTAGCTTTAACAAACATTTATGAATTGGATATGGACACATGGCTGATAAAGGTTTGTTTTAAGTGTTTGAAAACTTCAAGTATAGATTTATCTTCGTGTATCAAATGGGTGAAGGGTTCAATTCTTAAGACCCTCGATTCTTAATATTTGAACGTAATTTACTAAGATGGAAATTCAATCCGTGACATTTTCGCTTATGCACATGTTTTGTTGATGTTTATTTTTCATGCAAAGGAAGTGAACTAAATTTGGGGAGGATTGTTGAAAAAATTTAGTGCACTTCAAGTGGATTAGTTCACACCTTGAATGAGTTTAGAGATACGAGTGTACACCCATAAGGTCCATGAACACCTCGACTCTTGTAGTGGTTTGTATTGATAGGCTAAGTAGCATCGCCATGAAAAGATCTTGTGGTTTAATCGATAAGCAGGTTTCCAACGAAGCTGTGTTTCCATCAAGCCATGATTTCATCAAAGTTGAAACAGATCCACCGACAAGACTACGAAAGTAATCGATGAAAGTACCGCTTGAATCGGTTTTGACCAAGTTTCTCAAGTATAGCCAATTGCTAATTCCACTAATGCTTTTAATTTGGTCATGTAAACCACTAACTATAATAGAGATAATTATGAGCTATTAAAATGGCTGATTAATACCATAATTCCATTTGATTAGCTTAGAGTAAACTCCTATAAATAAGGAGATCCATTATGCATTGATGGATATACGTAAAACCATTAACACTTATTAGCGCAAGGGTTATATAATCTGGCTTAATTCCATAACTACATTTGCTTATCCCAAAGTAGATATTCTGTAACCTGCATTGTGGTCAATAGTTTACTTGTCGATCACACCGATTTCAAGTGATATTCTAGAACCACCTAATGTATTTGTTTCTCGCCAATATTATCTTTACCCTCGCTCGAGTTACACAATTCAACAGTTGGTGGATGTTGATGTTAGTAGGGTGTCTAGATAATGATGCACATAATAAGTCTTGTAATAATGTTTAAATAACGCGCTTCACGAATTGTAGTTAAATTTATCTAGTACACGCTTTGTTTGGGTAGGTTTGATGTATTATTGTCGGTCATGATGCTATGACCGAATTAGCAAAGCAAAAGCAAGCGTTAAAAAAAAAAAAAAAAAAAGACCCGAGAGTTGGAGGGAGCAAAGGTTCGGTTAGGGTTTAGGAATATTTAGGAAGAGGATCGTAAGGCTTTAATACCATATTAATTTTGATATAATCCCCACATCTTAATAATAATGCAATCGAAAGTATACACAAGTAACAGATTTAGGTGCCGTGCAATGTTCAATGGCTAGGCCCATACTAAATATAAACCGGAGTCAATAGGACTAAATTATGCTTGACTAATAAATTCGTGATCCTTAAAATAAAAAATGTACATCACACTCACAAAAATTCATTATATTCATTAAAGAAATCAACTGCACTACACATGATCATCTTAAGATCAACAATTCGATCGTACTGAAGTAAAATAAGCGTACCACGAATTAACACAAGAGCCACAACACAATAAAAACTCGGCCCGGAAATCTTTGAGCTATAAACGATCGATCGAAAGAGGCCGGTTTTAGCTAGCAAGGGGGTGTGAGACTGGCTGAAAATATATGTTACCTAGAGGACTGTACCTAACTTGCATGGGGTGTTGTCGAGCAAACTCATAGATCGGATAAACTAAGTTGACGAAGATGAACAACAACTTGGTGATTGGTGTCATTCTTGAGAGCTAGCTTGATCGAACTAGTTAGTGATTATGTGCCTTTGATTCTGAAATACATTGTTTTTGGGGTTACTTAAACAAAAGAGGGACAATATGCGACGCTTTAAATTTTTATATTAAGTTGGTGTTTGTATTTTAATGTCGTCGACATGCTTGAATCCTACGTAGCAGGACACGTCGATCAAATTAAGATAGTGACACCTTAACTTATACTTCAAATTCAGATATTTACCAATGGTATTGACCCCTTTACCCAATAAAGTATTTTGAATGAGTTTTGAATGACATAGATGTAAGAGAAAGAGCAAAGGGATACGGAGTATAACATTTCTCTTTTCGATGCCTGCTAATGAATAAGAGGTGGTTGGCACATTTTTATAAATAATTAGGACATTTTAAATTTCGAATCGTTGTGGACATTTATATTTTATATTATTTTGCCATTTATCCGTGAAAGATAAATGTTCAAACACTTAAAATTTAAGTGTCTTAATTATTTACGCAGAAACAAATCACCTCCCTAATCAAATAAGAGAAGCTCGGGCTGTTCAAATTACGCCAAAAATAGGTAGAGCATTAAATATTTAATAATTAACATTTAGCATTTACCAAGCATTGGTTGACAAGCTTTTAAATAATCACAATTGCATTTATGAAGCCTAAATGCCAAATGCTTATTGAAACAACATTTTAAGAGTTTATAGAATTAAAGATTACTTAAATACCCTCATTTAACTTGTTTAAAGAGTTTATATTTGAATATGTATACCTCATTATTTTATATACATTATTACAACTACAACTATTTTACCAAATACTTTTATAAAATAAACTGCTACTACTAACGACTTACTGCTAATTATTTTTGTTAACTGCTACTACTAATTTTGACAAACACACCTTTATTGTTATAAAAAATAATTGATTGCTTTATTAAAATGCAATATCACTTCAATGAGACACATAAAATACAGTAACATATTTACACATGATGATACATAATCATTCTCGACAAAACATCTTGTACCTGCTTCTACCCACTTTTTGATGTATATAAGGCTATGTTTATTTCCAGATAGTGTCATTAATCGATTGAAGAACAAAATGCATATTAAAAAATAATATTATATTAAAAATAAAGTAAACCTAACAAAGAACTCTGTATCACTTCAGAATCTCAAGACACAAACCACACCGCTTTTTTCTTTTGTAGTTTTTAATATTTGATGACGTAATTGTTGATAAATGAAGGAAAAATATGATTAGTTATATGTATTTGTGTATGGCGAAAGAGATAATAATATTTTATTAAGAGACGGATTGTGATAAAGTCATTGAGAAAAGATACCTAAAATCTAAGAACTTCAAAATGGCGAAAAAGATCACCGTACTCATTGTCACATACGAAAGCTTTTTTCTTCAATTTTTTTCACCAATTTTTCCTAACATGCAAAGATTTTCTCTTCACTAATTATTATTTTTAATTTTTTATTAAATACTAAAACACAAAATACTTACTCATAACAAGAAATAAATATCATTCTCTCTCTCGATTTTCTTAATCCACTATGACATTTGTCAAATACCAAAGAAGAATTCAAGATAGGTATTTAACAAGCAGTTAGCCAATTATAGCCATTTTTATAAAAGTGTTTGAGAATACTTAGAAGTTGTAATAATAATCAGAAATGACATATAAAAGCATGCATATTCAACTATAACTCTTAAATAAGTTGCATGTAGAAGTATTTAAGTAATTCTTTAATTCTACCGCTCTTAAAATGTTGTTTCAATGAGTATTTAGCATTTAACGTTTTTTTCTTCATAAATGCTAACTGCTGATTATTTTAAACAAGCATACAACCAATAACACTAAATAATAAATGTTAATTGCTAAAAAATACTCTTTTATACTTGCTACCAATAAACACTCCCTATATACCCGCTTGGGAAAAATAAAAAGTGATCCCCTCCTTTTTCTTTAAGATCGGGTGTGGAATTTGATCAGTTCCGAAAAAGAATCTTACTTTTGCCGAATGACATCCTCCACACTTAAAAATGTTTTCGGTTAAGAATGCTCTCGTGGTGCGTGAGTCATGGGTTAACGTGATACCGATACGGTGTCTTGAGTTTCATCCAAGAATAATTTTAAGGGTGTATAGATCGGTTGTGTAATACTAATGAGCTAACTAATTATTGGTTTCATTTAATCGCATGGTCCAAGCTTTAAGATAATAAACTTCAATATAAGACAAGTTTATGCTCACGCTATGTGCACTCTCAGAAAAATCAAAAATTTCAAACATGGAATACCTTATGGACTTATAGCTTAGAAAACCAGGGATTTTACTACAACTAAGGATGAAAAGAAAATTTCATCGATATCCGTGGACACCATATAGTCCCATATTTCCGCCCCAATACATTTTGGACTTGTAAAATTTGCATTACAATGTGTCAAATTAGACATATCTAGACCTAAAAGGTGATACATTGTGTTCAAATTTATGCCAAAAGAATTTAGGATATAATTCACATTCGACATACAATGTTTACAAACATTTTCGCTAAGTTGTATAGATCTCGATCCTTATCTTATAATCTTACGCTTTATGATACTAAATATCAAAAACAATCCAGATTCTACTTAGGATCTTACCAAGTTTAAGACATTATAAGATCATGACGATCTTAATATCTAATTCGACCGATTCCATTTTCTCAACCACAAACTAAAAACCATGTTTATTGATTGTATTTATAAAATTTAAAATGCAAATATGTTAATATTCTTAAACATTTTATGCTTATAATTTAAAACAATATTTTAATGACACATTCATAAAATTTTTATGCTTATGATATATATAATAATCTATAAATTTGAATAATTCCCAAAGACTATTAAGTTATTGACATTATAGTGGGATCTTAGACTCATTTGATTTTACGATCTTGAACTTTCAAAAATATAAAAATCTTGAATCAATCCCTATCTGAAAACCTTGCTTTTTGGATGCTATTGATATATATTCAAATCCAAAAAACATCATTGTTATCAAAATTTGAAGACACTACCCTACAAAGTACAAACTACACCATTTAAAGACGTCACTCATATTCTAGGTATCAAACCAAACCAAAGACTATTAAGCCATACATTTATATATGCATAATCTACAATTTGAATAATCTACAAAGACTATTGCTCATCGACATTATAAATGATTCAGATCTCGACCGATCTTACGACTCAATCTTTCATAAATAAAAAATATCCTCGAATAGATCCCGATCTGGAACCTCGATTTTGTGATGCTTATTGACATGTATTCCGATCCAAAAAACATCATTGTTATCAAAATCTGAAGACACTACCCTACAAAGTACAAACTACACCATTTGAAGATTAACCCATACTCATATTCTAGGTATCAAAACCAAACCAACGTGACGTACCACCAACGTACATAAGCTACCTGCCATTACAACAAAAACTCGGTCCAAAGATCTTTGAGCTATAAAGTTAGTATAGAGTACGTTTTTAATTAGAAAGTGTATAGTGTGCATGCCAAATGTAAGATATATATAATTACCTAGAGGAGTGTAAACAACATGCAAAGTGTCACGTCTAGCAAATCGATAGATAGCAGAAACTGAGACGATGAAGATGCACAACAACTTGTGATTGTGTCATATTGAGAGCTTGAACAAATGTGTGTTTGAATATTTGAAATAAATTTTGGAGTTATAAGAGCAAATGAGGAATGGGTGGCTCCTTTTAAAGAAAGGAATTCAGTATATTGTAAATGTGGATATTTGAGGTCGTCGACACAGAAAGCCTACGTCATTTTCAAAATAAGATAGTGACGCGTTAAAATATAAAAGAAATGATTTCATTTGTACATGCTAGACAAGTATTTTCGCATAACAAATCTACATTTTATACCATATATTTCAGAATAATAAAAAATATTTACGCTATAAAACTAACAATAATAATACAAGTTTCTTAAAAAAATTTAAGCATTAATATAATTTAAACCGAATCTAGTAAATAATATTTAGCTATCAAACTAAAATAATAATGTATACTTTCTATATATAATTTTTTAGTTTACAAAAATATGAAGCTTTTCCTTCAGATATAAGATGAAGATAAATAAAATGCTTCCAACATGAATGCCAAGGCGAAGACGCCACATCATTTCATGATTTTTCAGAAAACTTTGCACAGAAGAAAATTCATAAATAAAAGCATTGTTTCACCACACATTGTTTTGCAAACTCAATTACAATAATGAGCTCATCAAATGCTGTTTCAAGGCCGAAACTAGGAGGTGTCATTGGACACTAATAAATTTTTTGGTTTGTGTCTCGTTTAAAAAATTTGCGTTTATAGTCTTTGTTTACTTAGTTCATTAATAAGTTAAGTTTGTATCATTTAGTGAAATATATCTTTATCGTTTCGTACTTACTAGTTCATATTTTATAAAGATGATTTCATATATCCTTAACTTAACCCTTAAATTGTTATATTTACTTAACTAAAACTCTGTAAGATATAACTTTTCACATACACATCATAACATTAACACAAGGTAGAATATAGATGGAATTCTAGAGAGAGAAAGTTAGAGGTTTAGGGAACTTAGTGAGAGAAAGTGAAAGATATTATTATGAGCTCCAACTCTCTACCTTGGGAGGTAGAGAGTATTTATAGTCTTACATAATCGCCACACATCGGCCGTGGATCGTGCATACAATGGTAACCCGTCCGGCCCTCCACGGTGTTACTTAACTAAATACTACTTAACTTAATATTACTATGACTACGAAGCTTTCTAACGACATATACTTGAGGTGACCGACTCTTTAATACCTGGAATTTCTAATTCCTAACAAACAATCTCCCCTAGGGAGGTCACCTCAATCATGCACTAAAATTACATTGAATACAAACAGATATTACATTAACAATTGTTCTTGCATTCTTGATGTAGTCCTTTGTTCCAAGGCTCGTAGTCATTGATTCTTCACATTGCATGTTTGGTTACTTGTGGAGGTCTTTAATGATCCATGATAATAATTTTGAGCCATTTTGAGATCATCGCCTAAAAATCTCTCGTGACATCCTTGTGTTGGTATTATGTGATGTTGTGACTTCGGACCGACATGCTCACATTCGATCATGATATCTTCATCGCAGAGTAGCGAAGCATTTGTTGATTCATGATATTGGCAGCCAGAAGCGTAGCATGGAGTGAAAATATCAGAGTCATTGATGCACTAATCATGATTTCTTTGGAGTTGAATGTGTTAAGTGAATGCGGCTATGGATTGACCGCTTCATTCAACAAATGCGAACGCGTCTGCCATTCGCGATAAACAGCGCAATAAATCGCACGAAAGTGTCTTTGATCACTTTTGATGAATTGAGGTACACGGCCCACGGTCCCTCGCTGATCAACATAAGCACGGCATGATCGTATAATTCAAGAATTTCCTTGTGGTTTCGCACTGCCTAGCCGTTCTCAAACCGAACATCTCAAAGAAGACAACACGGAGTGAGTGAACCAAATAATTTGAGTCCACGATTGATGAAAAGATATTTGAAAAACAATCGTGTATTGCTCAATAGAAATTGTTTTTGCAATATAACTAAGGTTTTAATGAAAATCAATTATCAATCATAAAACACCTTTTGATTTGAAAATTAGTACACGGTCGACGTGCTAATGAAAAGAGTTTTAAAGCACAAAGACTGTTTTTTCAAAGGTATCCGCCAATCCATAACTGAACCGTGATTGATTCAAAAGATTGAATCGCCCCATTGTTTCGCTCGCTTGTCACATGGTTGATCGTATAATAGATCTCACATGCCACCTACCAGGAGCTTGTTAGATGTTGGCTCCAGAAGGCTTTCCATCTTCACATTGTGAATATGTAAACACATCACTTGATGTTCTCGCAATACCACAAGGATAATGCGTAGGACTCAAGATATAATCTCTTTCCACATTGTGTGAAACAGAGAGTCTTCATTGAAAGTGTCCTAATGAGATTTATTGATGATCTTGAGGCTCTAGACTCAATTTGTGCATATTTGGATCCCTATCGGAGACTGGGAGAGGTCTTCTTCAATATCAACAATCTCTAAGAGAAAGTCGATAGATAATGTCGGTTCCCGTGAGAATGAAACAAGTCCTTTTAAGAGGAACTTGAGTGGGTTGGAAAGTTGAAGTGCAAGGCCACCGGGTCCATGACGCTTGTCTTCAATACCGATGTTACCATGTAGCATATGAATGAAACCCTCTAAGGTTGAATAAATGGAGGGCTATTTGTTTTCACCCTTTTTTCATTCAATTCCTTTTAATTCTTCACCCCTTCAGTGCTTACCGAGACTTCATAGCTAGAACCTTGTTGGGTTTATTCCATTACTAGCTCGCCTCACCGCACTCTTCCCATATCTCATTTTTCTCCTTTTATCATCATACCTAAGAACTCTACACTAACTAGTGGATAGTCCCTGGTAGATCCTCCGTTCGCGGATCATGGGAACAAATACCTAACCTTATCATCCTTATATCACCGCACATAAAGTAAAGTTGGTCGGTCTATTTGGTATTGTTCATCCGCCATTGGAACCAATTGAAAACCATTTGAAAATCAATTCAGATACTTGTGATATATTATCAAAGCATTTTGTACCTGAATTGTTTTTGATATTTTTAGAACGAGAACTCTCCCTCAACATGTGCATCAAGTATTTGAAAATGTTTTGCACACGGAGGCAAGAGAAAGAATTAACTTCTTTGATTACCATTTTCTAAAAGATATCAACATCACTTCCTAATCGAATCAAGTAGATAAAGCATTTTGGGGAAGGATGAGTTTTCATGATTTTTCCCCTCAATATGTGCTTCTAGGTTTGAAAGGAGTTTTACACATACTAGAGGGAACTTGCACATTGAGATAAATGATCACGTTTCAAATTATAGATGCTCCCCCTCAATGTGCATGGAAAATTTGAAATCGTTTGTCACTTACGGGGAGGCAAACATGCTAATCACTAATGAAACCATTTATCAATTATCGTTTAAATCCAATTTAAATCACAAATTCTCCCCCGATCACAATTATCAAATCATTTGAGATTTGTGATCTCTCATAGATTTAAATTGATTTTGAAAGCTTTTAAGGAGAATTGTGACTTGATTATGAAAGCGTTTTAACCGATAAGGATCGATGTTGAGATTTTAAACTCCATTGGTTAAACATGCATGTACATCTTTTGAAAACAATTTAATGCCAAATAACTTTTAATTTAATTGAAATCATTCTCCCCTCAATCAATGACATAGGTTGTTGATTGAGAGATAGAGATTTTGACAGATAAGTCCTGATGATTATCAAAAAGAGACCGAAGTTATTTTTCAAAGCATTTAGTTTTCAGAGATAAATGTTTATAGAATCGAGCATGGAATTTGAAAACATGGTAAACATGGCTCGTTTTCTTTTAAAACCGGTTATTGCTTGAAAATGACAATAAACCATTGTTTCTTTTCTCCCAAATTTTTGTTTTTTTTTGAATTCGAACAACATCTAAAGTCCCGGTCATTCTTTTGATGACAAAGACAAAGACCGTAGATATTATCGAACCAAAGAAAAACATGACAAAAAAGACAATATTTTTAGTTTTAAAATTTTTTCAGGTTTTATAATTTTGTATTTTGTTTTCAATAAGTATTTACAAGAGATAGATGAAGATAGACCTTTACTCCTCGCCTTCCTCCCGAAGACGCTTGAGAGTATCTGTTGAAGGCTTTTCGCCAAGACGGGAAGAATAAACTCAAAACGTTCTCTTGGAAGAGCTTTGGTGAAGATCCGCTAACGATATTCACCTCACAAAATATAGTTCCACCACACCTTTTTCCACTTGTTCCCCGATGAAATGATGTCGAATGTCGATATGCTTTGCTCTTGAGTGTTGAACGTTGTTGCATGAGAGAGCAATATCACTTTTATTATCACAAGAGAGGATTTTGTTGAATTCAAAGCCATAGTCGATAATTGAGATCTCATCCATAGGATTTGAGCACAACAAGATGACATGGCTATGTATTCACCTCTGTAGAGGAAATAGAAGTACTCATTTGCTTCTTTGAAGACCACCTTACAAGCTTATCACCCAAAAACCGAGCACCTCGTGATGTATTTCGACGTATCTTGACAACTGCATGATCGGATCTCGATAGGCCGTTAGTGACATACCTGTCCTTCGTACCATAGTCCCATATTGATGGTTCCTTGGAGATACCGAAAGACCCGCTTAACCGCTTCAAGATGCTTTTTAGTAGGCTTAGCTCGGTATCTAGCACACATGCAAACAAATGAACAAGATGTCCGTCTACTAGCTGAGGAGGTACATCGTGGATCCAATCATACTACGATATTTCGTTTGGTCAATCATGATCCCCGAGTGGTCCTCATCTAGTTTGGTTCGATCAATCATGGGAGTGTCAACAGGGTCACATGAATCAAATCCAAATTTCTTTAAAATCTCATTTGCATATTTAGATTGATTAATGAAAATGCCTCCGGACTTTGTGAAATTTGTAATCCCAAGAAAAATGACATTTGTCCCATCATTGACATTTGAAACTTAGAACTCATTTCATTAGAACAACGATCACATTCCATGGGTCGGCCGAGGCAAAAATAATATCATCAACATAAATTTGAACATGAGTTAAATGTTTGCCCGACTTCTCGGTGAACAATGTAGGATCAACTGCCTTTATCAATCCGGATGATAGAAGAAACTTTGACGTGTATCATACCATGCCCTTGCTTGCTTTAAACCGAGAGCCTTCTTCGACGATAACGTGAGTAGGATGCTCTTGATTCACAAATCCTTCAGTTATCGACGTAGACGACTTCTTTAAGATCTCCGCTCGTAAATGCCGTCTTTACATCCATCCGATACACTACCATGTTCTTACTAGCACATTAGCCAAAAGATTCTCGATTGCCTCGATTGAGCAACGGAGCAAAAGATTCTTCAAAGTCTATACCCTCCTCTTGACGATATCCTTTAGCAACTAATCGAGCCTTGTTTTTCAACACATCACCATGCTCATCAAGTTTCACTTTGAAGATCCATTTAAGAGCTATAATCATAGCACGCCTCGAGTGTACTAACTCCCATACATCAAGTCGATCAAACTCATGAATTTCTTCTTGTATGGCATTGAACCAAATTGCTTCATTCATGGCGTTTTAACATCTTTTGGTTCGATCTTAGAAAGTACGGAGTTGAAGAAACACCATAATGCATCGGTTGCAAGTTTTTCTGGGTTGATAGGACGAGGGATTTCCAATGATGTTGTCTAATGGATGATCGTGAGTCCATTTTCTAAGGTGTTCATGTAACAGTTGTTGAGGAACCGGTAGCCGAGTCGATGTCTCAAGAAGATGGTTCATGATGATTCAGAGTAGCAAATATGTTTTCAAATGGAGCATCCTCAGGAGTAGCAAAGGGATTAACTTCATCATTGATGCCCGAAACATTTCCATGATGTACATTTGAAGAATGATGATTTGTTGATGAGATCAAGGATCACAGCAGTGCTTCTTGACTTAAAGATATTGAGATCTAAGGATTGACTTCATTCACAGAATATGAGCATCCTTCTTGCAGGGAATCATTACCTCATTAGTATTGAATCATACAGTTCATCAAACATAGGATCAAACAATTTCTTTAAATCATCTTCCGATGGAGGTACATATGGAGTTTCTTGAGTAGAGTTTGGAACAAGAGATGAACCAATGGGACTGTCTTGAAGTGCGGGTCCCGAAATGATTGTCCAGAGCCATTTGACCGTCACTCATCAAACGTAACGAATGGTTTCCATGATATTTCGGTTCTTTTGTTATAGATTCGTATCCTTTTTTGTTTGTGCATATCCTACAAATACTCCAATGTCACTTTAGCCCTAAGTTTCCTAAGTCTTGACCCTCATTAGTTGGATAGCACAATGCACCAAACACACGAAGGAAAGAGAGATTAGGTTTCTGTTGTGGACAAGTTCATATGGAGTTTTTCCATGTACGTTGTGGATTAGGGAACGATTTTGTGTAGCATGCAGGGCGATTGCTTCACCAGAGAAACATTGGAACCTTTGAGTAAATCAACATTGTTCTAGCGGCTTCAACCGAGTCCGATTTGCCTTTCAACTACACCGCTCGTTGAGGAGTTCGTGAAATTCTTTGATGACCTGATTCCAACGCTTTCATAGAATTCATTAAGTTGTTTGTTGACAAACTCGCCCATTGTCTGCTCGACAATTCGACGGTTTTGTTAAGTCGAACTGCGCTGTTTGATGAGTTTGATGATGATATCGAGTTTCATCCTTTGTCCTTAAGAACTTGACCCAGGTGAATCTAGAGTAATCATCAACCACAACTAACACACATTTCTTCCCAAAGATATTCTGCACTCTCATTGGTCCACATAAATCCATATGAATCATATGAAGAACTTCGTGATGAGTTAGTAGGTTTGGGTTTATGGGCATATTTCTTGCTTTTTCCCAATTGACATGCTGAACAAAGATGATCCTTTTCATACTTTAGTCTTGGTAAACCTACAACAAGTCCTTTCCGAAAGATCATTGATGGTGCCGAGGTTCAAGTGATTGAGACGACGATGCCATAACCATGACTTTGTTTTTGAAGCCTTTGATAACAAGCAGATTGGAGAAGACTTCATCATGTCATCGATAGAGATGGTGTAAAAATTTGAGCCACGAGTTCCTTTTAACAGTTCCTTACCATTAAGATCTCTAACAAAGAAGTATGTTTTCTCAAGGCAACTTCTAGATCGAGTCACATAATTGACCAACAGAGAACAGATTATGACCCAACCCTTCCACATAGTAGACTCTAGATGACACTATCACCAACAACATAATCTCCATAACCCATAATAGCACCAAAATGATCATTACCAAATCTAACAGTCCCGATGAATTTGCTCACGAAGTTCATGAGCCGCAACCGTTCTCCAGTCATATGCTTGGAACAACTGAGTCCGTGTACCACGTAATCGATTTGAACGACCGTTAGCAACACGCATAAAATGGATAACTGATAATTGGGATCCCCATGCAAGAATGGGTTCCATTTGGTTAGTAACAATAACTGGAACACCCACATCAATCGAACATCCATATCGAAGTAGAAGCAATGGAATCATTGGGAATAGATGCAATGTCTGGTGTCTCAGATTTGACCTATTCAAAGTATGTTTACTTCTTGGAATAGTTCTACCAAGAGGCATCCATTTTCTAGTGGGCATAATCTTAGCAGGTGAGAACAAACCGATTATTCTTATGACCAAAAGGTATCCAATAATAACCTATCTTTATAAATGTTCTTCCCGTGGGTTTCCAATCGTTTAAAATTTTTCGCTTTTGCCTTTTGCCTTATTTGCACGATTATTAGCATTAACAATTTTAACTGGCATTTGACAACATTAGACAAAGCATTCACACCACATTCATGATTAAATGTAATTCAAGCACATCATTACAAGGTTTGCAGATAGTATCGAATTCAATTAATAAGACGCCTAAGGCTAATACTAGAATCAACACGATTCGCTTTATTCAACTCAAGCTTAAAGTTCCTAGATTGGTCTTCTACTCTCTTCCAATGCACATTCTTAGCTTGCAAGGTCCTATCATTCCTTGTATTGTCTTGAGACTTTGACCTGCTCGCTTTAAAGTCACCGATTACTCCTGTAGAGGGAATGGGAACATTAGTTGGTTGATCTAATTTTGCATTCCCTAACTTGATGTGCAAGGATCAAGTACTAGAAGGCACATTAGTGTATACTTTAAGATGTGATTTGAGCTTTTGCGTGCACACTAAAGTTCACTTTCTTAGCACTAACATATCTGAATCGAACTACTTGAAGGCACATTAGTGTTTCCTTTTTAAGATCGGGCATAGAACGGATTTCCTCGCTTGGCACTAGGCATAGAACAGGCATCAAGCTTTGCCTTTTCACCTAAGGTTAAGGATTTTGGGCATGTGGCAATTACACATTCTAGCAACTCTTGAGATCGTTTGGCCTCGAGGCAAGCAAACCTAATTTCACTATCAAGAGGTTTGTTAATGAAATCCTCTTCGACAATCTCACGGAGACATTCTAGACTATCCTTAAGGTGAGCACAGGATTCATGAAAAGCATGTTCATTATTCCTAAGATGAGGAGGAATATATTTAATCGCCACAAGTGTATTTGCAGTCTAAGGGTGACTTTGAGACAACATTCTTATTGAAAACAAGTGGAAGTTTCCCATTTCCCTCGACTTTAGATTCTCAATTTCCTTTTGTAAAGACGTTATTTTTTCGTTGTTTTGGTCACCGGTGACTTTCATTGAATCATATAACTCTTTAAAATGTCGTTTAACTTTTTCATTTTCTTCTAGAAAACTCTCGCTTTCCTTTTGTAAGGCATCAACTAAGTTTTGAAGATGAAAAGTTTGAGAATTCCGAGAATCTAAAGGAGGAGGGATTTGGGAGCCTGGCATATTGTTCGTTTGACCCTTTAATTGAGAGATTTGGGCTTTCAACTTTTCTCGATCGGTTGCAATGAGCTTGAATCGTTCATCACGCTTGTTAATTTGAAAAACTGCATCAAACTCGGAGCATCCTCGATGTCTTGATATTTGAAGTTTTAACATTTTCTTTAAGATGTTGATATTTTAGTTGTAAATTAAAATGCTCAACTTCCAGTTTAGAAAAATGTTTAACCAAATTGTCGTGATCATCCAGTTCAATTTTCTCGTTTAGTTCAGAATTAGTTTTTCAAGCTCAATGACACGATCATGGGAGACTTTCAGGCCACAGATAGTTCATGAAATTTGGAAGCATTAATAGAGCAATTTGAAGCAGGGAAAAAGATATCTTGAGCAACACATTCAGTAATAAGAGTCTCATTTAAGGTATGCAAGTTCTTCCTCTCAATCTCATTATATTTTAGTGCACGCCCATAATCACTAACTTCAACTACCATTGCATCAAATTCCTTTTCCATTTCTTTAATATCTCGATTTTATCCCTTTTAAGACTCTCAAAATGATCTTTAGTTGTTTAAAGAAAGGCATGACCTCAGTTAAATAACATTCTTTCATTTGCACAAAACCCCTTTCCCTTCCAGTTATCCAGTGGTGTGATCCTTTTCTTACAAGTTTTCTCAAAATCAACAAATAGTTGAAGAATAACATATTGGCTGATTAAGGTCTTGCTTTTAGTGGCAATAGTTCTAGGAACTAAATGCATTGGTATATTTGGAGGATACTCGCTTTTAGGGAATTTCCTACAAGGGGATTCTTTTCAACAAGATTTTCACTTTTGCAAGTCCATATCCTTTTCCGTAACACTTGTTCGGGGTCAACAATGTTTGAGGCTTAAACATGTTCAAGGAAATCCGGTTTTCCTTCTTGTAGTCATGGGGAGTGATAATTATTTTTTCTCTTGCATTTAGGTCATCTAGTTTTTGTTCATCCTTTCCCTAGTGACTTCATCCGATTTCTTATCTTCCTCACAAGCACTCAACGCAACTAGGTTTCTTCCTAGGCTTAAGAATTTCATTACCATCATAAAGCACCTTATGAGCATTCCTAGCCCTTTTAATTACCTCGATCGGTTCCTCAACAAGGGGAATGCTATGCTTATCGCTTAAGACTCGATGCTTAGTGACCATGTGAAACAATGGTGTTTCCTTGTATGTACAACTTGTTCTCAAGTTTGTTTTTCAAAGTTTTCCGATTAGAAAAATCTCTCAAGAGTTTTGATTCCTTTGCATTAAATTCTTGCTTAAGCATTTTCACATTTTCTTGAAGTTCTTGTTTTTGTTTAGATGTTTTAGAAAGTTTTTCTTGCAAGGAATTTAATTCTTGTTTCAATACTTCTTCTCTAAACTTACTTTTCTAATTACTGTACTTACTTGGTTATCCATTTCCTCGCCACGAGTGGTCAACTCAAACTTAGCACGTTGTTCATAAATAGCAACACGCTCTTTATAGGCATTTAGTTCAGAAATAATGGAATCATACATGCAAGTATTCATCAAAACATAGTCATTGTTGATCGCAGAAGATGCATCACTTGGTACAACCTCACTTTCACTTTGTTTCAAATATTGATCATATGGGACAATATTGATATTACCCATATTTTCAATATTTGATTCAATAGTTTCAGCTGATTGTACTTTGTCATGCATCTTTTGCACATCATCATTCATATATAGTTTTAATACCTCCGAGATGAGCTTGTCATGGGATGGCCCAGATAGTGATGAAGAGAGATTGGGAGAAACCATTGGAGAAATGCTAGCCATAAAGATTGTGTGTGCAGTAGGTCCATCATCCACATCGGAGTCGTATGCATCACACGAACTTGAAAGGCATTCGATGATTGTGACCTATCTCCCGAATAGGCCGCTCATCCACATCGCATCATAGGTCTTGGCATTGCCCTCAGAAGAAACAGCAATTCCTCTTCATTCAGTAGCACCATTGTCCCGAGCTTGAGCCAGCAAAGATCTTCTCTCAAGTAATCAAGATTCTGGGCGCTGGAGATGTGTACAGCCTTGCAATGTGTCCCTCTCCACCACACTTATAACATTTGATGAGCTTAGTTTGACCTTGGTTACCATTCCTTCCTCGATTTTGGTTTCCAACATAACCTCCTCCACCTCGCCCCTCGATCATACCGTCTTTCCTCAGACTGGTTGCACCACGATCCTTCCATCTTTAATAGTGGCTTGATTGTGTGGGTTAGATGCGCCTCGAGGTTGTTGTTGGTTGTGGGAGAGTATTCATGTTTTGACTGATGAGAAGAGCTAGTTGATTAATGAAGCTACCCACGGAGTATCAAAGATCGCCTTGTTTGAACATAGGATCACGAATGAGTTTGTGATTACCATTACCCAAGGGTATGACTTGTGATGCTTTGGTTGTGATTCCTATGTTTGAGTAGAAAGTCAGAGTCATTAGACGAGCTTGTCTCTCCCCTCGTTGGTTTTGAACCGATTGAGAATTAATTTTTCAAACATAGCATGTCTCTCATTCTCAAGGAGGAAGGCATAGAGTTGCTCATAGTTTGTATTCTTCAATCCTTTAGTGAGCTTCATTAACAAACTTGTGCCATCGGGATTCATGTTGTTCACAAATTTTGAGTTCAACTGAATGTTAGGCATAGTCATTCCGATGTTCCTCATGTCATTAACTAACTTATGAAATCTCACATAGTACTCATAGACACTCTCATCCGGTTTCATCTTGAAATGCTCAAATTCGTCATAGAGTTGGGATTCTCTGTCGTCCATAGTTAATTCAACCAGAGAAGCATCTTAACATTGTCCCAAATGCCTTTAGCATCCGTGGTGATTGATCAACTTGTAGATGTCTTTAGGAAGACCTTGAAGAACAATGTTTGAAGCCCCGATATCTCGTGATCATCTCTTTTTATCCTTATCATCAAGCTCATCATACATCTTAGGTCCTGGCCATTCCGTAAAAGTGAGTACCATCTGCATTAGTATCAAGTATGTCTCTAGTCGTCTCAACTCGATATGGTCCTTCATCAATGGATTTGAGAATGTTGACACCATTTTCTTTTCCAAGGCAATACACGATTCGTTGAGCCCAAGAGTCGAGTCGGGCCGTCAAGCATGGGTGGACGAGTATCCGAACCGCTTGCGAACATCTTCTAAATAGTGGAGATAACAGTGGGAACGCTTGGTAGACATGTTAACAGATTATAACGGATTTTATAACTCTATGATTAAACCGGAAATGGATTCTTTCACGGATTTTATAAATCAAGAGAAAACCGTGAACAATCACTCAAGACTCTAGATGATAAAATACTAAATCGCTAGAAGATAATGCACTAAGTCGCTAGAAATTAGTGCACTAAGTCGCTAGAAATTAATGCACTAAGTCGCTAACCCTTAATTAGCTACACCCCTAAGTCGCTAGAGTCCCAAGTCGCTAACAGAAAAGCAAGTCACTAAGTAGTAACTCGCATGCACTGCTAACCAAATTTTGGCGCAATTCGCTACACAAGTCGCTAGAGACAAGTCGCTAAAGAGCAACTCGCTATCGACCAAGTCGCTACCACAAGTCGCACCCGAGTGGAGAATCCACTACTTGTACTTTAACTCGCTAGATCTAACTCGCTAGCTCCAACACTGTAAGTCGCTACAAAATGTGAAGCAAGTCGCTACCAAGAAACTATTATTCCTCAGAGCGCTAGCTTGAAAAACCATATAAACCTCACTTTTCAATCCAAAACAACCCAACCAAGATGATTCAAGCTTACCAAATGAAAACCTAAACACTTTTGATGATTCTAAACATAAAAGTACAACCAAAATCAAAACTTTAACACTAGAAATCAATCAAATGATGCCAAAACCACTAAACTTTTTCAAACTCAAAAACCACCTAAAACCACTAGAAATCCAAAGATGTGTAAGATATGATCTAACCATGGCTCTTGATACCAATTGTAAGATATAACTTTTCACATACACATCATAACATTAACACAAGGTAGAATATAGATGGAATTCTAGAGAGAGAAAGTTAGAGGTTTAGGGAACTTAGTGAGAGAAAGTGAAAGATATTATTATGAGCTCCAACTCTCTACCTTGGGAGGTAGAGAGTATTTATAGTCTTACATATATCGCCACACATCGGGTGGATCGTGCATACAAGGTAAAGACCCGTCCCATCCTCCACGGTGTTACTTAACTAAATACTACTTAACTTAATATTACTATGACTACGAGCTTTCTAACGATTACATATACTTGAGGTGACCGACTCTTTAATACCTGGAATTTCTAATTCCTAACAAACTCATATTGACATATATATTTAATCCAAAGAATTTATCATATTTACCCACTTCTTATAAAACTAGTTAAAATTTAATTTATGTTATAAAAATCCCATTATATCCTTAATAATCCTAATAATAAATAAATTGATCCTGTAACAAACTCTTATCTATTGCCGCAGCTCCACACCATGTGATAATCAAGATAATACGCCCTACAAGTTTCCTACAATCCGCTTTGTGCAAAAGTTGAACAACAATACACATATAACCGCTTCTAAAAAAAAATAAAAAAAAAATACATATTACCATTTAATTACAAAGTTGTTGAAAAAATGTTTTTGGTAAAAAAATATTAGTTGCAATGGAACATTATTTAATATATATATATATATATATATATATATATATATATATATATATATATATATAAATATATATATATATACTGTATTGGTTAGTAGGTGTGTGTTCTCCTTAAAAAGCTTTAATAAAACTAATATGAATGAGATATCGTCTCACCTTGGAAACACAAAACCTAAAATGAGAGAGTATCCTACATCGCTAAAAATAAAACAAAAGTATTTATATAGAAATTTGGTAAATAACTATAAATGCCTTTCAATGTTTACTCTAACACCTAGCGGGCGGTGCAGATTTTGGATTTTCTGAGCCAAAATGGTGCAAGCTCATGAACCCGCGCCGGTATAACCATCGCATGCAACTACAAAAATTCGAGCTTTGATTTTCTCTGGCCAAAATGGGCGCCAAGCCTATGAACTCATGCTTAATTGGCCGATACTGCACGCAGCCCCAAAATTGGTTAGTACTTACAATGCTTTGGTTTCTGGGCAGATATCGATTTCCTTTCCATAAATTTGATATATTTATCTTAGGAATTGATTTAAACTTTCTACAAGTTTACACAAATTCGGTTTTCCAAATCGTGTTTATTTTATAGAAGATTTGAAAATAGTTTAATTTAAAGCTATTCTCGTTTTTACCAAGATGTGCTTACACTATAAATTAAACCCTGGGTCTTATTCAGTTTACACACAATCGAAATCATAAAGTCCATATTTTTTTCCTCGCTTTCCTAATATATTCGACAAGCTTATGCCAACGGTTCCGTGAATTCTAAGGCAAGCGTTTGTCACGCTCAAGTTGTGCATCATTGCTATGACGCCAAAATGTATCGACGCACCTGCTTAGGGAATCGGTATAAACACGAGCCTCGATTCTCGATCTTTGCTGATTTCATTTAATTATCGCCTAATAGAGTTTGTCTTCTACTTCTATCCTCATTTTGCCTTTTCTTGAAAATTTTGTCCTTTAATTACTAATTTTATTATTTTATGATCTTTTTATTAATAAAAGTGTTACATTTTTCCTACAATCTACAACAAATTATGTAAATATACCAACACTTTTCTTAAAGTGGATTAATTCAATTAACAGATTTTTATATAAACCTATTCTATCTAAAACCAAGATTATGTTTCTTTGAAAAATCACTTTAAGTAAACAAAATTTTAGTCAATTTAGTGTTACGTGAGATCTAAAATGATTTTAAAGCATTTAATTTTATCAACTTATATTGAAACCAAGATTATGTTTCTTTAAAATGATCTTTTTGTTTGATTATTTGTATTGTCTGGTTTAAATCTAGATTCATTTGAAACCAATATTGAGTTTCTTTGAATCCATTCACAAGTTTATAGAAACCACAATTGAATTCTTAAATACCCATTTTTATAATGGTTTATTTAATTGTTAAGTTGTTCTTCATATGACAAACAACACTATTTGACTGGTCCTTCCTAATATACATGTTGCGCCGGTACTAACACGGGTTGTTAATCATGCGAAAAACTTAAATATTCAATGGACATAATTTTTAAGAGGTATGATAGAAGATGTTCTTATATCTTACTACTTTGAACCTTAAGGCTGTTTTTAAAAAGAGACTACACTCAAGTTGAAACTCTGAAGGTGAACCTCTAATTCACAAAGTTGTTCAAGCTTATGAATCATGTCACCGCATTTTATGTCACAACTACGCTCAATGGTTTGGTATTCTTTATACAACGGTATCACAAGACCACTGCCAAAGAATTATGGGAGTCATTTAATGAAAGTACAAAACCGAGGATGCCGGGTTCAAAGAAATTCGGGTAGCTCATTTTTGGATTACAAGATGTTTGATTAAAGAATGTGATGAGTCAAGTTCAAGATCCTGGTTTTGCACATGACATTCATATGTTGAATGAATGAACTTGAGTGAAACTTTTCAAGTTGCCGCTATTATTAAAAGTTTACCTCCGCAGTGGAATTTAAGAACTACTAAGCTTGCCAAAGGAGACGAAAGTGTTGAACTTGGTTGTTTGTATTCATATTGAAAAGGACAATAAGTCAGTTCAAAAACACTTATACCGCCTGATTCTACCAAGGCATACGGTTGAGCATGTTCGCTATCTTCAAAGTCTAATGTTAGGGAAAAGGTGGGCAAAAGGAAAGAATGATGTTAAGATCATGGAAGTCTGAAAGTACCTTAATCCTAAAGCTGGAATTGTAGAGAAGTTCCAAGGGTTGTGCTACAACCGCGTGACCGCCGTGTCATTGTTCGCTTAATCGCAAGATGCGAAGCTGTGACCCACTGGCTAATATGATGAATGATAATGACATGATTGCTATGGTGTTCACATCATTGCCATGATCTCTGAAGTTAACATGGTAGGTTCCAAAAATGCATTATAGTGGGTATATACTTGGGCTACCCATTGTGTGTGTGCTGGGTCTCATCCGAATTGCTTAATAAAGACTACTTATTGAGTACTTGTCAACAACATGAATTGACAGAACTTGATCGATCATTGATGGATAATGCTTTATGACATCTTCATATAGTTGATTGAAGCTATATGAACATGTATTTATGTTGATACACTTCTAAAAGCAAAAACAATATCATTTCCTACTAGTTTTTATGCCTAACTGAAAGATAAATTTATTTTAGTATTAGCTTGTACTTGGATGGTCTTTGCCTATAATGAAAATTAAATACGCACGTATTGTTACTAATTAGCAAAAGACAAAAATATTGCCCTAAAAGTGATCGAAGGATACTTACTTATCGATGATTCAACCATGTTCTCCCGTCTTGGTCTTGAGGAGTCATAGATGGTAGCAAAGTTGCATATATACATAAGAGAAAAAAGATTAAAGATATAAGTAGCATCTGTGTGTAGCTTTATCATTCTCTTTTCAACTTCGATTGCAAGGTCTTTTTTCCAGCCATAATCATTACATAAATAATAGACTTGTTTTATAGTATAATAGTATAAGTTTTCAATTGTCTAACTGGTTCAAAAATGTAAAAGCATCTATATGTCACAACACACGATATTAAGCCATAAGTGGTGTTTGGCTAAGCTTATACATTTTAGATCCTTAAGGACTTATCGTTTCAACTACTACTAGATAATCAAAACATTTATGTATAAGTTTTAATAGCTTAACATTATACTTTTTGGAGAAGGTAGCTTTTACTAAAATCGAGGAAACAAGTACAAATAGAAGAATATACAAGATAATAAACACCAAAGATGAGTGTGGTTTCTGAAAAAATAAAAATGACATGGTGACTTGTTTTAGAAGTAAAACACCCATAATTTTTTTATTTATTACTCAATACACGTGTAGGGTCTGCTCTATACACCATATCGACATGCAATACGCAAAACTGCAAAAACTGAATTCGATTAAACTCGCTTCCTAATCATTTAAACTCTGAATTATATTACATTATAAAAATAAACAATAACTTTACATGAGTTTCGTAAGTGGAAGTGTAAGATTCTACATGAAACATGATTATTCCAAACGCCCTTTTAAAACTTGTAACTATAGATGTACGTATCCTTGACTATATAAACTTGTTACAAAAGACTCTTGCCTTGTAGGCATTCCAAACTGATAACAAATAATGGGAATGAGAAGATCGTTACCTAACCCATGAGCTACATAGTTTTGACCCATTACGCCTCATTTAACACATAGTTGGGTCTTATCTTACAAACCTGCAACACATGAAATCGAACGGTAAGTCGTTGACTTAGTGAGTAAACGTAGTTAATCTGAAATAATACTTGCAATTCTAAACATGAACATCTTATGGTACAACTTTTAGTCGTTTTTCTACTTGTACATGACATACATCTTCAATTCTGAATTTTATAATCCTGACATAATGCTTGAGCACGTGCTTCTTATTAGATGATGCGCAGTCATCCTGCTATAAGTGAGAACTTCTCTAGCCGACGAGTATTCTTCTTGGGGCACTAACCTATCATCGTGCTTATCTAAACTCGGGTCGTCCACAAAAGGACATTTAAACATGTAGAATTGATATGCCACTTCTAAACATGGATCATCCATAAAGGATGTAAATACAATGTTAAGCACGAGCCATCCACAAAGGACACTTGTACGGGAGTTCTACATCGTGCACTTCTTGGGCATATCGTGCACTTCTTAGGCACGCTACATAACTAGTGGTGCATTTCTTAGGCACACTACATAACTAGTGGTGCATTTCTTAGGCACACATGATGATTAATGAGCTTCTTGTGAGCACCCTTAACTTGACAAACAATGCTTCTTATGAGCATCCTATACATGACTTGTTTTCGGTTATATCTGAATCATGACATAATAAGTAAAACTTGGCTATTTCCAGTCTAAGAACATGGAAATATTTGGCTATATATATATATATATATATATATATATATATATATATATATATATATTCTAACATCATGTCAAATCTAATAACATGAAGCTAATAATTCGTTAATCATGATAGATGCTCACATAGACTATTAACACATCTTTAACACATAATTATGAAGAATTTTTTGGCTTTTTGAACAAGCTCATGAGGCTAGTTTTCTTATGAAATTAGAATATTTTGGATTTCTGAAAAGGTATGGAACACTCCCAACGCTACGGTTGATCCGGTATGAATTTTAAAGATCGGTTGTCGCATTACTTCATAATCGCATATGATGCACTAATTTATTTTACACCAATTTAACTACTAAACTGGCCAAACTTAAAGAATAACAAATGAAGTAGAATTATAGGGGTGTAATTTTTGTTTTCACCTCAAGTCAATCCGATAAATGGTTAGTTCTCTATGACCCTTCAAAGTCGACCCATATTCTGAAAACCTTGTTGTCCTAAATTCATATATCACTAAAACAAACATAAGCTATTCTACTCTTTACTAAACTTATATCTCATCTTCTTAAATATGTCAAGACTATTTTTCAACAAGTCTATAAGCAATTTCACCAATTTAAGCACTATTTTAGCCTTGTGCCAAACACCCCTTTCAAGTTTTTAACTAAACATCATTATCATCCTTAACATGAATTAACTCATAATATCTAAACATGACTTCACATATTCTGAAACTTAATCAACTATAATCCATAAATCATGCTATCTTGGTTTATAAACATTAAACATGTATATAATCTTACAAATATGTCTAAAATCGCCTTTAACTTGCTTTTTAACTAAAACTTCAAAATTCTATTATGATCATGAAATCAAAACTTGAATATAACTGTTACCTTGGTTGGGAAAATTTTAAAGGAGCATAATACATCTTGTATCTAGAATGATCATCATCAAAAACCTCCTAGAATCACCATTAGGATGATTTGTTAATCCTTAAGAAATTTAGCCATAGTTCTCCTTCTAAAAAGCACATAGACACGTTTGATCATAGGAAAGAATTTTGAACTTATAAGTTACCTAAACACAAGGGAAATTCTGTAATTTTAGCTCTTAAAGTTAGCTTTGCATCGTTAGTCCCTGTCGTTAAATATTTTGCAATTAGTCATTTTCATTAACTATTTGAAACGGTCCATTTCTAATAAACTTTACAGAAAGACTTTTCTAATATGCCAAAAGCATTATAATATATTTCTAATCAAATTCATAAAATTTATGGTGTTACTTGGGTTTCAATTTTCAGGTTGCTAGGGTTTAATAGATAAAAGATTTACTAAAAGGGTTTTTGGGGTAGTGATTTCTTGTTAGAGTTTTCTACAAGGGTTGAGTCGATTGAAGAGTGAAGTATAATCAATACTTTGAAGCGCTGTAAACACGGTGACTTGTTAATTGATTTCTGTGTGGAGGTTTTCACTAGGTTCATAGCTTTTACAATGGTTTGCTCGGTGTGTGAATGTTTAAGTATGTCATGTTTGTGGGACATGGCTTTATTTTGAGAA
>OU343218.1:196083253-196195064 GCA_910596185.1 Chrysanthemum makinoi | reverse complement strand
CTACTAAAAGGAAGAAGTTCCCTCCAAGGAAGGGCTCCTATTCCTACACCTGAACCACAAAGAAAGCTATGACGAAAAGGATGAAGCTACACAATCAGACTGAGGAGGTCCACTACTCATGAAACTGCAAAGGCAGGAATCTCTATCAGTACCAAAAACTCCTAGTCCAAAGTGAACATGGCAAAGGAAGACTCCTGTACTGTGCCATATGATGAAAGCTCAGAAAGTGATGAAGAGCAACTGGATAAATCATACAGAAAGAAGTTCAAATTCGTTCGACTCAACACGTGCACAACAATTTGCTCAAGAACAAATGGGTGGCCCCGGAGGGTCAAGTGTTGCAGCTCAACCTTCACCAGATCCTGATGCGGTTAATCAACCCGATAAGGTATCTGGTGCCACCACTTTGGTACACAACAAGACCCGTGTGAAGATACTCTTGAGTTGATTTGAGAGAACCAGAAATTGAGAAAGCTGTGAGAAGGTTAAAGCTGATGAAGAAGCTGCAGCAAAGCCAAAGTGTGAACAAGCTAAGACTGGCAATGAAGAAGATGGGGTTATGATACGTTTCTTTTAGATAGTCTGCACGTCAAAGGAAGAAACCTCTGTACCACCAAAGGACCCAGAGTCTCCTCACATCTCATCATCATCAGATTCTTCTTCTCACTCTTCACCACCACCATCAAAAAGATCAACCAATCATCATCCAGATCATGAAGAAGCCACCTCGATCTGGATTTCATACTCTAAAAGAATTGTAAAAGTTGTCCAACAAGTCAGAAGAAGGACATGCTCTACAGAAACGAATTGGTTTGCTGACCAAATGCAATATCTACATGATGAGAATGACAAGATGCAGAATGAAAGGGAATACATACAGAAGCTCATGCAGGATGATCTACAAGGGAAAATGGACAGAATGATCAAAGGCTACACTCACAAGTACCTTCTGGATATCGTTTCCTAAATTCACAAGGAGATGTTTACCAGACAACTATATCCGAATCTTATGCACATAGCCAAGCAAACTATAAGATCAACACCCTTAACCGTCACAATCAATCCATCCGATCCTGTAGTTTTCTCGGATAATGAATTGGTGGCTAAGCTTGTCACACAAATGTCTGCATGATCTGGGACATTTACCTTGATGAAGGAAAGTTGTTTCAAGCATTGCTGGACTACCAACTTCAAGAAGCATGCAGATTCAAAGCTGAAAAGTCTAACGTCCTATAGACGATGAAGATAAGGATCAGGATAAGAATGATGAAGCTAAACGACAGAAGAAGTCTGGTGAATCATTTCTATGCCACCACCTCCCCAAACGGCTCCTGCTCAACAAAGTCTCCTCCTCGTCCTTCTACCGAGATAAACCTCATGATTCTGAGACACCACCCCAGACTCAAAAAACCGGTGATTACTTTGAGTATATGGGTGGTGACGATGAAGAACACCATGAGCCCCTACAACAACCCACCTCTCCCAAACAAGTTAAGAAACCAGAACCCTCATCTAGGCCTAAGAAACAGAAGAAAAAGGCGCCCAAGGCCGACGTCCTATCA
Organism: Chrysanthemum makinoi; assembly: GCA_910596185.1. Classification (NCBI taxonomy): domain Eukaryota; kingdom Viridiplantae; phylum Streptophyta; class Magnoliopsida; order Asterales; family Asteraceae; genus Chrysanthemum; species Chrysanthemum makinoi. Next base: position 196,193,502 of record OU343218.1, on the reverse strand, counting down.
TGGCTAGATGAAGACACCACAGAGGAATTTGAATGGTTTTCTACACTTGTCAATTCCACTCCCTACCCAGAAGAAGGTCAAGATCTGGTAGACGGTAATACACTGGAGCATGCTAAGATTATGCAAGAAAAGTTCCATGTGAAGAAGATGACGAATCCGAGTTGAGGCGAATCAAGAATGAAGTTTTTCAACTGTGGAAAGATAGCTCAGAAAGTGCCATCGAGGTCGAATATCACTTTGAAAACATTGCTCGAGCTATGTCTAACAACATGGATTGGCTCAACCCAGAAGCAAACATCGACTTCACTAAAAGGGACAACCCTCCATACTACACCGATTGGACCAAACCTCTACCAACAATTGGCCAATCAGATGAACCAAGGATTCCATTCAGATATTTCTTCAACAGAGACTTGGATTTTCTTCTACATTGGTGGCGATGGTTCAAGGAAAAATACGCCACATCTGAACACTTCCATTCCCGCAGCTATATACTCGAAGGCATAGCATCGAGGAACGTACAATCACTTGTTCTCCAACAAAGGGAAGCCTACGACCGAGATGCATTTACGGATTCATCATTGGCCTGAACGCCGAAGAATCTACTTCAGAAGCTGCCAGGTTCAGAAGTCTCAACATGCAGTATTCAGTTCTAAAAGTATCGTTGCCATCAAACACGTCGATCTTTCATCTAAGTGGACTACACCTTCCTAAAGAATATCGTGGTCAAACGACAAGATGAAAGGGATTATGCATTCTCTGAAGGTGACTTTGAGAATTTGTCTATCAACGACATCGAAGACATGTACCTTGCCAAAGTATAGGGTCGTATGAGAAATTCTCCACTCGCAGTACAATGGAATTCATCAAGTCAGTGCTCATCTTCATCAGACGCATAGTTATCCAAGAACGTGTAGATGATCTCCAACTGGCAGTTGAATCTTATCAGACCCCGTGTCAATCTTCACTCCACCGCGCTTGATCTACCGACATCAACCAGATTCCACAATATACGCTCATCAGAAAACCTTTCGGCGTCGTTTACCGCAGTGAACTTCAAAGAAATTGCTTGATTGGGTGCAGAGATCTTCATAAGTTTGGAGATCACACTTTGAAGATGGTTAGGGACGGATTGGCTTAACGGTTGAAGGATATACACCAAAAGATCGGGTCTCCTAAGCGATGGAATTCTCAGGATATAAGGGACGTGAAGAGGATCATCACCATGATTGATGAACGGTTGTATAGAAGGGATCAGTTCAGAAGACTGGAAAGCTATGTTGGTGGTTGACCCAGGAGAAACATATCAGCCTTCACGCGACTCACACTCCGCGACATCTCTGGACTACCTGGTACCCCTTGAACTGATCTTTCATTAAAATTTGGATGTATGATTTTATGTCATGGCTTGTGCACCATTACAGTGACAAAACCGTACTTGTAAATAAAGGACCCTGTGGTACGCTTCAGTGCCACAATCCTTATAAAAGGAGCGAAAGCTTCTTACTTTTGAGTAAAACCTATCAAACCTTTCATTTTTTCAAGGTTTTGCTCAAAAGAACAAGTACTTTCCCTTATGACTTTCAAAAACCTCAACCGTTATAACACTCGTGAGGGGGAGTAGTACTTGAATTAAACTTTGTCAAAAATTGTTCAAGTGGTCATTCTTCCCGCAACACTCGAAATGGTCACATTTATTCTCAACTTTTCAAAAATAACATCACATATGCCATTTTTGAGGGGGAAAAATACGTGATAAGAAATATGTTGTGTAAATGCAAATGAATCTTTGTGCTATAGACTTAACCCATGAATTGACGAGATCTTAACCGCTAGTAACTCGAAAAGACTTGTCCTGGACGGGTAATAATTTCAAGCTAGTTCGCTAGTGATGTAACGTGTCTCGCAAAGGACTTGTCTGAGTAGAATGTACCATTCGAGAAACTCTTGGTGACATGAATGACGGGTTTGACAACCTTTCGAGGATTGTCTACACCTTCAAGGTAGTTATTAAAGCTAGTTGTCACCTAAAAGCTGACAATGCAACTCTTTAACTATGCCACGTAACCGTGTCTCGCGGGGGAATGTCTATCTTGAGTTGATCAATTCAAAATGTTCGCGCTCTTTCCTCACTGTGCATTTTAACCGTTAAAACTCTTAAGCACATGTGGAGGGGGAGTATTTATGCAAAATCTTATCTCAACAGTGGTACTAAAATGTTTTTCATTTACAAACACTTTGAGAGATTTTTCACATCAGTGGTTTTATGGCAACATAGGTTAGTCATGGAGTTATAAGGTGACTAAGGTTAGGAATAACGTCCTATGATCCGCCAGAGCCGGAGGATCTACCCAAGGACACCACAAATAGTTAGTATTTAGAAGTCCTTAGGTATGATTGTAAAAAGGAGAAAATGAGAATCGGAGAAAGAAGGAGTTGAAGAATTAAAAAGAAATGCAAAGAAAAGGGTGAAAAGAAATAGCCCTCCAGATTATTCAACTTAGGGCAGACACCGGGTTCAATTCATATGCTACTAGTTGTCACTTAGTGACGCTGGTATTGAAGATTTAAAGTCGTCATGGACCAGTGACGATGCACTAAACCTTCTTAACCACTCAAGTTTCTCTCAACAGAAGCTTGTTTCATTCTCACAGGGAACCCTACGTAAACTATCGGCTTTCTCTTAGAGATGGCTGGTATTGAAGAAGGAGACCCTCTCCCTAGTCTCCGCTCAGGAAAACCAAAACGCACTATTGAGTCTAGAGCCACGAGATTCATCAAAAGATCTCTTAGGTACAATTGACATTTCATCACTTGATATTCAACAATAAGAATTTCAGTGGTACATTATCGAGTCCTTCACAGATCTTAGCAATCTGTCGAGAACATTTATGAGAGGTTCACATTTGTGATCCTTAGTGATTGAATGGAAACTCCTGCCAGGGTCAACATCAAACAACCCTGACAGCAGGTCGCTTCGGCAGCGCCCCGTGGATTGCGCTTAGTGGTCTCAAACGGTCTACAGTCGTGAGGTGATGCATTGGTGTACCTCAGCGACTATCTGAATCGTAGGTGTACTTCGGTACATCGTGTTATCTCACTTGTGGGACTCCGATTCCAGAACGGCCTTTGTAAGAATTAGAGGTGTGTTTTCACACTATGCTGTTAACACTCTCGAAGTTCGAACTTGTAAGTGCAGGAATCCGCTTATTACTACCGCTTTATGTTTTCTTCTTTATGGAAGCTCGGAGCGGAATGATCGTGCAGATTCTTCTCATGCTCACGCAAACATCATCACTAATGAAAGTTCTATCCAAAAGCACACACAGTCAGATGATTCGTCGTCAAATCAAAGAACCTACAAAGTTAAAGACTTAAAGAACTTCATCAGTATTGAATTCCAACGTCAAAGCGCGTGTGAGCATGTGTGAAGAAATGACGTGGAGACACTGTAGCAGCGAAGCAGACCTGAGGCAGACATGATGCAGATAACAACATACTATCACTTTCATCACAAAGAACAATGATCCAAGAACAAAGTTAAAGATGACGTCAAAGCATAACTGTTCAAAGTAAACTATCTCTCTACACTGGGGAGATCGTTCAAATCAAGGCAATTCTTCTCACAAGAAAGAAGAATGTCAGAAGACGTCAAAGCTACTATTACATCAACGCCTTTACCGTTTTCATCACCAACACTTGAGTGTTTGTTACTCATATGTAATAACACTCGAGGGGAGATTGTTGGAATTACTCCTAAAACCTTATTCAAGTGTTAGTTACACATATGTAATAGTTAGCTTATTATGGCCTTTATGTTTGTTATTAGCCTTTAGCTTATGTAGAAGGCCCATGAGCTTAGGCCCAAGCCCATAGGAGAAAGGGAAGGAGTAGGAGTGTTGCCCTAGCTCCTTTCCTATAAATACTATGTAATAACCCTCACTTGAGGGTTGGTTGTTCAAGTTTTTCTTTCACATACTCCTACGCATAACCGGTCTTACTATATCGTGTGTGTGTGTTTGATTTCTTGTTCAATCTCCTTATCTCTTCTATATTACTTGTGTTTGTAAAACTAGTGACCTAACAATGTTGTCTTTGCTATGGTTGGAAAATCTGATTTGCGGTTCTAAATTTGTGTTCAGATTTTGGTTTGTTTTTGTGCAAATTTTATACAACAACCAGGGATCATCTACAAAAGGCCAACGTCGCTGAGTCTGCAATTCAGGTAATCATAATAGTTACGGGGATGAAACTACAGAATCATTTGTGCAACCATCATTCATATGTGGTGACTGTTTTTTCTATGAAATGTGAAGCTTTGGTTCACTGTTTTTTCTTCAAGCATGGACTGCACAGTTGTGCATATTCCAATATTAAAGAGTACTAATACAGAAAGCTCAAATGAAACATGCATATCCTCTACTTTAATGACATCAACAGTGTATGCATTGACTACTTTAATCAGCTGTACATTTTTTTAAACATGTACATTGCGTGCACATATTCCATTTATAAAGCACATGCTCATTTGAAATTCCACTTATAAAAACAGCTCTAACAAACATTGATTTACCAAACAATAATCTAAAAGAAACCAAAACATGGATTTTGGCAAGAAAAAAGGTTTTTCTTTTTCATCTAAATCTTGATATCAAACAAACACAGAATTACCAGATGTACTTACTTTCTCATTTTTTAAATGTGCAACTACCATGTACATTTCAAGCACTGAATCAAGCTCACCAGGCGTTGACCTTTCGATGGAATGGAGCAGCTACTTTCCGCCTGGTTATTATGGTTCAGGATCTAAAAAAGAAGATGTTAGGAAGGTTAAACCTCCAAAACAGGTTGCTCAAGGAAATGATAATGCCATGGCAAAAACTGCAAAGAAGAATGGGTCAAAAGGAAAAGGGAACAACAAGTTAACTGTTACTCAAATATGATTTGTGTTGGTAGTTTCTCAATGGCTTAGATGCCTTTGAATAAAACTGTAAGAAACTGGGGTATCGTATTGTCATTGAAAATTGCATGTGCTGTTACGCATATCATCCCGAATGTACTTTATCCAAATGTTGTTTCGTTTGGTGTGCTGCAAAGTTGCAGTTACGCATGTGTTTGGTGCAATAATTAGCAGGGTTGTTTATGGTTTTCTAGCTGCAGAAATTTGCGCGAAAACATTGTGTTCTTTTGTGTCAAACTGAGACAAAAATTATGGCATGTTTGCATATCAAGATACTCCTATTTTGTGCTATGCAGTTAATGCGTATAACTTTAATGCATGCTTTACAAAGTTTCGCCGGTTTTTTATGCTGCAAATTCTTGCAGCAGCCATCCTTGCAATCTTATACCTTTTACCGTTGCTATCTTCGACAAACTGGTCGCTCCATATTTAACGAAAGCACCCGCAACAACGCGCGGGCTCGAAACCTCGTTTAATACAAGTACTGTAATAATTATTCATTATAACTATCAATTGTTTGTAATTGTACATATTAATTTGAGGATTAAAACTTAGGTTAAAACAATATAAATGCAAATTTGTAATCACACAAGTCAATAACAATGGTTATTGAGTTCTTAACTACACATACGTATAATGATCATTCAAACTTTGAATTCAATTTTGTTACTCATATTTGCAACTTATTATATTATGGACGGTTTTAGGAAGATCTTAAGTAGCCATGTATATAGTATAAACATTAAACATGGTCTATTAATAAGTTTCACGTATATTATAAGACACAATTACTATAGTTTATGATTTTAATATTTATTTTGTATAGAATTACATTTAATTTATTTCTTATTAAAGAATTGCATAAGTATATCTTTATGGCGAGTTGTATAAATATAATCAAATATATTCATTTATTTTACGTCATAAATAAACGACACATAAATCTCTTGTTTATAACTGCAATCAACAATTACTATTGCAAACAACTGCCACCTACTTTTCTTCTTTACTATTACTATATACGGACGTCAATTATTTTTTATTTACGTTTTTTTTTCGTCGCCACAGCATTGCACGAGTACCGTAACATTAAAGATAAAAAGATAGAAAAGCAATAAGAAGGTCCATCTTACTAGACCACATGTGTTGTGTTTCAAAACCCCGGGAGTTGTGCTGTGTTGTGATGTTACGCGACTCGGATACCCCACACCCTAAAACCCTCTCTCCCTTCCTACTACACTACTACTACTCGTCACTAGAATCAATCAATCAATCACACTCACTGATTTTGCACCTAACCTCATGATCAATAAAACGAACATCACTTGATCGGATACGTACATATCTCAGGTAATCCTTCTTTTTATCCATTGTTCCTCGATTCTTATGCTTTTGTAGTAGTAGTATATCATTTTATACATTGCTATTATTATGTTTAATGTATGTATATAGTGTGGTAGATATATTAAGTGGATACAACATGCATATAATAATAATCAAGGGGCTATGATAAGTGAGGCCATTAAATCAGCAAATTAATTGCTTATATATTCTGTGTTTTTTTTTTTTTTTTTTTCTTTTCTTTTGTTGGATTAAGATTAGAGATAGTTGATGTCTGTTAAGGCTAAATAGTTTATACGCCGGAACTATGATAACTGATTGCCACTTTTAATTTTGCAACAAGAACACGTAGTTGGTGGGCTTAGGAACAAAGGGTGTATATGTTACCCAGCTTATACACCCTCTGTGATTGCAGCAGCTTAGGAAATAGATATTGTCTGCAGAGTTATGAAAAAAGTACATAGATGTTTTCTTATATCAATACTGATGCTGTTAAGCTTTTAGTTTGAAAAAAATAAGCCCCTTAAAACAAAAGCTATTTCAAGTAACCTTAAAAAAGAAGCTGAAGCTGAAGTAACCTTTGATTTATCTGATTTTGTATTTCTTTGTCAGTTTATCCTTTCCATCTACAGTTACTTTGCCAAACGCCTCTATAATAAAAGCTCAAGCTCAAGCTCCAAGCTGCTTTGCCAAACATACCCGATGTCGACGCCGATGGATATAGACTGTAACAATAATGGTGTCATTGAATCTGAACTAACGCCGGATATGGGTGAAGAGTTTTTAGAGGATTTCTGTAAAAAAGCAGCAACGTCCTTTTTCAGAGAGTATGGCCTTGTAAGCCACCAGATAAACTCTTACAACGATTTTATCAAAAATGGAATTCATAATGTTTTTGATTCATTGGGCGAGATCAGTGTTCAGCCCGCACCTCATGACCCCTCTGGAAGTGAGACTGTACGAAGATATGCCACAGTCAAGTTTGATAAGGTCACCCTAGAGAGGCCAATGTTTAGGGCTGATGAGTCCTTCTCAACTGAAAGTGGTAAAGAGTACCTGGTCCTCTTGCCCAAACATGCTCGCCTACAAAATATTACCTATTCAGCCAGGATAAGCGTGCAGATGCACTTACAGGTTAGTAGGCCATTATATTCCTTTATTTATCATTTTCTGTGCGTTTGTGCTTCATTATGGCTCATGATTATTCTTATGTTTTTTAAGTTTTAATGTCAGGTTTCACTTGAATATATTAAAAGTTTAGAACATCTGATACTGTTTTTGACTAAAATTAACGCATATACCAGTAAATTGGTGCAAGTTTTCTTATTTCAGTTTTTCATAGTTTTGATGTACCAAACTTATCGTGGTCTTGTCATTATCCAGGTCTATACTCAAGAGGTGGCTGAAAACGAGAACCTTGAAACCGGAAAAGAGCTTGTTGAAAAGAAGGTTATATTTGAAGATAGTAGAGAGACCACAATCGGCAGGTTGCCTGTGATGGTCAAGTCTGACTTGTGCTGGATGAGTGACATGAAGAAAGGTGATTGTGACTTTGACCATGGAGGCTATTTCTTAATCAAGGGAGCTGAAAAGGTAATGACCTCTGTCGGCATTGTTGGTAAACAGTTTATAAATTTCATGAATAATTTTGAATATCTAAATTGCAGGCTTTTATCGCCCAAGAGAAATTGTGTCTGAAAAGACTTTGGATAGTCAACAATCCAATTTGGAGCATCAAATATCGGTCATCTATTGCAAAGGAAAGGGTCTATGTAAAGCTTGTAGACACTCATTTTAGAGGTGGAGGGAAAGTCATTACAGCGTATTTGTTTAACTCGGTAGAGATTCCTATATGGATGTTATTCTTCGCTCTTGGTGTAACCTCTGACAAACAAGTGATTGATTTAATTGATGCCGATGTTAAAGATAATACCATTCTCAATACACTTTTTGCATCAATTTATGATGCTGAACAGAAGTCAAATGACTTCAGGAAAGATGGTAAGGCTTTTAAAGAACTTACAGACGCACTTAAACAAAAATGGATGTATGCGCCAAAACAATCCTACAAAGACTGCATTGAAGAAATTTTATTTCCCAATCTTCGTGGGTTTAACCGAAAAGCTAGGTATCTGGGATACATGGTTAAATGTCTATTGGAAGCTTATACGGGTCGTAGGAAAGTTGATGATAGAGATAGTTTTAGAAGCAAGAGGGTGGACTTGGCAAGCGAGTTACTTGAGAGAGAACTAAGAGCTCACTTGAGACATGCTGTTAGGCGAATGATAAAGGCTTTGCAAAGAGATCTATGGGGAGATCGTACTTTAAACCCGATTGAACTCTATGTGGATGCAGCTGTTGTTACCAATGGTCTTTCGAGGGCGTTTTCTACTGGTGGTTGGTGTCATCCATATAAGCGCATGGAAAGAATCTCGGGTGTGGTGGCCCAACTTAAAAGGGCCAATCCTTTGCAAATGATGGCTGATATGAGGAGATCACGTCAACAGGTGTCATATACAGGACGGGTTGGAGATGCTAGATATCCGTAAAGTTTTTTTTTTTTTTTTTTTTTTTTTGGCTTAACTATATCTTCTATCTGGTTTGCCACTTCTATTTTTAGTTAATTTTGGTTTTCACCCTCCATTTCACCGACAAAAGACACATACTTTAACGAAAAAAATATTCATCTAGGGCACTTTTGTGAATTAACCGGTTTTTAAGTGCCACATTAGAAAAAACTTAACATTGTCCAGGTTTGAGCCTCTTTTCAACATACAATTGAACTATTGTTTCTATTCTGGGTGAAAACAAAGTTTGCTAAGCAATATAGAATTTAAACTGAACTTTGGTACCTTCCTATCCAATAAGTCCTTTGTGTCAACACTTTATGATCAAGGTGAAGTTTTGCTGATAATAATTGGTGGATGCAGACATCCTTCGCATTGGGGAAAACTCTGTTATATGACCACCCCAGATGGAGAAAACTGTGGGTTGGTAAAAAATTTGGCGAGTACTGGTCTTGTGAGCACACACGTTCAAGTAAATTTGCTTGACGTGTTAATACAGTCTGGAATGGAAGAACTGGTTGACAATATGCCAATATTACCTGGTAGAAAACACAAAGTTTTTTTCAATGGAGATTGGGTCGGAGTATGTGATGATGCTACTTCACTTGTTGCTGATATCAGAAGCAAGCGGCGCAGCAAGGAAGTGCATTATCAGGTTCCCACTCTCTCTTTATCTTGTTAGTGTGAGTAACTTGAAATTAATCTTAATTTTTATTTCGTAGGTTGAGATTATACAAGATGATAAGAATAGAGAAGTGCGTATATTCTCTGATGCTGGAAGACTTATGCGGCCTCTCTTGGTCGTTGAGAATATAAAAAAAATCAAATTTCTAAAGGGGAGAGATTATTCTTTTCAAAGTCTTTTGGACCATGGAATTATTGAGCTCATTGGGACTGAAGAGGAAGAAAATTGCTACACAGCATGGGGAGTAAAGTACCTCTTTCACGACGAGCCTCTTGAAAAAACTTCACCTCCTTACACACATTGTGAACTTGATGGTTCATTTCTTTTAAGTTTAAGCTGTGGAATAATCCCTTTTGCAAATCATGACCATGCAAAACGTGTCCTCTTCCAAGCTCAAAAACACTCTCAACAAGCCATTGGACATTCAACTACAAATCCAAACATTAGAGTCGATACCATCGCTCATAATCTATTTTATCCCCAGAAACCACTTTTTCGAACTGTTCTTTCTGATTGTCTTGGAGCACCCAAATATGGTAATGGTCAACGATTGCAGCCAAGAGATGAATATTACAACGGGCAATGTGCTATTGTTGCTGTAAATGTCCACCTTGGTTACAACCAAGAGGATTCATTGGTAATGAATCGTGCTTCACTTGAGCGTGGCATGTTTAGATCAGAACATGTCAGAAGCTACAAAGCAGATGTTTTTAATGAGGAATGGAAGAAGAACAAGTCTGAGGAAAATATTATCTTTGGGAAAACTGAAAGTAAAATCGGTCGTGTAGATAACCTAGATGATGATGGATTTCCATATGTTGGTGCTCGGTTAAAAAGTGGTGATATTATCATAGGAAAGTATGCTGAAGCTGGGGGTGACCATAGTATCAAATTAAAGCATGGTGAAAGAGGATCTGTGCAGAAAGTTGTACTATCTGCTAACGATGATGGTAAAAACTTCGCCACTGTATCTCTCAGACAGGTATTTATTTCGTTAAATGAGATTGTTTTACTCATATTGTCGGTAACTATTTATAATACAAGAACGGTAAAATAAGTGATTTCTCGATTATTGTAGGTACGTTCACCAAGTTTGGGCGATAAGTTCTCGAGCATGCACGGGCAAAAGGGTGTTTTGGGGTTTTTGGAGTCTCAGGAGAATTTTCCATTCACCATACAAGGAATAGTTCCGGATATTGTAATAAACCCACATGCGTTTCCTTCTCGACAAACCCCGGGTCAGCTGCTGGAGGCTGCACTGGGTAAGGGGATTGCCTTGGGTGGCTCATTGAAATATGCAACCCCTTTTTCTACTCCCACAGTTGAGGCCATAACGGACCAACTTCACAGGTATACAGAAGACTAGCCTACCCTCATTTGGATGTTCGTATATCTCAAGAGAAATTTTTACCCCTATCAGTTTGCATTTGCAGGTGTGGATTTTCTAGATGGGGAAATGAGAGAGTTTATGATGGGCGAACAGGTGAAAAGGTCGAGTCACTCGTGTTCATGGGCCCAACATTTTACCAAAAGCTGGTCCACATGTCTGAAGACAAAGTCAAATTCCGTAACATTGGCCCCGTTCATCCTCTTACACGACAACCAGTTGCGGACCGCAAACGTTTCGGTGGGGTCAAGTTTGGGGAGATGGAGAGGGACTGCATCATAGCCTATGGTGCAACCGCTAACTTGTTTGAGCGACTCTACACACTATGTGATGCTTCACATATGCATATATGTAGGAAATGCAAAAATATGGCGAGTGTGATCCAGAGGTCAGTTCCGCGTGGACCCAAGATTCGTGGGCCTTACTGTCGTTTCTGTGAGTCAGTTGAAGATGTTGTCAAGGTGAATGTGCCGTACGGGGCCAAGTTAATCTGGCAGGAGCTTTTTAGTATGGGGATTTCTATGGAATTTGGATCTGAGCTTTGCTGAGATTTTCATGATGTGTAAATTAAGCATGTAACTGAAACCTGTATTCACTTGAAACTGTGTAAGATGGTGTAACGCTTAGGCGTACTAATACTTAACTTGGACCATGTTATAGGATTCGGCATGGTATAACCGGTCTTGGGTCCTAATTAACCGTTTCTAGTCGTACTGACAACGGTCTTTCTATATCCATGGCTAATAGTTCTTGACTTGTGTTGAAACCGAATGTCTCGGATGATGATGACAGTGGTATCCTTTCATTTGTTATATGCAAAAATTTATTATCATCTTTATATCTATGCAACCCATTTTTTTTTTTTTTGGCAAAGGGTGAACTTATATTTTAATATCAACACATGTTACAAAGAAATAAAACATCAAATCTGAGTTGGACATGCCCAACCAGAATTCAAATCATACAATCCTAGACTTTTCAGATATTGAGTCAAACTAAGAACTATATCGGGTCAAACTAAGAACTTATATCTATGCAACTTTGTACACATGAAAATTGAAAATTGTACATACACATAGAAAAAGCATCATCTATAAACATAACATCTATTTATCAACCTTATACACTCAAATCCACTATCTCCAGATCAAGAGGAGACCAATGTTCTGCGCACCACGCTACCACTCACACGAGCTGAGCCACTTGAGATCACGACAAAACTCAGTCCAAAGATCTTTGAGCTATTTAGTCAGTAAAGATGCTAGAGAGATTGTATGGCACCAAATTGAAGATAGATATTGCCATGAGGACTGAATGTAACATGAAAAGGGTTGTCGCGAGCAAAGCGATAGATTGAAGAAACTGAGGAGATGATTACTAACAAGAAAGTAGTGATTGGTAACATTGTCTGAAAATTTGAATAAGTATGTTGTTCATGGAAGTGATTCTTTTGGGCTATAAATTAAGTTTAGATTGCTTTTGCTTTAATTTAAAAAGTAATACGTGGTGTCTTCTTTAATTTTTTACTGTTAAAGTCCGTGTTTGTTATGAAGATGTAGACATATATGGCTTTTATCTCACGTCGACTAAATTAAATACTTAGTTAGTGACACCTACTAATTATTTTTTTAACATTAGAGTACCAAATATTGTTATGTGACTTTATAAATTGAACATTATTTTCCATAAAATATAATGTACCAAAAATTCTTTTTGTCTGGTTTATATTTTCCGGAAAAATAAAAAACAAAACAAAAATCATAAAAGCATTAATGACTTCAGTTTTGTGTGTTTAAAGATGTCCTTTATTTTAGATCATTAAAAGACAAATATACCCAGACTAATAATTTTCTTTTGAATTGGGACCTAAAGGCATAATGTGGCCTCGTGGACTACAAAGTTAATAGAATAATAGGTGGGTTTTGGCTTTACTTCCCATATAATCAACAAAAATAATAATTAATGGATGACTTCTAATTGAAGGTAAAGTTATAATTCCATGTGATTCATAAGTTTGCTTTTAGTACTTCAACTTTACAAAATTATTTTTGTTTTATAGTTACTAGATGATCCTTTCATATTAAAATGGCTTTGGCATAATGATATTTGTTGTGTAGATGTCTTTTAGTTAGCTGACTAAACGTTCAAATTAATCACATGAGGAATGATTGTTACTGATTTTAGTGCTTTCAACTATTTTAAATGATTATGATTTATTAGAGATTAATGAAATTTCATATTTGCTCGGATTTAAGTTAGATAAGTGTGGGGTGCACACTCGTTTGAGCGAATATGTTTCTTGTCATGACAAAGACACGTGGCTCAATAGGGCCGCGCCCCCTCGCAGGGGGGATGGGCAACGTCCCTAGTGCTTTGGATGAGTTACCAGTTTTCCCACCATAGTCCAACCGACGTGACTTCTGGGCCAACAATTATGATTGTTTCTAACCGATTTTAACCGCTTCTAACTGTCAAATTAACTTGTTACATAAGATATTCACTTGTCTCATTATAACATACAATAACAGATTTACTTGTCTCATTATAACATACAATTTTCACATAATCTTTTTATTTTGCTTTATTCTCTTTTGTCTAGAAACAAAGTGTTCTTCTTTAGTTATCCAATAAAGATTTCGTGAGCCAGACATTTAAGAGTCAAAATAATTTATTTGAAATATAAACATCCATGATTTGAAAAATTATCCGAGATTACTTTTACAACCCTTACCCAATTTCTAACAATTATCACATATGACGACTAGTCATGTAATTAGGGCATCTCATATTTATATAAAATCTCAATCTTAAACACCCGATATACCCGAATCAATGGGTATTGGATTTGGTATGAGGTAGAATGACCATGGATATGAAAAAACGTATCATTACGATTGTCTATGTTTGGTTGATAAATATGGAATGAAAAAGTGTATAGATATTTGAATTTTGTAGCGGAAAAGAGAGGGGCCCGGGGGAATGGATTTCAGAGACACCAAATTGGTGTGTAATGAATCTATGACTATGATATACTCATTTCATTTCCGGACCCACTAAACAAACACCATTAATCGGAATGAAATCCTTATATCCATTCCGATAGGCGCATACCAAACGTATCCTAAGACTACCTATACTAATACTTGTTAAATCTCAAACTGGTAATCACAAGCTTGAAACTCGGCGAGGTTAAGAGAGAAAAAAATTAGTGGCATGACATTAGTAGTGTCCTCCTATAGCTTATTATGGTCTTCAAGTTTCATTCATCATGTTTTTTACTCGCTTTAGAAATTTGATCTAGGGCTAAAACGTTATACAATGTATCGCTGAACATATTTGGGACTAAATACATACATTATGCATGTCTGGATGTTGTGTATGTACATTACTACATTAGTTCATGTGTGTGTTTATACTAACATGTTCATAATTTAATTCTATTAACTTTGATATACTAGGTGTCAGTGGATGTTGATGTTAGTAGGGTGTCTAGATAATGATGCACATAATAAGTCTTGTAATAATGCCGTTCAAAAAAAAAATAAGTCTTGTAATAATGTTTAAATAACGCGCTTCACCAATTGTAGTTAAATTTATCTAGCACACGCCTTGATATCAGCAATGGAATATGCTTTATCAATGGTTTGTTTGGGTAGGTTTGATGTATTATTGTGGATCATGATGCTATGACCGAATTAGCAAAGCAAGCAAGCACAAAAGAAGAAGAAGAAGAAGAAAAAAAAAAAAAAAAAACGAGAGTTGGAGGGAGCAAGGTTCGGTTAGGGTTTAGGAATATTTAAAAAGAGGATCCTAAGGCTTTAATACCATATTAACTCTAATATAATCCCCATATCTTAATAATAATGCGATGGAAAGTACATATACACAACAGATTTCGGCGCCATGCAATGATCAATAGCTAGGCCCGTACTAAATATAAACCGGAGTAAATAGGAGTAAATATACTAGACTAATAATTCGTGATCCTTAAAATTAAAAATGTACATCACACTCACAAAAATTCATTATATTCATTAAAGAAATCAACTGCACTACACATGATCATCTTAAGATCAACAATTCGATCGTACTGAAGTAAAATAAGCGTACCACGAATTAACACAAGAGCCACAACACAATAAAAACTCGGCCCGGAAATCTTTGAGCTATAAACGATCGATCGAAAGAGGCCGGTTTTAGCTAGCAAGGGGGTGTGAGACTGGCTGAAAATATATGTTACCTAGAGGACTGTACCTAACTTGCATGGGGTGTTGTCGAGCAAACTCATAGATCGGATAAACTAAGTTGACGAAGATGAACAACAACTTGGTGATTGGTGTCATTCTTGAGAGCTAGCTTGATCGAACTAGTTAGTGATTAGTGTGTGTTTGATTCTTGAAATACATTGTTTTTGGGGTTACTTAAACAAAAGAGGGACCAATAAGTGCGACGTGCTTTAAATTTTATATTAAGTTGGTGTTTGTATTTTAATGTCGTCGACATGCTTGAATCCTACGTAGCAGGACACGTCGATCAAATTAAGATAGTGACACCTTAACTTATATATTTCAAATTCGGGATATTTACCAACGGTATTGACCCCTTTACCCAATAAAGTATTTTGAATGAGTTTTGAATGACATAGATGTAAGAGAAAGAGCAAAGGGATATAACATTTCTCTTTTCGATGCCTAATCAAATAATAGGTGGTTTGCACATTTTTATAAATAATTAATATATTTAAATTTTAAGTGTTTAGACATTTATATCTTTATATTATTTTTAGTTATATTTATCATGTAAAGGTATAAATGTTCAAACACTTAAAATTTGAGTGTCCTAATTATTTATGAGAGTGTGCAAATCACCTCCCTAATCAAATAGTAGAAGCTTCGAAGGTTCAAATTACGTCAAAAAAGTAGGTAGAGCATTTTTGATCAATTAGCAATTAACATTTAGCATTTAGCGTTATTGGTTGTATGCTTGTTTGGAATGATCACCAATTTGCATTTATAAAGAAAAAAGCTAAATGCCAAATGCTTATTGAAACAGCAGTTTAAGAGCGGTAGAATTAAAGATTACTTAAATACCTTCATGCAACTTGTTTAAAGAGTTTATATTTGAATATGTATACCCTTTTTACGTCATTTTACATATTATTATTACAACTACAACTATTTTACCAAACACTTTTATAAAATAAACTGCTACTACTGACGACCTACTGCTAATTATTTTTGTTAATTGCTACTTCTAATTTTGACAAACACACCTTTATTGTTATAAAAAATAATTGATTGCTTTTATTAAAATGCAATATCACTTCAATGAGACACATAAACTACAGAACATATTACACATTAAGGATGATACATAATCATTCTCGATTAAACATCTTGTACCTGCTTCTACCCACTTTTTTTATGTATATAAGGCTATGTTTATTGGTATAGATTGCCAATCGATTGAAGGACAAAAATGACATAAAAAATAATATTATATTAAAAATAAGCAACCTAATGAAGCAACCTAGATCATTTGGTAACCCAAGATTGCCAAACCACAATCTGACTTTGTGGCTTTTTTTTCTTTTTTCTTTTGTAGTTTTTAATATTTAGTATAGATTGGTTGGGTTGTTGATAAATGATGAGAAAATATAGATTAGTTATATGTATTGGTTGTGTAGGTGGAGGAAAGAGATAATAATATTTTATTAAAAGATTGGATTGTGATAAGTTGTTGATAAAGATAGTCTAAAATCTAGTAGAAACTTTCAGAAAATGGTTAGTGTGCAAGATCACCGGGCCCTATTGTCATGCATGTGGTTGGAGTTTTTTCTTTCAATTTTTTTTTCACCAATTTTTTCTGAACATGCAGTATTTTCTCTCTCTTTCGTTAATTATTATTTTTAATTTTTTTTTAATTATTTAAAATACTAAAACACAAATACTTACTCATAACAAGAAATAAATATCATTCTCTCTCTCTCTCTCTCTCTCTCTCTCTCTCTCGATTTTCTTTAACGACTATGAGTGTATTTGTCAAAATTAGCAGTAGCAATTAGCATAAGTATTTAACAGTAAGCAGTTAACAGTAGCAGTTTATTTTATAAAAGTGTTTGATAGAATACTTGTAGTTGTAATAATAATTTGTAAAATGACATAAAAAAGCATGCATATTCAACTATAACTCTTTAAATAAGTTGCATGAGAGTATTTAAGTAATTCTTTAATTCTACCGCTCTTAAAATGTTGTTTCAATGAGTATTTAGCATTTAACGTTTTTTTCTTCATAAATGCTAACTGCTGATTATTTTAAACAAGCATACAACCAATAACACTAAATAATAAATGTTAATTGCTCAAAAATACTTTTTTATACTTGCTACTAACAAACACTCCCTATATACCCGCTTGGGAAAAATAAAAAGTGATCCCCTCCTTTTTCTTTAAGATTGGGTGTGGAATTTGATCAGTTCCAAAAAAGAATCTTACTTTTGCCGAATGACACCCTCCACACTTAAAAATGTTTCTGATTAAGAATGCTCGTGTGCAGTGAGCTGCGGTTAACGTGACATGCTGACATGGTGTCTTGAGTTTCGATCCAAGAATAATTTTTGCGGGTGTATAGATCGAAGTTGTGTAATACTACGTAGCTAACTAATTATTGGTTTCATTTTAATCGCATGGTCCAAGCCTTTAAGATAATAAACTTCTGAATATAAGACAAGTTTTATGCTCAGCGCTTATGTGCACCCTGTAAAAATCAAAAAATTTCAAACATGGAATAGCTTATTGGACCTTGCGCAGTTAGAAAAATTAGGGCTTTTATTACAACTAAGGATGAGAAAGAAAATTTCATCGATATCCTGTGACACCATATAGTCCCATATTTCCGCCCCCAATACATTTTGGACTTGTAAAATTTGCAATATACAATGTGTCAAATTAGACATGTCTAGGACGAAAGCAGGATACATTGTGTTCAAATTTATGCCAAAGAATTTAGGATATAATTACACATTCGACATACAATGTTACAAACATTTTCAGCGTGGTTGTATAGATCTCGATCCTTATCTTATAATCTTACGGTTTTATGATACTAAATATAAAAAACAATCCGGATCCTACTTAGGATCTTACCAAGTTTAAGACATTATAAGATCATGACGATCTTAATATCTAATTCGATCTGATCTTACTTTTCTCGAACCACAAACTAAAAAACTACAAAGCTATGGATTGTATTTTATAGAATTTAAAATGCAACATGTTAATATTCTTAAACATTTTATGTTTATAATTTAAAACAATATTTTCATGACACATTCATAAAATTTTGCGTTTATGATATATAATAATCTATAAATTTGAAAAATTCCCAAAGACTATTAAGTTATTGACATTATAGTGGGATCTTAGATCCTGATTTGATTTTACGATCTTGAACTTTCAAAAATATAAAAAATCTTGAATTGGATCCCGATCTTGAAAACCTTGGTTTTTAGGATGCTATTGATATATATTCAAATCCAAAAAACATCATTGTTATCAAAATTTGAAGACACTACCCTACAAAGTACAAACTACACCATTTGAAGATTAAGCCGTACTCATATTCTAGGTATCGAAACCAAACCAAAGACTATTAAGTTTTGTGTTTATGATATATAATAATCTATAAATTTGAATAATTCACAAAGACTATTAAGTCATTGACATTATAGTGGGATCTTAGGATCTCGATCTGATCTTACGATCTCAATCTTTCATAAATAAAAAATATCCTGAATAGGATCCGGATCTTGAAACCTTGATTTTTAGGATGCGATTGACATGTATTCGGATCCAAAAAACATCATTGTTATCAAAATCTGAAGACACTACCCTACAAAGTACAAACTACACCATTTGAAGATTAACCCATACTCATATTCTAGGTATCAAAACCAAACCAACGTGACGTACCACCAACGTACATAAGCTACCTGCCATTACAACAAAAACTCGGTCCAAAGATCTTTGAGCTATAAAGTTAGTATAGAGTACGTTTTTAATTAGAAAGTGTATAGTGTGCATGCCAAATGTAAGATATATATAATTACCTAGAGGAGTGTAAACAACATGCAAAGTGTCACGTCTAGCAAATCGATAGATAGCAGAAACTGAGACAATGAAGATGCACAACAACTTGGTGATTGGTGTCATTATTGAGAGCTTGAACAAATGTGTGTTTGAATATTTGAAATAAATTCTTTTGGAGTTATATGAGCAAATGAGGAAATGGGTGGCTCCTTTTAAAGAAAGAATCTAGTATATTGTAAATGTGGATATTTGAGGTCGTCGACATGAAAGCCTACGTCATTTTCAAAATAAGATAGTGACGCGTTAAAATATAAAAGAAATGATTTCATTTGTACATGCTAGACAAGTATTTTTGCATAACAATGACATTTTATAGCGACATATATTTGTAATAATAAAAAATATTTATGGGTTATAAACGAACAATAATACAAGTTTAAAAAATTTAAGAATTAATATAATTTAAACTGAATGAAAATAATATGAGTTAATAAACGAAAATAATAATAAAAATTTATGATTTTCATATATAATTTTTTTAGTTTTTTATTTTAAAAAATATGAGTTTTTCCTTCATATATAATATAATTTAAACTGAATGAAAATAATATGAGTTAATAAACGAAAATAATAATAAAAATTTATGATTTTCATATATAATTTTTTTAGTTTTTTATTTTAAAAAATATGAGTTTTTCCTTCGTATATAGTACAGTATAAATAAAAGCATTGTTTCACCACACATTGTTTTGCAAACTCAATTACAATAATGAGCTCATCAAATGCTGTTTCAAGGCCGAAACTAGGAGGTGTCATTGGACACTAATAAATTTTTTGGTTTGTGTCTCGTTTAAAAAATTTGCGTTTATAGTCTTTGTTTACTTAGTTCATTAATAAGTTAAGTTTGTATCATTTAGTGAAATATATCTTTATCGTTTCGTACTTACTAGTTCATATTTTATAAAGATGATTTCATATATCCTTAACTTAACCCTTAAATTGTTATATTTACTTAACTAAAACTCATATTGACATATATATTTAATCCAAAGAATTTATCATATTTACCCACTTCTTATAAAACTAGTTAAAATTTAATTTATGTTATAAAAATCCCATTATATCCTTAATAACTTAATAAATAAATTGATCCTAAATAAACTCTTATCGACAAGTGCAGCTCCACACCATGTGATAATCAAGATAATACGTCCCTACAAGCTCTCCTACAATCCAGTTTTGTGCAAAAAAGTTGAACAACAATACACATATAACCGCCTTTCTAAAAAAAAAAAAAAAAAAAAAAAAATACACATATTACCATTTAATTACAGTGTTGAAAAATGTTTTTTGCAAAAATATTAGTTGCAAACTTTGAACATTATTTAATATATATATATATATATATATATATATATATATATATATATATATATATATATATATATATTTGTATTGGTTAGTAGGTGTGTGTTCTCCTTAAAGAAAGCTTCGCAATAAACTAATATGAATGAGATATCATGTCTCACCTTGAAACACAAAAACTGAAATGAGTAGAGTATCCTACATCGCTTGAAAAAATAAAATGAAAAGTATTTATATAGAAATTTGGTAACAACTATTAAATTGCCTTTGGTTGGTTTTACTCTAACACCTAGCGGGTGGGTGCAGATTTTGGATTTTCTGAGCCAAAAATGGGTGCCAAGCTCATGAACTCATGCGACATGCAAACACGAATGCAACTACAAAAATTCGAGCTTTCGTATTTTCTGGGCCAAAATGGGCGCCAAGCTCATGAACTCATGCGACCTGCTGATACGAATGCAGCTCCGAAAATTTGAGCTTATACGCACATCGTTTTCGAGATATCGATTTCCTTTCCATAAATTTGTATATATTTATCTTAGGAATTGATTTAAACTTTCTCTACAAGTTTACACAAATTCGGGTTTTCCAAATCGTGTTTATTTTATAGAAGATTTGCAAATTAGTTTAATTTAGCAGTTATTCTGTCTTTGTGACCAAGACAGGTTTACACTATAAATTAAACCCCAGTCTTATTCAGTTTTACACACAACCGAAATTCATAAAAGCTCCATATTTTTTTCCTGCTTCCACATTCGATCAAGCCATGCCAACGGTTCCGTGAATTCTAAGGCAAGCTTGTCACGTCTGGTTGTGCATCATTTTTCGCCGTTGTACTCTGGTAAACAGACGACGAATCTGTTTAAGGGAATCGTGTTAAACACGAGCCTCGTATCTCGATCTTTACAGATTTCATTTAATTATCGTCTAATAGAGTTTGTCTTCTACTTCGTCCTCATTTTGCCTTTTCTTGAAATTTTTGTCCTTTAATTACTGTTAATTTTATTATTTTTATGATCTGATTTTATTAATAAAAGTGTTACATTTTTCCTACAATCTTACAACAAATTATGTGTAACATAATTAAAACACTTTTCTTAAAGTTGGATTAATTCAATTAACAGATTTTGTATATAAACTGTATTCTATCGAAACCAAGATTATGTTTCTTTGAAAAATCATTTTTAAGTAAACATAATTTTTAATTAACAGATTTAGTGTTACAGATCTAAAATGATTTTAAAGCATTTAATTTTATCAACTTATATTGAAACCAAGATTGTGTTTCTTTTAAAACTGATCTTTTTTGTTTGATTATTTATATTGTCTGGTTTAAATCTAGATCCATTTGAAACCAATATTGAGTTTCTTTGAATCAGATTCGATACAAGTTTATAGAAACCACAATTGAATTTCTTAAATACCGATTTTTATAACAGTTTATTTAATTGTTTGCGTTTTTTTTTTCATAATGACAAACAACACTACTGTGACTGGTCCTCTGAATATACATGTTGCGCCAGGTACTAACACGGTTGTTAATCATGCGGAAAAACCAGAAATATTCAATGGACATAATTTTAAGAGGTGGCGATAGAAGATGTTCTTATATATTACTACTTTGAACCTTGCGCGGTTTTTAAAAGAGACTACACCTCAAGTTGAAACTCCTAGAGAAGGTGAACCCTCTAATTCACAGGCTGTTCAAGCTATAGAATCATGGAAACATCCAGACTTCTTATGTCACAACTACGTTCTGAATGGTTTGGTGGATTCTTTATACAACGTGTACTGCAAGACCAATACTGTAAAAGAATTATGGAAGTCGTTTTAATGAAAGTACAAAACCGAGGATGCTGGTTCAAAGAAATTCGTGGTAGCTCATTTTTTGGATTACAAGATGTTTGATTTAAAGAATGTGATGAGTCAAGTTCAAGATATGCAGGTTTTGCTACATGACATTCATGTTGAATGAATGAATTTGAGTGAAACTTTTCAAGTTGCTGCTATTATTAAAAGTTTACCTCCAAGCTGGGTGGAATTTAAGAACTACTTAAAGCTTAAGCCAAAGGAGACGAGTGTTGAAGACTTGGTTGTTTGTCTTCATATTGAAGAGGACAATAAGCTGGCTCCGAAAAACACTTATACGTCTGATTCTACCAAGGCAAATACGGTTGAGCATGCTCCGTCATCTTCAAAATCTAATGTTAAGGGAAAAGGCAAGGGCAAAGGAAAGAATGACAAGAAGATCAAAGGGAAGTCTGAGTACCTTAATCCTAAAGCTGGAATTGTAGAGAAGTTCCAAGGGTTGTGCTACAACTGTGACCGGCCAGGTCATTGTTCTGCTAACTGCTAGATGCCGAAGTGAGTGACTCCACGCCAGGCTAATATGATGAATGATAATGTGGACATGATTGCTATGGTGTCTGACATCATTTCCATGATCTCTGAAGTTAACATGGTAGGTTCCAAAAACAGATTATAGTGGGTAGATACTTGGGCTACCCATTTTGTGTGTGTGCTGAAGGTCTCATCCGAATTAAGCTTAATAAAGATTGCTCTATTGAGTACTTGTCAACAACATGAATTGACAGAACTTGATCGATCATTGATGGATAATGCTTTATGACATCTTCATATAGTTGATTGAAGCTATATGAACATGTATTTATGTTGATACACTTTTAAAAGCGATAACAATATCATTTCCTACTAGTTTTTATGCCTAACTGAAAGATAACATCGTATTTTAGTATTAGCTTGTACTTGGATGGTCTTTGCCTATAATGAAAATTAAATACACACGTATTGTTACTAATTAGCAAAAGACAAAAATATTGCCCTAAAAGTGATTGAAGGATACTTACTTATCGATGATTCAACCATGTTCTCCTGTCTTGGTCTTGAGGAGTCATAGATGGTAGCAGGTTGCATATATACATAAGATAAAAAAAGATTAAAGATATATAAGTAGCATCTAAATGTGTAGCTTTTTATCATTCTCTTTTTCAACTTCGATTGCGAAGGTCTTTTTTTCCAGTTTTCATAATCATTACATAAATAATAGACTTGTTTTATAGTATAATAGTATAAGTTTTCAATTGTCTAACTGGTTCAAAAATGTAAAAGCATCTATATGTCACAACACACGATATTAAGCCATAAGGGTGTTTGGCTAAGCTTATACATTTTAGATCCTTAAGGACTTATCGTTTCAACTACTACTAGATAATGAAAACATTTATGTATAAGTTTTAATAGCTTAACATTATACTTTTTGGAGAAGGTAGCTTTTACTAAAATCGAGGAAACAAGTACAAATAGAAGAATATACAAGATAATAAACACCAAAGATGAGTGTGGTTTCTGACAAAATAAAAATGACATGGTGACTTGTTTTAGAAGTAAAACACCCATAATTTTTTTATTTATTACTCAATACACGTGTAGGGTCTGCTCTATACACCATATCGACATGCAATACGCAAAAGTGCAAAAACTGAATTCTGAATTAAACTCGTTTCCGGTATCATTTAAACTCTGAATTATATTACATTATAAAAATAAACAATAACTTTACATGAGTTTCGTAAGTGGAAGTGTAAGATTCTACATGAAACATGATTATTCCAAACGCCCTTTTAAAACTTGTAACTATAGATGTACGTATCCTTGACTATATAAACTTGTTACAAAAGACTCTTGCCTTGTAGGCATTCCAAACTGATAACAAATAATGGGAATGAGAAGCTCGTTACCTAACCCACGAGCTACATAGTTTTGACCCATTACGCCTCATTTAACACATAGTTGGGTCTTATCTTACAAACCTGCAACACATGAAACTAAGAATGGTAAGTCTTTGACTTAGTGAGTAAACGTAGTTAATCTGAAATAATACTTGCAATTCTAAACATGAACATCTTATGGTACAACTTTTAATCGTTTTTCTACTTGTACATGACATACATCTTCAATTCTGAATTTTATAATCCTGACATAATGCTTGAGCACGTGCTTCTTATTAGATGATGCGCAGTCATCCTGCTATAAGTGAGAACTTCCCTAGCCGACGAGTAATCTTCTTGGGGCACTAACCTATCATCGTGCTTATCTAAACTCGGGTCGTCCACAAAGGACATTTAAACATGTAGAATTGATATGCCACTTCTAAACATGGATCATCCATAAAGGATGTAAATACAATGTTAAGCCCGAGCCATCCACAAAGGAAACTTGTACGGGAGTTCTACATCGTGCACTTCTTGGGCACATCGTGCACTTCTTAGGCACGCTACATAACTAGTGGTGCATTTCTTAGGCACACTACATAACTAGTGGTGCATTTCTTAGGCACACATGACATGATTAACAGAGCTTCTTGTGAGCACCCTTAACTTGACAAACAATGCTTCTTATGAGCATCCTATACATGACTTGTTTTCGGTTATATCTGAATCATGACATAATAAGTAAAACTTGGCTATTTCCGAGTCTATGAACATGGAAATATTTGGCTATATATATATATATATATATATATATATATTCTAACATCATGTCAAATCTAATAACATGAAGCTAATAATTCGTTAATCATGATAGATGCTCACATAGACTATTAACACATCTTTAACACATAATTATGAAGAATTTTTTGGCTTTTTGAACAAGCTCATGAGGCTAGTTTTCTTATGAAATTAGAATATTTTGGATTTCTGAAAAGGTATGGAACACTCCCAACGCTACGGTTGATCCGGTATGAATTTTTAAAGATCTGGTTGCTGCACATTTTCATAATCAGACATTGATGCACTAATTCGCATTTTATACCAATTTAACTACTAAACTGGCCAAACTTAAAGAATAACAAATGAAGTAGAATTATAGGGGTGTAATTTTTGTTTTCACCTCAAGTCAATCCGATAAATGGTTAGTTCTCTATGACCCTTCAAAGTCGACCCATATTCTGAAAACCTTGTTGTCCTAAATTCATATATCACTAAAACAAACATAAGCTATTCTACTCTTTACTAAACTTATATCTCATCTTCTTAAATATGTTAAGACTATTTTTCAACAGGTCTATAAGCAATTTCACCAATTTAAGCACTATTTTAGCCTTGTGCCAAACACCCCTTTCAAGTTTTTAACTAAACATCATTATCATCCTTAACATGAATTAACTCATAATATCTAAACATGACTTCACATATTCTGAAACTTAATCAACTATAATCCATAAATCATGCTATCTTGGTTTATAAACATTAAACATGTATATAATCTTACAAATATGTCTAAAATCGCCTTTAACCTGCTCTTTAACTAAAACTTCAAAATTCTATTATGATCATGAAATCAAAACTTGAATATAACTGTTACCTTGGTTGGGAAAATTTTAAAGGAGCATAATACATCTTGTATCTAGAATGATCATCATCAAAAACCTCCTAGAATCACCATTAGGATGATTTGTTAATCCTTAAGAAATTTAGCCATAGTTCTCCTTCTAAAAAGCACATAGACACGTTTGATCATAGGAAAGAATTTTGAACTTATAAGTTACCTAAACACAAGGGAAATTCTGTAATTTTAGCTCTTAAAGTTAGCTTTGCATCGTTAGTCCCTGTCGTTAAATATTTTGCACCGTTAGTCATTTTTCATTAACTATTTGCACTGAAGGTCCATTTCTAATAAACTTTACAGAAAGACTTTTCTAATATGCCAAAAGCATTATAATATATTTCTAATCAAATTCATAAAATTTATGGTGTTACTTGGGTTTCAATTTTCAGGTTGCTAGGGTTTAATAGATAAAAGATTTACTAAAAGGGTTTTTGGGGGTAGTCGATTTCTTGTTAGAGTTTTCTACAAGGGTTGAGTCGATTGAAGAGTGAAGTATAATCAATACTTTGAAGCGTTGCACACACGGTACTTGTTAATTGATTTCAGGTGAGGTTTTTCACTAGGTTCAATAGCTTTTACAATGGTTTGCTCGGTGTGAATGTTTAAGTATGTCATGTTTGTGGACATGGTTTACTTTGAGAATGGTCGGTATTCAGATAATCTCAAAGGGGCTGGTGTAGGTATAGGTTCAACATAAACATTGCATGGATTTGAGTTTGAGGTAAAACCACAGGAAGATCGTGGATTTGAGGGGGAACCTCTAAGGATTTGCGATCTGGGTGATGGTTTATAGGTTTATCAGACTCAAGATTTAATCTCCTGTCAGTTTGCACACGATAGGGAGCAATGGTCAATATGAGAACCACTCAGTTATAAAGGTGACAGTAATATGGCTGCATTAGGAGTTGCTGGAGTGATAGATGAAGATTCACATGAATCATTGACATTTGAGGATGCAATTTCTTTTGAGGTAATTTCCAAGTGGATAGCTATGATGAAAGAAGATATGGATACTCGGTCTAGTATATGTATGCTCAACAATGGTTTTAGGATAAGTAGTGACAAAAATAACATATATTACTGGAATTATGCACCAGATATGTTCGTATTGTAGGGATTTGGTAGTCACCCGCATGACGTATAAAACATGCACAACATAAGATAAACAATCAAGCGCCATGACGACCAAACACTAAGTCTAGATCTCCTAATCAGATATAATCTAAACTTAAACACGTATAAAAGGTGTTTATTTTACCTTTAATCCTACATGCAGTAAGATTCTATCGTAATTTGTCGTCAGTTGCGCGCACGAAATTGCCTCCTTCTTGTTGATGCTCCTTGGATCGATCAACCCTTAGGGTTTTAGGGTTGATTCGCCAGTGCCCGGTGTGTCAGGTATCCACCAGTACTGCTCAGGTAGAACTAGGGCTACGAAACTATGCAAATTAGACGAGCACAAAACCCGGGTAATTGACTAGAAGTCGATTGGTCGACTTAGGGATTATTTATCCTAAAAGTTGACCGATTAGAGAGATGGTAGGGGAGAAAGTTTCACCCATAAAGGTTAGGGAGGAGTTATGTGAATGCCTTGGGAAGCCTTTGTATTTATAGGCTCCTAGGAAACATTATAGAATACTTGTAGGACAAGTATTCTAGTTTGACAAGAAGTCAAACCCACCCACTTAAGGGTTTCGGTCCTAACATAATCCCTATGGGATTTAATTTTAGTCTTCTGTCAATAAGTACCCTATAATATTTATTCCATATAAATATTAGACTTTGGGTAATTACCGTTTAACCCTTTTAATGAAAATATTAATGAAAATGCTTCCGGATTTTCATTTCCTCTTCATTTTCATTTCATTTCGTGTACTCGTTTCTTATTTCTGCTTGCATGTTCTATTTAGTATGAACCGGTGTGACCCTTCGGCATTTCTCTAAAGGCAAGTATGAAAGCTATTGTGTTGTTTGCACAAAAATCCTTTCACATATATCTATTCCTCTATATAGATTATATAGGGTTTACATGCGAAAGAAAGGATGCAATCTAGGTTACCAAGGGTTTGCTGGATGAACCAAAGGAAAATATATTTGGTATAGGGATCTTCATGACTTAGAGTGGTAATACTCTGAGGGTGTCAAGATTTAGGTTTTCCAACTGATGTCGGTTTAAATATTGTTGAGGGGATACTCTATGCTGTCATTAGTAGTAGAATTATTGTATTATTGAAAATAAGCTAGTTCTAACACTTACTAAGAAGTGTTTAATAGCTTATTAAAAGAAAAAGAACTTAAGTGTAAAGTGTTAGAATTTGGGTGTGTGTGAGTGGTAATGTTCAAATAATTATGATATATTCCCTGAATTTTGAAGAGATCATTTTCAGATTGAAGTATTTTGACCCTATATGCCTCAGGTATCACAACATTTTTCAATTGGATAACTCATAGAATCTCACTTTGTTTCTAAGGCACAAGAGGACAAAGAAATACACAAAAAGTTGATATGTGTGTTATGTTTGAAAGATATCAATTATGTCAAATAAAAAAACTAAAAGTTAGTTAAATTCGGTTAAAAACGGTTGGCGGGAAGAGTCACAACTTTTTAGAAAAGTTGCGTCTTTTGGTGGGAAAAACTGGTTGGAGGAAAAAACGGGTATTACCCGAATCCTAAAAATCATTTCTTTGTTGCGGCATGAAGATGGATAGAACGAGTGTGCAATCCGCACCTCCTGAATCGACTATAAGCTAAACCTGACTAAGCCTTTGATCTCATATAAATCACAATTACACAAAATATAAGTAATAAACACTAAAATTACCAACATAAAGCTTTACACATCTTATATATGTTAATAAATAAAGCCCCGACCCATTACATAATAAAACTCTAAACCCTGTTGGATCTAGCCGACAATCGAGCTTGGGCCAAATAATCTAATAGACCAATCTAATTCTCCCCGCAGTCCGAGAGGCAAAATAGTGAAAGGTCGAGATGGGAGTAGAAAACATTAAATATAAAATCTTAAACTAACTTGTTGAAGACGACGATATCTTCGAGCGAGAGGAGATACGTCTTCATCTTGTTGCATCGGTGAAGCAAAAATTAGTTGTAATACTTCCTTTTCCACAAAAGACTTCCTTTTCCTTTTCCGCGAGCAAGCTTTCCTTTTCCGCGAGCGAGAGGAGATACGTCTTCATCATGATGCAGGTTCGGGGTTGAAAGACTTCTTTTTCCGCCAGCAAGCTTTACAACCCACTAGGCAGTGTACCTAATCGTTGCAGTGTAGTATGGGTAAGCCCAGGGGGTTGATCGTTCTCTAGGGGAATAGAGATGCTAGTAGAGATGTATGACGAGAAGGTGAGGTTGAGGGTGATTCTTTTTAGCTTTTTTTATATTTTTTAAGAAAACAAGTAAAATTTCGGGGTATAGGAGTGGGGGGTGACACTTCACCGGGTACAAACCATTTACCTAAAAAAAAGATTAAAAACTAATTACTAATGAAAAGGTAAAGATAAGCTATGGATTGAGTGGTGTGTTCTTATGATAATTAAAAGTGTGTTTACTTAGATGTTCTTACTCCCTAGTTATCTCTTATTGGTCGGTTGAATTGTCACATCCTCATCATAATTGGTACGTTGTATTTCGTGTTAGTCATAGGGCGGTGCCTAATTCCCTAGTTCTATGAATTGTAACTCTCCTCTAGACTATCCGGGATCGCTAAGTACCATAGTATCTCCCCCGAATATTCTATTATTCTAAAGCTATAACTCACACAATAAACACAACAATGACTCAAGTGCACTCTCAAGATTTGTGCTATTTAGGACGTTTAAGCTCGCAAAAATTAAAGAAGAAGCCAGTTTTCCTTACTCTAGCGTCTACCAATTAAAACAAGAGACAACCTAACAATAATCAACAACTAGGTTTCATAGATCTAAGCAAATACTGATGGATTTGGACACACTCCTTGTGTCAATGATATTTTGTATAATATTATTAAGCACACGGAATTTACTTAGTAATACTTAGAAGATGAATTGTATGATGTATTGTATGTAAACACAAATTAAAAAACAAAACTTAAGCTCCAATATTATTAAAGAATAATACGAGTGATCTTGATTATCACTAGGGTTACACCTTGAAGCTCTTGTGAGTAATACGTAGGTAACTAGACAAGTACCTAAGACAATGACCTAGGACCTCCTTTTATACAACAAGGAGTCCTTTATAAGATAAGTATAAAGCTAACATTATAGAATATACACAAGATCTATTCTATACTTATCTAGACGCGTTATTCAAATAATAAACTGATAGCAGTAGTAATAATGTACTGGCAGTGGGAATACGTTTCCACTGCTAGTGTTAATTCAAGTAGTGTAAACCACAACTATCTGTGATAATGAATTATTCCCAACAATCCTCCCCTAAACTTATGATTTCTCTGCAAATCAATAAGTTTCTTCAATCTTTATTATCTTCAAGGATTTGGGAATTCAACCAAACACTTCACTTCTTCCTTAACTTCTGTATGGCTCTTGAACATTGATCTTGAAGTCTATGTAACAATGCTCTGACTTTCTCATAATCTTCATGAACTCTTATTGTGGTACATAACATCACAGTGAGAGTTCCAACTGATTGGATATTCTTCTCAGCAAACATAAATGCATCTACTCCATTTGTTGTAGAGACATGATGAACTTCACATGAGTCATAGTAAAACCATTTAGTACCAGAACATGGACATGAGAACTTCCAGAAATCATCCTCAAAATTAGGTTCATAAAGCCTTCTAAGATTAATCCACAACTGCATCTCCTTTGTATCTTTGAGATCTTGAGCATTAAACCTTTCTTGAACTAACCTCTATAATGTATCAAGGTCATCTCTGTCAAAAGCTTTTATAAGATTTTCAAATTGAATGAATGATGAAGTTTCCCCACCTAGCCTTGTGATCTTCCATGTTGAAACAAAATTGCTAGCAGTGTAAACTTCCCAATCAATAATAGGATGTCGAACTTGCAGTGGTTATGGATAAAAATCTTCTTCTACAATCACAATCATTCCGGTCAATTGTTCTTCGCTGAATTTCTGTGAATTTCTTTCTCATAGACATTTCTTGTTCTTCGTAAACCTTAGTCTTTTTAACAGTTTGAGAATCACTTTCTTTGGCCTTCTTCAATTCGGAAACTTGCTTGCTTCTTCTTCAGAATCCATTGGAGTCAAATCTTTATCTTGTTTTTGAATTCTGTAGTAAGCCTTTTCAACTTGATCATCAGGCATTCCTCTGAATTGATGCTTCTTCCAACCACCAACATGACAACGATAAGTCTTCATGTTTGCAAGTATTTGTGCCTTGGTTGGTTGCCTTAATTTCTTTTGGCCCTTTTTGAGTGTACTAATCACATCTTCAAGTGCTTGATTGTTCTTCATTTGAATGAAATCCTTCAAGCGAAAGCAGTTCTTTGTTCTTCATTAAGGATGCATCAGCCTACCGTGTCAATTGCCTTTTATTGATTATTTGATTATTAGCAATCAAGAACTCAATGTCTCTTCAGGAACATAACCAAACTCTGAGTCTTCTTTAAGAATTGTAGGTTGAACAGTGGAAAATGGATCTTCAACAAAATCTTCCATTCTATTCAATCTTTTAGTCTCCAAAAAGCTTGCAACTTCCATTTCTTCAAGCTTCTTCTTTTTAGCAACTTCTTCTTCAACAATTATCTTAGCAATTTCTCTATCAAGAGCAATCTGAGCTTGTCTTTTCTTTGAAATCTTTCTTCCAGTTTGCTCTACATTTTCCATAACTGCTTTACCTTTTTCTTTCTTCAATTTATCAATTTCTTCACTTGCAGTGGCAATAATTGGCTCTGCAGTGGAAATAGAATCAGTGGTAAAATCAGTTGCAGTACAGAAAATGTCTTGATCTTCAAGTTGCTCTCCATGATCTTCAAGTTGCTCTCCAGGAGTATCAGTTTCCTTTCCTCCTTTACTTGTATCTCCTTCATCTTCAAAAACAATTTTCCTCCTTGATCAGCACTGCTTTTCCTCCCCTGTTTGGGAGAATTTCCCAAAGCTTGATCAAAACCAAGCGAATCACGATCAAGAGGTGAGGATGAAGATGAAATCACCAACTTTACGCTTTTCTTTTTTCAACCCATTCATCTCTTCCTTCATGGTCTGAATCTCCTCCTGTAAATGTTTAACATCCTTGGCATGCTGCTTCTTGACATTTGCCAAATCTTTTGTAGAGATCCAACCTGCTTTGCTAACTTGGTACACAAAACCATCAATTCCAATTGGTTCCCACTTCCCTCATCACTTCCAACTGTGTTACCTGTTGGGAGAGGTGAATCATGGGGCAAAGGTTCAGATTCCTCCCTAGTTGGACTAGGTGGAATTCTAGAACCACCACTGCTTGTTCCTAGACCATAAGGTTCGAAACTTTGTTGTGTTGTCATGAGAGGAGTTGGTTGTTTAGACCTCTCATAGGTTTTTGAAATCGGTGGAACATAATCAATGTTTGGAACATTAATTATGGGTGTGTTTTGTTCAGTTGTGATGTTAGCAAGCATTTGTGGAAGGAGAGGTGTAAAAATCATATTGCCATCTTTGTTCAAATTTTGAAAAACTTTAGGCTTAAATCAACTGATGTTATAAACATGAGTATGGGGTTGCAGTTGAAACTCATTTAGCACTGCTTGCACAAACCTTGGATACATTAAAAATTTTGTTTTACTCTGTACATTGCCTTTCATACTTGTAAAAATATAATATGACCAGTTAAAAATCTTATCAGTGACTAGACAAACCAAAGGATAAGCCATGGTTGAACTAAATTGCTCATAAGATGTTTTCTTTGAACTGAGACAATGCAACGTAGTATGAATCAAAATCTCCAGTGGGGACAAAAACCACTCTTTTTGAAAGTAGCCTTTTTGATAGTGGTATCATACCCCATGGATGATAAAGTATCATGAATTTCGGGCATAGGTAATGTGATGAAACCATTGAGATCACCCAATTAGAGAACTCTCCTCAAGGATGCCTCAGTAACATCAATAGTTACCCCATCCACAATGGCCGTAGAGCATCCATGCTTCATGTGTATCTCCATTCTCAAGTGTTATGGATGAGTGAAGTCCAAAACTGTTTGATTTGAGAGATATAAATTGTGGTTTTTAAAAGCAAAGCATACCTTATATGTGTGGTATGTAGAAAGTCCACAATTTGATGATAAAAAGGGCCACTCTTCTCGTTAGACTTTTGTAGGTAGGCCACTAGGTTGTGCTCATCTGCAAAGTTTAAAGATGCCATAGAAACTTTTGAGGAAAAACAATATTATGCCAGTAAGAATTGAAAGAATAACTAGCCAATTGAGAGAGAAAGATATATAGGGTTATGGTTTAGAAGTATTGCGCAAGTAAAATTATCTTTAGAAAGTATTGATCATAAGATGGAAAGAAGATAATTTCCTTAATATTTTAACCCTATATATATGACAAACAGTGGTTACTTTCAACGGCTAGTAAGAAATAAATTACTGACACAATCAGTTATAACGGCTAGAACAACAGTGGTAAAATAATATCGTCATGGAAATCGTGAACTAGCAGTGGTAATTTTTTCACAAAAATTTCAAAGAGCAGTGGTAAATAAAATCATTTGAAAACTAGACTACTCTTATCATAGTTTTTAGAAAACTATCAGCTATCAACGGATTTGATATGTCTTTACCATGAGCCATTTGCTATGGACTAGCCAACTCTTAATCATAAAGAATATGGTGAGTTGATAACCATATAGTTTTTGGTAAACTATCAACCATAAACGGATTTGACAAGTCTTTACCAGTAGCCGTTTGCTCTGGACTAGTTGATTCTTATGTGGGTTAGACATGGTGAATCAATAACCATTTGTTGTGTATCTCAGATATACACCTTTTAAGTTCAACACCCAACAAAACAAGCAAATACAAACTCATACAACAATTTCAGTACCCAACAGCCTCCCCTCAACACCAGAGAACATTTTGGCAAAAAGGTAATGGATTAAGCATTCCAATACTTGTTACCAAGTACTGAAATCTCCCCACATCAAGGCCTTTTGTTAACAAATTAGCATAGTTGTCATCAGTATGAATTTTGAAAATTTGAATTAGTCCCTTTTCATAGCAATCTCCAATGAAATGGTGTCTAATTTCAATATGTTTGGTCTTTGTGTGTTGAACAGGATTCTTAATGATGCAAATGGTACTGCTATTGTCAATATGAATGATGGTATTCATGAAATTGTACCCATAGTCCAAAAGTTGATTCTAAAGCTATAGAACTTGAGCACAAAGAAGCGCGCAGCAGCCACATACTCTGCCTTAGTTGAATAATTAGCCACCATAGTTTGCTTTCTGCACTGCCATGACACTAATCTGTTGCCAAGAAATTCGCAGCCACATGTTTTAGATTTTCTATCCAATCTAGCTCCAGCATAGTCACTATCTGAGTAAGTAACCAGATCTAGAGGAGAATCTCTGGAGTACCACAATCCCAGAGTAGGAAATGCTTTAAGATATCTGAAAATCTTCTTCACAGCAGTCAAATGAGAGATCTTGGGAGTAACTTGAAACCTTGCACATGCACACACTGCAAACATGATATCTGGTCTAGAACATGTAAGATACATCAAAGAACCAATCATAGACCTATACATGTGCACATCAACAGCTTCACCACTATTTTCCTTCAGAAGTAGATGTGTAGTCTTATCTGCAGGGGTGCTGGATGACTTTGCATAAGAGAACTTAAACTTCCTTAGTATCTCAGCCACATATTTATCTTGATTAATGAAAATACCATCTGGCCTCTGTAGTACTTGAAGTCCCAAAAAGAATGTGAGTTCACCCATAGAACTCATCTGGAATTCTTCTTTCATCAGTTTCTCAAATTCTTTGCACATCTCTGTCTTTGTAGATCCAAAACTGATATCATCAACATACACTTGAACAAGCAAGATATCATTCGTCTTTCTTGATGAACAAAGTTTGATCCACTCTGCCTCTATGAAACCCATTAGCAAGAAGATAAGTGGTTAAGGTTTCATACCATTTCCTAGGTGCCTAATGCAAGCCATACAAAGCTTTAACTACCCTGTAAACTTTGTTAGGATATTCGTGGTCTTCAAAGCCGGAGGTTGTGAGACATAAACCTCCTCATCAATCTGCCCATATAGAAAAGCACTCTTTACATCCATTTGATAGACTTTAAAGCCCATAAAGGATGCATAAGCTAAAATAGACTGATTGCTTCAATTGTGCAACTGGGGCAAACACTTCTTCATAATCAATACCCTCCTCTTGAGTGTATCCTTGAGCCACAAGCCTAGCTTTGTTTCTGATAACAATTCCTCTTTCATCCTTCTTGTTTTCTGAACACCCATTTAGTACCTATTACCTTCTTTCCAGAAGGAAAATCACAAAGCACCCATACCTTTTGAAGCTTAAATTGGAGCAATTCTTCTTGCATTGCTTCCACCCAACTTTCATCTTCAAGTGCCTTGTAAACATTCTTTGGCTCCATTTGTGACAGAAAACACATAAAAAGACATTCATTCTTGCCTTCATGAATCTTAGATTCATAAATTTTACTAATGAATCCATGGACATCAGGCAGCTTAGTTTGTCTTCTAGTCTTCACAGGTGAATAGACATCCCCAATCACATTTTCAAGAGGATGTGATTTATGAATAGAAGTGTGGGGAGTGTGAGGAATTGCAATCTCACTTGGCATATTTGAGATTTCAACATCATTGGCTTGAGCTTCCTTAGTAACTGGAGTTGTGATTTCCACATCTGGTGTTGTAGTGGAAACATCTTGCCTAACAGTGGAATTTGAATTTCCACTGCTTTCAGAATTTTCAGCATTCAAATTACTATCTCCTTCCTTTCCCAAATCACTAGAAGGATGTACATCTCCAGTTTTTGATATATCATCATTATCTGCATAGTCCTAAAGAGGTAGACTGAATTCATCTTGATCATCTACATGATCTTTGCTTGGTTCATCATCATCAAGAAACTCTTCTGAACCTGCAAAATCAAAAGAAGATGTTCCTGTAGAGACAGGTACATAATTCATAGTATTTGTTAGAGCATCAAGATCAAACCGCCTTTCTGGACCAGTTCCTTTGAGATTGACTTTGTTCTCCAGGAATTCCACATGTAGATTCTCTTCAATCTTTTGGGTTCTCAAGTTGAATACTCTGAAAGCTTTACTAACCATGGAATACCCAACAAAATACCCTTCATCAGCTTTTTCATCTAACTTTCCCAGATAATCTATGGTATTGAGAATAGATACATGACATCCAAATGGTCTCATGAAGTCGAGGATAGGAGGTCTACCCCTAAATAATTCATAAGGTGTCTTGTTCTTTGTCTTTACCACTAAAACCATGTTTTGCACATAACATGCAGTGTTCACTGCTTCAGCCCAAAATGTGATTGGCAATTTAGAATCAGCCAACATGGTTCTAGCAGCCTCTATCAGTGTTCTGTTCCTCCTCTCAGCAACACCATTTTGTTGAGGAGTTCTAGCCTCACTAAATTCTCTTTTAATACCTTTATCTCTGCAAAACTCACCCATAACTCTATTCTTGAATTCTGTTCCATTGTCACACCTAATGATTTTAACTTTCATATCATATTGGTTTTCTACTTATGTGATAAAGATCTTGAGGATGCCTGTTGTTTCATCCTTGGTTCCAAGAAAGAAAACCCATGTAAACTTGCTAAAATCATCAGTCACCACTAGACAATACTTCTTTAGATTCAAGCTGCTCACTGATGTAGGACCAAATAAGTCCATATGTAACATTTGAAGTGGGTGAGCAATAGAGTTAACCAACTTATATCTGCAAGAAGCTCTGTGTTGTTTGCCTTTAAGACAAGCCACACAGGTTTGATCATTTTCAAATCTTTTCTGACGTAAACCTCTCACCAAACCATCTTTGACAATCTTGTTAATGGTGTTGAAGTTAACATAACCAAGTCTTCTATGCCATAACATGGACTCATCCACTGTGGCCTTTGCAAGCAAGCAAGTATAATCATCTTTAGCTACAATGTTGTTCATATCAAAGCTATAGAGATTGCCTTTTCTAGGAATTTTAAGAAGGATCTGACTGTCATCAGGCATCTTAAAATCCTTAGAGAGAACAAAACACATATCTTTGGTAAAAAGAACATTGTTCATCTTGTCACACATTTGTGACACACTAAAAAGATTGTACTTAAGCTCTTTTACATAGTACATAGGTTCAAAGTCCAAGTTACCAGTTTTTATAACTCCTTTACCAGCAACTTTTCCATTTACTCCACCTCCAAAGCTGACATACTGTCCATCATAATGCTCAAAATCAGAAAGATAGGATTTGTTGCCAGTCATGTGCCTTGAACACCTACTATCTGTATATCCTTGATCTGATCTTTTTGTCCTTGGATGTTCCTGCACATAAGAGTAAAGAGTTAGTTTCTTTTGGGGAGCCAAGCCATGATTGACTTGGATCTGCCTCGTGTATCAATATAGTTAAATCTATCAAAGGTCATTGATACACCATTGGGATTGGTTGTAGAGGTATTTCCTTTAGGATTCCATTCCCAACGTCTTTGAGGCCTTTCAAACATTGCCCATGTCCCCCCTTTTCTTGTTTACAACCCTTGCAGTGGTAACTTTTGAATAAGCAGTGGTAACTGCTGGTTTCTTTTTAGGCACCCACTGTTGGTTATAATTAACCTTTTTAGCTTGAAAGGTTCTTTTCCCTGTTTGTGCAGTTTTTGCAAAAGTTGTTTTGTAGTTTGCACTTTTAACAGGTGACTTAGGGTGGGCAGTGTTAACAGTTTTTGCAGTGGCAAAAGTTTTGAGTCCACTTCTAAGTTGAACTGCTCTTGGGATCATTTTGCAATGTGAATTAGGGTGTATATTATTTTGAAACCTGTTAGACTCCACCCTTTTATTCCCATGGACTTCCCTTCTCCCAACATGATAATCACAATAAGCATGTAAATGATCAAAACTAACACAGATATAGCATGCCTTATTGTACATTACAAAATCACTACCTAGCTGTTGAGATTTAACATGATTCCAACTCCTCTGGTTACCCCTAGGAGCTGTAGGCTTGTTCCTATACATCTCAGCATACTTTACAGTTGATCTAGGTTTATTAACTGGTTTCCTAGGTTCCTCTGTAACAGTATTAACAACTTTTAGGATAGAAGCCTCTTCATTCTTTTTAACACTCTCATCTACAACAGATGAGTCACTAGCACTCTCAAAAACATCATTATCATGCTTAACTTCTTCCTCACTTTTCACCTTAGTGTCCTTTAAAGGACCATATTCTCTTTCAAGTTCCTTAAAATCTTCTAAGCCTGCATGAGCTAAATCTATACACGAGGTGATGGAACACCTCTTAGTGGTGGAGACACTGTATTATAACCCATACCAGACTTAGCTTTACTATATACTTGAGCATTCCAAATTTTATCAATTGACTTAGACTGATGATAACATGTGTCTAAAGTTAAATTGACATTTTCATTTTTCTTTTGAAGTTTTTCAAGCTCCTTTTGGTATGCTTCATTTACAGCAGTTGTATGTTCTACATCTCTTCTAAGTAGAATCATATCATCATTATATTTTGACTCATTAGCTTGATAGTGCTCTATTTGTTTTTCTAATACAACTAAAGCTCTCCTAAGGTTAGACACAGTATAATTAGCAGTATACAACTCTTGTCTTTTATTAGAATATAAATCATTAAGCCTTTCAACTTCTTTAGCAGCCCTACATGTTTTAGAACAACTATCAAAATTTTGTACCTCAGAGTCAAGGAAAGCCATGAGAGCAAATTCAGTAGCAACAAGAGCAGCATCAGAATGTTCTTCTTCTTGTTCATCATCCATGAAACTCCAATCATAGCTCACACCATCAATAGCCAACATTGCCTTTGGTTCTTCCACAGTTGGTCCCTTCTTTTGCTTGTACCAAGTAGACCTGTTATCCTTGGTCTTTGGTCTTCTACATTCACTAGCAAAATGTCCAAACTTGTGGCAGTTAAAGCACTCCACTTTCTTCTTATCAAAGCCTGCAGTTTCATCACCATTGATGTGAATAGGCTTGCCAGTCTTCTTGTAGAATTTCCTAGCCCTCATGCTAAGAAGAGCTATCTGCCATTTAATATCCATCTCCTCCAAGTCATCTTCATCAATTTGCTCTATGTCTTCATGAGTTAAGACAGAGCCATCAATTTGTGTGGATATGAAAGCATAAAAGGTAGAGTCTCCAATACTAGCAACCTTCTTCTTTGAACCTGCAGTGGTAACACTAACATTACCAGTGGAAACTTTAGAACCAGCAATGGCAACTTCATCATCACTGTCATCTTCAGAATCATCGCTGTCAACAAAGGTTGACAACAATGCCAAGCTACTAGAGCTTGTGCCAAGTTTCCCTGCCTTCTTCAACCTTTGCTCAATTAGTTTGAAGTTGTTGTAAAGGTCATTGAGCTTCATTGTTTCTATGTCTAATTTTTTTTCCCAGACAGTAACATTAGTTTGAAACTCTGAAGGCAAACTTCTTAGAAACTTCAATATGAGGTCTTCCTTTTCTACCTCAATGCCAAACATAGTCAGTTGTGTAACAATCTTCTGAAGTTTGGTAAAAATGCTATCAAGTGAGTCATTGCTTGAAGCAGAGAAGTTTTCATAACTTTGCTTCAACAATGTCTTTTGTGTCTTCTTTGTAGCATCATTACCACCAAACACTGAGCAAATGTCTTCAAACAGTTCTTTAGCAGTCTTGTGCTTGCTGAATGCAATGATTTGATCTCTAGGAAGAGTCATTAGCAACAAACTTTTAGCCTTAAGATCATTTTTCCTGCAAGCTTTTTCAATACTAGATTCGTGCACTGAGATACTTTCACAACATCTGTTTCACCAACCTTCACAGTACTAGTCACCGGCATGAAAGAATCACCAGTTTGAATGATCTCCCATAGAGCATAGTCCTGAATGAGAAAGTATTGCTCAATCAGTATCCTCCACATCTCAAACTCATTAAGTTTGAGCTTTGGTAGCCTTGGTGTAGAAGAGTTTGATTGGTTGTTTTCCATCTCCATTGAAAATTGAGTGAGTAGGTTAAGCTTATTCCTTGGATCTTCTAAAACAAAATATCAGAACCTTCGCTCTGATACCACTTGATGGATCTGGACACACTCCTTGTGTCAATGATATTTTGTATAATATTATTAAGCACACGGAATTTACTTAGTAATACTTAGAAGATGAATTGTATGATGTATTGTATGTAAACACAAATTAAACACAAAACTTAAGCTCCAATATTATTAAAGAATAATACGAGTGATCTTGCTTATCACTAGGGTTACACCTTGAAGCTCTTGTGAGTAATACGTAGGTAATTAGACAAGTACCTAAGACAATGACCTAGGACCTCCTTTTATACAACAAGGAGTCCTTTACAAGATAAGTATAAAGCTAACATTATAGAATATACACAAGATCTATTCTATACTTATCTAGACGCGTTATTCTAATCATAAACTGATAGCAGTGGTAATAATGTACTGGCAGTGGGAATACGTTTCCACTGCTAGTGTTAATTCAAGCAGTGTAAACCACAACTATCCGTGGTAATGAATTATTCCCAACAAATACAATAATAATTTAGCTACTCATAATGGATAAGCATGCACACACACAAACAATTGAACATAGGATAAACATGGTGATATAATGGATTAACAAACTTATCTTTAGGTGTAAAGAAGGGTTTGGAACCCTAAAATACTGCCCAAGTCGGACTATGAACGAACTAGGGTTTGCTCTCCAAAAATACTACTCTCTAAATGCAGAAAAATCAAATTCTATATATAGATTTACAAATGCGACGACGTCGCCTTTTGATGGTGACACCGTCTGGTCACCGTCATTAGGGTTTCGTTTGGGCCAAGTCATCATTGGGACAGCGTCAGTTGAGATGTGTGACGCCATCTGGCTTCAATAGGGACGTCGTCTTGGAATGGGTCTTGACCGTCTGGTGTAAAATAAAGAGAGACGCCTTCAAAAAATAAAGTATGATGCCGTCAGGTTGTTGAACCAAAATCACATTTGCCGTCAGGTTGTTGATTTAAGCATTTTGCTTCCAAAAGACCTAAAATGTGAAAATGAACGATTTTAAGTAGTAACGGATATAAAATATGTCGATTTAGGGCTTAAATGACCCCCTAAGAACGTATGCTTTAAATCCTTATCATATATCCCTACACTTGGAATTTGCTTGTCCTCAAGCAAATGTGCTTTTGGCCAATCAATTTATAAGTTAGGGGTCATTTAGCATTGGTTTAGAATAGTTTACAACAAGTACAAGCGCCACAATAGTCAAAACAAGCACAGAAGTTAAACACTAGCACCTCATACGAAATATAACATGTAAGGAAATGGAAGATAAACACTCACTACATGGTATAGTACATAGATTACCATAGGCTTGAGAATAGATCAAACCTCCACCACTTTGGCGTAAGCACCTCGGAATAACTATCTAAGATGTCTTTACAAAGGGTTATAATGTTAGGCTTAGGGTAGGGAAGTAAAGGGTTTTGTTGGATAATGGGATATTTAGTGGTGGCAAGTCAAAAATCTGATCTTACAAGCATGTAAAACGTGGCATTGCTAAGTAAAGACTCGACTCTCTAACACTATATAACAACTTGAAACAAAATGTAGGATGGTAGGTTTTTTTAACTCTTTTTCTCCCACTTTTCTTTTGATTTTTTTGTCATACTTTTTACTCTACCATCCTCTAAGATAACATCAAAATAAATGGACTTATAGGAGGATCCTTACACCTGAGTTTTTATTTCACTAACACTAATTGACCCGATTTGAAAAGATCAAAACACTTGGTGTAATTAATTACGTAGACAAAGGGAAATTGAAATTATCATTCCTTACCGTTACTCCATAAAATGCTACTTTAACCCATGAGTCCCAAAACTATATACAAAGGATATTACTCGACTTTGCAACCATGCAAGTAACTGGATAATTGAACTAGGGGTTTAACAATGGATACAATAATGCACTAAAGATGAGTTCATACAAGGTAGGCTAAGGCGATTTGGGTGTAACATTTGGGGGTGGATTGTAAACAATGCTCTTCATTGATATTCTGGAAACCGGAACATCACGAGAACCGCGAAAAGATAGGCTCGTGTACTAAATATGAGTACATTGCAAGGGTGTGGGGAGAATTACTCAACCAATGTGGATGACGTAATTAAATTACAAGTTTAAAACAAGGGTTATCCTAATGCCTCTTATCATTTAGTTAATCCTAACTACACGAATGTAGTCTCACTAGCGATCTCGGAATGCATCACAAAACAAGTTATAAAATCTATTATACTACCGGTACACTCACTAAGCATTAAAGATGAATGCTTTTATTCTAAAAGATCTAGGGGTGAACCTCACATTTTTGGGGTCGAATTTGAGTGGTATACAGTTTTTGTGCTAGTCATATAATTCCTATCCATGAGACGCTTTATTAAGACTAAAGTTTAACTCGTAAATGCAATAAAAATTTTTAAATTTAGTGCTAAAATTACCCTAACAAGTATTTCTCATAGTTTATTACACAAATTACTAAGGACAAAACAAAAATCAAGTGAGTGAATAGTTTCTAAGGTCCCGTTTTATTCTTCCTCCCTATACTTAAACTGAACATTGTCCCCAATTAGCTCGGTAGGATATGTATAAAGTTACGGTTAAATCCTCCTCCAAGAATAATGAGCAAGTAATAAGTGTTTCCATCATGTACTTCTTCTTCTTGTCTAATATAACCTGCACACTTATAAGAAAATGAAACGAAACCTCACGTAAAATCGGCGGTGTAAACTATATATGAAACAAAAATATACTAAAAAGCAAATAAGATATAATGCTTTTGGAATGGATGTTTGCAGATTTTCTGAAAAATTAAGAATTGAAAGTTTCCAAAAATTACAAGTTAGACAGAAAACGAAATATTGAATCTGTTTATACATTGCTTGACGCCTTCGGGCTTTAGTCTTGACGCCGTCAGGTTGTTTTGACAGAAAAGGTCTGGTGCGTTTCCCGGAAAAATTCTGGAAAAATTATTTCTTTAAAGACCTGGAAAAATTCCTGTAAAACATCCATTATGACTCGATACAAGCATTTGACTCTAAGAAACACACAAATATATATACGATTCCAATTATTGTTAATCTCATGTTCATGCAAGTTCTAAAAAACATATATGATCTTTCATACACTTATCTTTTTGTAAAATACCTTTATATGTAATTAAGATGAGATTAAAAATAAAATAAAGCATTTTCACAAAATAAACATGAGAATAAACAACAATGAAAAAGATATATAAAACATGCAAACAAGATGAAAAACAAAACAACCAAACAATCAAGGCTGAAACGAATATCAACTTACAAATTTTGAGCGTCCAACATCAAAACATAAAATTGTCTCATGATCATCCTAAATTATTGCAAACCAAATAGAAATTGTTTCATAACACACCATCATCAGAATTGTTCATAATAACATCTCAAATAAACAGATCAATCAGTGGTTGGGGGCTGTATCATAATGGTACTCATACCCAAGAGGAAGGTGGCCGGTGTACCCATATGGTGGGTAGTCCTGTTATCGGCCATGGAATGGGTTGATCTGCAGATGGGGCTCAATATGATCACGCATGAAAAGATAATGCATTTTCCTGACCGTGTGATCGTATGTCCAACTAGCCCGCTGGTCCTGCTGGGCCATCTAAGTATCCATCCTACCCATCCAAGCTCTTTGGTATGCATGTCAATCTCCGCTATCCATGTGCTTGTAGGAATTAGCAGAGCTAACGGCCCCATATCCCTGCGGCTGCTGCTGCTCCTCTTCCTCCTCCTCATCATCATCATCTTCTTGCCTCGGGGCTTGATGGCGGAACCACGCATACGAGCCAACCAAGTCCATGATTACATCCATAGCCTTTAAAGACTTGGCCTTTACTACCTTGGGTTTAGCTACAATGTTCAAGTACATTGGAATCTCCCCCTCAAGATGCCATAAGACTCGGCAAGCCTAGTGATAAACATGCCCCCGTAAACCCTATCGGCCGCCCTTATCCCACTGACGGTTCTCAAGTTATCAGCTAGCCAAAAGGGGTTGTTGCAATACACATCTTGAGCATAGACGGAATAGAGGTAGAACAAATCTGGGAGAGTGACACGATGAGTGGTGTCCTTGAGCCCCGCTGTGGTGAAAGCGCTGCAGTGGTGCGCGAGCCTAATCCTAGGATCTTGGATCTGTGAAGCAAGTGTGCTTCTAGTAACATACCCATGATCAGCTAAAGAGTTCCAGAACTAAATGCCCCATACATCCTCCCTAACAGTCAACCCCTGACTCAGATTAGTACTAAAGATGTCACTCTCAGCATCCCGTGAATAATATATCCCCACTCTCCAACCAAACTCCAATACTGAACAATCCCGCCAAATTCCTCCCAACCTAAACCAAATACCTTGGGCTGTCACATCCCCCTACAAGTCCCAACGCACATATAGTAGGAAGCGTGAAATTCACGTACAAGCTCGCTATACACTGGCTCTCAAGTCCTGAACAATCTCTCCCACTGAGGATCTGTGAACTTATCCTTCCTAATGCTATCTCGAAAGCCCCTCTGAAGTCCATGATTACGAATAAAAGGCCACTCTAGAACCACACCTGAATCAATGGTTTGGTGGAGTAGCTCATTATACCGGGTTTGGGTTCCATCTGTTTCAAAGAACCCTAACTTTGTATGGTCTCCCTGACATTTTCTTGTGAC
This sequence comes from Chrysanthemum makinoi, assembly GCA_910596185.1. Taxonomy (NCBI): domain Eukaryota; kingdom Viridiplantae; phylum Streptophyta; class Magnoliopsida; order Asterales; family Asteraceae; genus Chrysanthemum; species Chrysanthemum makinoi. The sequence goes on along the minus strand of OU343218.1, from coordinate 196,148,753 downwards.
CCGGAGGACGGCCCCTATTGCGCCTCGATCTTTTGCTCAGTTTCTGAAACAAAAAAATCAAACAATAGGAACCAATGAGTAGAGAAATAAGCAAGAAAATTGCATCAGGCGGTTCTGACAGCGTTATGCCGGCGAATTGACGCCGTCGCGATCAGGAAATTTCAAATCCGATATTTGCGAGGGAAAAATCAAGGTTTTTAACCATATTCCTTAACCCAAACACCCCCGCTGCAGCAAAAAGGGTGGAATGGCAAGGTGGTTTAGTCACCAAGATTTTAAAAGCTCCTCACAAGATCAAACCCACATGCTAACACTACCAATCGCCTAATCTATTGTTTAATTAACAAGATTCATGGACGAAATTAAGCATTAATCACACTAATTAGGAAGGTTTCGGATCAAAGGGAAAACCAAAATTGAAAGAGGAATAGAGCAATTGAATGGACAAAGATTAACAATTATTACTTACCAAGTGGAGATTGATAATGAAAAGTGAAGAAATTGGCCCTGAGAGGTCGAATTATATGTGTGTGGGGAGGATAGAATGTGTAGGGTAAAAAATGAAAGAGATGGGTGAGGTTTTTAAGTGTCTGATCGGGCTTAGTGATGGCGTCATCGCTTAAGTTGTCACGGCGTGACGACCATTTTTTCCAAAAACTGTTTTGTAAATCTGCCAGGGTCGAAAACTTTGTTACTATTTTTGACAAATATGTGGGTTTTTATTTTAAAATTCATTTTGTTAATCCACTTTTAATCTCCACACTTGTGAGTAATAAATGTGTCAACTTGTCTTTCGAAAAGAATCTTAGGAACATTTGGAAGTTGTGTGCGAGTATCTCGCGGACCCGGTTTAAACCCAAAGGAATGTCTTATGTTATGGAAGTTGGGAAGTGTAACCTGCACTCTTCCAATGAACATGTCTCCAGGAAATATTTCTTTTGCACAGGGAGTGTTAAGGCTAGAGCGTTTGCTATATTGTGAATTCACGAGGGGGGTTGTCTCGTTGTTTGGGGTTGGAGGGGATTCAATAGCTGCGTTTACGAGCTTCGGTATTGCAAATATCTTTTCAATCTTTCTAGGTATAGCTTCCTTTGCGATTTCTTCACGGAGTTTCATCATGAAATTGTCAGCTAGTTCCAAAAAAGTGTCGCAGGTTTTTCTCATGTGAACTTCAAGAAGTTGTATTTGTTTCTCTTGGTTGTTAACGAATGTCAACATTACGTCCTCGAATTCATCTTGTCGCGATTTTTCTGGAAGTACAAACCCTTTGACTAAGTCCACATGTTCATGAAACCTTTCCTTATAACCATTCGTGGACATTTCCATCATTGTTAGCCTTAATAATATTTAATAGAAGTAATGGTCATTCACGTTTAGGAACTTTGTAACGCGTGTTAGATATCGTATTAGAATAGTCAACGGGGCTCGTGGATTGGGCTAAGCTAAATGGCTAATAGTTATTTATGTTAAGCTAGCCTTATGTAATTTATTATCCAATCCAAGTCCAATCCAAGCCCAAGCCCATAAGGTTGATATGTAATGAAATATAAATACCCCTCAAATGGTCATTTGAGGGGTGTGCTTGAGTATGTTTGTGTGTGTTTCTCTTTGAAATAAACATCATTTTGTTTTCATCTTTCTCTCTACACATACACGAGTAACATATCTTCAAGTCACCATCTTTCCATCTTTCTTCTTATTCTTTACGCATAGTGTTTGTGTTTAACGTGTCATACTTGTGTGGTAAGATTGGTATTCGTGATAAGGTTGAGAAAAACAAGGTCCTACAATGGGTATCAATCGCCTAACAATGGTTTAGGAGTGTTTGTGTTCGTTTTTTGTTGAAACTTTTCCAACAAGTTTCGTTTTTTATATAAAAACGCAAGCTTTTTGCATAAAGTTTTGATTTTTACGTGTTTTTAAGCTTAAAGTTGTAGTTTTTATTGTTATCTAAGTGTTTTGGAAGAAGTTTGTGCAAAAGAAATCATTTGGAAACGTGTTTTTGGGTGAAAAATCGTGTTTTTGCATCAAACTGGGCATTTTACGCGTAAGGAAACCAAGGACAGAAAGTCAAAACCCTCTTTTTATGCGTAAGGAAAAGTCAAAACCCTAGTTCTACGCTTAAGGGTCTACGCATAAGAATTGAAACCTACGCAAAAGCTTTTGGTGAAAAATCTTCATGCAACAACGGTTACTCAGTGCCATAGCCATTTCCTGCAATCCTCTTCGTCACTCAAAGACTAAGCACATTCGTGTCCGTTATCACTTCATAAAAGAGCACGTAGAAGAAGGTACTGTTGAATTATTTTTCGTGAAGACAGATTACCAACTCGCCGATCTATTTACTAAAGCCCTTTCGAAAGAACGGTTTGAAAATTTAGTTCGACGAATTGGAATGCGAAGCCTAACCCCTGAGGAGTTAGAACGTCTTCTCGAATCTTCTTGAAAATGATTTTCCAAAAAGCTTCGCTGTAAATATTTTTGAAAAACAAATTACAAAATTTGAAAACCAAAAAGCAAAATATAAAAATATAAAATCTTTCAAAAAATACAAAAACATTATAAAATCAAAAATCCAAAAATATTTTTCTCACGACATGTCTCTCTCAGATAATCGATATTCTCAGACGCTTCTAGAAATTTCATTTAACAATGATACGGACATGTACAGATGCTTGAGCGAGAGTTCTTTAAATGTTTTCTAAAACATGTCGTTTCTCAAAATTTCTTCAAAGATGGCTTTCGTATACTTCAGTATGAAACCCGGACAAAAATGATGACTTTTGATTATTTCAAATCAAAACTCGTGTTTTTAAAGAAAAATCTAATGTACGCTTGCTGCACTACATTCAAAACTGATGAGAAATCATCATCATCTTGAGCACCTTTTTCAAGATTGTTCAAAAAGATTTTCAAAATCTTTCAAAATATTTTGTGCTCAAGATAACTCCCTCTAACATCCTTTAATTGATTATGCTTTATTAAAGGGGGAGTATAAAAATAAAATGTTCCAAATTCATGCTTAATAAAATCCGTTTGTCTCCCCAAATGATTCTAAAACTGTTGTTTAATCCGTTGATATAAAAAATATCACGAATATGCTATTTTTGAGGGGGAGAAGACGTGATTAAAATGTGATCAAAAACTTTAATGATCGTTGTTTGAATCTCAAAAGAGCTCGACTCAATTGAAACCATTGAATTGACGAGGAATCAATGTTTGTAAATGTACCATTTCGAGAAACTTGTGATAGACATGAACTTACATGGGTCTAACCTTCTTTTCAAGGAGTGTTTACAACTTCAAGTTGGGACCACTACTATTAGTCCCGTAATCACCCAGTCCTAAAACCCTAACCGACTACACTACTTTTCTGGCATGGAACCAGGAAGAGAAGATACACCTCCACCAGGTTTCTCTACCCTAGTTCCTCTCAAAACAACTAACACCGATAATCTCGCCCCCATAACGGCCTCAACCTTTACCACACGATCTCGTTTGGAAACTAATCCCGTACATCACGCCTCAACATCCGCTAACCCTATTCCAGATATTAGTCCCGCCTTCGTTGAGGCACACTTTGAAGCCTTAGATTCCTTACTAAGAGCTCATAAGAGGCAGGTTTGCAACACTGAAATGCGAAGAGAGTTGGAATACTCTAGTGAGGAGTATGACGAAGAGATTGAAATAAAGGAGAGGCCTCGACCATTGTGCTTGCAGGGCGACCTGCTGAAATGGTTCTCCTTCCATTAGAAGGCCAAATGGAAGGACAGTGGGTTTTGAAGAAGGACCCGGAGGAGATCCGGGAAGAACAGAAAGAATGCAAGGTGAAAGAAGGAGCGAGAACCCCAACGGAGGAAGCAACCCGGTAGGGAACGGAGGGGTAAACCTACCCCCTCTTCTAGCTGCCCATTTAGGAAGAGAAGGGATAGGGGCTCCAATACCCCCCTCGTATGTTTCGACTCCATACTCAGCATGAATCAGTTACCCCCTCCAGGAATAAACCCCTACCTACCTGCTCAAACCTACAACACTTACCCTCTGAGTGGTTCACTCCCCAACCAGAGTTACCAGCAAATGCCCTATGGACATGTTCCTATGCAATCGATGGGTGTAAACCCTTCGTACCAACCTTCTACTATTTACCCTGCCTACGCACAGCCATTTCCTAACCCATATAACCCTACACCTGTTTATCCACCTCCATACAACCCGTACTACACCGAAGCCTCTGGAGCTTGCACGCCTTTCGTGAAGTAGATCGAAGGCTACCCCCTACCCGACGGTGTAAAGATGCCTACTCACATAGGCACCAACGATGGAAAAGGCGATCCTGATAACTTCCTCCACTTGTTCGAAGGCGCTATCAAGATGCAAAAGTGGGTCATGCCCGTAGCATGCCACATGTTCACTTACACGCTCTGAGACTCCGCGAGAATATGGTGGAATGGGCAAAAGTTGGGAAGCATTGTAAGTCTAGATGAACTTAAGGCTAAGTTCCGATCACACTTTAGCCAACAGAAGAAGTACACCAAGACCCATCTAGCCATGCACACCATCAAGCAAAGGGACAACGAAAGCTCGAGGGCCTTCGTTATGAGGTACACCGATGAAACTTTGCAAATTCTGGGTTTGCACGAAGATCAGAGGATCTCAGGGTTTGTACATGGCCTTCGCACGCGAAGCTTGGTGGAATTCCTATCCACCGATCTTCCCACTACTTACAAGGCACTGATGGAGAAGATTACACTTGGATTGAGTCCAAAGAGGTAGCAGAAAACGGGGTGCCGATAGAGCAAAAGGAAGCTTCTGAAAAATTCTCTTGAGGGTCCTCCTTGGAAGGATCCAAGAATAAGAAGAAGAACAGAGACCGCTTTACTCCATACAACAAAGGTTCGAACCATGAACTCTTGGCGAACTTGGTCAAATCTCCCAGGGAGATTCTGGCTACCGAGAAAGCCGCAAAGTCCTTTGATCCACCACCTCGGATGACAAAGACGAAGCAAAGCTAGAGACATGTCCAAGTACTGTCATTTCCATGAAGACCATGGACACGACACGCCAACAATGCAGAGAACTAAAGAAGCGGATCGAAGAGGAAGGTACGGTCCCACAATTAGCACATCCGGTTAAAGGCATCAAAAGGGAAAGGACAAGTTCTCCGACACCCAACCGGGTGAATGGAAGGGAACAAACGGAGGCTACCCCACAGAGGCTCCGATACTAATGGTGCACATGCACGATCCAACCTTGAAAAGGAAGGAAGCAGACGGGAGCCGGGAGCGTAGGAGAAATAACCTTCCCTTACATCTTGGGGCGACACCTTCGACCGATCCCGTGGTCATCAAGGTACGAATCTCAAACAGGGAGCTAAATTGAGCGTATATGGATTGTGGAAGCTTCTGCGAGATCATTTATGAGCATTGTTTCCTAAAGCTCAAGTCATCCATACGCTCACGAAAGGTGGACTTGAAAACACCACGGTAGGGTTCTCCCCAACACTCATGGCCCGGAGAAGTAACGTTGGAAATCACCATAGCGAAGGCCCCTTATCCCATACGAAACACTCACCTTCGTTATAGTCGGTCGATTCTCCTTATAATTTGTTAATAGGGAGAACAGCTATGCAAAATATGGGCATTGTTGTTTCCACCATACATGCTGCTATTAAGTTCCAAACCCCCTTCGGAGTAGGAACTGTTCATTCTAATTATGGGGCGGATAAGGGTGTATATGGTGTCAAAAATATCAAAGAAGAATCGGAGGGGCCTCCGATAGTAATTCTAAGCAGCACAGATGCGGAGGAGCGAGTTGTAGTTAACCCTAGCTACCCTAAACAAACGGTGGTAATAGGAAAGCAACTCCCGGAAAATTTCAAGGAGAAGCTCACGGAACTGTTGCAGACTAACCTTGATGTTTTTGCTTGGAAATATTCTGACATGACAGGGGTACCAAGAACATTGCTGATAGACTGACTGTCCTTTGGAACGGAGCATAAACTCAATGAGTACAAACACATTGAGCCGATAAAACAGAAAAGAAGGAGCCTAGCCCCCAAAGAAACGCGCAGCCTGCAAAGAAGTTGACGAACTCACACAAGCGGGCATCCTAAGGGAAGTTAAGTACCAAACCTGGGTAGCCAACCCAGTAATGGTCAAAAGAGCGACCGGAGGGTGGCGATGTGCGTGTTGACTTCACGACATCAATAAAGCATGCCCGAAGGATTGCTACCCCTACCGAAATTGATGGAAGGTAGAATCCTTGGCGGGGCTTAGGTTAAAATACTTCTTAGATGCCTACAAAGGGTATCATCGATCCGGATGGCAAAGGAGGACGAAGAAAAGACAGCCTTCTACACAAGCAAAGGTGTCTCGTTACAGAAAGATGTCCTTCGGTTTGACGAGAACGCAGGGGCAACTTACCAACGCCTCATAGATAAAGCCTTCAACAAGCAAATAGGCAAATATCGGCATACGTTGACGACATGGTTATCAAAAGCAAGATGGAGGAGGACCTACTCCTCGATGTACAAGAAACCTTTGACCAACTTCGGGCGATTAACATGAAGTTGAACCCTAAGAAATGCTCCTTCGGTGTCGAAGAAGGGCAAGTCCTAGGGCATTTGATTACTAAGCAGGGGATAAAGGCTAATCCCTCTAAGGTTAAAAGCGATTCTGAGATGCCTCCAAGCCCCTAAGTGTCTAAAGACGTGCATAGCCTGAATGGGAAGCTGGCAGCTTTAACCCGATTTTTGTCGAAGGGGGCGGACAGGTCCCTACCATTCTACAAAACACTCATGGGATGCGTGGATAAGAAAACTTTTCAGTGGAGTCAGGATGCAGAAGCCGCCTTTCAAAAGATGAAAGAGTTCATCGAAATCCTTCCAACACTTACAGCCCCAATCAAAGGCGAAGTGTTGTTTATGTACTTGGCATCCTCAATGAAGAGTATTAGCGCAGTCCTTATGGAAGAGCGAGACAAACGACAGATCCCTATCTACTTTGTCAGCAGGGTCCTGCTGGGGGCGGAGATCAACTATCCAACATTGGAGAAGTTAATACTCGCCCTTATCTACGTAACAAGGAGGCTCCGACGCTATTTCCAGGCCCATCCAATCACAGTCTTAACCGACAAGCCACTCAAACAGATCTTGTCGAAACCTGAAAAGTCTGGGAGGGTGGCTAAATAGGCTATTGAACTTGGAGAGCACGAAATAGAGTTCAAGGGATGAAACTCTATTAAAGGACAAATTCTCGCAGACTTCTTGGCAGAAACACCTTCCGAGCCTGACGTAGAAAAGGAAGAGACCAGAACTAAACTCACTCAAGTGCAGGATGACTGGAAACTTTATACAGATGGAGCATCAAGCGCCGATGGTTCTAGAGCAGGTCTAATGCTGGTCAGCCCTGAGGGGAAGGAGCATACGTATGCTCTTCGTTTCGAGTTCGAAGCCACAAACAATGAAGCGGAGTATGAAGCGTTGCTATCAGGCCTCCAATTGGCTAAAGATATGGAAGTCAAAGCTCTCGCTATTTTCGTAGACTCCCAATTGGTAGCAAACCAAGTGACAGGCTCCTATGAAGCAAGACAGCCCGTCATTAAACAATACTTGGAAAAAACAAAGGAGATGCTGGAGAGCTTCGACTCCTACACCATTCAATATGTTCGTAGGAATCAGAACAAGAAGGCATATGCACTAAGCAAGCTAGCTTCCATGGCCTTCGCTCATCTCACCAAAGAAGTACTTGTCGAAGTCTTACCTGAAAGATCCATCGTTCGCAAGGAGGTTGCAGATGTGGTTCACGAGGAAGGAGAGACATGGATGACTCCCAACAGGGAATACTTGATAAGCGGTCTTCTCCCTGAAGATCCCAAGCTAGCAAGGAAGGTTCAGGTTAAGTCCTCGCATAAACCGCTAATAGGGAAACCCTATATAGAAGGTCATTTTATCACCTTGGTTAAGATGTGGGACCCAAGGGCTACGAGCATTATCTCTGAAGTCCACGAAGGATCCTGCGGCCTCCATGCAGGACCCCACTCAGTTGTCTCGAAAATAATGAAGTTGGGCTATTATTGGCCTTCGATGCACAGGGATGCGGCAGAAATCATTCTCAAATGTGAAGCTTTTCAGATACACTCAAACGTTTCAAAGATGCCGAAGCAGGACATGACAAGTGTGACGTCCGCATGGCCCTTCTCTCAGTGGGGCATCGATATCGTAGGACCTATGCCTATAGCTCTCGGAGGAGTCAAATTCTTACTGGTGGCAATCAATTACTTTACCAAATGGGTGGAGGCTAAACCCTTAGCCTCCGTCACAGGGAGACAGATCGAGAAGTTTGTGTGGGAACACATTGTGTGCAAATTCAGAGTGCCTCACATAATCATATCTGACAACGGGAAGCAATTCGCCGAAGGAGTCTTCTACGACTTCTGTCAAGAGCTCAACATAAAGCAGTCTTGGACATCCGTCTACCATCCACAAGGTAACGGACAGGTGGAGGTCACAAATAGAGACATCGTCAAAGGATCGAAAAGGTGGGACGAACTCACCATGGATGGGTAGATGAACTCCCTCAAGTACTATGGGCCCATCGAACACACCCTAAGTCAAGAAATGGAGAAACCCCTTCACCTAACATACGGAACGGCGGTCATCCCTTCGGAGCTAAGTGTACACACGGAGCATGTGGCAACGTATGATGCCTCCCAAAATGACGAAAGAATCAGGGAAAACCTTGATCGCTAGAAGAAGAAGAGAAATAGCCTCCATCCGAGAAGCAATACACAAACATAAGATCGAAGGCTACTATAACAAAAGGGTCAGACCTTCCACTTTTAAGCCTGGGGAATATGTGCTATGCCTCAACAGTGCAAGCAAAGCCGAATACCAGGGAAAGCTGGGATCAACTTGGGAAGGACCTTACATGGTAGCTGAGGCCTACGGCAACGGAGCCTACAAAATGGCCACTCTTCTTGGAGAACCCATCGACAGGACATGGAATGGTACGAACCTTCGAAAGTTCTATGTTTAAGAAGTACTTTTACTTTTTTCTTGTAATTAGAAACTTCTCAAGGGAAAGCAAACATTATTGGTAGTTGTCTTAGTTTTCATTTCAAGAATGATGTAATCCTCCCTACCAATTCAATGATAAATAAGACATTTCCCACAAATCTCTGGCTTCGTTTCTTAAACACAAAGATTTGTTCAAAGAAGTCGTTAATGAGTTTCAATGTTGAATAAAATTGCTCAAGGTGTAATACACGCCTTATCATTTAAGCCAACTTTAATATTCACATTAACTCTCCAAGTAGTTTTTGGCGCTTGTAAAAATAAATACAAAGTCATACTACTTAAAGGATTTGAGATAGAGTGGGTCGCGACCCTCTGTCAATGATCAAATTTGGTCATTATATTCTTGGTGTTGCAATTTACACGCAATGAGGTTGTTTAACCTTAGGTTGTAAAACTTAAGCGTCGGAAAAATGGTGTACGAGAAGTTAACAACGACAAACACAAATAATAACTAAGTGTGTAGAGGTATTCCCCCACACTTTACCATTCAAAATAAAGGCTAATGCCCTTACACCTGCCTAAGGGACCGAAGTCCCAGTTATGTTGTCTTTGGCCCAAGGACATACATCACATCACAAATATTTAAATTGTTTAAGACAAGCATTGTTTAAGAACACAAATTATTTTAAAGGGTACATGCCACCCTTGAAACCAAATTACTGCTGACATGGTAGCCTTCATTCCTGCTTTTTTGGAGATGGAGTGGGGGATGGTTGAACTGAGACAGGCTTGGTAGATATAGTCTTCTTGATGGGAGTGGTAGGCTTCAGCTTTTGAGGTTTCTTGGAAAGGAGGTCTTCGAGGGGTGCCATAGGATCTTTGGTAGCTTCATCAAGGAAGGAGTACTGGGTTGCGAACGCATTTCCTGCCTCATCATACTCACCTTCAGTGAAGGACGGTAGCATTCAATCTTGGAAAGGTCCACGGGCTTACCTGTTTTGGCAGCCTCCTCCAACGCCAAGCACCGTCCATGAAAAATGGCTGATTTGATGACCTTCCACATCCGAGCTCCCAATTCATCACTGTGGTAGAGCTACATGGCTATGTAAGGCACCACCTTGAAACGACCTCCTCATACGATCCTTTTGTAGCATCTTATACCTCATCTGCAAGCCATCGACTTCCTCCCTCAACTTCACTTCTACCTCTCCGAGCCTAGCCCTCTCACTTTCTAACCCAGCACATTTTGCCTCAAGAACAACATTCTGACCTGTTAGAGTGATGACCTTGGCTTCTTCCAACTTAAGATTTATGAGTTCAACTGTCAACTGGGTTACCTTTCCACGAAGGTCTTGGACGATGGGGTTCTTCTCAATATTCCCCTCAATCTCGTCACACTTAGCCTCCAGCTTGGCCCACAGTTCGAGCAACTCTCGGTTCGGCATTTAAGTGATTATCAATACCGCCTTTGCCTGCGCATAACCCCATTGTCATGCATGTCACAAAACCTTTCAATGGACATATTTTCCAAAGATACCTTTCCATTGAGGAGGGGTGACATGATCGACAATCCGGTGACAGACCAAATCATTGGGAAGCTCCTTCGTCTCTGGAAGGCATGCGACCAATACAATGTATAAATGGTAAGTTAGTTGTGACAATTATGACTTCACATATTTTATAAGGAGAAAGCGCTTACCATGCACCTCCACTTATTCATCACGGAAATTGAAGGTGACTTCACGAACTTTCTCGCCCAAAGACTCTTCGCTTCACAATTCTACCTCCGGAGGCGGGTAGGGGATTTTTCCTCTTGTTGGTAGACTTAACAGCCTTGGCTGCTGTTTCTTTTCGGCTTTTCAATCTGTCAGCTATCCCGGTGGAACCTACAACCTGGACATCCTCTTCCGCAGGATCGTCCGAATCAGCAACATTCTCAACAAGTTGGGAAGGGCCCTCCAGCGCAGCTTGTGGGGGTGCCGATGAAATAGGCTCCGGCTTCGGGGTATCCACCTCATTATTGACAGATGTAGACGGAGAGCCAACACCATACGACTCTTCGGCCTTATCAGCCGGCATAAAGCTTAAGTCTTCATCCAAATCTTGGTACATGAAGTTTCGAATGACATCTCGCAAAAAGAAGCAAAAGGAAATAAATATCGATGCTACATTGGTCCTACTTTAACAGAAGTAGAGAAACATACTTTGTCCATGGTACATGATCACAGGCTTCTTAGGAGACCCCTCCCAGCTCTTGGCAATCCAAGCCATGTATAAGATGGCTTCGGGGAACACTTTGATGAGTGTCTAAATACTCATCATTTTTGTACAATCTAAACTGCAAAATCATCTGAAAACACTCAGAAATACATCAAAATGATGAAAATATCACAAACAAGTGTTTTATGTGTTTTAAATGCAAAAATGCCAAAATCTGGTGAAAAATGTATCAAGTTTGCATAATTGGCAGTTTTAGTCCCCCAAGTTTGAAAAATTGTCAAAAACAGTCCCTGGTCATTCCAAAACTTGTAAAATATCACAAAAGGTCCTTGGGATTCATAAGTTGTCAAAACAAGCCCTTGAAATCAAAAATTGCAAAATTACAATTTAGGTCCCTCAAGTTTTGAAAATGTCATAAATAGTCCTTGGATTTATAAAAAATGGAATTTTATGCATATGGTCCTTGTACTATTCATTTATGGCAGATTTGGTCCTTGTATGAGCTTTGGAAAAACTACAAGATTGGTCCCTCATGTTTGGCAGATTTGCAAGTTTGGTCCTTGGGTTAATAAGCTACACCAAACCGGACTCTTTTATTATTAATACCCAAATCCAATCCAAATAACCCTTGGCCCAGTCTTTAGCCCAAACCAACCCAACCCCGTTAATAATTAAAACCATGGTCAAACGGTCAAAATCCCGCCATCACTGTAGCTCTGTCTCTCCCACACCTGCAAACCAATTACTAGTGGTTTCACCACCACTTGCCCACCTCTCCACCTCACCTTATCTCCCCAGCTGTATACCAACCCCCCTCCACCTCTACATACACCAAAATGCATTTAATGCACAAAACCTGCTCGTATGAAATTTGGCGCCAAAATCGCCATTTGTCAAAACTGGTGATCTGGATTAAATCAACGGCTGGATTGAGGTGGGATTTGCTCAGAGGTGTCGACAGAGTCAAATGAGATCAATAAATACAAGTGGGAAGCTATGTGAAGAGATATCTAGTGTAATCTTTAATTTTCAAGTCGTTTTAGCTTAAATTTCAATTCCTGTGTATGTTTTAATCTTAAAACTCTGTATTTCAAGTTTTTATGTTATAATAAAGTATTTGTGAAACATTAATTCCAGTATTAAGTTATATCTCAGATTATGCAAATTTTCCTTATTTTAAAAATCTCATGAATGATCAAAGGTTGTTTGTAGATGTTATTATGGACTGATATAGCCCATGTAAGCTCCTATAAAGCTTATTCAAGCTTTTAGAAACTCTAAAACTTTGTTTAGTATTAAAAACAGAAAATTCACAAAAATACCAAGAAAATAAAGAAAAAATAAAAATCAATGGTGAAACATGCAAGAAAGCTGGAGCAAGGTAGATTTTGGATGGCCTTGGTATAGAGCTTATTGGTAAGCTTTAGGAAGTGTTTATAAGCCCTCAGTTCTCAGTCTTGTGCTTGAATCCACTTGTAAGCTTTTTAATTCATTTTGGCATTTTACTTTGTAAGACAGTCATAAGCTCAAGTCTATGCATTTTTGAGTTTCTTAGTTATAGTTAATCATAATTAAGCAATAAAACCAGTCACTTGTTCTTTTAAATTTGTATTTAGCAAAAATCTTATTTTAACAGTTTTATTAGCATAAGTGTAATTTCTTGATCTTATGTTGTTATTGTTGTTATTTAATGTTTATATAGTCTTATTTAGTGATAATATTAGGTCAAGAATCAATTTCATGGTCTAAATCATTCATTTGCTTTAAAATTCTTCAAAACCTTGTAAAGGCTTGTTTGATCTTTTGTGAACTGTGTTAGAGGTTATATGTAGCCTTGTTCTTGTTTGATACATGTGTCTTTAGCTCCTAATATCTGAGTGAAACAAGAAAAATCAGTCCTTGTTTGAATAAAAGTCAAAATTCCAAATCATACCCCTTAACAGTTCACTGTTGGGATTTTGAGTTGCCAAATTCATTTTATAAGCTTAAAAGTTGTTAGTCTAGCTCTAGATAATCTTATTACAGCTTATTACAACATAATAAGTCCATAGAATCAGTTATAATCTCATAAAAGTCAAACTAGTTCATTTTATAAAAAGTCAAATTGTCCTAATACCAGTTTTTGAATAAAACTTAGAATTTTATTGTGTGTTTAATATTAAGATTTAGCTTAAATCCTTTTGGGAAATTAATATTTAGCTGCTTAACTAAATTAGAAAAATACTAGTTCACTTATAATCAGCTTATTAATAGCTTATTCATTAGCTTCTTTTGACTACCCTTTTCTGAAAAGTGTCCTGTGCATCCAGTTTAGCTTTTGCTTATTTGTTGCTTGATCAGTGCTTATTTTTAGTTATTGTGCTTATTCAGTTATCATATTAGCTTATAACCATTAGTCTCTTAGCTTATTCCAGTTTACCCTTTGCTTATTTAATAGCTTATTAGCCTTTTAAGCTTAATCTTGTGCTTTTACAATATTATTGTCCCACTGTTGGAATTTTAAGCTTATTCTAAGCTTATTAGTCATTTTCATAAAAAGTTGTAGTTGTAAAAGTTGCTTATTATCATGTGCTTAAGTAGTTTGTAAAATAAAAATCCAAAAAAAAATATATATATTTTGCAAAAAGGTAGAGGCCATGATTCGAACTGTGACCTCTAGCCTCCCACGACACACAACCACACACACAATAACCAAAGCCCTTGGACTTGTCTCTGCTATATCTTGCAAAATTTAATATATACCCCTTTGTTATCAGTTAAGCTTATACGTAGCTTTTAGCTTATTTCTAGCTTATTAAAGCAAGATTTTTCAGTTTTTTCATTTTTCTTAGTTTGGTATTAGTATAAAGTATTTTACAAAAAAGTTTCAGATTTTTCTCAATAGTTTTAGTATTTTTAAACATTTAATTAGTATAAAACCGTATTTAATTCATAATAAAAAATATAAAAGTCTAAAAAATATAAATCTTTTTTCTAAAATTTTCTTTTGTCATATAGTACGTAATAAAATTGTTTTTACACTCGTAGTACTTTTATTTCATAAATTTTACGTTTTTGCTTGCACACTCGCGTAATTTTTATACTTAACGTACGTTTTCATTTTAAGTTACGTTTTTAGATAATTTAAGTTTAAGTTTTAATTAAAATAGTTTATTTAAGTCATTTTATTTTATAAATCACAAAAACATCATTGTAAAAATAGTGATAGCGTTTATTTAATATATTTTAACTTTTTAATTTCCTTTAATTTGCATTTAAGTCGCTGTAATTTATTAACTTTTTCTTTAGGCATAATTATCCATCAAAATCCTTACTGATCACTATCCTTAGTGATCATTCGACATCTGAAGTTGTTTAACACCAATTCATCCTCCGTGGGACTTAACGACCCATGAATCCCCTATATTCCTCTGATCTTTATTGCATTGGTTTCTGAGCAGTTTTAAGTTTATTACGGTCAGCCATTCACAAGTGGCCGGCTTGTGTGATATAACTTGACTGTTTTCAAACCAATCACACTTGCACATCAACAGGGTATCTAGCCAAACGCTGATAGCAGGGATCCCTTCGCACCTCATATGGCAAGGGGTCATTGTACCATTTTGCATCAAACATATTTTCCTTATACAGCAACTCTGGATAATTAGGGGGAACAATTGTGTCTTGCACATAGAAAAAGCTACCTTTCCAACCTGTTATATTGGTATACACCCTCCCAAACAGGTTTGGCACATCCGATTCAGGCCTTTTTGCTAAAGTTAACCAATTGCCCCCAGGATACAAGTTTAGAAAACCTCTTAAAACCTTTAATGTTGGTTCATAGCCGTATGCTTTACACATCACTATGAATGTGGTCAGTTTGGCTAAACCAAAGGGGTTGAACCTAGAGATATGAACCTTGTAGTATTGCATAAACTCTAATATCAGTGGGTGTGGTGGAATCTTAAGGTTAGAATGGCTAAATGCATGAGTATATAGTCCTACAAAACCTTGAGGAGCATAAAAAATACCCTGATTAGACTTGGGTAACATCACTTTGTGCTCTGGTGGGATTGGGTAATCAGCTAAGTGATCATGTAAATCATTTGCAGACAATGTACATTTTTGCTGTTTTATGATAAACTTGGAATCCATTTAAAAAAAAACAAGCTACCAGTGAAAAGGAATGTTTACCTTTTGATTTTGAAGTGGTGGCGATCAAGTTTTACTGCGTGAAAAATATGGCGGAGAGAGTGAAAATGTTTTAGGGTTTCAACAACCCCTCCTTAAATATTTTTTTTACCGCTTTCCTAGCCGCACACGTGTAACTAATACTTACCCTTATCCGGTTTAAATTGTTTTTAAATTTTGAAAAGAAGACTTTTGGTCTTCGGGTAAAATGGGGAAATGTGATTCCTATAGCGGGCAGCCGAAAGGTTTAATTAGCATTAAATGCGCTTAGTTAGTTGCATAGTTATCTTCCAACTAATACGATTAGCAGCAGGATGGTATTTTTTCGAAGCATGAAGTCGAAAGCAATGCCTCTTCGCTCATCTACATCACTTTCGACTGGGGGGCTTGATGATGTACCCTCCGAGTAGCTCGATGGACACTCTTCCAAAACGTGTCGAAGCCCTTCCATTCGAAGGCCTAAGTTAGGATTCCTGAATATCCATAGGCGTCAAACCATTCGTTATCACGAAGGTTACCTCAGGGGAATTCGCCATTCGAAGCCCTAAGCCCTTCGGGGTATGGCTGACGAAGAAGCACTGGATAGGGGAACCACCTGACTTGGTCAAACCCACGATCTCCCTCTCTCTCTTGGCTTCCCGTCAAGTCCTGGAGAAAGTGGGTTACTAAACCCTAGCGGTTACCCACAATCATGGGGCGCCCCCATGATCTCGACATTCATGCGAAGTGCTCTCAACCCTATTTCATCCACTACAAATAGGTTGGACGGAAATGGATTATGGTATGCTCATTTCACACTCATCTCTTTACTTACACACACACTTATACAACCATAACTCATACTTACTCATGCCAGAGGTGGTTCGCAGGGGTCATACCCTGCGTAATCACTTAACGTAGTGTTTCGTATTTCTTATTCTTAGGTGAAAGGCAAGTCTTGGCTGGAACATACACCCCTCATACCTTTGATCATCATCGAAGCCTGATAGTGAAATCTATTGTACAATCGGTTATTAGAGCTAGTTGTCACCTAAAAACTGACAATGGAACTCTTTAACTATGCAACGTAACCGTGTCTCATGGGGAATTGTCTATCATGAGCCGATCAATTCAAAAAGTGCAAACTCTACCCTCACTGTGCAGATTTCTGTCAAAACTTATAAGCACATGTGAAGGGGGAGTGTTTCTGAAAATATAAAACTCTCGGAGTGTTTCAAACATGTTTTCAATCATAAATACTCTGAGAGATTTTCAAGAAAAATGGTTTTATGGCAACATGGGACAGTCATGGAGTTATAAGGTGACTAAGGATAGGAAATTCGTCCTATGATCCGCCAGAGCCAGAGGGATCTACCCAAGGACAATACCCATAGTTAGTATTAGAAGTCCTTAGGTATGATTGAAAAAGGGAGTAATGTGAGAAAGGAGAAAGAAGGGGTTGAAGAATTAAAAAGAAATGTAATGAAAAAGGGTGAAAAGAAATAGCCCTCCATAATCAACCTTAGGGCATAAACCGGGTTCAATTCATCATCTTGGTTGTCACTAAGATGACACTGGTATTGAAGACAAAGACGTCAAGGACCCAGTGACGCACTGCACTAAACCTTCTAGCTACTCAATTCCTCTTAAAAGGATTTGTTTCATTCTCACTGGGAACCCTACATAATCTATCGACTTTCTCTTAGAGATTGTTGGTATTGAAGAAGGAGACCCTCTCCCTAGTCTCCACTTAGGAAAACCAAAATGCACTAATCAAGTCTAGAGCCACGAGATTCATCAAAAGATCTCTTAGGAACACTTGACATTTCATCTCTTGTTGTTCAACAATAAGGACATAAGTGATACATTCTAGAGTCCTACGCAGATCTTAGCAATCTGCGAGAACATTTATGAGAGGGTTCACAATTGTGATCCTCAGTGATTGAATGGAAACTCCTGCCAGGGTCAAAATTAAACAGCCCTGACAGGTCACTTCGTAATTCTTTATGGGTTACGCAGTGTGTCTCAAACGGTCTGATCGTGGAGTGATGCTTGATATACTTCACTCACCTGAATAGATGTACTTCGGTATGTCGTGTTAGCCTTCTTGAGGGCCTCCAGTTCAGGAACATCTTTGTAAAATTAGAGATGTGTTTTCACACTATGCTGTTAACACCCTCAACATTTGAACTTGTAAGTGCTGGAAATCCCGCTAAGGAGATTCCTTTCACGTCGAATCACGAAGATGTGGGTCATTACCTGAACTTGTTCAACGTAATTCCAACTGTCCCTTATGGGATTTGGACGGCTGATTCGCCCGACCAAGGTGAATGGAATCAAGACATTCATCATTAGAACAATTGTAGTAATCAATTCTTTAAGAAAAGATTACAATGATCAATTGGTGTTCGTGACTCGTACACGGGAAGCTACCGATGGATGCTCGGGAGGAAGAGATCGTGCAGATTCTCCACATGCTCATACCAAAAACATCACAAATGAAGTTCTCATCAAAATCGAAGGCAACACAAAGTCAGAATGATTCTTCGTCAAAGTCAAAGAATCTACAAAGTTATAAAGACTCGAGAACTTCAGCATTGGATTTTTAAAGTAAAAAAGAAGTGTAAGCATGATGGAGAAAGACGTGGAGACACCTACACCATAGAAGTTGACAACGGCAGACAACTACATTAACGATCACAAATCATGAAGGAACGAAAATCAAGACTATTCTATATCTACATACAAAGTTCAAGCTCAAGGAAAGTAAAGACCTAATCAAGTGGAGCATCTTTTGAATGACCACCCCTTAGGGGGAGATTGTTAGCCTTAATAATATTTAATAGAAGTGATGGTCATTCACGTTTAGGAACTTTGTAACGTGTGTTAGATATCGTATTAGAATAGTCAACGGGCTCGTGGATTGGGCTAAGCTAAATGGCTAATAGTTATGTTAAGCTAGCCTTATGTAATTTATTATCAATCCAAGTCCAATCCAAGCCCACGCCCAAGCCCATAAGGGTGATATGTATGGAACTATAAATACCCCTCAAATGGTCATTTGAGGGGTGTGCTTGAGTGTGTTTGTGTGTGTTTCTCTTTGAAATAAACATCATCTTGTTTTCATCTTTCTCTCTACACATACACGAGTAACATATCTTCAAGTCACCATCTTTCCATCTTTCTTCTTATTCTTTACGCATAGTGTTTGTGTTTAACGTGTCATACTTGTGTGGTAAGATTGGTATTCGTGATAAGGTTGAGAAAAACAAGGTCCTACAATCCTAATCAACTCATCCACTTGTTCCTCCATGCTTTTGAATAATTGTTCTTGGGCATCCAAACTCCTTTCTTTAGGGAGTACCGGGTACTCCCATTCCTCTTCTTAGTATTGTGCTAATTCCTCGATGACCTCCCAACATGTTTCGATATCGAGGTTACTTAATCTTCCACCGGCGGCATAATCAATAGTTTTTCGAGTGGAGGGAGTGACATGATCATAGAAGATTTGGACTTGGAGCCAAGATCAATGCCTTGGTGAGGGAATTTGTGGATTAAGTCCTTAAATTGAGTCCACGCCTCATAAAGGGTTTCACGTTGACGTTGTTGAAACATCAAGATATCATTCCTTAGCTTGGTGGTTCTCCCCGGTGGGAAAAATTGGGTGAGGAAACGGGTGGTGAGATCATCCCAACTTGAGATGGATCCTGCGGGAAGTCGCTCAAGCCAATTACTAGCTTGGTCCCGCAGAGAGAATTGGAAGAGATGCAATCGCGTGGTCTCCCGAGTGGTAACATCAAGGTCAATGGAGTCAAATATTTTAAAGAAATCCTTGAGATGCTGATTAGGATCTTCGGAACGAAGTCCATGGAATACACATCCGTTTTGCACCAACCGGATGGTGTCGGATCACAGGGCCGTAGTTTGAGCTTGATGTGGAAGCTCAATGGTGTTCCTATAGCCTTGATGGCTCGGTCTAGAGTATTCACCAAGAGTACGACCTCTTGGCGAGTCGAGTGGAGGTTGATTGGGTGGTGGTAGTGGATGATGTGGTGGATCGTTGTTGGGTGGATTGTCACCCATGGTGAAAAGTGACGAATCTACGAACACAAACACAAAGAAGGGTGATAGAATAAAAGAAAGCTAAGAAAAAAGAAAAAATCTCACTTGATAGGAATCAAGCGAGTAGACCTAATCGAGATAAAAAACTAACTAGCTATTCTATTCCCCGGCAGCGGCGCCAAAAACTTGATAGCAGGTTCGGGGTCGAAAGATTTCCTTTTCTGCGAGCAAACTTTACAACCCACTAGGCAGTGTACCTAATCGTTGCAGTGTAGTATGGGTAATCCAAGAGGGTTGATCGTTCTCTAGGGGAATAGAGATGCTAGTAGAGATGTATGACGAGAAGGTGAGGTTGAGGGTGATTCTTTTTAGCTTTTTATAATTTTTTAGGAAAACAAGTAAAATCTCGGGGTATAAGAGTGGGGGTGGTACTTCTACCAATTTTGACTACTTACTAATAAAGATTAAAAACTAATTACTAATGAAAAGGTAAAGATAAGCTATGGATTGATTGGTGTATTCTTATGATAATTAAAAGCGTGTTTACTTAGATGTTCTTACTCCCTAGTTATCTCTTATTGGTCGGTTGAATTGTCACATCCTCATCTTAATTGGTGCGTTGTATTCCGTGTTAGTCATAGGGCGGTGCCTAATTCCCTAGTTCTATGAATTGTAACTCTCCTCTAGACTATCTGGGATCACCAAGTACCGTAGTATCTCCCCCGAATACTCTATTATCCTAAAGCTACAACTCACACAATAAACACAATGATGGCTCAAGTGCACTCTCAAGCTTTGTGCTATTTAGGACGTTCAAGCTCGCAACAATTAAAGAAGAAGCCAGTTTTCTTTACTCTAGCGACTACCAATTAAAAAAATAGACAACCTAACAATAATCAACAACTAGGTTTCATAGATCTAAGCAAACACAATAATAATTTAGCTGCTCATAATGGATAAGCATGTACTCAAACAAAAAAATGAACATAGGATAAACATGATGATATAATGGATTAACAAACTTATCTTTAGGTGTAAATAAGGGTTTGAAACCCTAAAATACTTCCCAGGTCAGACTATGAATGAACTAGGGTTTGCTCTCCAAAATTACTACTCTCAATTCGGACTATATATAGATTTACAAATGCAACGGCGTCGCCTTTTGATGGTGACATCATCTGGTCGCTATCATCAGGGTTTCGTTTGAGCCAAGTCATCGTTAGGACGACGTCAGTTGAGATGTGTGACGCCGTCTGGCTTCAATAGGGACGTCATCTTGGAATGGGTCATGATCGTCTGGTGTAAAATAAAGAGATACGCCTTCAAGAAATAAAGCTTGACACCGTCATGTTGTAGAACCAAAATCACGTCTGTCCCTTCACTTGAAATTTAATTAGAAAACCTCCTTAGCGATGGCGTCGCCCTTTGGGTTGGGACGCGGTCAGGTGCAGAATTCAGCCTTGTTTCTTGACTTTGCTGTTTTAGTCATGTTTTCGCTTCTTTTCGTCCAAATATGCTTGATTCTAGCATTTTTCTTCCAAAAGACCTAAAATGTGAAAAAGAACGATTTTAAGTAGTAACAGATATAAAATGTGTCGATTTAGGGCTTAAATGACCCCCTAAAAACGTATATTTTAAATCCTTATCACCTCGGTGTATATATGTGTGTCCCCATAGGCTCAAGTATTTCTAGCCGTATAAATATTTAATATGATATGAGCATATAGCAATAGCTCCCACTTGTGAATGTCAGAATCACAAATAATTATACAAGCAAAGGTTAGCGTCTAACAAATAATTGTAAGGATTCATAAACCCTTTTGATTATATTACTCACCGTCCTCGCTAAGGTAATCATTCAAGAAAGAGTTTTGACATTCAATTGCCATATTTCATATTTATTAAAATAAGTATGATAATTAATCATCTTTCTATATATAATTCTTGTAGAAAAGAAGATTTAATCATGTCAGACTGACCACAACGATGTAATGTAAGTTCATATCGGCGACCAGATTCTTCAACCTAAGGAGTCGTTTAGATATTTGGGTTCGGTGATACACAAATCAGGGAGGATAGACTATGATGTAACCCACTATATCAGTAGAGGCTGGACAAAATGTAGGGCGGCGTCAGGAGTACTTTGCGATAAGAAAATCCCCTTTAAGCTAAAGGTAAAATTTTATATGGTGGCTATTAGACCAGCTATACTGTACTGGTTAGAGTCTTAGCTTATCACAAAAGCTCAAGCAAATGGGGTGGAAGTGGCAGAACTGAGAATGCTAAGGTGGACTTATATTAAAACCATGTTTGACATGATTGTGAACGAAGTTTTTAGACTAATACTTGAAGTTGAATATATTATCTCGAAGATGAGAGAAAGAAGGTAGAGGTTGTTTGGACATATCAAGAGGCCACAGTCAACGTTAGTAAAGAGACTCAAAGATTGAATAGTTGATGTTTTAAGAAGGAGGGGTAAAACTAAACTTAGGTGGGATGATAGACATAAGCAAGAAATGAAGGAGCTTCTATTATCCGAGGACATAACCTAAGATAGGAATGCCTGAATAGATAGGATTAGAATTTTTGCAGGTAGTTTTGGGCTAGGTTGCTCAAAGGTGTGAGGTATAGGAGTCTCTTAGTTGCCTTGCCCCTTGAATTTTAGATATAGTGCCCCTTAGCTTGTTCCCTTTAGGCTTTAGGCGTTTAGTGGCATCTCTTGCTCCGTTTAGGCCCATTTGCATTAACTTTCTTAGATCTTTGCTGCTTTCTTAGGCCTTGGTCTTGTTTGCCTCTAGCCCCCTTTTCTTTGCCTGCGTATTTCTTGATGCTCTTGTCTTTTTGGTTGCTTCGTTTTTGCTTTGTTTTGGTTTGCTTGACTCTTGTCTCCCCGCCTCTAGCACTTTTTATTTCTTTTTTATGGTTTTCTTGTGGCTCCTGCACTTTTATGTCTTTGTATTTTTCTCCTATGTTTTGTTGATGTTTCTCTGCCTATATTCCCTATATGCTTGTATGTGTGTTTTTCTTCCTTTTGTCTTTTGTATGCTATCCTTTTACTGCTCACTTTCTCATATGCACTTATTTTCTTAGCACTCTCACCACACACACTTGCTGGAGGTCTTCCTCTAAGCAGTCTCCTTACTATCGGGTTTATCCTAGAGTAGGGGTAAGATCTGTATACATTCTACCTCCCTCATACTCCGCCCCGGCGGGATTGGGTATGTTGTTGTTGAGTGTAAGTAAAAACTCCTATCACAAGGTGTCCATTAAACGTTTGCACAAGTTTGTCCTTTTGAGTTTTCTATTTAAGTAACTCATTTTAACCCACAATCTAACCGATTTGTGAAAGATCAATCAAGTTGCAAAAGTGATTATCTTTCAAGCACTGCATCTTAGCATTCATAGTTTTGAGTCATTTATCATATTCAAGATCTGATAATGTATCTTTGTTGTTAGCAGGTTCACCATGATCCTCTAATTCACGTTCCTCATCATTGATATAGAACATATCACTCAGGTGCTTGAGGTATCCTTGCGGATATATGAATCGGAATTACATCATACTGTGGTTCAACATTTACATGTTTAGCCTCAGTATGGCATTCGCTAGTGTATTTAGAAGGTTGTGTATTTTGTTATTGTCTTTCTTCTAGATCTACAGATGCTCCCACTTGCTTCATGTAAGAATGGACTATTATCTAAATACTCAGCATCTAGAGCAACAATAAATTGTTCTCAATTTGGAGATACAAAGTACATTGTTAGTTCTTGACTCTGGTTTATTTTTAACACGCTCCAATAAATTTTAACAAATTCAGAAGTTCAATTAAGACTTAATGTGATTCATCCCATTCCATAAATTGATTGTGTCTTGGATACCTTCTGGTTGGAACCATATTGAGTATATTCATGACATACTTAACTTTTTAACCTTGATAGCTTTGGAGGTAAAGTAGTTAAAGTCATCAAGGATCAAACAATACCAATATAGTTTGATTTTCCATGTTCGACATACTATAAAATTGTGGTATTCCATGAGGATTGATATTGTGAGACAATCCTACAATTCTTTAGATGAACTTATACTTTTTTGCTCACTCATATTTGACAACTAAGTCAAACAAAATGGCATCAATATTATAAGTCTTTGACCAAGTCAATGACTTCATGTGCATGTCCTGACAAGAAGACATAAACACTTATTTTTTTACTCTACGTTTTAAGTCTTTAATCAACTCAATGACTTCATGTACATGTCTTAACAAGAAGATATAACAAGTTAACGACTTACTTTACGTTATAAGTCTTTCAACAATTAAATGGCTTCATGTTTGTGTCTTTTCAAAAACAAAAAGACAAACATACTTAACTGCCGACTCTTGGCCTCAACAGTAACTTCAAGTTAATTTCATACTTCATAAAAATGCCCTACGATTCTCAAACACTTAATTTTAAGACCACTTGGTTCGATTCTCACATGGAAAAAATGCCCTAAGAGCTGTCCAAAATTTATTACAAAAAAGCACGCGAAAAACACGTTTTTACCACTTTTACGTATACACATCTTACTAAGAACATCATATGATGGCTCGTGATGCCACTGTTGGGGTTTTATACATGAAAATACTCTTGTGAACATATAAACACAGTGGATAAAAGGTCCCCAATGATGGATCCGTATGATGTATAATGATTAAGTAATTAATGTACAAAGTTACCTCTTGTAGCGTAATCGATTGATTTAACAGAGCAAGAATCGAACCCTAGTTTCCCCATAGAAACTTACGAACCCCTTAATCATCAAAGTAGATGATTTCTAGCATTAGGGTCCACACAACACGTCCTTGTGTATCACTGGAATGCTAGTTCATTTAGCTTCACGATCTAGCACGAACAATCGTTTTTGTTTGCTATATGAAAAATCGACCAAAAAACCCTAATGGGGTGTCTCTGGTCATTCTAGCGGCTGAAGAGAATAGAGAGAATGTTTGGTTATTTGTTTCTTAAGTTATGAGATTAGAATGAATCTTAATCTCAATACAACTTATGGTTAGTTACACTTAACCCCCCAAGTTTTTCCTTCCTCTTTTCTTAGCCTCCATGGCCGACCCCTTTAACGAATATGGGTTTCCCATATTGGTTTTTGGTCTAGCCCATTTAATTGATTCCATTACACATTAAATAGAAGCTTCAAGTTAATTAATGCGTCTAACGAATTAATTAACGTCCGTGAAGCGATTGGTGAAATATTTACCAATATAAATAACATATTTATTAAAAATATATTAAATACATTATAATTGATGGTACCTGGGTGTATACGTATATGACTACATAAGCTTACGTATTTCTATCCGTATAATTATTTAATATGATATGAGCATATCCTAATAACGCTTTTAAATCATGCTTTTGATAACCTAACTGTAAGCTTTATTTTCAAACGTTTTGTTGTTTTTGCTTGAAAGCAAGCTATTAGAAAAAGAGATGAAAACTTATGAAAGAAGAAGAAAGAAATGCAAGAATGGTGATTTGAAAGATTTGAGACAATCGGATTAGTGAAAAAAAGAGAAAAAAACAAGAAAGAAATTCCAAACATACAATTTCTTTTTCTTTTTGCAAATAAACTGTAAGCTTTATTTTCAAACGTTTTGTTGTTTTTGCTTGAAAGCAAGCTATTAGAAAAAGAGATGAAAACTTATGAAAGAAGAAGAAAGGAATGCAAGAATGGTGATTTGAAAGATTTGAGACAATCGGATTAGTAAAGAAAAACAGAAAAAAACAAGAAAGAAATTCCAAACATTAAAAAAAAAATAAAAATAAAAAAAATAAAATAAAAATAAAATAATCTTTTTGCAATTAAAACTGCAAGTATTATTTTCAATCTTTTTGTTGTTTTGGCTTGAAAGCAAGCTATTAGAAAAGAAAAATGATTGTTTATTATTGTTCTAATTACTGTAAATCTAATGATTTGATTGGTTGATTAAAAATTGACGGGAATTTAGAGAGAAGAAAATACTGCAATGTCATAAATGATTTACGACAGTATATATTTAGGTTTGTGTTGTAAGTCTAAATAAAGATAACTCATTAGAAAAAAAGATGAAAACTTATGATGAGAAAAAACAACAAACATATAAAAGTTCGTTTTTTACTTACCGAAGACCTTTTACCAATTAATGAAGAAAAGGATAATAAAAGAATCTGACGGCTGTGATTCTTAGGTTCACTTTTATGGAGGGTGAGCTATCACCTCTATCATCTCCATCACGCGTCATTTTTTATATAGAAAAAAAAGGTTTTTGTCACCTCTAAAAATTGCACATAGTGATGAATACCATCATTTTTATTTTTTTTGTTTGTGAGTGCGTATGAAGTATTTTGTGAGGTATATTTGTTTAAAGTGAGTATTTTTAATAGCGATAACCATAAAAGATAAAAAGTGATGGGTTTGGTGATGTTGTGAATGGTGATGTGACGTTGACGTGGAGATGATGATAATGATCAGTATTAAAATTAGTCTTAGATGCAAGGTTGTGTGGATTTAAGAAGAGAAAGAAAAAAGAAATTAAGATTTAACTACGCTAATAACAATGAAACTAAGAGAATAAAAAACGAAAATGATGGGTAGCAAGCATTGAACCGGCTCATAGTGCCTGACTAGGTTTCAGGATCAGACACGTTCTGATATCATATTGAACGATAAAAAAACTAGGTAGATAAATTATATGCAATATTATAACGGGATAGATTATTTGAATCCCCTAAAGGCCTAAATTGATAACTCCATCAGTCTACCCCTAGTCCCCTAGTGAAACCAGTCCAATCGAGCTTTTGGGCCAAATAATGTAATGTACCCCATCTAATAATATAAGCTTACGCACCCGTTAAGCTACCAATCAATCATACACTCAAATTTAGCTCAAGCGTCGCCACACATTAACTGCACCTTTAAACAATCAAACCTACTTCACTTTTACCTGTTTCAACTTTTGCCTTTCACTGGTCCACTCCTCATACTAACTATGCTCACCTAACTCAATGTTTGTACCGACTATAGAATGAATTTTAACAAAGCAAAATATGTCATATTTGATAATTAGCACTTGATCCTAATTCTTAACTGATCCCAAACAAAATCTAGCATCACAGCCATATTACCAGACTAGATTAGATCTTCACGATATCCCGAACAAGTTTTGTATTGCATTAAAATGGCTTGAAGCATCATTTGAGAGCCTCGAAATCAAGTTTAGAAGTTATATACATCGTTGAACAAGTAATCCAAAGCCGTTGCTAAAAATTAAAGAATGTTCATATATTTCGCAATGGTCAGTTCAGTTGGTCATGTTTATTATACAACGTATTAGATTAACAATTGATGCTTCAAGCTTAGAAAATATACTATGTCCGAACAAAATCATGAATAATCACCAACAATTTTCTTGATTTTCTCGAACTCAAAACAATGCACTCCTTGGTCTTCATTACTCATTCAAGCAAAAAGTAGGAATTGGTTGGTATCATTGTCTTAATATTAGCAAATGTTTCGAAAAGTTGATTGTTAACAACAACTAAGGCTGTTATTAGCATTCCCTTGAAGTTTATCTTTCACAAAACTTTTTAGCACCATTTTCTATTTTCTTACTCAATTGCAAAACCAACTCTTTTGAAAACAATATATGTGAATCTAGGTGTCGTTAATAATGGGTGAGGATCATTTCCCATTACTTGAGTTAATTAGTTGTAGATTGTGAGCCACTGGATTTCATCCAATGGCTCAAATCAAAAGAAGTTTTTTTGATTTGAGATTTGAGCCATCGGATCAAATCCAATGACTCACAGTTACACAACTTGACTCAAGTTGTGTACTTCAACTTGAGAGGAGCTCCTATTACTTGAATCAAGTTGTAGATTGTGAGCTAATTAGATTTGATCTAGTAGCTCAAATCAAAAGAAGTTGGATCAAATCCATACCCTTGAGCAAAACAGAATTTACCAACCAAAAATAAAGAAATAGAATATGAATGTGGAAACGAACAAATTTCATCACAATTAACATCCCTATCTATAAAAGACTTACAGGCACCATGTACAATGCCATATATAATGTCTATAAATTCTTGTTTATACAAAGCTGCATCCGTGATCGAGCAACTGCTAATAAGCATATCCAACTCCTAATCGATACAAGCTGCAAAACAAAGTGTACATGGGTCAGATCACCAAATTATAACTTTGTCTAATATAAGCAACTCTTTCACAATGTATATAGTACAAAATACATACATGCATCTTCTAAGATATTTACGCAGATTGAAGATACTTCTCCCTAAAGAGCAATTTTCATAACTCAGAAGTCGTTTTTACCCATGTAAATAGTTAGATATAATGCAAATAAGATGAACTGAGAATGGTAACATTTTAGGGACTTATCAAGTACTCTACACCCAACATGCCTAACAGGTTTTGGGTTCTGTCAATCCCTCATTTATGCCAAGCCAAACTCCCTTACATGTGGTCTCCCAGGAGTGTGTGGTGGCAAAATCAAACTCTCTGGAGTTAGTCATGGTTACCAAAATTGTACTTCACTCAATTTCATCGATTTTTCCCGCAGGTGATCAAGTATATAACAAGATCTATGTTAAGCTCATAATTGATCACCTCAAAACGTATCTGCCAAAACTTCCTTGTGGTAAATAAAAATTGGACTATAGGTTCTAGCATTCTAGCAGAGACACGATGGGGATCATATCAATATAGACATGTGACAAGTTCACTCAGGTTGGGGGCTAACGTACTATTCTATTGGCGAATAAATGAGTTTGAAACACATTGCGATGCTGTGGGAGCTAATGTTCCTAACCGAGTCCATTAAAGTGCCTCCAATATCAGTATCATATCCCTACCTACAAAAACCAATAACCACTATCTTAAAAAAGAGTTATGATTAAAACATGTATTGACAAACCAATCACCTTAACTAAGACTCACATGCCCTTGAACCCCTATATCCGCTTGCTTTTAACCTTAAATGAATACTTTCAAGATCATTATACCTCCAATATCTTAAATTTGCACGCGGCGAGTCTTAATCTAATCTAGTTCTAATCTGTTTGCTACTACTCTATAATCAAATACGGTGTATGAAGCATCAAGATTAGCAACTTATTTTAGTTTAAATTAAAGGCTTGAAGTAATATGAAAAAAGTACAGTAATAAACAAGAAACACAGTAAAACTGTAAAAAACAAACAGTTAAAATAAAATTACTACCTCCACAGCAGAAACAGCAAGTGAACATTATAACAAGATCATTCAAAACAGCTTGAGCACACCCACATGAACGATTCTTATTATTAGCACAATTCTGATCATCATTTTCTAACAGTTTTTGTTCATTACTAGTCCCTGAAGATTGACTCTTGCTGTTTTTCATCCTCCTTAAATTCCATTCGAGGTTTTTCAAGTAATCTAGCTTGAATGAGTTTCTTAATCTTTCTGATGGCCATAGATGCATCGCTTCTGATGTCACTCCGTACTAGATAACTACTCAAGATATTTTATTCATGAAAAATTTTATCTATTTTTTGTTATTATATGAGAACTTTGAAAGAGTAGTATACTTGGCCCCTAGTGATTCAAGATATTGTTATTATATTCTTGCCCTTACTGATTAAATAGCAATAAACAAACCGGAATATTTTCTACGGAATTTATAAATGAGAAATGATATGTCCATAAAAGGGGGCACGGTGCACCTCGTTATAGTGCCGAAATGGCACCTTATGGCGCCCGTCATCCGCCACCACTGCATCGTGAATGCCCGTTATAGGTGTCACTGCCATTGTGGTAACGGGCGTTTTTTTTTTTAATCTTTTGAGTGTAAAAGTGGGGTGAGTTGATTTTTTTGATGGTGTGTTATAGGAATGTTATTTAAGAGGGTGTTTTTTTGTTTTGTTTTGGTTATAGGGTAAAAACTGACGTAGTGACGCCTGTAACACTTGCCTATGGTTCAGTAGTGGCGGAGCCAGGAAATCTAATCAAAGAAGGCAACAAGCGATAAGAATTATTCGATAACGGGTTAAAATTTTTAAAACAAAATAAAAAATGGGTCTGGTCGGGTCGGGCCGATTTAATTAAACACAAAAGAATATTATTTTAGGTAATTAACGCTAACTAAAAGCGCGATGTATATAAAATGATAACCATCTTATAACGCAATCCCATCATATTCATCTTAAATAAAATCAACTCAGCTTGTATTTTGTTCTCACTTCTAAAAGAAACACAAAAAGTAAACATAGTAGAAGTACAAACAAGACATTCTCAGAACGGCCAAACATGTATCAAAGTAATTAAGATCTTAATTAGACACTGCGGCTATACGTAATAATAATAACGAGTGATTTGGTTACCGCATGTTGTGGTGGAGCCAGTTTAAGTCTAACCAATAGTTTTTTGTTAAATGGATTTGTTGAAATATACTATTAATTGCTTTGTTTAATCTTTATCTTTTTCTTTACTATATAAAAAGGAAAAATACTCAAAGTTGAATTATTTAAAGTTGAAAGTCAAATGTGAGATAAAATTTAAATTTATTTTTAGAAACAATTGAAACTTAAACTATCTTAGGGGGTGTTTTGGGGAGTTTTTTAGATGACCATTTTGTTTTTAAATTTTAATTAACAAAATATGCACTTTTAAAAATATTTAGTATACCATGTTATTCAATAATTGTTTTATTTTTGGTGAACTTTATTAAATTATTCTTTTGCTACAAAATCGTAAAAGACCTTCTTGATAGATTGGTAGCGTCGCTTTGATGTCTTCTACTTACAAAATATATTTTTTGACTTTCTTAATTTGTTTTGTTTTAATAAAGTTCTAATTTTTTTTGAAGGGCTAATATAAAAGTTTAATTTCCAAACATGACAAAGAGCAATATAAACTCATCTAATAGATTATTAATCATTATTGTTCTACTAATAACGATTGGTATTTACATATACCAAATTATTTGAATTATAGTACAACAGGCATGACGCATCAAAAACATGCGAGAGAAAGTTAATCTATAAATATTATTTTCCATCGACTTTTTGCTCTGAAATTTACGAGAATTTCTATAGTACGGATGAGCAATCATTATCATGTTTTTACTTATCCAGCGAAATTAAGAAGAATAATTTAATAAATCCATTTCCATATTGTATGCAACGATCATGTTTACATACGAAGTTTGTTTCACGTGTTTTCGCTTAATTTTAATCGTGATTACTGTATACAATGTAATCTCGCCAGTTGATGCATACTAATTAATAATTACACAATATATTAAAGTGGTTTTATTTACCGATCATTAGAATTATGTGAAACCAATTGATGCATAACTATACATGCATATCTATTCAGCCAAAACTGATATTAAACACTAACTAAGAATAATACCAGGTTACCAAATATGACTATCTATTTTGATAACAAATCAATTATGCACAATTAATAACACTATTGATTAACCATACAAATTTTGATACTATTTTAATAATCTCATATCAAAACAAATCAGGGTCTTAAACTCGTTCAACGTGAGCGGATTACCTCATCATTACTTGTGTTTGAAAATTGAATGCCTTATTATTCTTTTAAGGAATCTCGATCCGGCAAATGGATTATGTAATGGAACGAGGTTGATATGTAAACGTTTTGATCCTAACGTCATCAATGCTAAGATTGCTATTAGACAGCACGCTAGAGTTAAAGTGCTCTTGCCAAGAATTCCTCTTGCTCCATCTGAAAAAGACATGTTCCCTTTCAAACTAAAGAGAACACAATTCCCTTTGCGCCTTAGCATTGCGATGGCTATCATGAAAGCTCAGGGCCAACCAATTCCAAATGTGGGTGTTTATTTGCCTGACTCTGTTTTCTCGCATGACCAGCTTTATATTGCTTTGTCTAGAGGGATATCACGTAAAAATACAAAGGTATTAGTGAAGCCAGTCAAAGAGTTCGGTTAAGGAGGTGTCTACACCTCAAATGTCGTCTACCAAGAAGTTTTACACGACGATTAACGTGGATTGTTAGTTAGTATCTTATAATTGACGTAATGTTTTCTTATTGAGTCTCACTAAATATTTTTATATGTTGTTTGATACATGTTATTTTTTTTGCTAGAGTTCGAATTATCACATGTTACAACCGTTTGCAATTATATTTTGATATTTTCACGTTCTATTTTGAACGTTATACGAAACACTTACCACAATATCGCATATCGTTAATTTTTCTGGCTAAGAACAATCGCTGTAGCGGCAGATGCTTATATCATTTAGTATTAATAATATCAATACTTTAAAGTATCAACCATGTAGTAGAGGCATAAAATTAATAACACATTACCTCAATTTACAACATATACAAAAAAAAAAGAACACACGATTTACATTTAGCATACAATACAAATGATTATACACTAAAAAAGTTCTATAAACATTTCTAAAAATTCATGCAAATACTTTATGTCCGATCTTGACTGCAAATCGTGTCCACATTAAATGCAATTAACCTGTACAACTGGATTGCCCACCATTCCCGAGCCTATGTATCGATGGTACTTTGAACGTGGTACGACGTTAAGCAATACACTCATAAATCCCACGAACCATGACTGAAAGTTTATGGGTTAAGGTGTTCAAGTGGGTTAAGAAGGCAAGGTAGGATGCAAACAAAACATTTTTGGGGAAACGTTCTGGAAGGTTTAAGACGAATGAGTTTTTTTTAAGGGATATGATGCATTATTTTTAGGAAATCACAACGACATAGTTGATAATAAACATAACGTACTTTATAGTTGCCTTTCAACAACATCCCATCTCAGTCTTTCACGAAAGATGAAACATCAGCGCTTTATCTTCTTCGGACTTGATATTCATAACTATAGCATATCTAAAAGAAATATACTTCCCCTTCCTCTTCACGGAGAACCATTTTGGGTATCACCACCACAACTAGAGTTTCAGCTCGCCTTGAGATTCAACAGCCCCAAAGGCTAATGTTTTTCCTAAAGAGACGTGACCTAAAAACACAAATAGAGAAACTATATCAGATCCAGTAAATCTCCAACTGGGCCTTTTTAGGTGGTAAATCATATCCAATGAATTTGCTGAAATTATATGAGGCCAATCACAACATCTACTTTTAAAGAGTTCGTACATTTTTTGTCTTCTAAGGGATATGTAGAGATTCAGGCAAACCTTAACTACCGATTTTGTTCTGGTCAAAATACTCATGTATTGCATCAAGTGTATACAGTTAAAAAAAAGAGAGAAAAAAAAATGAAACTGCATTTTTTTGACAAATAGTTTTTCCCATGAATAAAAGTATGATCAAATCATTGTTCAAATCAATACAATTTTGTTAATGCTATCCACACATAATACCTTACCTAAATGAACATCACACACTGAGCACTAAACATACACATGATCTCACTATGTAAAAAAGATACGGGAATCCTAACATTCTTACGGGAACGATAGAAATTAGAATAAACACAAATCAAGTGGCATCAAATGTTCAATTGACACTGCAATCTGAAAAAATAACGTCAAGTCTGGTTGTAACCTGAAATGCAATAATTGCTGCAGTAATTGCAGATGATGCTGCAAGATTGGTTCGGGTGCAAATAAACTAAAAAGTGCCCGCGTAAAAAAAATCCGTTCTTCACATGCAATTCTAAAATTCAGGTCACGACCACGTGAAACGACACCTGTAAAATATGAACTTCTATAGGCACCTTATGAGTGTAAACCGCAAATGTTATTACAAATTACTTATGACAATTTGTTGTCAGAATGCATACAATCAACAATTACAATGACACTTTAGCCTTTAAAAGACGTCTCCAGATTAAAAAAAATGCCCGTAAATATGGCACTTACAACTATGTATTATGTTTCAAAAACCATATAAAATCCCTACCAATAAACACATATGAGCATTCAAAAGCCACAAAAATGTTTTAAAAAAATCAGACGAAAAATACTGAGATATAAGATATAGCATACCTGCTCCTCCTTCATCGTTTCCAAATGAAGTTGCGCTGTTTAAGCTCTCATATGCTGCATCCCCTTTCGAAAATTTGGGAAAGACCTGCGCGTCTAGTAACGAATACCCTTCTTCATACATCAAACATTACCTTTATATAGAGTTCTCCAATTCTCCTCACATGAACATTATTATATCTAGTTGACATTTTCTGCATACACAAAATACAAAAGAAAACAGAATATTAGTAATTATACCAACAATAAATATGCATCAGATCAAATACTGTACTAGACAAAAAAAAAGAGCTACATTTTCTGCCCTAAAGTCACATAAACGTCTAATAATCTAAAGCATCAGAGCAGGAAAATAATAATAATAATAATAATAATAATAATAATAATAATAATTAGCTTTTCGAGCTATTGAAGGATTTGCATCTTCATAAAAGAATCAGTGGTGATCAGTCATGGGCTATTATGGGTGATTTAAATGTGACTCTCAATCTGGATGAGCATTCAAATGGAGGATCTATCATTACTGAGCACATGCAAGATTTTAGAGACTGTGTGAATTTGGTGGAGATTGATGACATTGGAAGTACAGGATTCTTTTACACATGGACTAAAAGCTTGAAGAATTCAGATAATAGCACTTTGAAAAAGTTGGATAGAGTGATGGTGTCTCAAGAAATTTTTTGAAAGCTTTCCTAATAGCCATCTTTGTATTTCAACCTTTTCTTGTATCGATCATTCCCCGCAATTCTTCTTATTCCAACTTCATGGCAGAAGAAACCAAAGTCATTCAGATTTGCTAATTACACCACAGATAAACCTGACTTTCTTACAAAAGTTACTGAAGGATGGAAGGAGAAAGTGACTGGATACTCTATGTATTGTTTGGTTAAAAAGTTAAAGCTTTTAAAGCCCATTCTGAATAAGTTGAATTGGAAAAATGGGGATCTCATTGTCAGAGTTGAGCTATTAAAAGGAAAGTTGCAGGAAGCCCAAACCTTGGTAGAAAAAGACCCATACAATAAGGAGATAAAGAAAAGAGCAATAGACACTTTATTTGAGTACAATGAGGCTATTCAAGATGAGGAAAAGTTGCTGGTTCAAAAAGCTAGAGTGGAGTGGTTGAATGCAGTAGACAAAAACAGTGCTTATTTCCACAAAATAATCAAAGGCAAAAGGAACAAGAACATGGTTATATCCATTTGTGATGAGAATGGGGTGAGACATGATAAGGAAGAGGTCCCTAATCAGTTTGTTAAGCATTTTCAGCAATTCTTGGGTACTACCTTCTGGCCCGTATGATCTAAGACTTATGAAGACTTGTTTAGTACATTCGACCAAGAAGAGGCAAATCATATGGTGAAAGAGGTGACAGATAATGAAATCAAGGATGCTATGTTTGATATTGGGGATAATAGAGCTCCAGGACCAGATGGGTATACTTCCAGGTTTTAAAAAAAAGCATGGAGTGTGGTTGGTAAGGATGTATGTGATCTTTGTTAGAGAATTCTTTGTCACTGGACAACTCCTGGGTGAAATTAATGCTACATTGATCACACTAGTTCCCAAAATCCAAACACCCCTGTAGAGTATCGATTTTAGGCCCATAGCCTGTTGTAATGTTCTTTATAAGTGCATAAGTAAAGTGATTACCAACAGGATTAAAGGTGCGCTGAAGAAATTAGTGCAGATCAATCAAAGTGCATTCATACCGGGAAGACTAATACAAGATAATATCATGCTCTCTCAGGAAATTTTAAGAGGCTATGGAAGGAAAAATGGGCCTAAGAGATGTTCTATGAAGATTGATTTGCAAAAGCATATATCGAAGTGTAAGTGGAAGTTCTTAAAGGCTGTTTTGCAATCATTTGGCTTTCATCACGGAATGATAGAGTGGATTATGAAGGGGTTGAAAACACTTTCACAATTTGTATCAATGGAGAAAGACATGGATACTTTAGAGGGGGAAGAGGATTGAGACAAGGAGATCCAATATCTCCTTATCTCTTTACCTTGGTTATGGAAGTCGACTTTATTGTTACAAAGAAGAATTAGAAGTAGCACTGGTTTCAAGTACCATCATGGATGCAAGGAATTGAAGCTGGTCAATCTATGTTTTAGATGACCGATGATCTTTGCCATGGTGATCAACTATTTGTTGGAATTATAAAAGAAGCATTGAAGGAGTTTAGTGAGGTTTACGGTCTCTTCCCCAATCTTAATAAGAGTACTATGTTTTTGGAAGTCGACCAATATTGTGAAAGCTCGGCTAAAGA
This sequence comes from Chrysanthemum makinoi, assembly GCA_910596185.1. Taxonomy (NCBI): domain Eukaryota; kingdom Viridiplantae; phylum Streptophyta; class Magnoliopsida; order Asterales; family Asteraceae; genus Chrysanthemum; species Chrysanthemum makinoi. Next base: position 196,112,968 of record OU343218.1, on the reverse strand, counting down.
CTATTATGCGTTAAGGAAGGGACTCACTACTAAATACTTGGGAGTTCCTCTAATCACCAAAAGATTGAATCTACATGACTGTCCAATTCTTATTGATAAAATCAAAGGGAGAACAGAAGATTGGAAATGTAAATACCTCTCTTATGCCGGAAGACTTCTTCTAATTCTTCTTTGTCCTTGAATCAATGACTATGTATTGGGCATCTGTTTTCCTCCTCCCTAAGACTGTTGTAAAAGAAATTAATGGGATTCTCAAAAGATTCCTTTGGAGCAATGGGGATTCTGCCAGAGGTAAAGCAAAGGTGGCATGGAAAAAGGTCTGTATTCCTAAGGTAATGGGTGGTTTAGGCATTAAAAATCTTGAAAAATGGAATGAAGCTTTATTAACTAAACATCTATGGAATATTGCATCAAAGAAGGATACTTTGTGGGTGAAATGGGTACACATGATGAGGTTGAAAGAAAATAGTATTTGGAACGTGCAGTATAATGAAAGTGATAGTTGGAGTTGGAAATGTTTATTGGAAATCAGAAATAAGACTGCAAACTGCTTGCAGTACAAGATTGGAGATGGGAAAAGAATTAGTTTATGGCTAGATAAATGGCACTCTAATGGGCTCTTAATAGATGCCATTTCTCATAGAGAACTTTATGATGCAAGAATCTCCAAGATGACCACCTTAAGTGAAATGATTGAAGGGGTAACTGGAAATGGCCTTTGGAATGGAGGAATATTGATTTTGAATTCATGAATATCCAACCCCCAACATTAAATGAGGGCTCCCAAGACAGAGTCATGTGGAAAAAAGATGATAACAATCTGATCCCTTTCCATGTCAAGCATGTTCTAAACAGCCTTTCTTCAAATGAGGTAGAAGTCTGCTGGCATGAAGTTGTATGGTTCAAACAGTGTATCCCTAAACACTCCTTCTGTCTTTGGTTAGCTATGCTTGGGAGACTTTTGACTCAAGACAAAATTATGAATTAGGGAACTCACACTGGCCTTTTGTGCCCACTATGCAATGAAGTTAATGATTCACACAATCATCTGTTCTTCCTTTGCAAATTTTCTCAGGAGGTCTGGAAGAAAATGAGCTGTAAGATGAATTGCAATAATGTACATACCAAACTAGAAGATGTTGTTACAGACATGCTAAGCAAGAAAAATGGCAAACAGATCTGGAGTATTGTGAGAAGGCTGGGACTTGCAGCTGTGGTTTACTACATTTGGCAAGAGAGAAACCAAAGAATTTTCAGAGGTGAGAAGAGAAGTACTGAGAAATTGTATGAAAACATCTATGAAGTCCTTCTACTCAAATTAATGAGCTTGATTGTTAATGATACTGAGGATGTGAGGAAAGTAGCTGAAGTCTGGAAAATCCAATTTAACAAGCACAATTGATCAGGTATGTTTAGCATAATGGTGTATAGCAGATGGCGTGGAAGATTGGTGAGAATGATTCTTAATGATGATTATCATTCTAGATGCAGTTGGTATGCTCATTAAATCCTAAGGATCCCTATCCCCAATGTCCATTTTAATTGGGGTTGCAGAGTTGAGTTCTGAATATAATCTGCTCATATCATAGGTTTTTGACCTCATCTTCAAATTCCTTAGCTAATGGAATTTGGATGATCTTAAGCTTGCTTCAGATGATGGCTCTGTATCTTGAGGTATGTGTAGCCAATGACTATAAATTTCCTCTCATCCCTTGCAGGCCTTTGTTAGGTAGCATTGTGACTGTTTGGGAATTTATCAGTCCATTGTCTTCTCTTACCTCATAAAGTGAGTTTCCATGCTGAGAAGGGTAAGCAAGCTTGGTGTGGTGACTGTATGTTTCTAGGAATAGTGAGGAGTGAAAGATGATCCTACTTGGTCCTAGAAATATAGTGCCTAAAGGAGGTTTGGAGATACTCCCTCAAGGTGTGTGTTCCCAAGTTCTTGAAGCCTTTTGTAAAGAGGGAAATGTAGAGATCTTGGTAGAGCCCTTGAGTGGAATGGTTTGGGTGGCTATAAGCTTCTTAATGATGCCTCTCCATCTGTCCTCTTGGCTATTGTGGGTGCTGGAAGAATGGTCAATGTTGGAGGATGGAGATGGAAATGTAGTTAAGAGCTTATGGTCTTTGGTGCATTCAAGAGGTGAATCAGGCTTGGAGTTGGCTGTATTTTGATAAGTTTTGTATCTGTCCATGATAGGTTTAGCAGTTTATAGCCTATCAGAGATATTTCTTTTGTATTGTCTCATTTCAGTTAGGACTTAGAATTTTTTGTTATACTGGTTGGGTATGTCCATTTCCAGCGAATGATGCCTGATGTAAGTTGTTCTGTTGTAATAATATATTTTCACCTCTTTGCACAAAAAGAAAATAATTAGCTTTTCTATAGCTAGAGGAGTGGGAGCCCAGTTAGTATCTCGGCTTTCCACTAACTTCTTGTAAATCCTTTGAGTTTATAATAATAATAATAATAGCTTTCAGCTACCCTGCGCAGAATCATGTGATAACAACACCAACAACAACCTGAAAAAACAAATTTAGATATAAGAAAATGTCCTTATCGATTGTTGAAAATGCATACAAAAAGGGGGTTTAGAAATATAGGAGTCTCAGTTGTTAATACCACATAATTAAATAAAAGTTTTTTCAAACTCTAACACCAAGTTGCAGATAATTGTTGAACAACAGATTTATTATCGTCAACAGTTTTTTGCAACAACATAATTATAAACTACCATATGACTAGACCATCAGAGCCAGACTATGATTAAATCATTTCATTTGGCCTAGCACTATTCGTGGATTTGATGAAACACATTTTGCCTAAACAGAAAGAAGCATATACCCAAAAACCCATCAACAACCTATAAACTATAATATCCACAACTTTTAGAAATCCATACGAAATAAGCCTTTATAATTACATGACATTATACCGACATAGCCTAAACGGCATACAATTTATCGAAGCAACAATCGAAAAACTACATTCAAAAAACTTATCAGCCACATGTTAATGCCCATTAATCTAAAAGGCATCTACAATTGTTTAAACAAAAAACAAAGTTAGCCGTTTTTATTAATGAAACGTAAAGAAAACATCAATCTACCGCACACGCAAATCACTTGATAAGGTTCATATCAGTTAGACATGACTCCAAAATTTATAAGTTTCCTAGTGTATATGGAAATCATCTATCTATAGCCGAAATTCTAACAAGCATCAAAGTCTATCATCACAACCTATTACCCTACCTTGTAAAAGCAACCTACATTCAAAAACGCCGATCAAACCGATGGTAATTGGTAATGATAGTGGTGCCTTCACAAAGTCATTCACAGTAAAAGCGGCAATACACTGCACATGCAACTCATTTCATAAAGCACCGAACAATCAGTAAAATTAATAAGTTACCTCGCCTAGATGCAAACTATCTCCATTTGGTCAAAAGTCTAAAAACAATTAAGGTATATCACCACAGCCTCTTACATTGCCCTATAAACATAGCCTAAAAAACAATTGAACTCTATCATAACAACCTCTAACGATGCCCTAAAAACATAAATTGTATCAGTAGCCATGAGCACATACCAGCCTTTAAATACTTTACATGATATCACAAAACATCTATGTTGACAAAATAAGCAGATTACATGTCAACATTTAAACAAAAAAACACAAATCATAAATACACTAATAACATAACACAAAATCTGATAGACCGAAATATCAGACATCAATCAGCCCCATAACCAATGGGCTTGTGTCCCAATGGTACCCCATGTAGTGTGAGAAGCTCCCTAACCAAATGGTTGTGGGTTCAAGTACTGCTTAGAACATGTGAGATTGATTTGTGGTGTAAATGTTGTGAGATAGTTAAAATTGTTGTTCTTTAAAAATATTAAAAAAATCAATCAGCCCCATAAACATAGCCTAAAAAATATTTAAACTCTATTATAACAACCTCTAACGATCCTTAAGAACATAAATTGTATAGAATCAGTAACCATAAGCACATACTTACAAAACATCTATGTTGACAAAATAAGCAAATTGCATGTCAACATTTAAACAAACAAAAACACAAATTATAAATACACTAACAGCATAACACAAAATCTGATAACCCGAAGTATCATACATCAATCAAAATTATTGAAACTAAAATATATCCAAAATCACAGAAACCCTAGTTCCAAAATTAATCAACATACACTTACCATAACACCAAAACTAAAAAGCCAAGATATCCTACACCAATCAAAAATATCAAAACTAACGTATATTGAAAATCACATAAACCCTAGTTCCAAATATTAATCGGAAAAAACTTACCATACCTCCTACATGCAATTGAACCCTTGAATTTGTAATCTACTAATTCTTAGAATCCCAAATTAAGCGATAGTATCAAGAAAAAACCACCAAACACACAATCTCACACACACAGCCTCAGAGTCACTCTCCCTCTCACTCACACACACGGTCACATTTAATCAATCATGATGCAGCGTACACGTGTTTCCCATCAATATCTATCTGAGACACGTATCCATTAATTAAAGCCACGTATAAAGGTAGGCATAAACCAAAACAACATCGTTTGGTGCAACATTATAACCCAACATGCAACGACGTCGTTCCAAGCCCAACAAAAAATATTAAAAAAAAACTCAAAACTACGTGATTTCCTGCGGTAAATGTATAATAGAGTAATATGAAGGTTTCTTTCAAATGTTAACAGAAATTTTGTAAGGCTACCATGTGGACAACAAGGATAAAAAAAAAGACTATTTAATATATTGGTGAGGAAACTATACGAGAATTATAATTATTAAAATAAAATATGGATAATATATTGGGATGTCACACAACTTTTAAGGTTTTTCTCATATAGGCAACCCATTTTTTAAAAGTAACTTATAGGCCACCAAATTATGTAGTTATCTTCGTTTACACAAATTCCGGTCAAATTTAATCTGGATAATTATCAAACGAAAGAAAGGAACCTAAAACTAATATACTAAACTAATACGAATAAAAATCAGTCACGAAATTTCAATTTTATCCTTCTTAAGTACTTTTAGTTATATAAACTGACAATTATATTAAAGGTATAATCGGTATTTTATATCTAACTATTTATTCATATTGATTGGATAAGTTAGATGTTGGTTTCTTATATATATTTTATAGTTTTTAGACCTAAATTCAGGTCAAATTTATCTTCATTTACACAAATTCTGGTCAAATAAAACCTGATGATCCGGATAAATTTGGCTCGAATTGGTGTAAAAGAAAACAAATATATAGTTGAGTGGCATACAAGTTCATTTAATAAATGAGTGACATATATGTTAGAAGTTGAAAACTTCGGTAACCTTCATCATTATCCTAATAAAGTAATATGGAGTATTAAGTACATGTTAGGTGGATATACAATAATATTTAATGTTACATATTCTTTCGTCTTCCCTCTCCACCATCCCTTCCAATCTCCTTTTTTATGTCTATCAATCGACCATTCCAGGAAAAAAAATTGAAGATTCAAATTTATGATTTTTTGCTTTTTAAATAGGGCACTCTGCTTCCTATGCTGAGGGCACTGCCAATTTTTACACCAAATCTAACCATATTTTCTACTAGTTTAGCCATTATATTGAAGCTTTATTGGGGGCCTTTCCTCATACTACTTACAAGATGGCTCCACCCTTGTGGCTCAGTTCACCTATTATTATTCAAAAGGCCGCCCAATGGGATTTGGGGCATGTTCTGTAGTTCTAAAATAGGGCCCCCTAACTTCAAAAATTGAAGCACCCGTAAAAGGTAGCAAACAATAATTTCATTATTCATTGTTTTTTGATATCGATCAAATAGCAACTTGCTAATCTTTTTATAATCTAAATACTCCATTCTTTGTCTTTCTTTTTTTTGCATAACCATTGAGCTTTCATGCTTTTTACCACAATCCTCAAAATACAAGTTATTACAACATTTTTATGAAGTAAGATACCTTGTATTGATATTTTCGAAAATATATGGTAAGCTAAAATACGTATTTCAAACTCAAATAAGGTATTTTATGAAATGTGAGATTAATTTAAAATGAGCCATAAATCTAAAAAGGATTGGGGCTAAAATGAAAGTATTGTAAAGATAAGGGTTAAGTGATGATAGAAAGAAAAACAAAATCAAAAGTCGGGTCCGCAAACTTATGTTGTACACCATTGGTTATCTTTCCCAACAAAACCCACATCCAATTTTCCTCCATTAACACGTATATAGAAACTTTTATATCCATTAACGGGATTAAATACTTGAAAATAGTTGTGTGCTTGTACCGAAGTTTTAAACATTTGAGGCCCCTAAGAAATGGAGGCCTTGTGCGGTTGCCCATCTTGCACCTGCTCAAATCCAGGCCTTATTGTTTGAAAAAACTTATGATATGCATAGTTAGTGTTACATAATTTTGGTTGATAAAAAATAAATTTAAGGAGTTGGTGGTTATTGTACTATTAAATGACGTTTTATCATCTTAAAAACAATAAAATGCTATCTTTAAAAAAGCCTCCTTCAATTTTGGCCTTAGTTTTTGAGCGCTTACTTATCGTAGTATAAACCAGTTAGAATATTAATGTGTAATAGTTAGGATATAAGTTTAGGGGCTAGTTGTTGTTTAGCTCAAACTTAAAGAGGTTGGTAATTATTAGAAAATCTCCTAACCTCCTCAATTGTATATTCTTTGTTTACCAAAGATTAGGTTTCTCCCCCTCATTATATATAAATAGAGAAGAGAGGGTGAGGTTTATTTATACCTTCTTTTCTGCTCACGTTTAATAAATTTTTGAGTGTAAATATCTCGTTTTGTGTGTTGATGCCACTTTTTAAGAGATCATAACCTTTCGTCGAGGTCTTGTTGGAGTAGTTCTTGATTCGTGGTTCTGCTCTAGAAGTTTGTTAGATTTTCCAACAATTGGTATCAGTGCCTTATTCGAAAAGAATGAATCACACATCGTGAAGAGAGCCTAGATAAGAGAAATGACTAAACCCGATTTGGTCACGCCGTTTACTGCACCGTCGTGGGAGAACTAGCGCTCCTTGTACGTTAACCGTTGGATTTCTATGAAATTTGAATCATAGGTTGAATATACATAGATCTAGAATATCACTGGAGGGATCTTGCATCAAAGGAACCAAGAAGAAGATATCTTATGTCGAAGTTACTGATCTGGTTGGTGTCTTGTTTGTCGTTTTCAGTTATTGTTTGGCTATCATTGTTTAGAATACAAGGTTCAAGGTTTCTAGGTTTATGAGTCAAGATTACTTCGGCAACAAGGTTCTTGAACTTTTCTTGTAAAGAGGTGTTTCGATTCTCCTAGGGTTATAGGAAATCGTTTTATTTTTGTCACAATGTTTTTGGCGTTTCGGTTATGAGCTTCAAATGTGACAAGGTTTTGCAAGAGTTTCGACTTCAAGGTTTCGGCTTAAAAAAGGTTACTTGGTGGTGAAGTTTGATCGATTTCAGCAAAGGTGTCATCAAAGGGTTTTCTTTGATCGATTTTGTTTAAGTTTTTTTGGTTAGGGTTCTTTTATCATCAAGGATTTTGTCGACTAGTTTGTTACTTGGGTTTCAAGTTTCAGGTTTGCAAGGGTTTAATAAACAAAAGATTTACTTCAAAGGGTTTGTCGGGGTAGCTCTTAGGTAAGTGGATTTCTTGTTAGGGTTTTCTACAAGAGTTGAGTCGATTGAAGAGTGAATGAAAATCAATAATTTGAAGGGTTGCATACACGGTACTTGTTAGTCGATTTTGGGTGAGGTTTTTCACTAGGTTCAATTGATTTTACATAGGTTTACTGGATGTCAAAGGTTAAGTTTGACATTTTCATGTTTGGGGATATGGTTTACTTTATATATGGTTGGTATATGAATACTCTCAAAGTTCGGGTTCAACACAAACGTTGCATGGAGTTGAGTTTGAGGTGGAACCAAAAGAAGATCATGGATTTGAGGTTGAACCTCTAGGGAGTTGCGATTTGCGTGAAGCTTTATATGTTTTTCAGAATTAATATTTAATCTCCTATCAATTTGCACACGATAGGGACCAATGTTCAGTGCGAGAACCACTAATGTATGGAGGTGACAGTAATATGGTTACTTTAGGAATTGTTGTAGTGATAGAAGAATATGCACATGAGTTATTGATTTTCAGAGATGCAATTGCTTGTGAGGTAATTTCCAAGTGAATGGCTGTAATGAAAGTAGATATGGATACTTGGTCTAGTATGTGTATGCTCATGAATGGTTTCAGGCGAAGCAGTGACGACAATAACATAATTTACTGGAAGTATGCACTAGGTATGTTCATATATCGATGCCTATATATAGATTATATGGGGTTTACTTGTAAAAGCAAAGTTGAGATATGGGTTACTAAGTTTTTTAAATGAAGCAAAGGAAAATATACTTGGTATGAAGATCTTCAGTACTCAGAGTGGTAATACTCCGAGGGTGTCACGATTAAGGTTTTCCAACGAGATATCGGTTCAAATATTGTTGGGGGGACACTTTAAGCTTTCGTTGGAGGAGGGTCTGTCAGCGAATCGTGATGAAGAAAAGAAGAGTAATGGGTCATGTATATATGCAATTGAAAGTCATGAGAATCAAGTAGTCTGCACGAGATCTGACATAGCATCTACAGATGTGGATATGTTATATGGGTTTGATCGTGGATTACAGACAGACATACAGGTTTTTGTGGATTGTGACTACGCCATGGGTAGATCGATAATTGTCATGGTAAATCAATCACAAGGTACGCCTTTATGATACAGAAATGTGCGGTGAGCTCGGAAGCTATATTGCTGCACATGATTGTTTTGTCAACAATTGAGCGGAGTATATGACACTTACTGGAGAATTGAATGAGGATAGATGGCTAAAGGGACTCTCTACAGGATTTGAGCTAAGATTAGTAGCGGGTATTACTATTGGTGCCTTGACGTAGGCGGTCACCGGTCCGAGGTTCCGGCACTGGTTGAAGGTGTTGCGTACCAGGAAGGCTAACTATTACCACTAAGGTGGAAAATGTTAGAATATTAGTGTGTAATAATTAGAATATAAGTTTAGGGGACTAGTTGCAGTTTAGCTCACACTAAAAAAAAAAGGTTAGTCTTGTATTAGAAAATCTCTTAACCTCCTCAATTGTAGATTCCTTGTACACCAAGGATTAAGTTTCTCCCCCGTTATTCTTTATAAATAGAGGGGGTGATATTAATTTGTACCTTCTTTTCTCCTTCACGTTTGATAAACGTTTGAGTGTAATATCTCGTGTGTGTGTTGGTGCTATTCGACAATAAGGGATCATAATCCTTTATAGAGTTCTTGTTGGAGTAGTTCTTGATTCGTGGTTTCGCTCTAAAAACTATTTTATTGGATTTCTACCAAAACCTTTTGTGAGGCCGATAAAGCTAAAAAATATTTGGGATGTCGTCATTGGAAAAGGCCGCAATAATGTAGTTTATAAAGTATTAAAGTGGTTGACTTGACAGTTAATCTTCCTTCAAGTCAACCACTTTAATACTACATAAAATTCCGAACAGGACCACTTCAATTTCGATAAACATCTATAGCAAGCAATCAGGCCCATTAAAAGTCAACCACAACATATTTGTGAGCAGTCTATTTAGCACATCGTGGATACAAGTCTGTCGTAATTGTTACAACACAACTAGTCATGCTTTCTTGCTCATACTGTCTAACAAAACAAGCATTTTACTTGGATATTTCGAACCAAAATGTTCATATTTTGCAGGTAAGGGTTTCTAAGTACTTGTTCGTGTGATAAAAAGGGTATTCTATAGTCGTGTGTGGTTGAACACTGATATTTAGCATATCATATTAACCATGTAAGTTCATTTTCATTGTAGTGAAAAAAAATGATTGAAAGTGAAAAATATAAAAAATAAAAAATGTAGTAATTGATCTTATTTACATGACTTTTGATAAATGAAGTTCACCAATCGGTGGACAATCGGACATAACTAAATTTAATTGAATCCTGACGGGAGTTGGCAGAAAAATAGTTGGCGCAATACCAACCAACGTGTCAGCTGGTTTTGGTGGTGATAAAGTATAAACGGCCAAGTTTACATGAGTGCGCACTCCCCCTCCAGACACGTATTAATTTTTGTCTTATTTCGCTTTAATCACAAGTAAATCAAAATTACATAATTAAATACTCTTTGGTGCAGCGGTATCTGTAGTTTCTTGTAATTTGCAAATACAAATTTGACAATAATATCATATCATGATATAATATGTAGGAATATGCCTTTACAAATATCTTTCCTACCCAAACTAACATTCATTTTGTCAACTGAAATGGACTACAGAACTGAAAATGTCAAACATTTCATATAGGAAAGAAGGACTTGAATTCATATTACAGATCGATGTAAAAATTGTAAATGTAATACACAAAACATTACCAATGTAGAAGCAAACTAGGTTTCATGTCCCCCCGATCTTTGAAGATCAACCCATACCTTGAATTCTTCATTATTCGTGTTCTCACACTCAAGATGAGCAGAGACGCTTTACTTCAGACTAACACGAGCACGCAAACACCACAAACACAAAATGGTCCAAAGACTTCTCTATGCCAAGTTTTCGAATATATCTATAGTTTATAAAAGATGTACAAGACCGAGGTGAAGATGGGCACTACGAAGAGGATTATGATTGATAAGTAAAGGTTGTTGGCTAACAAAGTGAAAGAATGCAGAAACTGATGTGATGATGATGAACAACAAATTGGTGATTGGTGCCATTTTCTATTCTTGAGCGCTTCTCATCAACTCTATAGATAGTATTAAATATTAAATTATCAAAGATGTGGACAATGGAATTTACTATTAAAATGGATAAGCTTTTTGAAGTCATGATTATATCTTGATTTTGTTTTCATTCTTTCCCAGAGAAAAAAAAATAGTACATCCTTATCGTTAGAATTGTCAACCAACCGCAGTTACTTAATTTTACTTTTTACGATTAAAGAGGTCTTCAAGCCATGTCAAATAAGCATATATGTTGCATCTTCAGCCATATATAATAAAGAACGAACGATGTTCATAATCAAAATGAGCTGACTATAATCGTCACTGTACACATGTATCACAATTAAAATCTATAAACACATATATGTTAGATGTGATCAAACATTGACACATAACTGCTAAGAGCGTACATTTATACACAAAACAATAAAACATTGGTTTCAAAGCAAACCGATGAAGATCAACCTATACAAGATCAAAATGAGCCACCATACATGACAAAGAACATCTATCCAAATCTTTTTCAGATTGAGCTATAGACTCGATGTAGAGATCGTCAGAAAGGGTTAACAACACCAACATGAAGATAAGCATTACCAAGAGGACTATCTAACATGTAGAGGGTGTCGACGAGCAAATCAAAGATTGAAGATATCGAGTTGATGATGATAATTAAGAAAGTGGTGATTGGTACCATTGTTGTGAGTTTGATCAAGTGCGTAGTTGTGTTGTGTATGAGTATGGTGTTTTATTCATGATATAGATTATTTTGGATTTAGATTTGGTATGGGTTGCTTTGCTTTAACTCAAGCAAATGGAAAAGAATATATGGTTGTGTTTATTTTTATTTTAATACTTTGTAAGTTGGTGATCGAATAATGAAGACGTTGACATGGCTGCTTTCATGGTTGCATACTCACTTCCAACTACAGGTAAAACTATAACCGTTAAAGTGTCACTATGTCTCAAGTCTCAACGTAGTGACCCTTTTTGGCTCCTCGTTAATATCTCTATCGCCATATATACACTTTCTGTGTATATATTTGTTTCACTGTCAACAATAATTACAAAACTTGACATTGATGTCATAATCGTGATATATGAGAAAATATTGCAAACCACTTTTCAATTACCAAGAGCATTGTGATCGATAAGTGAAAGTTGTCGACAAACAAAGTGAAAGATTGTAGAAATTGATGTGATGATGATAAACAACAAGTTGGTGATCGGTGCCATTTTCACTTCTTGAGAGCTTCTTCAACTATTACTTTGGGTGTTATAATAAGCTTTTAATTACCTTTCCTTTACTTCTGCTTACATTTTTTTAAGGATGAAAAGTGACTAGTGGGGTTTGTTTTTCACTTAAAAAATTAGTTTTATAAGTTGGTGTTTTGGAATTTTCAAGATATGGACATTATGTATGTCTCCGGTAAGCTTCTTGCAATGGTGATTCCCATTTTGTTCTCATTCTTCTCAAAAGACAAAACATATACCATTGTATATTATGTTGAGGTTAACAAACATGATATACAATAATAACATCTATGACACCACAGAGTATATGTTGGAGTTATAGCTCCCAGAACAGGGTTAGATAATCAATTCAGCAGAAACAAGAAACAATTCAGCAGAAACAAATACCACTTGGTGGTTACCGGATATCACTTGGAATCGTGTGATCACTTTTCAAAGTAAACTATTCAATGCCCCCGGGTATCACGAATATCTACTTGGGATAAGACCAAATGCAGTTAGAGAATTAGGCACAATTCTATAACCCTTTCGCTTATAAGTGTTTAGTGCTTTCTGTGTGTCCATCATGCATAAACAGATATCCTATTTATAGGATAATACTCTTGGCTAATTCAATGGAATTATGAGTATTAATCGCCCATTAATAGCCTCATAATTATCCCCATTATAGCCGTTAGTGGTTACATGACCAATTAAACGTGGTCATTAAGCGGTTGAAACTGCCACTTGAATAGGTCAAAACCGTTACAAGCGTACTTTCATCAAGACTTTCATAGTGCTATCGGTGGTTACACCGCCCGGTGTAAACACTACTGATAAGACCACTTCGGTGGAAACACCACTTCGTGGAAACATTGATTCGAAGATCTTTGCCGATGGAAACACGATGTCGAGTGGTAACCACATCAGTACTTTCACCAAGCACTACCAATACAAACCACTACAAGAGTCGGGGTGTTCATGGACCTTATGGGTGTACACTCCGTACCTCCTAACCCATTACAAGGTGTGAACTATTCCCACAAGTGCACTAAATTTTTCTAACAATCCTCCCCAAATTTAGTTCACTTCCTTTGCATGAAAAACAAACATCAAGCAAAACATGTGCATAAATGAAAATGTCCTGAGGATTGAATTTCCATCTTAGTAATTACACGTTCAAATATTCGAGAATCCGGGTGTTCTAAGAATTGAACCCTTCAACCCATTTGAATACCTGAAGATAAATACACACAAGTTTTCAAACACTTACAGCTCCTGACACTATACAAGCCATGTGTCCATATCCAAATTAATAAATGTTGTAAAATCTAAAGTCCAAAGCTTCTGGCGGCAAAACTTCAACATTTACATAGGTGGTTCCTCTTTAGTCATGCTCCCGCCAAGCACTTTTTCAAAGAAAATTAACCATTAAGAAGTAAAGACTTCATCCTCCTTTCAGCAGGTTCGAAGCACAACCTTGGGATGTAAAATAAACATGTGCTCCATTCAATGAATGTTCAGCTTTCCACATTGAACTCAGCTCCCAAGTTTCCTCAGGAGGGAGTTTGGTGTCCTAGCATTCAATGACTAAGTTGGACTTAAACCCATCCCTTTAGCAGACTTTATAACCAAGTCCCTAGTCAGACCCTTCGTCAAAGTGATCGCTAAGTTCTGTTGAGATCTAACAAACTCTATAGATACCACCCCATTCATGATAAGCTCACGAATCATGCTATGTTTGACACCTAAGTGTCTAGACTTACCATTGTACATTTGGCTATAAGCCTTAGCCAATGTAGCCGCACTATCACATCGGATAGAAATAGGTGCTATAGGTTTAGGCCACAATGGAATCTCAAGAATCATGTTTTTCAACCATTCACTTCTTTGCAGCCGCTAGAGCCACAAATTCAGATTCCATTGTTGAACTGGTGATGCAAGTTTGCTTCTTGGATGCCTAAGAAATTGCACCTCCGCCAAGTAGGAATACCCGACCCTCGGTAGACGAGTTGTCTTGATTATTCTTGATCCAACTTGCATCAGTGTAACCTTCCAACACGATGGGTAACCATATATGAGAGACTATAATCCATAGTTCTAGGATTACTAGTATACACGCTCCAATTTTCCCTGCAAAACCAATATCGGGTCTCGTACAAGTCATGGCATACATCAGTGACCAATTACCCTAGAATACTCAAGTTGAGATACAGCCTTGCCATGATTAGGCATCGGCTTCTCACAAGTATCCATAGGAGTACTCATCGGACGGGTACAATCAAAGTAATTGAATTTCCTCAGCACCTTCTCAATATAATGAGACAGAGAGATAGAAATTCTATTACTTTCATGTTTAATCCTTATACCAAGGATAACATCAGCCTCCCCATGTCCTTCATGGAGAACCTTGATGACAAAAATTCCTTTGTCAAGTCAACCCGATTTTGGTCAGTGCCAAAGATCAACATGTCATCAACATATAGACAAATGATGACTCCTTTACCCGATTCATCAAATTTGCTATATACACATTTGTCAGCTTGGTTAAGAACATAACCACTAGACAAAACCACTTCATCAAATTTTTGATGCCATTGCTTAGGTGCCTGCTTTAGTCCATAAAGAGACTTAATCGGTTTACACACCTTGTTTTCATTGCCAGGCATGATGAAGCCCCGAGGTTGGTTCATATAAACCTCCTCTTCCAATTCACCATTCAAGAAAGCTGTCTTCACATCCATCCGATGAATAACAGATTGTGAATTGATGCCAAGGCAATCGCTATCTTATGGTAACGTCACGAGCCACGGGGCATAAGTATCAAAATAGTCTATTTCGACTTTTGTTTAAAGCCTTCAATGACTAGTCTAGCCTTGAACTTTTCAATAGTTCCATCTACCTTCATTTTCCTTTTGAAAATCCATTTGCAACCCAGAGGTTTGCAACCCGGTGGTAGATCAACCAACACCCAAGTGTTGTTGCCCATGATGGAATCCATCTCATCATTAATTGCTTCTTTCCAGAAAGCAATATCCTGGGACTTCATTGCTTCTTCAAATGTCTTTGGATCATCCTCAACAATGAAGCAATAGGAGTATTGGTCCGAGACCTCATCCTGGTGCCTTCAACTAAGTATAGTTGAAACTCAGTCCAAGTAACTTTGGAGTCGACCCTTTTGCTCTTCCCGAGCACGGGTTCAGTTGTTGAACCACAACCTCATCGAGGGACCACCGATGGTCCATCATCGAGGGACCTCGATACACCGGTCATCATGAGTTCCATTAGGAATCCTCTGACTTGGTCTAGGGACTGATGAGAATCTATTCTCATCAAAATCTGCATCCCTTGATTCAATTATTAAGTTAATTGAAACATATTCATTAGGTTCAATAACATAGAACCTAAAAGCCTTGGAATGCTAAGCATATCCAACAAAGATGCAATCAATGCCTCTTTCACCCAAAGTCTTTAGCTTTGGATCGTGAGAGTCTTACAATTTCCCACAACCCCGACACGAGATAGTTCAGGTTGGGTTTCCTTTTAGTCCCGAGTTCATAAGGGGTAACCTTGTTCCTTTTGTTGGGAACTCTATTTAATAAATAGCAAGTCATAACATAGCTTCACCCCGAACCCTTGACTCAGTCTGAATAGGACAACATGGAATTAACCATCTCCTTCAGACCTCGTTTTCCTTTGAAATACCATTTTGCTGAGGAGTTTAAAGGCATCGTTTCATGGATTATTCCAACAGACTGAAAGTCTGAGTATCCATGTACTCACCTCCCTATCAGTCCTTAATCTTTTGATCAAAGACCCAAGTTGTAATTCAACTTTAGTTTTAAACACTTTGAATTTATCTAATGCTTCATCCTTTGTATGTAACAAATAAACATAACAAAACCTAGAAGCATCATCAATAAATGTCACAAAGTACTTCTTATTCCCCAAAGAAGAGTGGCATGCAAATCACACAGGTCACTGTGAATTAGCTCCAAGACCTTAGTCTCATGACTAACACCCACGAAAAGGGTTTCTTGGTTATCTTGGTCAACATGCAAGTTTTACACTTTTCAGTGTCCATGTCATAAGCAGGGATTAAACTATCCTAGACATATCTTGCATTCTTTTATAGTGAACATGACCAAGTCTAGCATGCCAAAGGGTAGAATCAGTCCGATCATATGTGGTCACAAAAGCTGAAATAACAATGTCAGTGGTAATATTAAGCCTGAACATTTGATTACATAAATAACCAAAACCAATAAAAACACCACATTTAGAAAGAACAAATTTATCAGATTCAATAACTTGTTTATATCCATGATTATTCAAAACACTACTTGAAACCAAGTTTTTCCTTATATCGAGAACATGAATAACATTAAACAAAGTTACAATCTTTCCTGAACTAAACCTAAGATCTACACAACCACGACCATGCACCAAGGCTGTTGACTCATTTCCCATGAGAAGAATAGAACCATCATTCAATGACTCATAGGTCTTGAACCGCCTTCTATCTTTGCACACATGAACTTTGCACGAGTCAACCCACCACGCAACATCATCATCCTGCGCATAATAAGATTCAGATACATATGTAACATAATAAATCTGAAAAGACTTATTAAACATATTCTGACCTTTCAGTGAGTTGGTTGAACCACCACTCCCCGAACCATTAGTGCCTGATCCATTGGCTTTACCACCAACTTTAACACCCTTGCAGTCCCTTTTGATGTGACTAGTTTTGCCACATTTCCAACAAGTAGGTGTTGCCTTCTTGTTAGGATCTGCCCTTGTGTTATCATGAAATTTGCGTTTGCCTTTGTTGTCATTGTACCTAGTGGAGTTGTTATGCTCCACCATATTGACAACAGATGGTCCAGTAGCATTGCTACTCTTTGGCTTGTCATTATCCTGCACCTTGAGAGATTCCTCATTGCGCAGATGACTGCCAACTCAACAAGTTAGTTAACTCCTTCATATGTTTCAAGGTATGGTTGAAATCTTTCCATGAAGGAGGGAGTTTGTCAATGACACACGAGACTTTGATAGCCTCATCCATGTTCATTTGGTGTTGTGTAAACCTTCCAAGTATTCCAAGAAGTTCATTGTATTGTTCCATAACCGGTCTTGAATCAGTCATTTTGTAATTTGTGAAATTACTAACAAGGAACTTCTTACTTGATGCATCCTCAACCATATATTTGGCATCCAAGGAATCCCACAGTTCTTTGGAAGATTCAAAGTTCTGATAAAGATCAAACAAAGAATCGACATACCATTGAGAATAAGACCTCTGCATATGTAGTCATCATTCTCCCCTTTGCTCCTCCTCTGATCGCTCCACAGTAGCATCATCCCCATCATCGAGAATTGGGTAGTCACACATAAACCACACTCATGCTTGACACAAGAAATGCATCTTCTTCGCCACCTCCTAAAGTCCACCCCTTCAAACTTGTCCAGCTTAGCAAAGTTTTAAGCCATATGTTTCATTGCAGCAGCAGCCATTGATTATCACAAAATAGTTTACTTTGATTGGTGGAGTTATAGCTCCTAGAACAGGGTTAGATAATCAATTCAGCAGAAACAAGCAACAATTCAGCAGAAACAAATACCACTTGGTGGTTACCGGATATCACTTGGAATCGTGTGATCACTTTCCAAAGTAAACTATTCAACCCTAATGCCTGGGTATCACGAATATCTACTTGGGATAAGACCAAATGCAGTTAGAGAATTAGGCACAATTCTATAACTCTTTCGCTTATAAGTGTTTAGTGCTTTCTGTGTGTCCATCATGCATAAACAAATATCCTATTTATAAGATAATACTCTTGGCTAATTCAATGGAATTATGAGTATTAATCGGCCAATTAATAGCCTCATAATTATCCCCATTATAGCCGTTAGTGGTTACATGACCAATTAAACGTGGTCATTAAGCAGTTGAAACTGCCACTTGAATAGGTCAAAACCGTTACAAGCAGTACTTTCATTAGTACTTTCATAGTGCTATCGGTGGTTACACTGCCATTATAAACACTACTTCATAAAGACCACTTCAGTGGAAACACCACTTCCAGTGGAAACACGATTCATGGAAGAGCGCCCGCTGGAAACACCGATAATCAGTGGTAACCACAACAATACTTTCACCAAGCACTACCAATACAAACCACTACAAGAGTCAGGGTGTTCATGGACCTTATGGGTGTACACTCCGTACCTCCTAACCCATTACAAGGTGTGAACTATTCCCACAAGTGCACTAAATTTTTCTAACAATATAGCGGAAGACTTACATATAACAACAATTAATTAAGCAAAATATAAAAGCATAACATACCTCTTGCAATTGGTTTGATCTCTTCAACAAAGATGACAAAAGTAGTTTAATGAGTTATCCCTTAACTTTTTACAACTCAAACCAATATGATGTAAAAATAGTGTCTTATCACCACGTTTTTGTACACACGAATTAACCAAAAATCAAGTGATTGCTAGATCAAACACAAACCAAAACACTTTTGTGAATAGGGGCGGCCAACAATGCAAGAGAGGAGAGAATGAGAGAGATCTAGGGTTAATTAGGTGCACACAAGTTAACCTAAAACATTAACCCTAAGCCTTGCTTATATAGTGAGAAAGAAACTTCGAGAAAAAGTTAGGGTTTGAGTTAGAAAACCCTCCCCTTGGCCGGTCACATTAACATAAAAAAGGGGACACCCAAATATTTTCCATTTTTAAGTTATTCTCAATATATTCTCTCTTTTTTACATTTAACAGTCGTTAGTCATTTCCGTTAAATACTTAACGATCGTTAGTTGGGTTTTGTGTAATAATTAATCGTAAACATTATACATTAATTATTTAACTTCATTATCACTCGCTAATGTGTGCAATCCCGTGATTACGAGTTCGAATCCAGACATGCACGGATTTATAAATATATACATATTCCAACAGCTCCCACTTGGATATGTTTACAAAACGTGTAATGACATTGGTTAGCGTCTAGCAACACGCCAATGCCCCCGGTACAACTCGTGTATGGTTTTCTGGAGAAAAAACGTTTTGATGATTCATCATCATATTCATCCTTTTGTTTCTATTACCATGTTAAAAAGAATATGGATCTTACTCATTTCTTATTAACTGTTCTGTTTCTCGTTTTATACGATTGATCAATATTACCAATTCTTCTGAACGTACTCCAGAAGACCTTGGGCATGACCATGCAAACATCTTGACAAACCCTACGAGGGGTCCAGCAATATTATACTTCAAAACAAATTTGAAGGAAACAAATCCTGTTTTGACTACAAGCAGAACTCATAAATGTTGCAACACTTATGAAAACAACCCTTATAACTACCAGTTACGTATAGCGTTAGATTGCTTCACATAAATTGTTAAATCCAAAAACCGGACTCAACTAGAGTATGAGTAACATTGATTGATTGAATGCACAGCGGAATAATAAGAACACAATCAAAGTTACCAACAAGGTTTTTCTTATTTAAAAAAAAAAAACTACTACAACTATTACTAATCTACACACACTATACTCGTGTGTCTAGACTCTCATTAGAAGATGAATATTATGAAATGAAAGAGATGAAGGAAATGGATCTATTCCATGTTTTTCTTTTCAGTCAAGTGTCTAATACAAAAGACCTAATTTCCTTTTATAGACAAGGAACACTATTCCCTTTCTTGGGAAAAGTACAAGCATGCAAATAAATAAATGTAAAACCCATACACATGCTCATGCTCACCTTGGGCAGTACAATAATAATTATGGGTAAACTCTACACATGCTCATGCTAACCTCGAGCAGTACAATAATAAAGATGGGCTAACATGTAAAAAGTAAAGTCCATGCAGATCCTAGTCAGCTTCCACTCCTTCAGCAGAAACACGCACGGCTTTACCACTTCAGCAGAATCCTTTAGAGAAATATAACTTCAGCGGAAACCACTTGTTCTTCAGCGGAAACCATCAGCGGAAACCAATATAACTTCAGCGGAAACCAAGTCTTCAGCGGAAACCATCAATAGCTATTGTTAGGAACTTCAAAAATTCCCAACACTACAGAACATGCTCTCATGGCTTTCTCTGATCCCGAGGTACAAAATTTTGAAAGTTGCTCTAAAACTTGTAGGGCTTCTAGAGAATGTGAAAGGCTTAATGAATTATATTCAAATGAAAGAACATAGTTGTATGCTGCTAATTATACTGTGTCAAACCTTAGATGAGGCATATCAGTATTAGAGAAACAACTAGAGCATTATAGAGAAAATGAGTCAAAATATAATGATGATATGATTGTTCTTAGGAGAGAGATAGATCATAAGACTGCATTGAATGAGGCATTAAAAGAAGAGCTTGAAAAACTTAAAAAGATAAATGAGAATGTAAATTTGTCAGTTGACACAATGTAAGTCAATTGATAAAATTTGGAATGCTCAAATTATTAGTAAAGTCAAGTCTGGTATGAGATATAATACATCTCCTCCACCACTAAGAGGTGTTCCATCACCTCCAGGCATAGATTTAGCTCATACAGGCCTAGAAGAGTTTCAGGATCTTAAACGTAAATATGGTCCTCTCAAGTTTGTGAAAACTAAGGAAGAGGTTAAGCTTGAATCTGATGTTTTTGAAAGTGCTAGTGACTCATCTGTTGTTGATGAGAGTGTTAAAAAGAATGAAGAGGCTTCTATCCCAAAAGTTGTAAATACTATTACAGAGCAACCTAGGAAACAAGTTAATAAACCTAGATCACCTGTAAGGTATGTTGAGATGTATAGGAATAAGCCATCAGCTCCTAGGGGTAACCAAAGGAGTTGGAATCATGTTAAATCTCAACAACTAGGTAGTGATTTTGTGATGAACAATAAAGCATGTTATATTTGTGGTAGCTTTGAACTTGTACTTGCTAATTGTGACTATCATTTTGGGAGAAGGGGAGTACATGGGAATAAAAGGGTGGATTCAAACAAGTTTCAAAACAATACACACCCTAATCCATACAGCAAAATGGTACCAAGAGCAGTTCAACTAAGAAGTGGTCTTAAAACTTTTGCCATCTGCAAAAACGGTAACATCGCCTGCTCACCCTAAATCACCTGTTACAAGTGCAAAATCCAAAACAACTTTTGCAAAATCTGCACAAACAGGAAAAAGGTCTTTTAATAATAAAAGAGTTCAATATAACCAACAGTGGGTACCAAAAACTAAACCAGCAGTTACCACTGCTCAGTCAAAATTTCCCACTGCAAGGGTTGTAAACAAGACCAAGGGGAATATGGGAAATGCTGTGAAGGCCTTAGCACGTTGGAAATGGAAACCAAAAGGAACTACCTCTACAACTAATCCCAATGGTGTATCAATGACCTTTGATAGATTTAACTATATTGATACACGAGGCAGATCCAAGTCAATCATGGCTTGGGTCTCCAAAGGAAACTAACTCCTTTCTTATATGTGCAGGAACATCCAAGGACAAAAAGATCAGATCAAGGCTACACAGACAGTGGGTGTTCAAGGCACATGACTGGCAACAAGTCCTATCTCTCAAATTTTGAACCTTATGATGGACAGTATGTCAGCTTTGGAGGTGGAGTTAATGGAAAAGTTACTGGTAAAGGGGTCATTCATAACTGGCAAACATCGCAGATCTTTTTGCAAATCTAAGGTGTTATATGCTACAACCAGTATGATGCAAGGAATTTAAAGCAAAAGACATGGATTTTTATTATTATTAAACAAATCTGCACACTAAGTGCAGAGGATACATCCATGAATTACATACAACCAGCATCATTACATGAAAATAAAACAGAAAACATCATTAAGCTACCAACTGATGACACAAACTTCACATCCTACACCAACCCTACTCCAACCTAACCACCAACTATCACCTAAGGCTTCTTAGGAAAGGCCCACTCTGGCATCACTTTAGGCGCCATTCGCCTATCAATCACCCTATTCACCTTAGGGGATGCTAGTCCAATCACTTTTCCTCTAACAGGTGGTGAAGATGATGAAGGACCCTCTGGTGGTGGTGCTGTCAACAATGGTTGAGAAAGTGGTGCTTGCAGCTCTCCTGGTGGAAGGATTGTAGCAAGGGGAGGAACTACAAGGACTCTAAAAGCTGTTTCATCATCAGACTCTTTATAAGGAGACACATATGAACTAATGTCTGAGTCGTCCTCTTTGATGATGGCATCCTGTGGCATTGGTTGGAGTGATGATGGACCAGCAACTGAAGGGTTAGTGCTCATGGCCAAATGAGTTCTTTTTCTTGAAGCAACCTCTTCATACTCTTATTTTTCAACTCTCCCTGGGTTGTTCAACACAAAATCATCCCAAGCACTATCTGAAAATGAGTTGTCAGAAG
Organism: Chrysanthemum makinoi; assembly: GCA_910596185.1. Classification (NCBI taxonomy): domain Eukaryota; kingdom Viridiplantae; phylum Streptophyta; class Magnoliopsida; order Asterales; family Asteraceae; genus Chrysanthemum; species Chrysanthemum makinoi. The sequence goes on along the minus strand of OU343218.1, from coordinate 196,090,484 downwards.
AGAGATTGATCGGGTTTGAATGACTCATGGTGATGTTGGAGAAAAGTAAGTCTTTGAGAGAGAAATTTTTGACGTGTGTGAGATATGGATAGTTTGTGAGTTATTGGTTCTTAAATAAAAGTTAAGTTGGATTCAGTAAAGTTAATTAGGGAAAGATATAACTTGTTGAAGAGTTAATGAAGTCTTTGACTTTGGTGGCCAGATTAATGTTGTTGATTGGGTGGTTTAGTACTGGTCTAACCACTGCCAGCAAACTCTTTGTATCTACTTCTAGTTATTTTCTAACCACTGCTAACCTTAACAATGCTTTCAGTGTTTGGTTTCTGTTTGTGATATGCAGGATTATTTGTCTACATTCGTATTGCTGTTTAGTGCTTGTATTTTTAGTTGTCCACTATCTTTTATACAGAGAATATGGCTAACAGTGGAAATCAAAATAAAAGCAGTGGTAAAAGTTACTATCACATTAGAATAAGTAAAACAAAGAAACTTCATTTCAAGAAGGAGTTTATTACATTCAAGAAGAGAGTGCTAAAAAAAAAACCACTATTAAAACACAAAGTTTAAAACCTAAAACATCCTACATAAGCTACTCCATTGGCTTCTTGCCCTTGCCCTGATAGTTGTCCTCTTCCTTTTGTTCTCAAAGGTTGACTGCATTCTTGGACAAGCAAGACCAAGAACTTGTGGAGGAGGCCTTGGTATTCTTGCAGGTTTTTCTAGTATGGAGATTTTCTTCATGTTGGAGATAGCTGTTCCCAAAGCCTCTGACAGAGCATTTGTCAACTTCTTGGACAAGGCATAAGTTTCATCCTCATCATCATCATCTGATGAGCTCGAGTAGAACTCAAGAGAAGGTGCACGCTTGGCAACAGGCTTCACAGTCTCCTTAGTTGGATTTTTGGAAGAAGAGCTAGTGGAATAGCATGGAATGTATTCACATTCTGATATCTCTGTGTCAGAGGAGGAATCTGAAGAGATGTCAATGATGTCTGGACGATTGCTCATAGTGATGTTTAGGGTTATTGTGCAAGGTCGAATGGGTTTTGATACAGATTATGCATAACCAAGTCTCTGTATATAGGCAAAGTCAATCAAGAGGTTTAATTAAAAGAGATATTTACTTTTACTTATTTTGGTAAGTTGAAAAGTAATATATAGATATCATTGGATTGACTTTGGGACAATATTGTATCTTTGTTTAAAACAAGTCGGTTATGCATATTCTTTGTACTATACTAACACTTGCAGGTACATAACCAAGCAAAGATGGGAGTTGATCATAAAAGGTGTGTAATTGAGACACACAACAAATGGTTATTGATTCACCATGTCTAATCCACATAAGAATCAACTAGTCCAGAGCAAACGGCTACTGGTAAAGACTCATCAAATCCGTTTATGGTTGATAGTTTACCAAAAACTATATGGTTATCAACTCACCATATTCTTTATGATTAAGAGTTGGCTAGTCCATAGCAAGCGGCTCATGGTAAAGACATATCAAATCCGTTGATAGCTGGTAGTTTGCTAAAAACTATGATAAGAGCAGTCCAATTTTCATATGTTTTTCTTTACCACTGCTCTTTGAAAATTTTTGTGAAAAATTACCACTGCTAGTTCACAGTTTCCACTGACAGTGTTATTTTTACCACTGTTGATCCAGCCGTTACAACTGTTGTGTCAGTAACAAATTTTTTACTAGCCGTTGAGAGTTATTTGCTTTCCATATATATATATATATATATATAGGGTAAATTTTTAGAAGATTATCTACTTTCCTAATTGAACTTTATCTTCTTAAGATAAATCTTTTCTATAGATAATCTTTCTTGCACAAAAGTCTTAAACCCTACCACTATATATCTTTCTCTTTCAATTGGCTAGTTATTTATTCAATTCTTACTGACATAATAAATTTTTCATCAAAAGATATTATGGCACCAATCAAATTTGCAGATGAGCACAACCAAGTGGCCTATTTGGAAAAGTCAAACGAGAAGAGTGGCCCTGTTTTTCATCAGATTGTAGACTTTCTTAATACTACCCATATAAGGTATGCTTTACTTCTCAATCCCACAATCTCTATCTCTCAAATCAAACAGTTTTGGACTTCTGTTCAGTCCATAACCATTGAGAATAGAGATACACATGAAACAGTGGATGCTCTTAGAGCCACTATGGACGAGGTAACTATTGATGTTCTTGAGGCATCCTGAGGAGAATTCTCCAATTGGATGATCTCAATGGTATCATCTCATTACCTATGCCAGAAATTCATACACATCTATCATCCATGGGGTATGATACCACTGATAAAAAGGTTACTTTCAAAAAGAGTGGTTTCTGTCCCTACTAGAGATTTTTAATACATACTCTCTTACATTGTCTCAGTCCAAAGAAAACATCTTATGAGCAATTCAGTTCTACACTGGCTTACCCTTTGATTTGTCTAGCCACTGATAAGGTTTTTAATTGGTCAAAATATATTTTTACAAGTATGACTGGCAATGTAAAGAGTTATACAAAATTTTTGATGTATCCAATGTTTGTGCAAGCAGTGCTAAATGAATTTCAACAGCAACCCCATACAAGAGTTTATAAAATCCGTTGCCTTAAGCCTAAATTTTTTCATAACATGAATAAAGATGGCAATATGGTTGTTACACATCTCTTTCCTCAAATGCTTGCAAAGATTTCACACGTACAAAATACACCCACAATCACTGTTCCAAACATTGATTACACTCCACCAGTTACTCACACCTATGAGAGAAGGAAAAAACAGCCAACTCCTCCAATTACAACACATCATGTTTCTGAATCTTTTGGTTTAGGAACAAGCAGTGGTGGTTCTAGGCTCCAATCTAGTCCAACTAGAGTGGACTCTTAGCCAATGCCCTATGATTCACCTCTCCCAACATGTTACACAGTTGGAAGTGTTGAGGGCTGTGGGCAACCTATGGAATTGATGGAACTTTGTACCAAACTACAAAAGCAGGTTGAATCTCTGGAACAAGACTTGGCACAAGTAAAGGAGCAACATGCCAAGGATGTCACACTTTTGAAAGAAGAGATTCAGACCTTGAAGGAAGAGTTGCAGGGGTTAAAGCAAAGGAGAACTGCAAAGATTGTGCTATCATCTCCATCCTCACCTCATAATGGTGACTCAGAAGGTTTTGAATTCTCCCAAACAGGGGAGGAAAACAGGTGCTGAAACTAAGGGGAGGAAGCTAGATTTTGGAGATGAAGGTGTTTCAAGTAAAGGATGCTTGAGGAAGAGCATTACTTTCGAAATTTTCTTGACAACTAGAGCAATAAATTTTAGTACTAACCACTGATTTCATTACCACTGCAGAAGAAATTACCACTGTTGATCAAACTATTACCACTGCAGAGGAAGAAATCAAGAAGAAGAAAGGTAAAGCAGTTATGCAGAGTGAAGAGCAACCAGGAAGGAAGATTTCAAAGAGTGAACAAGCTCAGATTGCTCATGATGAAGAAGTTGCTAGAAAGATCAAAGAAGATGAAGTTGCAAAATTTATGAAGGCTAAGAGGCTGGGTAGATTGGAAATCACTGATCCAATGGATGTTAATCCAATTTCCACTGTTCCACCTACAGTATTTAGAGAAAATACTCCAGAGTTTTCATATGTGCCTACAGAAGAAGATATTGATTTCTTGATTGCTAATGATCCAGTAGTCAAGAAAAAGGCAATTGACCTAGTAGCAGATAAATCTTTAACTGAAGAACAAAGAACTGCTCAGTTGAAAGATTTCATTCAAATGAAGAATGATCAAGCACTTCAAGAAGCAATTGGTTCAGTCAAGAAGGGTCAAAGGAAACCAAGACAACCAACCAAGGTGCAGGTTATTTCACTAATGAAAGATTATTGTTTCAAAGTTGGTGGCTGGAAAAGACATCAGTTCAAAGGAATGCCTGATGATAAAGTTGAAGGTATCTACTACAGAGTTCAAAGGCAAGACAAGGATTTTATTCCAATGGACTCTGAAGAAGAAGTAAGAAGATATCCTAATTTGAAGAGAAAGGCAAAAGATAGTGAATCTCAGACATCCAAGAAGACAAAATTTGCTGAAGAACAAGAAGTTCAAGCAGATAAATTCACTGAAGAACAGCTGACTGATATGATTTTGATTGAAGAAGAAGACTTTTATCCTGACCCACTGCAAGTCAGACATCCTATTATTGATTGGGAAGTTTATACTGCTAGCAATTTTGCTCCAACTCGGAAGATTACAAGGCTAGGTGGTGAAACTTCATCATTCATTATGTTTGAAGATCTTATCAAAGCATTAGACAGACATGGTCTTGATACTTTGTGGAGATTAGTTCAAGAAAGGTTTGATGCTGAAAATCTTAAAGACATAAAAGAAATGCAGTTATGGGTTAATTTAAGAAGGCTTTATGAACCTGATGTTAATGATGATTTCTGGAAGTTTGCATGTTCATGTCCTGGTACTAAATGGTATTATTATGATTCATGTGAAGTTCATCATGTTTCTACAGCAGATGGAGTAGATGCATTCATGTTTGCTGAAAAAGAATATCCACTCAGAGCTGGAACTCTTACTGTGATGCTGTGTACAACAATCAAAGTTCATGAAGACAATGAGAAGATCATAGCTTTTCTACTTAGGCTTCAAGATCAATGTTCAAGAGCTATTCAGGATTTAAGAAGAAAGTGAAGTGTTCAAGAACTCAAAATATCACTGACACAAGGTGTGTGTCCAGATCCATTAGAAGGTGTTGTATCTTCATGATCATCTTCAAGATTATATACTCTCCCACTGAGTTCTTGAGATATGAGATTCCTTTCAAGGAAGTCTCAATACCTAGCCACAATGACTTTGTTCTTAAGTGGGTAGTAGTAACCCATAATTTCCTTAGGGTATCCTACAAAGATACACTTAACAGATCTTGGTTGGAGCTTATCTGGTGAGTCACGTTTAACATACGCCTTGCAACCCCAGACCTTTAAGTAAGAAAAGTTAGGAGCTTTTCCTCTCCATATTTCATATGGAGTCTTAACAACCTTCTTAGTTGGAACCATATTCAAAATGCGAATAGCAGTTTCAAGGGCATAATCCCAAAAAGTTAAAGGAAGAGTTGTAAGATTAAACATCGATCATACCATGTCTAGTAAAGTATGATTTCTTCTTTCAGATACACCATATTGTTGTGGAATATAAGGAGATATGAGCTGCTGGACAATTCTACACTCAGCTAAGTAAGCTTTGAACTCTTGGCTTATATATTCACCACCTCTATCGGATCGAAGAGCTTTAATCTTCTTACCGAGTTGTAATTCTACTTCACTTTGGAAAACCTTAAATGTTTCAAAGAATTCATTTTTATGTTTAAGTAAATAAACATAACCATAACGACTGAAATCATCAGTAAAGGTTAAGAAGTAGGTAGCACCACGTTTTGACACATTGATAACGCTCAGATTGTACATGTTTTCAGTAGCGTTATGTGTGCTTTTTTATATGTTATTTGGTTATATTTATATGAGTTTAGTACTTAATCGCATCAAAAGATGTTTGTCTAGTATTTATAACCAAGTACAGGGAAACATAAGGAAAAGTAAAAGAATATTCAATAAAAGGAAGATTCCTGTTTCAGTGAAGCATGTCAAGCACAAATCAGCATCTCAAGTACCATAGAAGACCAGGATGATTGAAGAACCAAGCTCTACAAGCCAGAATCAAGAAAAGGTCGATTTTCCGCCACTCAGGAAGACCAGCTGAATCGGTTGCACCTGCAACCGGATCGGCTGGATTATGGTCAAAAATTGCTCATGAAGTCGGTCCAACCGATCGGTTGCCACCCGCAACCGATTCGGTTGGAGTATTGCTAGAAGACCAACCGGATCGGTTGGTCATGCGACCGTTCCGGTTGGAAGACCTGTTCCTGCCAAATATTCATCATTAAGCTTCCCCATTGTATCCAAATGATTCTAGGATCTTCTCTTGGTGTATTCTAGCCCCTTCCTAACTCCTTGGAGGCCAAGTTCAGTAATTAATACCCTAGGCCTTGGAACTAGTATAAATAGAGATCTCTTGTGAGCATATTGTTAAATCCAAAAACCGGACTCAACTAGAGTATGAGTAACATTGATTGATTGAATGCACAGCGGAATAATAAGAACACAATCAAAGTTACCAACAAGGTTTTTCTTATTTAAAAAAAAAAACTACTACAACTATTACTAATCTACACACACTATACTCGTGTGTCTAGACTCTCATTAGAAGATGAATATTATGAAATGAAAGAGATGAAGGAAATGGATCTATTCCATGTTTTTCTTTTCAGTCAAGTGTCTAATACAAAAGACCTAATTTCCTTTTATAGACAAGGAACACTATTCCCTTTCTTGGGAAAAGTACAAGCATGCAAATAAATAAATGTAAAACCCATACACATGCTCATGCTCACCTTGGGCAGTACAATAATAATTATGGGTAAACTCTACACATGCTCATGCTAACCTCGAGCAGTACAATAATAAAGATGGGCTAACATGTAAAAAGTAAAGTACATGCAGATCCTAGTCAGCTTCCACTCCTTCAGCAGAAACACGCACGGCTTTACCACTTCAGCAGAATCCTTTAGAGAATATAACTTCACGGAAACCACTTGTTCTTCAGCGGAAACCATCAGCGGAAACCAATATAACTTCAGCGGAAACCAAGTCTTCAGCGGAAACCATCAATAGCTATTGTTAGGAACTTCAAAAATTCCCAACATGTAGCAATAAAAGCACCATCTGATGGTTGTTCTTCTTGTCCATCAGCCATGAAACTCCAATCATAGCTCACACCATCAATTGCCAACATTGCCTTTGGTTCTTCCACAATTGGTTCTTTCTTTTGCTTGTACCAAGTAGACATGTTGTCCTGCTTCTTTGGTCTTCTGCATTCTCTAGCAAAATGTCCCAACTTGTGACAGTTGAAACACTCCACTTTCCTTTTATCGAACCCTGCAGTTTCACTACCATTGATGTGAATTGGCTTGCCATTCTTCTTGTAGAATTTCCTAGCCCTCATTCTAAGAAGAGCTATCTACCATTTTATGTCCATCTCCTCCAAGTCATCTTCATCAATTTGCTCTATGTCTTTATGAGTCAATATAGAGCCATTAACTTGAGTGGAGATAAAAGCATAAAAGGTAGGATCTCCAAAACCAGCAACCTTCTTCTTTGAA
>OU343218.1:196001087-196083153 GCA_910596185.1 Chrysanthemum makinoi | reverse complement strand
AAAACCTCCCTAATCACCTCCTCTTTGACTATAATTCATTCTCATCAACAACACCCTAATTTCTATCCTTAATCAAAATTGATGAATGTAGGCTTTAAGAATGATAGGTTGTACGCTACAAAGATAGTGAATTGTAGTGTGTTTGATAAAATCAATCCTCTCATGGAACCCTTTTGTATGATTGTTCTTGATTAGGTAACGAACGAGGTTGTGGGTGGTGGAATATTCTTCGGCATTGTGTGATTTGGATGTAAAAGACGTATTGTGTGTAATTATCATTGGGAGTGGTTGGGTTTGTGTAAAGCCAATTTCAAGTGTTAAAGATCAATTATTTGAAGATTTGGGGATTATATACTTTATGACCAAGATGTTACATAGCGCCTCGAGTTCCATTTTCATTAATAATTAACTAGCAGCTTGTTAGAAAGATACTAGCAGTGGGTTGCCCACATCCAAATGGTTAGAAATATACTAGTCGCTGGGTTGCCCACATCAGCCCGTACAGAATATACTATCGGGTTTCCCACAACCGCAGTTGCTTACACAATGCCCAATGGGTTTCCATTTTCATGAAACGTGACTAGTTAGCTGGGTTCCACTTCCAAATATGGTAGAAAGATACTAGCGCTGGGGTTGCCCACAACCGGCAGTTGCTTATACTAAGTGCTAAACACCACCAAATAGTCAATGACTTCATTTACTACACAACAACTCACACCTTCTAACATTTAACTCGCATTTTTAACTCTATTTAATAACATATCACCCATAAACCACACATATCTCTTTTGTATTCCCAAAAATTCCTTCTCTAAAAGTTTTTCTTTCATTAACTATTTAAAACATTTTAGGCAACATAAGTGGCTCACTAAAACATCCACCGGAAATCTCTTGATTCTATTCTTCTAATAGTTCATCCTCAAACAATACTTGGGAGACCTATTTTCCTCCAAGAAAAACATCCTAACCTTTATGAGGACAAACCCCCTCGCTCGTTGTACCCTCTTCCATCCAACCAAACCACTCACAGCTCCACCCTCTTGAAGCACTTGCAGCTCCACCACAACCATGGTCCATCCTCATCACACCCCCAAAAGAGAGTGGGGACTTGCTTGCCCAACAAGCAAGGGCTGTTATCGGGGACAAGGAGTTCAAGAGAAGATGTCAAAGACAATATAGCAAAGAGCCATAGATGGTTTAGGTTGTTATGTTGATGTAGTAGTCTTTTGATAGTAGTCCTTAGTGGTTGATTGTTGATGTACTTATTAGATGGTTGTATGAATGGGAAGCATCTAGCAATCAACTTTGATGCGTTTATTAATTAATGAATAATTTGTATATAGCCGGAAACAAACATGCAAGTCCGGAGATCTGAAAGTGAAATATATGAAGTTTAAAGATGTCAATTACATCTTTTTTGAAACTAAGATTACGTTTAGGAAACAAACATACAAGCCATCAGCAGTGATAATCTAAGTTTAACTAAATTTATCCTTCATTTTGACCGCTCGCCAGTAAGATCCTAGTTGGCTTCCAAGGTGACCTTATTCTATCTACGTAACCTCCTCGGTTCCCTGCCTGTCCGATTCTTCTCTTCCATTTCTCTTTCAAACCTATCTTGTTCGGCTAGTACTTCAATTAGTGCTTCATATTCATGTCGCCAAGAATCAACTTCTCACCATCCACATTTCCATTTATTTTGTTGTGCTCATCTTTATTCTTGTCACCGCTTCGACCGCCAATTTCCGCCTACATCCACCTTAGATCTTTTGTTAAGTTGTTCTCTAAATATTTGATTAAGCACGCCATCACATGGTCTTTCTACTTCAAAAGACAAACTTACGACAATCCCTATTATATATGTAAAAAATATATAAATTTAAAAACCAAGGATCATAAATATATTGCTAAAACTATTTATAGTATACTAACATAAGTATACTAACAAAAGTAATGATTTTTACCGTTAGACATTACTAGAAATATGAAATTGAGATTACTCAAACAATCTATATGTAGTTGGGATAAGTTATTAGTTTCATCCAGTCAAGGCCCAAGCTTAGGCAACTTAATTAATTTTTCATATAACACAAATAAATGTGTATCTTAGTAAATCTTAGGCGCAAGGCAAGTACAACATTAATAATAAACAATCACAAAGGGTGGTTCATACTTCATACACTCATTAAAGTGTATCTTTGATGATACACTAATTTCGGGAAACCTTAGAAAGTTGACATTGTTGGGCAACCTAAGTAAATGCACAAGTACAAAGGATTTGCACTTGGTTTAGTTGTTAGAGTTTATCAGAACACCAAGAATTATTTCCACCTAAATTGCTCAAAACACAACCATGGACTACGATGACAATTTAAGTTTAAGGTTTATTTAATGCATCCATCATCTAAAACATGTAAAACTACCTAAAAATATCACTTTCAATAAACTAGTGGCGTATGTGAAGAAAAGGGTTGACGGTGTCAAAGACACACAAAATGCTAAAGTGAGGTTATCTTACAAAGATGGTTCCATGGAATTGGACATTGTTGATGATGATGACGCCCAATTCTTCGCTCATGAAGTATGTTGTAAGAATGTGCAAACTCGTGCTCGCTCATTTCAATAAAAGAACCACCACCTTCAAAGGTAAATCATCATCCTCTAATCATTTATCATTTATCCAAATATTCCAATATTTCACAAAGATGGTTATCATGACACCTCAAAGGTTGAAGAATACTCTTTTCACCAACCTGATCATTCACTTCCTCTGTCGCAAAGAAACTCGTTTAAAAATATGCCCATGCCACCAACCGCACCACAACCGTAATTAAAAACACGATTCCCGTAAAACGATGCTTTTCAAACATAAAGAATTTTATAATAAAGCAGAATGCATGTTTGCTATTGGAAATAAATCATTAGTTGAGCGTTTTGAATACAAAGTTATTAAATCCAACCCACGGTACCGTATGTAAATGTATAATGAAGGCCTCATGGAACATATACACCAGTAAAAAAAACTGGATAGCACATTCTTTGTATCTAGCATCAACGATGTCCACACATGTTCAAGAACTGAATTACATCCTAATCATCGCATCTGACAATGAAATTACTTAGTCAGTTGCTAATCGAAAAATTGAAAGATAATCGGAGGGTATATACCGGAAAGGACATACAAAGAGATATGATTCTTGAATGGAAAGTAAACATTTCTTACAAACGAGCCGGGAGGTAGGAATGGCATTTGAGGTGTTGAACGGTAAACATGAAGAATCGTTGAGCAGCTTAGCTTTATATTGTCATAACGTAAAGCTAAAACGAGGGGACTAACATCACGCCATACGATCATGCCGAAGATTTAAGATGGTTTTTGTAGCATTTGGTTTTGCGGTAAGTTTAGGGCACATTTATATTTATTGTTATTATTATTATTATTACTATTGTTATTCTTATTAATATTAATATTATTATTATTATTATTATTATTATTATATTAAGCTTTAACGTATACTAAGCACTAATATATACTTAACGATACTAGATTCGGAGTTTTATAGCCTTCATGCGGCCATTGATTGTAATTGATGATGCGCATCTGAAAGGGAAGTATCTTGGAACCAACATGCTTGTTGTTGGTATGGATGGAAACAATCAGATTATTCCAATCGCTACCGGGTCGCATTGCAGGAGACCACCGAAGCCTAGACATTTTTTGGAGGTGGAGAATGCATAGGTGAAGTGCCTAATCTCGCATTATTTCGGCACATGCATCAATCAATAACAAAAGCGTGTGACACAGTTTTTCCAAATTGCTTTCATGGTTATTGTTGTCGTCACTTGATGATGAATTGCAATTTGACCCAGAAAAAGCATAAGGCTTTACTGTATAAAGTGCAAAACCTATACAATGAAGATTTTGATAAAGCAATTTCGAGCCGTGCAAAAATCGAAGCCGCAAAAAACTTGAAGACGCCGGTATGAAAAGTGGTCAAGGGCATATTGCACTGAAAAGATACAATTAATTGACGCCAAACAAGGCGTAATCAATAAATTCATTAACAAGGCACGCTCGTGCCATAACTATTCTCTTGAGTACCACATAAGGCTTCTACAAGATTGGTATTTCGAACGTCGAGAAAAATACTACGGTATAACTATATATCTGCCAGTCTCTCATTTACTTGTTCAATAAATGTTACCTGATGTATGTTTATTTTGTAGACGCACCGGAATTTGAACTTACACAAAGGGCAGCTAGGAAGGTTGAGCAGAGAATGTTAAAGAGTGCTAATTGGGAAGTAAGAGGCATTGCCATGTGTGCTGTGTACCAAGTTCTAGACCATCATAATAGTCATATTGTTGATTTCCTAAAAAATGAATGCACTTGCAGGTACCTGCAATAAACAGGTTGTTTATTACGGTAAATGTTGTTTATTCGTGTATGGTTTTTGATTACGAACAACGTGCAGGAAATGGCAACTTTCGGGACTACCATGTGGTCATGTGTGTGTCGTGTGTAGAGAAGAAAAATTGACTAACTGTAACAAATAAACATGGTTTAAAATCGCACTCAAAGGCACATATCATGAAATTGTGTATCCTTTGGAATTAGAGTCAAGATGGCATGATCCGGGTAACTTGCAAAAGGTTAAACCGCCATTGATGGACAAGAGGCGGCAGAGGCCTAAAACAAAGATCGATCCGATCAAAAAATGAGAAGCCAAAAGTTGTAAAATGTGGAAGGTGTGGTACCGTAGGGCATACCCGCAGCAAAGATGTATGAACCATTGCCCGAAAAACAGTAACCTACCTTGTTCATTCAAATGTATAACTAATCTTGTTTTTTAGTATTCTGACAAGATAGTTAAATATGTTGTCTAAAAACGAATAGCAGCGCATACAATGGTAAAGAAGTTAGAGATGGCATCCGAACAGGGAAGTATTAAACGCTTGAAAGGTACCTAATTTCAAGTGAAATAGGAACCAAAAACGCAAGTAATTTTACCAGTAACGAACCAAGTAACAAACAGCTTGGGAGGGTGACGAGAAGAATTTTGGCATTAACCTAAATTCACTCCCTGAATCATCAAATACTTATCACTTGGATGATTTCTATCACTTGGATAATTTCTAGGTCAATGTTCTGTTTATTTAACTAAGCTAAAAGTTGTTAAATGGTTAGGTGTTAGACGTGTAACGTTGTATAAGGCTATGTATGTCTATGGTTGAAGTTAAACAAACAGACCGCATATGGTTGAGTGGTGATTTGTGGTTCCAAGATTAAGTAATCAGATAAATAATTGGTGTGTTAAAGGGCACTTTGATAGGTGGTAATGAAAGTAATTGTTTTACACCCCGCTTATTTTGTTGCCTATATAAGGATGATTTTGGTTAGGCATTTCGCATTCATCTCACATCTAACCACCACGGTGCAACACCAAACATTGACCATTTAAAGGAGTGATGTGGTTCTAATAAGCTCCAAAATTGCTTTAAGTATCTGTTTGTGCAAGAATTGAGAGAGAATGAGAGTATGGTCATGTACATTTCGCAGAAATGTGCTATTCTTGAGGCTAATATTGAGAGAAGAGATCTACTAATTCAAGAAGGCCAGTCTTTTAGTCCATTTGATGATGTTGCTCCTGATGCAGCTTGATCGTGATGTTGAGACGCAGATAGAGACCGAGATATCTTAGGTGCGCTGGTTACGGTTTTGGATTTAGCTCGTGAAGGAGGGTCAAAAGCAACGCCATGTAGGTTTGATGGATCTAAAGGGTTAGTGCTGGTTGCTCTGGTGATTGGTGCTAGTGACTATATTTCTAGCAAGGCTGCATCAATTTTAAGTTTCTTGCATTTTAATGTATTTTCTTCAACCAAGTATTTGAATTTTGTTATGAATAAAACGTTGTCTTTGTGTATGAATGTTTCTTTATGTTTTATGTGAAAGGGCATGGTCAATAATTGCGAAAGGTTAATCAATGCAAAGGATTGTGAAGGTAGGGCATGGTCAATAATTTTGGTTTCTGCTGTTTTAGTGTGTCATTGGTTGAAGTTAAACAAGACCGCTTCTATGCCTATGTCATTGGTTCAAGTAATCGTATAAATAATAAATAATTGTGTGCTAGCCTTTGATAGGTGCACGGTGAGAAGAGAGAAAGTCGTATGCAAAACCAGAAGCATTTGTCCCTGTTTTGGATGTGTGTTCGTAAATAGTAAATCTTGTGAAGTATGTGTAAGTGAAAAACAAATTTAGTGCCAATATGTGGTGGGCTTTAAAAGGTTGAAAGGTCAGAATTTTGTTTTGGTGTTATTCAATAATATGGGAGCAATTGTGCATCATGTGAGGGACCGAATTTGAGATGTGGAATAGGCATGTGAAAAAGGAGCCTATGCATACAGGATATTTTTTGTTATTCAATAGGCTGTGCATTATGTGTTTAATAAAGTTTGTTTTTATGTTTAAGAAACATGCATGTGCAATGAATAAAAATAATAATAAAAGATGTAATTTTAGCATGGATAATTAAATCAAAAAAAAACAAATCCAATAAACAGTAATGTATGTATATGCCTTTTGTTTTTATTTGCTGGTTGCCTATTTAAGACAGCTAACCCACCTTGCTAGTGAACCACTTTATTTTTTTTATTTGTGATAAAGAAGTGAGATAAGGAAATTTCTAGATATCCTAGGTGTGATAAGCTTAGAGCCGATGAAAATTCTAACAACTGGCCTGATATGTTAGTGTTCTATTGCTACCAAGCATATGGCAAAGATATTGGTATGGCACAACAAATGAATGCGCTTATGGAAGATTCCTTCAAATCAATCAAGAAAGGCTTAGCTTCATTCAAGAATTGGAGAGTGTTGGAAACACGCATGCTCAAAAAAAGCAGTAATATTTGAGGGGGTTCAAGGTAAAGATGATCAAAAGATCATGCATGCAAATCCTTGCACGCGAACCGGAGTGAATGCTAGGAATCATGACATCTTTATCCGTAAAACTCGTGGGCTTGATGGATCTCGTGTGTGTCTGCTAAGTGTGTTCTCTCTGTTGTTTGTTGTTTTTCGCCTTGTGTGTGTCGAGCTTATTATAAGTGTTGTTGTAGTGCTTGTGTGTGACCCATGAAAATCGATTGTAAGATATTGCATTGAATAAAATGGGTTGTTAAATTTGTACGCCTAACCTTTTTGTTTTATCGCATCTTCACTCATATTTAAATAATTCTCTTCTCACACTCTTTAAGTTGTTTGGTTTTTGTTTTTGGTCTTCGCATCTGCATTCTCATCTTGAACTAGTTGCGCAGAGTGTTTGTTCTCGACTAGCAGTGGTTTTTCTGGTAGCAATAGATATGGAACCACTGCTAGAGCAAAAGAAACCACGTCTAGAAGGATGAAAGCACGGCTAGAAGCATTCTTGAAACCACTGCTAGTTCAGAAGGATGAAACCAAGGCTAGAAGGATGAAACCACGGCTAGAAGGATGAAACCACGGCTACAAGCATTCTTGAAACCATGGCTAGAAGCATTGTTGGATAGCACGGATAATGTATCAAAGCACTGATGAATATGTCATTTAAAAATAAGTTAACAAGAAAATTAAAAAGTCTTAATAAATAGGCCTCCATGAAAAGGGGACTTATCTTGCAAAATGAGAAGCATTCCTTCGACTACATTCTTTAACTTTGCGTACAGTGGTTTCTTCTGAAATGGTACTGGATACGCAACATCAGTGGCGTGGTTGTTGTCCATGAATATGTCATTATTTAAAGATAAGTTAACAAGAACATTAATAAGTTGTAATAAAAGGCCACCATGAAAAGGGCACTTATCTGCCAAAATGAGAAGCATTCCTTCTACTAAATTCTTTATATACGTACGGTACAAACAAAGCGCAACCATGCAAACACTTTTAATGACAACGATATTTAAAAAATAAATACATCCCATATAAGGGATCACATTAAAGTAGTTGATACATCAGTTTATCTACTGCCTAATACAAACTGCATACCATAATACAAAGTTGCTCCCTTGATACAAAATGTTACAATTACAACCAAATATGAATACAACATGACTACCAAATACATACTCGGGTTTGAAAAAAATTAGCCATATGTTTACGATATGCAAGGGCAGCCTGACAGATTTTCGACGGCCAATGCCTTCCCATGTGTCAATCGGTATAAGAATATGCATACCCAGATACCACAATCACCAAACACCCCCGACCGAACGCTGTGCGCATTCTTGAAGGTAATTGCATATGATGTCGGATTTATACCTTTCTTCCGAAGACACGGCTTTCTAGAACGATTGGTAGTCCAAATTTCAGATATACACCAAACATGTTTGGTTATTTTACATACCAACTTAATCGATCACATACCAACTTAATCAAGTTACATATGACACACCGAAAACATAAACTACAAAAACACCGTTAACATAAACAACACCATACGCCAATGAAACCGACATCCTAATAAGCCATTGTATCCGGATGAGTCTACAAAATAAGTGATTCACGAACGGGTTGAACAAAAGGAGCCACCATTTCCCTCGATACCCAAGTTCGAAGTTCCCAAGAGCAAGCTTGTAGACTATAATGGTTGCATCAAACCGCCATGGTTTTCAAGTTCAAGGACGGTCGTTGTTAACATCAAAACCAATTAATTTTAGTGCTACCGAGTGGTCATGCTAAGTAGTTGTATAGAAGATGCTATCGCTCCACCAACAACAGCTTAAAACCCGTGATACGTAAAACAGAATCGACATCCCCATGAATGTTTCCGAAACCACCGCTTTTCTCTTAGGCTAGACACATAGAACGGTAAAGGAAGTTTTCCTATTAACCGTCGAATGTCTAGGACATCGAAACAGTGGGTGAGCAAGTCAAAAGAAACAATCATGTAGCTCTTGAAGGTGCTACCATCATTAGCATAGAACCGCTCATACCCACACCAATAGATATGACCCCCAACATTTTCTTGACTTGCTTTTTTGATTCTGATTGTGTTAGAAAGCAAGCATTGATGATCTAACACCCTCCATTGTTTTGAGGAAAAGGTGAAAATAAAGACAGGCATAGTGTTGAGGATTGAAGGGGTATGAAATTTTAAGGAATGTCGGATCAAAGTTCTCGGATCTAATCCCAAAAGCCAAAAACGCATTTTATTCCTCTGTGATGTGTTCACATACGGACAAATGTGCCGACCGATCGCTTGATGGATGGGTTCCAAACAAACGCCATGGTATGTTTCACAATTGGTCCATATGTAAAACCCCATACTCCATGGGACCAACCAAGTGGGTTGAGGTCGAAAACTTATGTTTGAGGAAAGAGGGTTCATGTTAAATTTTTGATCTACCAAACCCACGTAATCATTAAACCTCTCGCTTATACAAAGAAAATGTAGGAAACCGTGGAGTCATCCAACACCATAACGAATGTAAAGTGAAATGCATGTTGTCTATGCAAGACTTCCAAGCCTTGCACACAGTTCGGCATTGAACTACCTCCTTCACTGAAAGCCTATTAACTATATCCATTTGAACTTCGATTGAATGTTGTCGACATTTTGAAATTTTTAAGGGTAACTTTGGTGTTTATTGGGCAACTTGGAAATTTTTTTGGGCAACTTTGAATTTTTTTTGGGCAACTTAGAAACTGTAAGTGTGTGTTTAGAGTAGTATGGAATGGTGAAGAGTATAAATAATTAGAACATTCATATATAGAAACCAACCCATAAGATATGAAGTTAAGACAACTTGTACTTGTATTAAATGCTCTAATACTTAACTTGGAGCTTAAAGAGTTGACTTGTGCTTCAAATGACCAAAAAATTAATGAACAAGTACAAGGGCAGGTTCATATACACTTGAAATTGTATGTTTCATAATTTATTTTATTTGGGCAACTCTGACACTGATGGGCAACTTAGGCAATAACTAGTTTGTTTCTAACTAGTAGTTATAAAAATGTTGTTCTATTAACTAGTTTGTTAATTTTGTTCTATTTCCAAACATTTATCAATTAAGAACTTAAAGCAATGGTACCTGTAAACATGCCCCGATCTCCAAATACCAAGGACGCCACTCAGATCATGCTTATCGCCATCTCCATAAAATGTTACAACCTCTGTCCTGATATGAAATCGAGCCAGAAACCAATGTTTTTCCTTTTCATTGATAGGCATATAAACCTGCAATATATGTATAAAGGTCGGGTTAACAAAACACATATCAATGTATGTGTAAAGGAATGAACACAAGTATTACCTGCTCAACATCAGCCCATGGGATTTTGTACTTTTCCCCGTTAACATACCAAATGGGTATGAGTCTTGTAAGAGCATGAACAAAGTATGCAAGAACCATAGCCCAATCAGCACCATCGGGTCTGAAATGCAACATGTATTCCACCCACAACTCTATGTGCTATAAATACCAGACCAAAACAAATTTCATTCGGGTATTAAAGCCACAATAAAAAAAATGCAAAACAAGCTAGGTGAAATATATGCATCACTGTTACCTCGTCCATAAGCCAACCTTTCTTAGGAGGGTCTAAACACACTAAGGATTCCCAAAACCTCCGATCAACACGAACTTCTTTGGACCAAGGAAACATACATCGAAGGGTGCTTTCCTAGAAATTCGTCGTACTCATCAAGAAGAACTACTGTGGATAGACTTGTTCCTTCGATAAAGAACCTACAGACACAGTTGTTCTATCTTAGCAATAAATTTTCTAACACGTATATTCAAAACAGTTAAAACAAAGAATGTGAAGGTTGTTTTTCATACCTCAACCCAAGGTTTAACATTTTTTAACTCTGCGGTCATATCTGGATCCCGACATCCATAGGGAGGTGAACGATTTTTTTGAGATGCCACAAATATTTTTGACCAGTAATACGATGACTCTACACCATCTTTTTACTCCTCTTGTCGTGTTATGTCCGCCTTGGCTCTTTTCCAATGGTCTGAATTATAGAAAGCTAAAGACCTTTTTTTCTTATCCTTCTCAATCTTCAACAACTTTTCCTTTTCCAACCTACGATTCTTCTCATCTATCAACGCCTTTAGAAATTCCTTTTCCTTCATCTTTTGTTCTTCCATCCTCCACCTTTCTTCCTCTTCTTTCCTCAACCTTAATTCCTCTTCCAAAAGATACTCCTAAGTAAGAGGTGATGTTTTTTAATACATTGTATACTATATTATGGCAAAAGTGTAGTTTGGAAAGCACATTACTAGAACAACATCATCCTCATCATCGACATCTACGGGTATGAAGGATCTGCTAGAAATAAGAGATTTAACCAATTCGTAGAATTCACGATTTAGTTGGTCTCAAAATTCATAGCTCATATGGGAAAAGGATGCAGAAAGTCCAACTTTTCTCGTGAACGAAATAAAGTTCATTGTAAAACCAACTGTTTGTTTAAGAGATAAAGGTACTATATGGATGAATGTATTACCCAAAATCAGCAAGTTCTTTCACATGCAAGGACCTACGAAGTAATAAAAGATATTATCGTAAACAATAATTTGAATATAAATAAAGTTATAGTTATTATTTTACTTTGACTCAAATAACTGAATAATAGCCTCAAGTTTGAAAACCCGAGAATTCAACTCTTGAATGACACAATCCTTGAGGCTGATTTATGTTAGAAGAATATGGTCCGAACCCTATGCACAATCGGTAAATACTTTTTTCTGTCCTACCGCTAAGCCTGCGGCTCCGTGCAGCAGCCAACTTCTGTAGATACACATCGTAATCATGCAGTAATTTTGTTGGAAGAGACCTTGGTATGTAGTGCATGTAAAATTCCCTAAACCTGATATACCAACCGACCGGTGCTCGCTAATGTTGGTTTCAGATCATAAATTATCTTCGAGTCCTAAATGACATCACCAATGGCAAGGAAATCAAAAAAGAACATTAATACAGTATCAAATTAAATAATTAATAAGCATGCATTAAAACTTTTGAATACGTTTTACCTTGCCAAATAGCATTCCATAATCCGATCTTGTAAACATTACTTTCCTTAACCACGCCACGCCTTGGTATGACATCTGAGACTTTATTCCACCAATGACTGCTTCTTTCAAACGACTCAAGAATCCATATCTATAATAATAAAGATGAGTTAATCTCATAGCAAAGCTTCAATAATAATAACCTAGGAAAATATAATATAACAAGGAATAACCTTGAAAGGCCAAACAAATCCAAAGAATTGTGTATGTTGGAACATACTTCCGATCTCTTTCCGCACCTTTTAGGTGTTCCTTCTTGTGGTTTGATACAACATCGAGTATCCGGTCGCATAATTGCCTCCAAATGTGCTCCCCCATGGAAAGGAGTTCCATGCGTCAAGGTCATCAACCAAACGCAGGAGTGTATCATCCACCTCTTCAACCAATAACCGACCCATAAAAATGACCTCAAACAATAACACTAGCCACACACGGACTGCGTCTTCATCAATTAATTTCCCAAACAACTCTTCATCCTCAATAACACCAATAAGATCTAAGTTGGAAAGTTTTACCCCAAATTTTTTTGGAAATACCCTTGACTTAAATGTTAAATCACCTGAACTATATAAATCAAAACTAACTTTACCAAAACGAAAGCTTGTTATAAGAGAAAACTAGGGTCGACCAAAATGTAGACTACGACCATCGAGGTTATATATAATGGGCATGTCATAGTGACGATTATCCACAAAACCCTGTTTTTGTAATACATAATCTAACATATGTGCTTCATGGTAAAAAAAGAACATATCCAGCCATCCTCCAAAACATGTAGTCCTAAACAATTTCCTTCGATTATGATTCAGCTTTTCTTTAATTAATGAAAAGTAGTTCAATTTGCTCCTAACGATGACATTGGCTTCGTATTCCTTAGAAGAAGAAAAAAATCAAATTAATAACAATTAATTAGTATATTACGACAACTACAATACAATAAAACATACATAGTGTGAGTAACTGTATGTTAGAAGAGATCATTAAAACAATTTGCTCCTAATTATGTTTTTAAGATCATTAAAAAGATTTTTTTCTCGACAAAAAGAAACATAGTTAACGCTGGAAGTCCCCCTACGCCTGTTTTGTCGTTTCAACTCCCTTTGAGCAGAGGCCCCGCACTGCGATTTGCTAGATTGTTGAAAAACAAAAGGCACCGCATGGGAACTTAAAAGGGTTAATTATATTTTTAAGATCATAAAAATGAATTTTCCTCAAAAAGGAAACATAGTTAACGCTTCGAGGTTCCACTACGAGCCTTTTGTCATTTCAACTCCCTTTGAGCAAAGGCCTGCACCAGGAAATTTGCTAGATTGTTGAAAAAACAAAAGGAACTGTATGATCTCTAAGGGTTAATTATGTTTTTTAAAATCATAATTATAGTTTATTGAGATAAAAGTTAAGGAACAATATGATATAGTTGCGATTCAAATGAAGTTGAACATACCATGTGTTATTTTGCTACTTTTAGTAGCGTGTATGGAATTTCAACTTAGTGAACCCTTCTCGATTCCCTACAGTACCTTTTGTCGTTTCAACTCCCTTTGAGCCGGCGGCCCTGCACTGCGGATTGCTAGATTGTTGAAAACCAAAAGGCACCGTTTGGGAATGCGAATGGGTAACTATGTCGAAATTCCCTACTCATCTACAAAGTAACGCGGGCCATTACAGATACGTTCAACTTCCTATTTGAATCCTCAAGTATATCATATTGATCCTTAACTTTTTAACATCTACCAAAAGTCTATAACAAGTATATCAGACTCATATAAACTTCCAAACTGAGTGTGTAGTGTGATATGCATTAGCAAGGCTCAGATCTGTGTCAAAGTTGGATAAACTCAGGAACATCAGGATATACCCGCCATGGCTGCAAAATAATGTAATAAAATTGCCATGCCAAAATACGGTAAATCACATCATTTGCACATCAAATAAGATAATCATCATCATAGCCTCTTGCATATCACAAATACACACATGTGGCCCAAATAAACAAACTTCTTCAAACATTTACATATGTAAAGGAGTTGGTTAACAAAGTAGGTTGTCAATATGTTATAAACAAAGTGGATTTGACTTTGTACTTAGAGTGGTAGGTTTGGCTGTTATAATAATTAGGTAAAATCATTATAAGAGGCAAACCTACCACTCAAAGTACCAAGTTCTTTTCTAGAATTAGTGGATTCTAGAAAAGGATTTGATTGGTTTAATCAAGGAGTGTGGCGTGTCATGAACAATACACACTATATCATTATCACAATCAACACACAATGATCAAGGCACATCTATCGTGATCATTGAGATATTCAAAGACAAGTTGAATGTAGGAAGTTGTGTATGGCCACATTGTTACTTTCAACTTGACTTTGAATCCACAACTATATCATATTGATCCTTCTTTCTTAAGTAACTCCTTAACATATATAAACTAAATTTTTTAACAATCTAGCAACAGTCTATAAGAATTATATCACACTAATATAAAGTAACAATCAATCAAAATATGATAAATACAAAAGCAAGTGACACGGGTAAAAAATAAACTTCCTAAATGCCCCATGGGCACAGTCGCCTTGAAGATGGTCTAAAACTCCTCCAGATACTTGTTTGTTCACTGCAATCCGTGTTTGCTGATTGAATAGCATGTCGATCTAGGTTGATTTATAAATTACACAAATGATCCTGTGTCCGACATGCCATTCAATCAACAAAGCTGAATTGTAAGTAAACAAACTATCTGCATTTGGCTAACTTGTCTGCATCTGAGATATAACTCACTGCAAACAGTAATGCATAATCAAAGATGGATGAATGACACCATATTAAGTTTAATTTGTTACTCAAAGGTGGTGCCGTTCATCCATCTTTGATCATTCATATGTTTGTTTTGTTAATGGTGTACAATCACTTTTATGTAGATACTCACCGATAAAAGAGACCATTGTATCAAAGTGACAAAGAAACAATTAAATAACAATATTTACCCCTTTCTTAACATAATAATGAGGCTCGATCTGATAAATCAATAGTTTACACAAAATCAGGATATAACCGCCATGGCTGCAATAGTATAGAATTGCCACGCCAAGACACGGAATATCGCATCATTTGCATGATTTAATAAGATACGTGTCATCACGCGTCTTACAAAGTAACAACTTATATACGAAAGGAATTGTTTTAAAAAGTTACATGTCTAGTTTAACACACTTCTTATCCACGGCAACGATATACTCACAGAGATGATACAAATCTTCGAGCCAATCATGGTTCATTGGGATCGGGCCCGCTAGGGAGAAATGATTATATATACTCACAAAAATATATATTCATGTGTTGCTATAGGATGCCAACCACAATGAAACATGATTGACCCAAAGATGTTAATCATCTAGGTGAGTATACCAATCAGGGGTGTATTGTTATATGCATTAGCAAGGCTCAGATCTGTAAAAAGTTTGATAAACACAAAAACATCAGGATATAACCGCCATGGCTGCAAAATAATGTAATAAAATTGCCATGCCAGTTGACGGCTATTCACATCAATTGCTTGATCAAATAAGATAATCATCCTCACAGCCTCTTGCATGTACCAAATACACCTTTTATAGTCCAAATTATACTTCCCCAAATACACCTAAATACAAAATACATTTTCGCTACTAACACTCATCAAACACATAAAATCTTCCCACTGAAACTTAAACCTTCCTTCTCAAACACACATGGGTACACAAGAATGTATGCTACCGAGTGTGTATTGTGACATGCATTATCAAGGCTCGACTGTAATAAACAGATAACAACGATAACATCAAGATATAACCGCCATGGTCGCATAATAATGTAATAAACCGCCATGCCAAGATACGGAAAATCACATCATTTGCTTCATCAAGTAAGATATTTGTCATCACAGCCTCATACATATCACATATACACAAAACACACCAATGAAGGTTAAAATAAACGGTGTATCCAACTAGCAGTGGTTTCGTCAACTAGCGTGGTTTCGCTCTCAACTAGCGGTGGTTTCTTCTAAACTAGCAGTGGTTTTTCTCAACTAGCAGGATGCAGCAACATTGCCAAGACTGGTTGTTGCCAAAACATTAATCAATCTCAACTTCCAAGACTGCCTAAATCCTTATATTTTGGGGATTAAGCCGATCAACTATGGTTGCCTAAACCGTGTGCAATCCGACTCAACTCAATACCGCTATCTTAAGAGAAGAAAAAGACTTAAAGTGTTTTATTAGAGAACTAAATGGTTAATTAGAAAGTAGGCAAAAGTTTCCCAATAAATCACCTATGTAAGTACAAGGTGGGCCCATGTGAACTATATGGGAGAGTTTCCACCTGCATCACATTTATTGACATATTAAGGGTAATAAATTTTAAAACTTACCCACCTTATATGTGTGTATTTTAATTCAAGTGGTGTTGCTAAATAGGTTACAAAATTCTCTCAAAAATGTCTAAAAAAGACTTCAGCCAACAATTTCCACAACAAAAAGACTTCGGCCTACAATTTCTAGAACAAAAAGAATTCGGCCAACAATTTCCAGAACAAAAAGGCTTCGGCCAACAAATTGCTGAAGATGAACTTTTAAGAAAAATGGAGGAGGCTGCTATTAAGGAGGAAGAAGAAAAGGAGATAGCGAAAGAGAAGTCGCCTTGAGGAGGAAAGGTCGAAAAGGAGCGACTTATGCTCCAAGATGAAGAAGTGTTGTTAGAGATGGAGGAAGTCGCCGATGGAGGAAGCTCAAAGGGAGGAACAAGAACGCGGACGAGAATTCGATGCTTTGTATGCAGAGTCGGATGAGAGCAGATTTGAAAGTTGGTCTGAGTATCTTTACGACGATGGTTACGACTCTAACAACTCTCAAACTTGGGATCACCCGGATTATATTTAGTTGTGTCGCAGTTTAATTTTCAATGTATTTTGTTTCGTTAACCCAACCCGCTTGCACCATCATTACGTGCTTTATTCACTTAGTACCGCTATCTTACTGCTTTATTCACTTACTCTACAACAACATCCATCATTTGTTTCTCAAACTTAATAAGTAGCAACAAATCACTAAAACCACAAGAACAATTAATCACCCAATACGTTACCAATTAATCACTATAAACCATTTAGTGCCGCTATCTTACGTGCTTTATTCACTTACTCTTCATCAACATCCATCATTTGTTTCACAAACTTAACAAAAACAATTAATCACCCAATACGTTAACAACTTAAAAAATTAACCCTAAAATATCGAAACCCAAAATCAAACAAGAACAATTACCATAACCCTATATCAATACGATACCAACTTAAAAGTTAACCCTAAATTAGCTTAAACCCTAAATTACCGATACCCAAAAAATAATCGAAACCCTAAATCAATACGATAACAACTTAAAAAATTAAACCTAAATTAGCGAAACCCTAGACTATCGAAACCATAAATTAGCGAAACCCTAAATTAACGAAACCCTAAATCAATACGATACCAACTTAAGAAATTAGCCATAAATCAAATACGAAAAATTAAACAACCAATACAATACCAACTGTTTGAGCAAATATTCGTAGATGCTCTTCAACCCTAAGCTTCAGGAGACTCCGCGGTAGCTCCTTCTTCTTGTAGGCTGAAATAAGAGAGAATACCGTTAGCTCGCCCCGGGTTTTTAGTCCGAGACCAAGCTCCGCGTGAGTAAGTACTTGGTAATGATAAATAATAAGTGATAAGTAAGGGTGAGAGAAGTCTCTATCGAGTATGTGTGGGAAAAGGTCCTCATTCATGTGTGTGAACCATTCCTTTTATACTACTCGAGATTAGCTCCACGACATATCTTGTGGAAGCAGTTGTCTTTTAGGGAAGCACATACACCGACGAGCACCGTGCTTGGTCCTCGGGTCAAAGTTGTTCATGCTAGTTGGACCAGACGTCCGTGACGCCATTGCGATACATCATCGTACAATGTGTGTCATTGTCGTACGCCCTAGTTCTGATGGAGATAACGTTCTACCTCCTGAGTAGACAATGCTTCCTGAGTAGACATTTCCTCCTGAGTAGACATGTTTTCCTCGGTAGACAATGCCTCGAGTAGACATTGCTCTCCTAAGCAAACAATGCTCTCGGGCGACATTGCTCTCCTAAGTAGATATTGCTCTCATCAACAAACATTGCTATCCCGAAAGCAATGCTCTCCCGAAAGCGCATGCTCCCGAGTAAACATTGGTCTCCTGAGCGCATCTGCTCTCCGAAAGGTTTCCAGCGCATCCTCCCGAAAGTAAACATTGGTCTCTCGAAAGCAGATTTACCACGCAGGAGCAATTCTCCTGAAAGGCATATTACTCCTGAAAGGCACAAATACCTGAGAAAGCAGTCTCATGGGTCGACAACTTCCCGAAAGGCACAAGGCCTCATCATAGATTAGTTTTGTCTTAGAAACATTTGGAGTTAATTATGATTGTCTCCTCCGGAGTATCCGGAGGAGGACATACCTCATCATGTCCCCCAGTCTAGTATCAATGTATTGTCAAAGAGTTGGTACTAGACTTAAAAGAAAAAAGGTTGTCTGGTTTGGAGGCTAAAATTGCCAAAGAGTTGGTACTCTCGAGAATTTTTTCTATCTGTTCGAATGTCTCGATCAAGGATGAAAGAATTTCCAAGAATACCATTAAATTTTGAAGTTTGATACAAGAGTAGGTCACTACCATACTACTTCACCTGTCTTAAAAGACATGGCTATCCCTGTGCCTACTCTGGAGGAGATAATTGCCACTTGATCTGATCACAAATTGGTTGCAAAGGCAAAGGCATCGACCAAGTGAAAATCCTCTACTAAGTCGCAAGAGCCTTCTGATGCAACCAAAAAGGGGAGGTTGACCAAGTAAGGCTCCCAAGCAGACTCTAGTGAGCCCTCGAATGAAGAAGGTGCTGAGATTGATGATATACTTTTCATTCATAGTCGTACAAGTGTTCGGGGTGCGACGAGAAGAATATCGATTCGGTTGGCGATTCTCCGTCCGTAATTCATACCGTATTTTGGTGATGAATTGTACGCCATGTCTCCATAGTCAAAACTAGAGCCAATCCACTTCCCCGTAATGTTCCTTATGTTGTCAATTGCGAAGTCGCGGTCGATATTGTGCCTCTATGTCGATTTTCGAGCTAATTAGAGAGGTTGCTCGCTCATCCGTGTTTCGCTCAGAGGCTAAGTGATTTTTCGACACAATAATAGTTTTGGACCATGTGCCTCATCATGTCCCCCGCCTAGTTCTAACGTGATTGCTAAAGAGTTGGTACTAGACTCTGGGAATGTCGCGTGACCATTTCACACAAGTGCCTTGTTTGGAGGCCCAATGCAACCCAAAAAGGCTCATTGTTTATCTATCCGCTTGAGTACCTCGTTAGGATATAACATCATAAACCAAGGGTTTCGCTCGGATCTTATCTTGATCGGAGTTTTCGATTTGTGAGTTCCATTGGTGTTTCGTTAAGAGGTCTTCATCGAAGGCCATACCAAGGGTTTTGATCAAAGGTCTTAACCTTTAAGTTTTTATTTAAGGTTTTCATCACTAACACAGCTGTCTTGATTAGGGATCTCGATCGGGGATCACCCAAAGAGTTTCAATCGGAGTATCCTTAGCCTCAGGGGGTTTCATCCAGAGGCCCATTTAGAAGGACCGTTGGTGATGTTTGTTTATATATTAAGGATTTTACTATGTGTTCTCATTAAGAATTATTTGAATAAACCATAGCCCACTCATTTAGTGTTCACATTCTGACTTCTCACTCTGGAGGTCTCTCACGGGTTAGTTTATGAAACAATAAGATTCCCATCGGAGGTTTTGATTAGCTTGCCTCTATCGGAGGTTCCACTAGTTGTGCTTGTTCCGATTGGAGGTTTGAGAATTTCCTGAGGGTTTTTGTCTCAATCGGAGCTTGGGGAGACGTGGTGTCTCATTCGGAGGTTGTTTGGGATGGGTGAGCCTCGATCGAAGTTTTTGGGTGAGCCATGTCTCGATCGGAGTTTTCTAGGCGTGAATCGATCGGAGTTTGGTTTGGCTCGTCCGGAGTTTTGGTTTCGATCGAATTTTGGGCGCGACTCATTCGGAGTTTCGTTTGGCTCGTCCGGAGTCTTGGTTTCGATCGAATTTTGGGCCACTCATTAGGAGTTTGGTTTGGCTCGTCCGGAGTTTGGTTTCGATTGGAGTTTGAGCGCGACTCTTCCGGAGTTAATAATATATTTTTCTGCTTATTCGAATCGCTTTTGTTTTTGAATAGTATTCCAAAGTTTCTATTCGGGTGAGTTGTTTCAAAAGGAGTTTTAAGCTAGTGTGTCTTGATCGGACTCTAGGAAGACTTTGCCTTGATCAAAGTTTTGGGGAAATACAAGTCCGGATAGGAGGTCACCTCAAGAGTTTCAATTGTTGTATCCCTAGCCCAAAGGAATTTTGTTTGGAGCTAGCATCACAAACTCGTTCGGAGCTTTTATTCACTTAGCATGTGCAACTATGAGTATTTATAACTTCATGCTTGTGCCCTCTTGGGATGGTACCAAGGTAAGTGAGGAACCATATGATCAAGACACCAACATTTTACAACAAGTTGTTGATCGAACCACATCACCGCCCGAGGGAGATACTATCCTTGAGCCTACTATGGAGGAGATCACGCCACCGAGATGACTCGGTGGTTGCAAAGGCTAAAAACAAGGCTAAGCGAAAATCCTCTACTCAGCCGGAGGTAACTACCGATGCAACCAAAAAAAAGGAAAGGTGGCCAAGAAGAACCCGGTAGGTCAAGAACAAAATGTTGAAAATGAGAATGATAAAGGCAAAGGCTATGAGAATTTAGATGATCATTGATCGAGTGTGGATTCTGATGCTTACTTTGACGCATAACATGTTGAGAGCGATCAAGAAAATACCGGAGGGACTAACAAGACCAAACTCGTAAATGTAATCCATCTCAAGTCTATTGATCAGGGGACACGGCTAGAGGTGAGTGCTCCTCCCATTATTCCTCTAGACCAAGCATCTTTTGGTCCTGACCACACTGAATCCTCCATGACCAATATCACTAATGTACCTTTCTATGGAGTTCAAGGTATTTCATGATTGTCCTTTTTTACTTTAGTCACCATTTCTACTTCATGTTTTCCTAAGTCTCTTTTTAGGTAACGAAACAACCACTCAACCTCAAGATACTGAGATGGATATGCAACATTAGAGTGTGGAGAGATGACTCACCGTGAGCGCACTCACCGTCATGGTATCGATATAGATGCTCACCTCGGGTGTCTGAAAAATTTTCATCGGCATAACACCAATGAAGACATGCATCATCCTGATATTGCTTGAGGTGAGAATTTTGATGGTGTTAGGTCAGATAAAGATGAACTCACTGACAAAGATGATAATGAGAACACTGGGTTTTATTATCATGCCAAAGTAGGAGATACCGCTAGAGACACAATTTACAAGGAGCTTTTTTCCTCCGCTCCTGGTCCCTACATCATGCCATATCCTTATGATGCTGGTTTAAGTAGCAATCCTCCCAAATATATGAGGGATGAGTGGGATAAAGCTCATGTGGTAAAATGTGGACTTTTGAATAAAAACTCTTCAAGGATCCTAAGTTATGAAAGGCTATCAATGATCGAGTACTTACACCGACATGTATAAAGAAGAAACGACTTTACGATCCAAGAGCTCTCGTGAGTTTGATGTTCCAGTTTCTAATAAGTAGTTAGTTTAGTTTCTAACTTATCACTTTTTTTTTGTGAAAGAGGTACGCGGTGTACCGGAGGACCTTTCAAGGTTACTCCAAGCTTGGGTATATCTGATCGTGAAGTGCTCTGACGGACCCAGGGTCATACCCCTATCCCAAGCCCTCATGTTTTTTTTATTGGAACATTAGTTTATTTTGTATAGTTCCAGTCATTATATACATCGGGCTACATGCAAGCATACCCCAACATCTAGATAAATACACACTACAACATATACTGATGCAATGCCCAAAGTTTTTACCCAAAGGCTCACCGATGCAACGCCTGGTTCGGTGTTCGTGTGATTTAATCAGCAAGGTAATGAACCTGATTGGTGCCAAACATCGCATGTACTATACAAGTATCCGGCGATGTGCACTAACTACAATCATATCTTGTAAAGTTATAACACCAAATACATTTGCTCCAATGTTCGAGTATAACACTTAGATCAACATCTTTGTGTTACCTTTCTATATTGGTATAACGTCTTCTTATGTGCAACGCATGCTGACATAGCACTTTACAATGGTGCTTTCAACACTTGGATCAATATCCTTGTTCTACCTTCTCCATCCGGTGTATCTACTTATCAGAGAGTAATTATTAGAGCTAAATAGAGGTTGACCAACCAAAGGTTATACCATCACTTCGGAGGAGACATTGTTCCTCTACTCCATATGAGATTATGAGCCGACTCGACATGTCGCTTAGCTGAAGATTATTCCATCACATCGGAGGAGACATTGTTTATCTACTCCAGTGGAGACTATGAGCCAACTTGACATGTCGCTCAGCCAAAGATCATACCAACACTCTAGAGGAGATATTGTTCATCTACCTTAGTGGAGACTATGAGCTGACCTAATATGTCGCTCAACCAATGATCATACCAACACTCTAGACGAGACATTGTTCCTATACTCCGGAGGAGATTATGAGCTAGTTAGTAATTGTTCTATTGATTATTTTACCATCACTCTAGGGTTGTTTCACCACTTCGGAGGAGACCATGAGCTAACCTGATTGGTTACTCAACCAAAGTTTATAACATCACTCCGAAGGAGACATTGTTCCTCTACTTTGGAGGAGACGATGAGCTAACCGGATTGGTTACTCAACCGAATATTGCATCATTACTCCGGAGGAGATATTGTTCTTCTGCTCCAGAGGAGGTTATGAGCAAGTTACTAACTATTACATTCATTATTTTACCATCACTCCGGAGGAGTTGTTTCACCACTTCGGAAGAGGCTATGGGCTAGTTGAAGTTTTAGCCAGATCAAAGATTGCACCCTCGGATGTCAATCCCCTATGTAGATCATCACAAGCTCATAAACTAAGTCAAGATGGTTCATCCTTAAGATGTTTAGGAGGCGTCCCTCAACGGCACCGCCGCTTGTGATGTATCATGGACTTAAGTCCTTTGAGTTGCTTAACATGCCAACTCAGGAATGTAGTTATAGTATGTGTACATTCCGCAACCGATGTAGCTAGTCATCTGTAGCCTATACGCCGAAAGGAAAGGTGGGTGTTCCACAAGCGAGTCAATTAGCAAAGGTTGCTCAGCCTAACCACCGATGGTACGCGTTCACCATGGGGAACACATTAGTAGGAGTTACCCTTTACATTCTGGAGGTAGCGAGCCATCCGATGTTATTTGATTGTTTCTTGATAACAAGTCCAATCACATAACCTGGACAAAGGTTGTTTTAGTTACTCTGCTTCCTCCCATTATTTATGACATAAAGGAAATAGTCTTTACCCTTGGCATAGTTGGAGATCCCAACCTAGAAAAGAAGCGAATAACCTCTATCTCCTCTTCTAGGAGGCTCCAATGCCTCTGGCTATAGTAGGACTACTCCAACGAGGAAGCACGTAGCTCTCATTCATGACGCCTAAAGGATGAGTCTGCTCATATTACTTCTGATGAGCGCACAACCGAGCATGCTCAAGAGATTAGAGCCATTATTCGTGACTCAAAACTACACTTGGGGGAAGTTACAGAGCTCAGGATCGGAGTTTTTGAGGAGTAAGGAAATATAACTCCTTCGGATTCGATACATGCAGTAAGGTATTAGCTTAAAGTTAAGGTTCTAACATTCACGTGCTAATGCTCAATAGGCAGTTATGAACTTTCTCCCAGATAGTGGGATAAGACTTTATGTCAATGACCTTAGGATGGTTCCGAAGAGACGCTGGCTTAGAGGCCTATCGCGTAATGGAGTATTCAATGCATACTTTTATACCTTTGCATACTATCTCTTTACGGATCATACCCCTAAAGATGGGTATTCGACCACCCATATGTTAATCATTTTCACAAGAACATTTATATATAGAGTGTAGCTCGAGGTGCAATTTCATGGTACAAGCTTATAGTTTAAGTCAAGCCTAGTGACTTGTTAGGGAGGAGATACTCCTCTGGAGGAGACACTCCTCCTGAGGAGACAATTCTAATCCACCAGATGACATCATCTTTCAGAATGGTGTAACCTATAAATGCTCCTAAAAAGCCTAACAGGGTGCTACTTCATGCATAACGTGTGTTTTAGGCATGAGGTCCATATATATATACTCCAGATATGGTAATATGCATCGTTTACAAGAGGCTAAGGCAAGATTAACAGTTGCGCTACCAACAACTCTACTTATGTGCTTTTTAACTCCGCATGGCAGTTTTAGAGCGCGTAAAGACAAAGAGTTCAAGAACTTACAAGTATCTGCAACTGATATGTGGGATAGAACTAGTCGGTACGGGAAAAATGGTGCTTCACATGACTTAAATCCATAGGAGGAGTATCCTCTGACCTCCACGGATTGACTAACTTGAGACTCCTCCAGTCTAGCACCTCATGACCCTCCGCACGAGAGTCTGCGGGAGGGTTGCTTTCTCCTTGCCCATATTGTCAAGTTCCTTGACCACGATCCTTAACACCTCAAAGTTTTGCTTCACGAATGGTGAAGAAGGTCCTTCATGAACGGTCCGACGGAACGGAGGTTCCTCATGGAGGAGTCCTCCTAGTCCCTTGTATCTCTGTGTTCAAGTTTTTCCCTTCCTCCAGATGAGAATCCCTAATACAACCGTCCATTGCTTAGAACTTAGTAGATTGGTATAAGGGTCCCACGGATGGCGCCAATGTTTGAGCAAATATTCATAGATGCTCTTCAACCCTAAGCTTCAGGAGACTCCGCGGTAGTTCCTTCTTCTTGTAGGCTGAAATAAGAGAGAACACCGTTAGCTCGCCCCGGGTTTTTAGTCCGAGACCAAGCTCCGGCGTGAGAGTAAGTACTTGGTAATGATAAATAATAAGTGATAAGTAAGGGTAGAGAGAAGTCTCTATCGGAGTATGTGTGTGGGAAAAAGGTCCTCATTCATGTGTGTGAACCATTCCTTTTATACTACCTGAGATTAGCTCCACGACATATCTCTTGTGGAAGCTAAGTTGTCTTTTAGGGAAGCACATATAGGCGCGACGTAACCAGGCTTGGTCCTCGGGTCAAAGTTGTCTTCATAGTTGTGGACCGACGCCTGTGCCATTCGTACATCATCGTACAATGTGTGTCAGTTGTCAGCGTCCCTAGTCTGATGGAGATAACGTTCTACCTCCTGAGTAGACAATGCTTCCTGAGTAGACATTTCCTCCTGAGTAGACAATGTCTCCTGAGTAGACATGTTTTCCTGAGTAGACAATGCCTCCTGAGTAGACATTGCTCTCCTAAGCAAACAATGCTCTCTTGGGCAGACATTGCTCTCCTAAGTAGATATTGCTCTCATCAACAAACATTGCTATCCTGAGCAGACAATGCTCTCCTGAGCAGACAGCTCTCCTGAGTAAACATTGGTCTCCTGAAAGCGCAGTGCTCTCCGGAAAGCGCAGCTCCCTGAGTAAACATTGGTCTCCGAGCGCATGTACCACGCGGAGCGCACAATTCTCCTGAGCAGACATTACTCTCCTGAGCAGACAGCTCACCTGAGCAGACAGCTCTCATGGGCTGACAACTCTCCTGAGCAGACAAGGCCTCATCATAGATTGGTTTTGTCTTAGAAACATTTGGAGTTAATTATGATTGTCTCCTCCGGAGTATCCGGAGGAGGACATACCTCATCACCAACTAAAATAATTAACCCAAAAATAGCGAAACCCTTAATCAAACACAAAATTACTTACCCTAGCCCAAATCATTTTTCTTATAGACATTAGATCGGAGAGTGTCGTGGCGATGGTTTGGATAGGAAGTGTGTTATTTGTTGATAAGAAGTGTGTTATGTGTGGATAAGAAGTGTGTTACTATCAGATAAGAATAAGAAGTGCTGTTGAGGAAGACAGATTTGTAAATATATAAACTGTATAAATGTATTAAAGTTATAAAATTATTTATACACTTTTTAAAGTTTTTTATACACTAAATACATTGTGTACTTTATATCTCATAAGTTGCCCAAAAGTACATAAGTGTGGGACCCAGTTGCCCAAGATATATGTACTTTTTAATAATAAAAAAGACCATACTTTTGTACTAAAAGACAAAAAATGTCAGTTGCCCAGTACTGAAAGTCAAAGTTGCCCAACTAGAGATCTATTACACTTGTACTATGTAAGTACAAGGTGGCCCCACAAAATGGGACACATGTCATTTATATAGGAGAGTTGCCCAAATATTGAATTGGGAGAGTTGCCCATGGGGCATTAAAAGAAGTGAAAAAAATTTGAAATATTTAGGGTAAATTAGTTGGTCAACTGGGGCATTTAGAGAATTTACCCGTAAAATTACTACCTCGACAGCAGAAACAGCAAGTGAACATTATAGCAAGATCATTAAAAACAGCTTGAGCACACCCACATGAACGATTCTTATTAGCACAATTCTGATCATCATTTTCTAGCAGTTTTTGTTCATTACTAGTCCCTGAAGATTGACTCTTACTGTCTTTCATCCTCCTTAAATTCCATTCGAGGTTTTTCAAGTAATCTAGCTTGAATGAGTTCCTTAATCTTTCTGATGGCCATAGATGAATCACTCCTGATGTCACTCTGTACTAGATAACTACTCAAGATATTTTTATGTGAAAATTACCTAAAGGGCCTCTGCAGGTGGTACTTGTCCTGCAGAGGTCCTCTTTTATTGACCTTTCCAAAAAGGCTTACAACTTCGCTTCAAAATTGGGCAGAAGTCCTTGAAGGACACGTGTCAGCACCACGTTTATTAAACGTGATAAATTAAAAAAAAAAAATACAAAAAATACAAAATCGCTTCAAACTTGAAGCGAAATATGACATTGTGGCCCCATACTGTCAGAAGACAAGTTACTTTTAGGTAGAAGACAAGTTACTTTTAGGTGTTGGAATCTGGAAAAGAGTAAAATATAAAAAATTACAAAACTCGCCCTTTAACTTTTTAATATTTACAATATTTTTGTATAACAAATTTTATTCGTCAAATATTTAGCAAATACATAGTGAATTTGTTAATAAAAAAATAACGTTGCGAAGAGCTCTAAATTACGAACAAAACGAGCCCAATATTAATATTCTTTTGACGTACGCACAATTTTATAAATAATATTGAAGTTGATTATATATATCAACTATTTTGAAATTGAAAAATAAAACTTACCATAACCACCCTACACTTTTTAATATTTGTAACTTTTTTATGTAATAAACTATATTGGTCAAATATTTAGCAAATATATAACGAATTTGTTAATAAAAAAAATACCGTTGCAAAGAGCTCTAAATTACGAACAAAACGAACCCAATGTTAATATTCTTTTGACATACGTTCAATTTTATAAAAAATATTGAAGTTGATTATATATATCAACTATTTTGAAATTGAAAACTAAAACTTACCATACTCACCCTTTAACTTTATAATATTTACAACTTTTTTATATAACAAACTTTATTCGTCAAATATTTAGCAAATAAATAGCGAATTTGTTAATAAAAAAATACCGTTGCAAAAAGCTCTAAATTACGAACAAAACGAACCCAATATTAATATTCTTTTGACGTATGTACAATTTTATAAAAATTATTGAAGTTGATTATATATATCAACTATTTTGAAATTGAAAACTAAAACTTACCATACTCACCCTTTCACTTTATAATATTTACAAGTTTTTTATATAACAAACTTTATTTGTCAAATATTTAGCAAATAAATAGCGAATTGTTAATAAAAAAAATACCGTTGCGAAGAGCTCTAAATTACGAACAAAACGAGCCCAATATTGAAATTTTTTGACGTACGTACGATTTTACTATTTACAACGGTATTTTTTATTAACAAATTCGCTATATATTTGCTAAATATTTGACGAATATAGTTTGTTACATAAAAAAGTTACAAATATTAAAAAGTGTAGGGTGGTTATGGTAAGTTTTATTTTTCAATTTCAAAATAGTTGATATATATAATCAACTTCAATATTTTTTATAAAATTATGCGCACGCCAAAAGTTAATATTAATATTGGGCTCGTTTTGTTCGTAATTTAGAGCTCTTCGCAACGGTATTTTTTTTATTAACAAATTCACTATGTATTTGCTAAATATTTGACTAATAAAGTTTGTTATACAAAAAAGTTGTAAATATTAAAAAGTTAAAGGGTGAGTTTTGTAACTTTTTATATTTTACTCTTTTCCATATTCCAACACATAAAAGTAACTTGTGTTCTGACAGTATTGGGCCACCATGTCATATTTCGCTTCAAGTTTGAAGCGATTTTGTATTTTTGGTTTTTTTTCTTATTTAATTTATCACGTTTAATAAACGGGGTGCTGACACGTGTCCTTCAAGCACTTCTGCCCAATTTTGAAGCGAAGTTGTAGGCCTTTTTGGAAAGGTCAATAAAAGAGGACCTTTGCAGGACAAGTACCACCTGCAGAGGCCCTTTAGGTAATTTTCGCTATTTTTATTCATGAAAATTTTTATCTATTTTTTGTTTTATTTGAATTTTGAAAGAGTATATTTGGCCCCTTGTGATTCAAGATATTGTTATTCTTGCCCTTACTGATAAATTAGCAATGAACAATATTTTCTAGGGATCGGAACTTAGAAATATGGTCTATATAGGGCATGGTGCACTCGCCATAGCACGTCGCTATAGTGCTAAAATGGCACTTATGGCGCCCGTCATCCTCCACCACTGCACCGTGCAATGCTAGTTATAAGTGCCAATACCATTGTGGTAACGGACGTTATCTTCTTACTTTTTAGTGTAAAATTAGAGTAAGTTGAGTTTTTTTGTGGTGTGTTATACGAATGTTATTGAGGAAGGTGTTTTTTTATTTTCTGTTATTGGAATGTTATAAGGTAACAACTAATCTGGTGACGCTTAGAGCAAGAAGTATCACAGCGAGGGAGGCTCGCCACTCCTAGGTGGCAGTCTCGCCACCCCTAGGTGGCAGTCTCGCCACCCCTCGCCACCATACCAAGGTGGCTCGCCACTTTCCCACTCGCCATTCCCACGACACAAATAAAGTCAAAACAAATTTTGAAAACTATCCGTGTGTGTGAGTGTATGTTTATAAAATTGAAGGTGAGTGGGGCCCAAGTGAAGATGTCTGTTAATGTGAATGGTATAGATTTTAAATGGGGGTAAGGTTAGTGATGCTACATTACGTGAGGCTCAAGTGAAAAAAAGTGGCTTAGCGACGATACCTCTTAGAGGGGAAGGTGTCGTGATGGACCATCATCACTTCATCAGTGCCACCTCAGCGCCACATCAGCATCCAACTTCTCCACAACTAACCACAACAAACCCCCCTCACTCATAACAAATCTCAACCTCTTCATTTGGGGCCACCACTACCACTTTTTTTTATTCAATTTCCCGATAAACTAAATTCATTTCATTCAAAATAAAAATACAATACATAACACAATAATAATAAAAAAAACACGATACGGAAAAAAAAACGCCACGAGTAAAAAAAAAATACAACACATACTAATGGATCGGATCTTCGACATCCCACTTCGGGCAATTTTTCAAAATCTCCCAAACGTGAACATACTTGAACTCCTTTCCACCAAATTGTTGCTGAAAGTTTAGTTTCGCATTTTCGAGATGAGTGTGGTCATTTTGACCACTTCGACGCTGCAAATGTTTGTAAATTGCGTTGAATTTTTTGCAATCGACGCTAATCCTCGTCCATTTACCCGTGATTGAATTTTTTGTACGATGGTCATTGGTAGTCTGATCATTGAACATCTCAGATAACGTCGTTCCAAAAAAAAATTTGGAACGGTTATTTTCCATATCTATAGCTTGCGAAATTTCTATCCAAACTTGCGCAAGCAACATTTTTTCAGACTTGTTCCACTTCGGATTATGAGACATTTGTGTTTTTTTTTTAATTGATGTAGATGTGAAAAAACTGTGGTTATAAATTGTTATTTAAAGGGGTGGTTTTTAAATTCAAATTCAAATTCAAAAAATCATATTCAAAATTCAAATTCAAATTCAAATTTAAAATTCAAATTCAAATTCAAAACTGTATATTTTTTAGCGGGGTAATTCAAATTCAAATAGGAGCGGGCTAATTCAAATTCAAATAGGAGCTTAGACTTTAAAATTCAAATTCAAATTTTAAATTCAAACGGTATAATTTTGAGCGGGATTATATGAGCCTATATACAAAACCCTACCAGTCACAAGTTACACACACAACTCACACAATTCACACACAAAAATGTCTCGCAAAGATTTTTCTCACCAATTCCCAAGTCCAGAAAAGCTGCCGGAAACAAGCTTTTCAACTTCACCACAGTTTCCTCCAACTAGCTTTTCAACTTCACCACAGTTTCCTTCAACTAGCTTTCCACTTGAACTTGAAGTTTACTCAACACCACCGGAAAATGTCTTCCCGGTGGGTCTTGAAAACATCCCAATTGTTCCAACTCCACCTGTGAACAGTCCACAAGTGGATCTTCAAAACCACCCCAGCGGGTTAAGTGAGGTTCCCCCCGTCAACTAGAACAAGATATTGAAAACGGTAGGGAAATTATGGAAGAAAGACATACGTGAGGAAGCCGCCGTCGTGAGCAAGAAGCACGGGAAGCTCAGTATCTTCAAGATAACTACTTCGACATAATGAGCCGGCTCTTTAATGGGGAGTTTGATTCCCCTTCAAGTTCGAGGGTTGGGTCCAGATGATTCGTTTTTTTTTTAAGTTTTAGTAGTTTTATTTCCATCAGTATGCGTTGTAGTTTTTTATGTTTAAGCGTATTATGTATTTCATGTTTTCAGTTAATTGTTCAAGTTTCAGTTTAATGTTTTCATCATTATGCGTTTATGTTTTCATTTTTTTTCCTCCATGAACCTTTCAATCTATTCAAAAAAACACTTCACCCTATAAAAACTCAACTTATTTTAAATATCTCATTTTATAAAAAGAAAAGAGAGAAAAAAAAAAGTACAAGTCTCAACCACGTCGTGCAGACGGCGAGCCATCCCACGGCGAGGCACGGCGAAGGGTGCCGGTGGCCCACGGCGACCCTCCACGTTGGATCACGGCGAAGTATGGCGAAGCCAATACCTTCCACTCTTACTCTTATAACACTTGCCTTTGGCTCAGTGCACCTATTTTTGTTAGAGAAAACTTATGATATGCATAGTTACTGTTACAAAATTGTACTAATTTTACTGTTACATAATTAGTACATGTTAGTTAACGAGTGTTGTTAGAAGTCGCGCTTCGCTGCGGACTTTTTTTTTTTTTTTTTTTAATCTGAGTACCTTTATAAGTTATTGTAAAAACCCAAAAAGTGATAGATTCGAAACAAAAGTATTTGCTTATATTATTAGCAATATTTTAGTATATTTATGTAGAAAGAAAAGAAAAAAAAAAAAAAAAAAAAAAAAAAGGTATCTCCTTTTACAAGCTATGTTGTATAAGTTTAATGTTTTAAGCTTGATGAATAATGCATGGGATTTGTCCATGACATTGTCTTGAAGCTTGTAACATTTTGTGATTATATATAAATTCTCCTTTCATAAAATAATGTCGTATAAGTTTTATGTTTTAGCTTCCTCTAATAAAATGGATCGAGTCTTCCATCATTAATATATTCAAAAATTTATGGATGTATATACCATAGCTTACTTTTTCAAATGTTTTTTAAGCTCACTATTTTCTACGAGTCTTTTTATCGTATTACTACTTGTTAAATATCCACACATTTAGTATAAGGAATACTAACAACATACGTTTCTAAAAAATATAATTTTGAACAAAAAGCAACATAATTTCATCTTCAAAACGAAAACATATTTAGATAAATGTATATGGTGGAGTAAAAGTTTGTCATTATAAAAGTAAAGACTTAAAAAGACTCATCAAATGGAAGTTATTAGGCATGGATCAAATTTGGGGAAGCAACAAATATTTAAGGGAAAAGGAGAAAAGAAAGAAAAAGATTTATCAAGACTTGAACTTGGCTCTTATATTTAGAGTTAAAAATGTTTGTCATTTGAGCTAGCTTTCTTTTATTTTTGGTTTTGTCTTATTTAATATAATATAAAATAGAGTAAATTGCAAAAATCGTCGTAGTTTGGCAAAATTGCATATGGTTCGGAAAGTGCAAGCTGCATCTTTGTGGGAAACCTTTGAATCCGATTTCGTCATTCCTTAAACTGAAATTACTAAAATACCCTTTTGTTCTACCTATTTAAGAAGGAAGATGATGAGGGTATTTTAGTGATTTCAATTTAGAAAAAGACGAAATCGTATATAAAATTGCCCCACAAGGAGGCCGCTTGTACTTTTCGAACTATACGGACGAAACATACAATTTAGCCAAACCACAAAAACGATTTTTGCAATTTCCTTTATAAAGAAATATTAATTGTGATTAAAAAACTAATTTTGTTACTATTCGAGTTGGTGATTGTATATATGAAAACAAGATAGAAAGCACTCGCCGTGTTGCGGCGGGCTTTTACGTTTTATTTGTTTTTGCCGATGGTTGTTATAGGCTCTTTTTTTGGTAGGTTTAGTGTTCGGTGTTGTGTAAGTATAATCTAATCAACGAAATCACTAATGGTGTAAAATTATGAGGAGAGTTATTTTACATACCAAACTTTTCTCACATACCAAGGGACTCATCTCCACCATCCATCTAAAAAGAAATCAATGGCTGAGATTAAAAACATTTTATTATTTCACCTATTTTTTATAATTTAAATATCTCTTAAACCGTTAATCGTTAAGTGAAAATATTTACCATCGCGACGAGCATTTAATTATCCTTCTATAGACGGGCAATCGTGATATACTTTCGAAAAAGAAAAAACTCGTTTTTCATCAAGTTTTTCGCTTTTTACGTTACTGAAATTTACATTTGAAAAATCATATATGATAAAACACTAAATTGAATATCACATGTGATATTAGTGTAAAATCATATATGATATGTAATATCACATGTGACATTATATGTAATATCATATGTGATATTACACTAATATCACATGTGATATTACATATCATATATGATATTACACTAATATCACATGTGATATTCAAATTAGTGTTTTATCATATATGATTTTTCAATGCAAATTTCAGTAACGTAAAAAAACGTGAAAAATACGAAAATAAAATTTTTGTCGAAAGTATATCAAAGTGCCTATCTATAGAAAGATAATTAAATGCTCGTCCGCATGATATATTTTTTTCGTTTAACGATTAACGGTTTGAAAGATATTAATATTTGAAAAAAATGATGAAAGTGAGTTTTTAAATTGTTGAGATTAATCTCATCCATTAGATCAAATAAAAATGAATGGTGGAGATTGATCCCTTAGTATGTAAATAATCTTTTGTCCTCAAATGATCTTAAATCGTAAAATTATATAGTCACAAAATATGGGTTAGACGAAAAAAAATAAAAAATAAATAATAAGGTAATAAGTTACAACAAAGAAAACTTACCGCAACAAACTAAAAGGAACACATAGCTATGTGCTACCGAAGGTAAAAGAAAATTTCTAAATCAATTATATCAACATGTTTCATTAAGAAAGAACAGAAACCAAAATATAGCAAAAGCTATTAGACAGGCAAAGTAAGGCAAAAAAAATTAAGGAAACGGTTAAACGACAAAAAGAAGATAGATAAGCAAATTTTCAATACCAAAAAAAAAATGCAAAGCTAGCCGGCGCATACAATATAAGCCAAAACGTGCATGGTTGCTAGGAATTTTTTGTTGGACTAAACGGAGCCCACTAATAGGCTAACACTTTTTCAAATATTATACAACTACCGACACTCTGCTTTAATATATATACGAGTGTTGTAGCCCGCGCGATGCTGCGGGTATGTTTTTGCAGTTGTGAATTTTTGAACTAATGAGTGAGTAAAATATGTTTTTCTTTGTTTATTTGGTTTAACTATCTGTATTGATGTAGTAATGGTTGGTATGTGCTTATTTTGGTTAAATATGTGTTTGTGGGTTTATTGGGCTTTTATAATGAAGTTGGGCTTACTTTAAAAACAAAGAAAAGAAAAGAACGTGTACTCTTATTACCAATCCAATAACATAGTTCATATATTTTTGGGAACCTGATGTGGTTTTTTGCAGATACTGGTGATAGAAGTTAGGGTTTTTTTTCAAGTGAAGGTTTCAACAACAATCACTACAATTGATTAAGGTAATTAGCAATCTTTACTTGATACCATATATATGTCGTTTTATTAAGATCAATTATCTTTTGGGATTATCGAACCTGCTTGCTTCGCGGCTTTTTGGTTAACTTGGCTGTCTAGATGTGGTAAATGTGGGTGTCGTTGTTGTGGTAGCACGTGTTGTTGGCATATTGTGTTGTATTTTTGTAGACGGGTTACTTAAATTTTCAGCGATGGTATTAAGTGTAGTAAGAATGTGTCTAGGGTATGTGTGTTAGTGGTATGTTTTATTGTATATATGATCCGTGTATGGTGTCTCTAGTGTAGGTCGAACTCAATGTATGTTTATATTAGTATATATGAAAATATTAGTGTTTATGTTACTTTATTGGGTATGTTTTGTGGTAATTGATATCACTTTATATATGGTTTGTGTATTTGTGTAGTTCAACTAAATATGGTTACATTATATTCTTAATACATCGATTGCATTTATTAGTTTTGTACATGAGGTTGTCGCCCTTGGCACAAAATATGTTTGCAAATGCCTTTGGTGTAGGCATATGACAAAACACAATGCGCATACATCTTCGGTTTACAAAGCCACTTGTGGCAATATTATTGTTACATAATATATATATTTACATAAGCAGTACTTTTGTGGATATGTCTAGTCTTTTTTGGTTTTTTTGTTGTCACCGTGGTTTGTCTTGAAAAGTGGTCGCTTTAGAGCTTGGTTGGTGACTTGTTTCTGTAGACTTTTGCGGTCACTATATCGATGTGATAACGGTTGGTGGTGGTGTTTTGCACTGTCATGAAAGAAAAACACAGATGTTAATGAGTTTTGCCATGCGATGTTGTGTGAATTTTTTCGAGTATCTTTTTTTTTTCCTACTATTATTAAATTTTTTAACCGAAGAAGATGTGTCTAGATTTTTGATTGCTCAATGGTTTTAGAGCTTGGGTGTGTTTATGTTGAATTTCTCGTATTGTTCTTTGTGTAAAAAAGATGTGTTAAAATAGTAGATGTA
Organism: Chrysanthemum makinoi; assembly: GCA_910596185.1. Classification (NCBI taxonomy): domain Eukaryota; kingdom Viridiplantae; phylum Streptophyta; class Magnoliopsida; order Asterales; family Asteraceae; genus Chrysanthemum; species Chrysanthemum makinoi. Next base: position 196,047,639 of record OU343218.1, on the reverse strand, counting down.
GCATTTTTTAGTGACTATTGAGTTTTTACACGAGGATGTTGCTTCAAACTGTTGTTGCGTATCTGGTTTGTCCATAATTTTGTTGAGAACAAAGTCCGGTGGTTCTTGTTTGGAAGTGGTGTTATAGTGAAATTCTTTGAAATGCGATAGGTTTTTCCAACTATTAGAATCGGCGTAAAGTGTTGAATCTCACTGGCTTCCATGTTTGCTTGTATTGCATCACCCTGTTCATATAATATTAATATTAATAGTTAATATTTACTTGATTTTGGAAAGTATAATTTTTTTTTTTTTTTGCTTTTTTTTTTTGGCTTTTAATTATAGTAATTGTTGTCGATTACTGTTTGTCCAATAAAATTAGCGGAAGCCTTTATCTGTTGTGTCCGGTGGGTCTCGATGTATCCATGCTCGATACACTTTTGCTTCTAATACCTTGTTTCTATCACCTGGTTTTAGATCTTTGATATTTGCTTCACCATCCGAAATCCTAAACAAAAAATTATGGATTTATATTAACAAAAAGTACATAATATTTGGTTAGATTCTATAATGTAAACATAAACGGTTGTTAAAAGTAGGCTTTAATAATTGATGCATGAGTTATATGTAGTGTGAAAATAAAGAAGAGGTAAATATTTTTTAACAACTAAGTTTTTTTTAAAACCTTTTGTCTCAGAAATCTTGTTTAAAAAGTCTTTATAAACTATATTTAGGGTTGCATTTTGTGCGTGTTAGGATGAGGTGTCATAAGTATTTTTAAACCATGAGCGATGTAGCACGTGATAAAGCAACATATAGTCGCCATGACCAAAACAAGTTGTGGAAGGTAGACGCGATTTTTTGTTGAGAGCGCCTTTGGCTTTTGTTGATTGTCATAGCGTAGCAAATCTTAACCGGGAACTGTTTCCTTTTGAAAATGAAGGGATAGTTTGGATCTTTGTGGGTTAGAGGATTACGGGAATATAGACTTTTCTCCAATCTTGTGCACGTAATTATCTCTGCTTCAATGAGCTTTGACATGAGATTTGACAATCATTCTTGTTCCATTGCGAGTCCTCCGCCTAGGTTGGCGTTCGAGTAGCATGATTGGAGCGCCAATTTTAAGTGAAGAGTGTTTGGCGGTAAACACGGGAATTTGAAAGTATTTAGGTACTCGTGGATACAACATTTCAGTTCATGGCACCATCTTTTCCAAGCGGGATTGCTTCGTTACTTATGTATGTTTTAGTCTCACCTGTAAGCATTGACAATACCTTTTCGTTTATAATATCTGCCGTTTCATTTTTGGGACAAACAATAGCCTTCTCTTGTAAGAGATGTGCTGTTGGATTTTTTAATGTTTCTTTGTCATAGATGAAATCGATCAACGTTTGTATCCCATCTTCGTTATTCGGGATAAGATATTCAGGAGGAATTGTCACCCATGCAGCGTCTTCTCTATTGGTTTCATCAGGTTCTCCAACTTTTCCATCACCTATATTGAGCAACCATGAAGAGAATTCCCGACTTTTTTTTTGGTTTTCATTCGGATGATGTTGCAAATAACCGCATGTTTTGTTTAAGCTTGAATATTTTGAAGTATTGCGGAGGTATGATTTAGCTATCGATGAATTGATTATTTCTGTTCTTGAACCTTTTTTTTTACGGGAAGTGTTTGCCTAAAATCACCACCCAACATGATTGTTTTGCCAAACGGGATGCAGTTGTTGAGTATATCTCTAAGTGTTACGTCTAGTGCTTCAAAACAACGTCGGTCATTCATTGGCCTCATCCATACTACTAACTCAGTTTCATTTAGCGACAGCCCATCATTGTGTTTTTCTTTATGTTGCGATTGATTCCTCGGTTAATTCTAATGGCAATTTAACCGTGAATGAGTGTTCTTCGGATGGGAGTAACAAAGAAGCATACACGAGGATGCAACAGTAAGCACAATTTTCCCATCCCACGTGTAAGGTGTTAATTATTGTTTTCCATAAAAGTTTTCCCGTTCCACCATGTCCATAAACAAATATTAGCTCTTGGTGGTTGTTCTTTGATCAGAAGGATGAGATTGTAGATCTTCTTTTGTTCTTCATTGAGTTTGTCTACAGCAATGGCAACTTCTTTTAATTCTTGGCGGTTGTAATTTTTTCCTCCATCAAAGCTCGTTCTCAGTTGAGCAAGCAAATGGGCTGGAGGCAATGAGAAACCATAATCTTGAACTGATTTTGAGCAGGTATTTAGTATGAACTCTATTTCATACATAATGTAGTCTTTTACGGTTCATTAATATACGGGTTTCTAATGTGAGACATTTGTGCATTTTTTGCGGGATATCATCTGCCGTTGAACGCCAGTGTTTTTCCCATAATTGTATTGGATCTGCTACTTCACAATACATTAGAATATGAGCAAACAACGCAATTTAATTCTCGCGGATCTTTGATAAAGCGCCTCTGCGGTCTTCGTCCCATTCTTTGTCATCTTCTAGGAGACCTAACGCCGATCTTTGCGATAGGTTTGGAAAATGTGTTTGTTAACGGTACGAACGTCAACAAATGAGGTGCACCCTCTTTGGTGTGCCAGTATCATGAAAATAAAAGAGTTCACCCTATTTGGGTGGACATATGCAAGGCATGATTGAATACTTGCTTTATCTTTGTCTTCGTCTCCATGTTTTGAATTTTCGTACCAAGCATATTGAGAAATCTAAATATGTGAGATGTCCATACATCTCGTCATGGAGCTGGTTGTAAGTGAACCACTCTGTCAACGTCGTTAGTTTTCTACCTTCATCTACTATTACATTTGTTAGAGTCTCTTCTCACGAAAAATCCTATGCGCATATCTTGTAGGTGTACAACCGAATTTACCTTGCCGGTTCTCTATGGTGTATAGGAAATTTAAGTATTCTCCGACAAACTTCATGCGGACAAATAAGCGACCGTCAATGAAATTCTTTATTTCATCAATCGTATTTTAGGGCCGTCTTTGTGTTCTGGACCACCAATTGGCGTGTAATTCGAGCTGTCTGATCGTGCCAGAAATATATTTAAAAAGATACTTTATCAGCATGCTCCATCCACAATACTCAACGTTTATGTGGGCGTGAAACATGAGACAAAGGCCCGATTATAAGGTACCACGTAGGTATTATCTAGTTTGAACTCACCTTTTGGTACATAAGTTGATGTGTTTCTTCTACGTAATGTCGTGACCATCTTGATCAAAGTAAGTGGCTTGATTAATTTTTTTGGGAATTTTTTTGCAAATACCATCTTCCATACAGCAGAGGCGGTTTAGCGTTCCACATGGGCCATGCATCATGAGTTCTGCAACAACTCTGTAACCTTCAGGATCGGACTCCTTATTAGGTAACTCTGCTGAAATGAATTTGTCTACTTCTTGGACTTTTATTACTGTCTTTAGAATCTATCCATAGCAATGTGTGACGATTGTGGGAGACCCGGCGTTCTGAAACTCAATGGTATAAAGACTGTCAAAAGAAAAATTATATTTCAGTGTCGTATATGAATTTGTGAATCTTTATGTGCAAACAAAATTTATATTGATAACATACCTCGTAGACCGCCAAATATATTTTTTTCTTTGTTTTGTATAAAATTTTCAACTTTTGCTCGAACACACGAACCACCACATCAGCTCTATCCGAGGAGTAAGCCTGGATATTTTTCGTCTTTTGATTTCGGCCAATTAATATTGCATGTACGTAATGAAAAATTGCGGGTTTCCTAGGACGGCATATGGCAGAGCATCAAGATAATGATTGTACATGTATCTTGGTCCACCTGTGAAGCTTGATGGAAGAATAATCTTTTTTCCTATCTCAGCACCAATGTGGTCTCCTTGTGATATTGCGTCACATATTCTGCGCTAAACATTATTCGCTACGTATGTTATTTTGCTTAGATCGTATGAAATCAAGCCTGTCTTGTTAGGGGTGCAGAGGCGAGACAACATCTTGTTGAAATAATCGCCCGATTCTGAATATATGGCCATATTCGTCAAACCGTTCGTGTAATTGGTACATGTAGTACTCATTCATAGATAGTTTTCGCCTTTTCCTGTGTGCGTGAACACCTTCTTTCATTTTATGTTGTAGCCTGGTTGGCCATATACAAAGAGAAGGGACATGTAGGAGCTATGAAGCTTGTTGATTCTTCTAGGGTGATTGTCTTTATATTCTATGATCACATCAGTAGTCAGTTTTTTGTATTTGAACCCTCTTCAAATACTATAGCCCCAAGAGTGCCACTGGAAGGAGGTGCGTACTCTTTTGCACCAACGACGTTGTAAAGCTGGATTTTTAGATTAGGTATGTCTGCTCCGTTGCATCTATCTCTGGCGTTCGAATAATTGAACTAACTTATTGTGATCATCTAGGTTTCTATTAACCTTTGAACAATCTCGGGTTTTAGACTGCTTTCGTCACCGCCAAATGGTTTCATTCTATTTGCTACTTCATTCTCTGTATCATAAATATAGAGTTGTAAGAACCTAGGGTCATCATTCTTGTAGGCAATAATGTCCCTATCCAATGGTATATTTGACCTGAAATTTTGAACACGTATGGTCCTCTTCCGTCATTTATTGTTTCATCTATTTGTGCACCAAAAGATGTCATGCTAAACATCTGGTTGTACTTGGATGTTATCCAAAAAGTGTTTGTCATTTAGTAATTGCTTCAAATATTCTGGAGGTTCTAATTCTTTTGGAAGATATACTTGTCCTCTCGCACAACATCGATGATATGTCACCTTTGACCGTGAAAAGTTGCCTTTTAATCTTTCTCCGTACCAAAATAAGGCACCACGATACTGTCTTTGGTCCATTTACATCAATGTATAAATTGGATACATCTGTATTGGCAAAATTAATAAAGTATGAGTATTTTGTGTCTACTAATTTAAGAATATAGGAAATATAGACAAACATTGTTATAAAGAATTGCTATTACCTTATTTGTAGGTATGCTAGGATTATGCCCATTGAATTTACTATTGTTTGCTCGTGCGGAATGTCATATTTGTCCCTTTTTTTTTTATTGCTTAAACATAAAGGAATCACAACATATTTTTAAAGATACATAAGTAAAAGATGTATGTTAGTAAAAAATTATAGGTATGTAAAGTTTACCTGTAGATATTTGTGTGTTCTTTGTTGTTACATGTTTCCGAATTTTTCCTTTTACATCGTGTTGAATTATTAGCCGACGAAACTTTAGATGCAGTTTTGGTTTTCGTCTTTGTGACATTACCATTGGTATTGTCCATGTCTTCTTTGGAGTCGATATTTTTGTTGATGTTATCTGGTTGTCCTATTATTTGTGTATGTATGCATTAGCGTTACACAACAATAATATAATTCTGAAAAATAATATGTATGAAGATGGCACCTTCAATGAAGCGTACCATCACTTTTGTTACATCGGTTGCATACTTCCTTTTACGGCGCAATGATGTATTGTTTTCTGAAAAATGTAATGTATCACCCTTTTTTTTGCCTCTCTTGGTGTTCGCGGTAGCCGTGTTAACTTGATAATTGGACTTAATGTTTTTATTCATATCATGTAGTTTACCTGGTGTTTACACAATGTAAATGTTAGTTTCTAATGGTGTAATAAAAAAATTTGCAAATAATTAGATAACAAAAGTAAATTGTATATTGTAGTATTCTTTAAATAGTAAAGGTAAAATTGATTTACCATTAATAATATTAGAGGTTTCTAATTTTGCGGATATCGTTGTTCAAATTCGACTTTTCTTTTACCATTCGGATCCTGGTAGGAATTTGATCTGACTTTATCGTTTGCCATCGAGTCATGTATAACTTTGTCTTTGGGCGAAAGAGGTATGTACACCGATTGTAGAAGTATCATTGATAGAATGTGTACCATCATTAGCATTAAAAGTTTGTAGGTGTTGACCAGGTATTGAAAGAAGTAGTGTGAAGGCATTTGCTCATAGCATATTTATCTATCACAGAAGGTGTCCACATATCAAAATGTCCTTTATTCTTGTGCAAACAATCGTATTATTCATGCATGACCGGTTAGTTTCAAATGGACTGCATTTATATAAAAAAGTTAATAATGGCAAAAAGAGGTTGGCATGGTAATGCGGTCTTCACTTTAATGATGGATTTATTTACACAACAAAAGTAAATTGTACATATATTGTACTATCTTTTAAATATAGCAAAGCTACAGGCCCACTCACCACCATTAATAGTATTAGAGGTTTCTAATTCCAAATGCCTTTTATTTGCAGATGGGTATTGTCCAAATTCAACTTCTCCCTTATCATTCAAATCGGTAGGAATTTGATTTGGCGTTTATCATTTGCCATCGAGTCATCTATAACTTGTGGTGGGCCAAAAGAGGTATGCGAACTGATTGCGAGTATCGTTGATAGAATTTGTACCATCATTAGCATTAAAACTTTGTAGGTGTCCATCGGTATTGAAAGAAGCTTGTCCGTATTTGGTCATATCATATTTATTACATCGGGCGGGTTTGCCAAAAATTTAATACTAAAGCACAAATGGCATACATGTTTATAGGGTTTTCTTCTCATTGATGGTGCATTTATTTTGTATTGCATTTAATGCAACATTTAATTCTGCTCATATTAGGGTTTTCTTTTGTTGATACATAATATGAATGATCCTTACTATAGTAAAACAAAATATTGGGATCTTTAAAAAATAATTACCTTCATTGTTGCAACATCCAATTGTTGGGTCACTGTAAGAATAATTACTAAAATATCCAGTTGCATTGGATGTATGCTCCGGAAGTTCTGGAGACATATAACACCTAGTTGTAACATTATATGAAGACTCATTTTCATTGCAGTCAACATTAGTTTTTAATAAGCCTGCAATAATAAAAGTATATGTTAGGAATACGTTAACTAAGTCAAGTAAAGCGCAAAAGTAATAGTTGAGATTACCTTTCCATTTTTTGTTGTCTCCTTGTGTAGCTGTTTCAAATGAATCACCTTTTCTTTTCAATCTTCCATTTGTTATCGTATCTTGTCTAACACATTGTTTACTGCTTCTGCGAGTGGTGCAACAGATGTGTAGTATTGGTCGCCGACAATATGGCTTGTTGATTGAACATGAAGTGGATCATTGATTTTTGACCACCAACAGGATGGATACTGTTGTTGATCAGATAATATGATGTGTTGGTTGGGCAAAAGGTCTATGTTTAATATTTTGATCATTGAGGTAATTTTTCACGATGGTTAGTGTTAGATGCATTATTTTGTATTATCTTTTATATGTATCAATTATAAGAGTAACACGAATATTGGCTAATATTATTGCGAGAAAAGAGAAGCTAAGGCTGACTATATCTATGTACATTATAGGAAAGCAGTTTAATTTGTTTCAAAGCAGTAAGTAAGTACATCAATCATACAAAAAACAATATTCATATGAATACGGAAAGTGATGTCGGTCTTGTACCATTATTTGTTTTTTTATTGCAAGCCAAGATGATTCCTGTATGAATGCATAGTGATAAAACAATTATGTAAATCAAAATAAAGAAGACCTAGAAAAAAATGAAATCTTACCATGAAAATAGAACAAAGCTAAAGAGAATGAAGTAAAAGTATAACTAATGTACATCATTGACTAAATATTATTTACTTACATCTATTGAGAAGCATAAAAGTAAATATCGTACCTTTGCAAATGTTCTTGTTGTAGAATCTGATATTGCTTTATTGTTTGTTGATCTCTATTGTATGCAGAACTTGATCGAAGATGATGAGTAGTAATGCACGTGAGGATTCGGATTGAGTTTGAGGATGAGATGATCAATAGTAGTGCAACGAAGTTTCGGTTCAATTTCAATGACTCCAAATGTTTGTGCTTCCAGAATTTTGTATTCAAAGTATGTGAAGCTGCATTTAATGCAATACCAAACGTGTAATCTTAGGAAGTGGTATAGCATTAATTGTGTCAATTACATTTAATGCTTTTCCAATCAAGTTAGAACACGTGGATGAAACAATGTTTTGCAAAACATGCGTTCCTGACTTTTAGTATATAGGTTAATTAATATATATATATATATATATATAGAATAACGTGTTCAAAAAAATATACTATAAAAAGGGGTTAGTGATTGTATATATAATAGGGTCATTTACATATATATCTCTTCAAAGATGCAAAATTGCATATATATTTTTTGCATGCATAAAAATTATTGTACTATGTGCATCAAAAACTTGTAAGAAGGATATATATGGAATTATTTACCTTTGGAGGGATATATATGCAATTCCCCCTATATAAATATAAATATATTAGTATTTAGTAACGATGTCTTAGCATCTTTAAAAAAAGCTCCTTCAAATTTGAAGCCAGCAGCGCTTACTTATTTATATTACTTATAATGCACGAAAGTATATTACTCTTAATTTTAAGACGTACATGAAATTAAACATGGTTTACAACACTTTAATGCACCTAATTTTCAGAAGTACAACAAAGTAAGCATATTGTACAACAAAATAAAGCGTGATGTCATTTTAAAACCAAAATTTTATCAAACAACATTAATACTATTAAAAACACCCTTTCACCAAAAATTATAACCATTTAAGCACAATGTACAATAGCTGCAGCCAATTTTCAGATTTACAACAAAATAAGTATAGTGTACAACAAAATAAGCATGATGTAATTTTCAGACTTATTTTCAGACTTACAACCATTAATGCTATTAAAGTGGTCAATTTTATTAATGACTATAATGACTATTACTACTTACAAGAAAAGAAACATAGTGTACAACACTTTAATGCACATAATTTTCAGACGTACAAGACAAGAAGCATAGTGTACAACAAAACATCACATTAATGCTATTTAATGTAGTCAATTATTTAACTGGTCAATAAATACAATTAATACAGTTATTAAAACACCCATTACATAAGAAATACAAATTATCAAACATATTGTACAACCAAATTAAACACAATTTCTCCATTAAATTTCACTACTACAAATAATAAAGCACATTATACAAATATTCAAGCCCGAACCGACATAAAATAAAATAAAAACAACACAATATTACTCACACTCTGCTTCAAATTCAAATTCAAAAATTTCAAAATACGAATTCAAATTCGAATTCAAATTCAAAAATTCCCCAATATATATACTCACACTCTGCTTTGTTTATCACACACACAACTTCTTATCACAGATTCTTAACAATGCCTCATGAAAACTTCTCTAAAAAATTTCCCAACAAAAACAGCTTCTTCCAACAATTTCCCGAAAACACGGTTTACAATCCACCAACAGATATCATTCCAGTTTTCTCAATGGAAGAAGAACCGGTTGAGGAACACGAAGCTAATCCGTTTCAAGTTACCGAGGAACAGCAACTACGACTTGCTTAGGATGAAGAAGTATTGCGAGAAATGAAAGAAAATGCAGCACGAGTGGAAGCTGCTCGTAGGGAGCACGAAGCAAGGGAAGCAGAATGCCGAAAGAACAACTTGTTTGACATCTTGTACAACGAGTGGGAAGAGAGCATGATTGCAGAGGGGTATTCACCTTACGACGAGGGTTATAACACAAACTTTTCATTGTAATTTGTAATTTCATTTTCATTTCCGTATCGTAGTTTGTATTAATCTGTAATTCGTATTTTCAATGCAATGTTTAATGTATTTTCATTTCAATGTCGTACTCTACTTTGCTTAGGCAATGAAAAAAAGTTCGTACAATACAAAATTTAACACAAAAGTTACAATACGAAATTTAAATAAAAGTTACAATACGAAATTTAAACCAACACATATGGTTCTTGGTACATAAAGTTAACGTGTTTTGGTTTGGATTATTAGCCTTGATTTGTGCTTTTCGGGCAAGGGAAAAGTCCACTTTCCCGTCAACATGTTCTTGGTAGGAATAGAGTAGTTGCGCTTCTTGGCTTCCTTGTTGTTTGCGTCGAGAACTTTATCCCAAGACGTATTCATTTGTTGATCCGCACTTGTATTTGGATTCTCGGATATTTGAGTGAAACACTCCTTCAAAAGAGACTCCTCTTCTTGGCTCCAAAATCTACTCATTTTGTTTGGAAAAATATTTTGGAAGTGTGTGTGAAATATAAAATAATAAAAAGGTATTTATAGGATTTTTTAAGAGGTAAAATTTGATTTTTTTTTTTGGGTATTAATTGGGTCCAAATGGCTAGAAATCCGTTACCAAACGTTTATATTTTTGCCCAAATATTCCAACTTTAAAACAAAAAAGAAAAAATAAAATAAACTAAAAATAAATAGAATCGCGCTGGCTGGTGGCTACGACGCCACCACCTATGGCGCCACATCCGGTACGATGCATCGTTCAAGGAAATCGGCTGGTAGCTTGGTGCTAGATAAAAACACCACGATACCCCCAGCTCTTATAAACAACATAGATAACATAAAATTCTCAACACAACCGGTTTTTAAAGGTCAATTTCGACAAACATCTATAGCAAGCAATCAGGCCCATTAAAAGTCAACTATAATGTATTTGTGAGCAGTCTATTTAGCACATCGAACCAAAATGTTCATATTTTGTGGGTAAGGGTTTCTAAGTACTTGTTCGTGTATAAAAAGGGTATTTTATAGTCGTGTGTGGTTGAACATTGATAATTAGCATTAACCATGTAAGTTCATTTTCATTGTGGTAATTGATCTTAATTATAATTATATGACTTGTGCAATACGAAGTTCACCAATCTGTGGAAAACCGAACATTACAAATTTCATTTAATCCTGCCGAAAGTTGGCGGAAAAATAGCGCAATACCAACCAACGTGTCAGCTGGTTTGTTGGTGATTTTAGTGTCTTCAGTTATATTTTATTTAATTGTGAAAGAAAGTGTGGGGACCTGCTTTTCCCTCCAAAGAAAGTGCGGGGACCTGTTTTTCCCTCAAAATCGTTTTCCCACGAAAAGAAAGTGCGGGGACCTGTTTTTCCCTCCAAAGCGTTTTTCCCACCAAAAGACACACCTTTTCATCGACAGGTGTGACTCTTCCTGCCAACTGCTGTTAACCGAATACAACTAACTTTCGGTTGGGTTATATACGCGAGAATTGATCTCTTGGAGAACATAACAAATAAAACAACTTTTTGTGTATTACTTTGATTTCTCGTTCCTTAGAAATAAAGTGTAATTGTCTGAATTTTCCAATTGAGGATTTTGCGATACCCGATGCATATAGGGTCGAAATACTTAAATCTGAAAGTGATCTCAACATGATTCAAAGAATATATCAGGATTATTATCACCCACACTCACCAAAATTCTAACATTTTTGGTGTGGATGATGTATAAACGTCTAAGTTTACATGAGTGGGCACTTCCTCCTCCACTCACGTATTAATTTTTGTCTCATTTTTCTTTAATCGCGAGTAAATCAAAATTACATAAATACTCTTTGGTGCAGCAATATCAGTAGTTTCTTGTAATTTGCAAATACAAATTTGACAATAATGTCATATCATGATGGGAAAATAATTCCTGCTGCAAACAACAAATATCCTTCTTTGTTGTATGGTGTAAATCAGGGATCAGTTGTATACATTAGGAATGTTATCAGGGACCATTGTGTACGATCAGGGACCATTTTTGCATTGCAGCAGCAGATAACTCTTTGCAGCAGGGACGTTATCCCCTATCTATACTATATACTCCCTCCGTCTCAAAATTATTGTCAGGAGACAAGAAACACATAGTTTAATAAAAGTGGGACCACTTTCATTTTCAACCAATCAAATAGAATATTCTTCCTTTAGATTCTCTTGTTTTTACTTAATATGGAAAGTGGACAATTAAATTGAGACATCCCAAAATGGAAATATGGACTATTATTATGAGACGGAGGGAGTATAAAGGAAAAACCAAAAAGTGAAACGTGAAAAACTTAAAACTAATTTGTTCCTTTACGTAAATGGATGGCTGAAAATTAATTTAGAAAACATAAAATTAATGTGTCCCATTTCTTAAATATTGAAATTAGCTATTAAAATCAGTGTTGCAAAAATAGGCCTGTGCGGACGATTAATCGCTAGGCGGGGATTAACCGCCTCGATTTTCACTAATCGGCCTTATTAATCGGTTTGGTCAAAAATCGGTCAACAAAACGATTGATCGGCCAAATCGGGAGTAAATCGGCCAAATCGGACAAAAATCGGATAAATCGGTTACGTATAGAAATCGGAAAAATGAGGCATAAATCGGCCAAATCGGTAAAAAAATCGGCTAGATCAGTCAAATCGGGCATATAGTTTCAAAATTTTATAATTTTATATATAAAAAGTCCAATCCGATTAATCCCTGCCTAACCGATTAATCATCAGGCGGTACCCGTCCGCCCAGCTACCGCCTAACGATTTTTGCAACCTTGATTAAAATTTGTTCGTTTACTTAAAATTATTATATGTTACAATAATTTACAGTTATATTTTGATTTTTTTACATTGCATTAATAAATGTTATACGAAACAACTAACCAAAATATAACCAAAATAAATCTCAGCATTTCAAAAAAAGAAAAAGAAACAATCATAATTATGTGACACCATAAAATCATGTTGCTATGCACGGGTACTCGTGTAATCATTATATATATCGGAATATGCACTCTACAAATATCTTTCCTATCCAAACTACTAACATTCATTTTGTCAATTGAAATGGACTACAGAACTGAAAATCTCAAACACTTCAAATAGGAAAGAAGGCCTTGAATTCATTACATGTGTAAAAATTGTAAATGTAATACACAAAACGGTACCAACGTAGAAGCAAACTAGGTTTCATGTCCCCCTAAGCTTTGAAGATCAACCCATATCATGAATTCATGATTCGTGTTCTCAAACTCAAGACGCTTTACTTCAGACTAGCATGAGCACGCAAACACCCCAAAAACAAAATGGTCCAGAGACTTCACTATGCCAAGTTTTCGAATATAACTCTGTAGTTTATAAAAGATGTTGGCAAGCAAAGTGATAGAATGCAGAAACTGATGTGATGATGATGAACAACAAATTGGTGATTGGTGCCATTTTTCATTCGTGATTGCTTCTCATCAACTCTATAGATAGTTTAAAATTATCAAAGATGTGGACAATGGAATTTTCTATTAAAATGGATAAGCTTTTTGAAGTCATGATTATATTTTGATTTTGTTTTCATTCTTTCCCAACAGACAAAATAATAGTACATCCTTATCGTTAGAAATGTCAACCAACCGCAGTTACTTAATTTTACTTTTTACGATTAAAGAGGTCTTCAAGCCATGTCAAATAAGCATATATGTAGCATCTTCAGCCATATATAATAAAGAACGAGCGATGTTCATAATCAAAATGATCAGACTATAATCGTCACTGTACATATTTATCACGATTAAAATCTATATAAACACATATATGTTAACTGCTAAGAGCGTACATTTATACACAAAACAATAAAACATAGGTTTCAAAGCAAACCGATGAAGATCAACCTATACATGATCAAGATGAGCCACGTGCTTGGCGTAACAGTAATATGAGCCACCATACACCACAAAGAACATCTATCTAAATCTTTTTCAGATAGAGCTATAGACACGATGTAGAGATCGTCAGAAAGGGTTTACAACACCAACATGAAGATAAGCATTACCAAGAGGACTATGTAACATGTAGAGGGTGTCTTCGAGCAAATCAAAGATTGAAGATATCGAGTTGATGATGATAATTAAGAAACTGATGATTGGCACCATTGTTGTGAGCTTGATCAAGTGTGTAATTGTGTTGTGTGTGAGTGTGGTGTTTTATTCATGATATCGATTATTTTGGGTTTAAAAATTTGGTATGGGTTGCTTTGCTTTTACTTAAACAAATGAAAAAGAATAAGTGGTGTTTACTTTGATTTTAATACTTTGCATAATTAGTTGGTGACTGAATAATTTAAGGCGTTGACATGAATGCTTTCATGGTTGCATACCGGAAATACATGGCCGTCCCACTAATTTATAAAAATTTTAAGGGCCTTAAATGAAATTAAATAATAAAGCTTTTCGATAAAGAATGTTATATATAAAATGTTACCGTTTATAAGATACTAGTTGGATACCCGCGCACAGCGGCGGCGATAAATATAGTTATATATAAATATAGTAAATGAATTGCTAACCCAACTCTCCTCGCAATTCCCTACCCGCTTAGTGAATTCATTTCACAACACTCCAAATGTATATGTGTTATTTGTATGTGTTTGTTTGGGTTTTCGTATCTTTCCCGTGACATCATTATTCTCGCATATAAAAAGACCTTCACAATCTCTTACCCGTCAAACACTTTCCCAAAAGTAAATGATTTTGATAAATAAAGTTTGTATTGATTGAAATAAAGGTTAAAGTTATAAAAATTTGAATCAAAATAAAATAAACTTACTAAAAATGTAAAAACTAAAAACTCATAAAAATATATCAAAATGGATGTTGAATTAAAGAGCACAAAATTTTAAAAATATGGTGAAATTAGATCATAAAAAATTAAACGAATTAAAAGATATTTAAATTTAAAAATAAAGGTGATTAATTAGTTAAGAAGTACATGTTCACCCATTATTGTACTCCTTTTTTAGTTTGTTAGAGCTCATCCCTTTTTGTTATTTTTAGTTAGAGAAGTGACACATGTCACTCAATGATTGGAGCTCCTTATCTTAATTTTTTGTGGAGCCCAAAACTTAAATGCTTTATATAGTAGTATTGATAATGCAATTATCTATCTAAACATTCTGACGTACTACTCATTTAAAATATTTTTCTTATCTAAATACCTTTTTCTCGTAAAAAATATATGTGCACATGCATATAATTATTAACGGAACATTAGAGCCTTTAAAAATTTTGGGGCCCTGAGCGGTCGCTCACCTTGCACACCCTCAAAAACGGCAAGAAACAAGTGGTCCCATGAGATCCCGGGACACCCATGAATTTTTTCGATATCGGTAATTTTTGATAAAAAAAAACGATTTTTTTTAAATATATTTTAAATAAACTAGGTCCATCAATTTAACTCTATTATATTACGGTTTAAAAACTTTGTGCACCATGTCATATTTGATCTTGGTTTCGGCCTTGATTACGTACTCAGTTCCAACTACAGGTAAAATAATGGCACATTCAATTTTGTTTTCCTAGTACTTTCCATCTAAAACCAAAAAACTATAACCGTTGAAGTTGAACTCTGAAAAGTGTCACTATGTCTCAACGTAGTGACCCTTTTTTACTTCTCTCTAATATCTCTATCGCGATGTTGCACTTTCCGTGTATATATATTTGTTTCAGCGTCAACAACAATTACAAAATTTGACATTGATGTCATTAATCGTGATAGATGAGAAAAGATTGCAAATCCAGCCACTTTTCAAAATTCTTGTGTCCAAACTAATATCCATTTAAATGGATTTCATAAATGAACCAACATCGAACATATTTACAAGGAAAGAAGTTAATGAATTCATAACATACTCATACTATTTTATTTATATACTAGCTAAAAGACCCGTGAAATTCACGGGTATTTTAAAGGAACGATGAAAAAAGTAGTAAATGACATTGCGTATTATGAAGTTATAAGTTAGAAAGAACCACATCTGGATAAACAAACGTAAAGTATATTGTTGGTCATAATCAAACATACGAAACACAATAGTCAAATAATTCTAAAAAGAAAATAAACATCTTCAATCATTTATTCTTACTAATGCGAGATACGTGTACATATAAATGTGATCATAAATTGTGTAGCACTTCTTTATAGACCACGTCGGTGGTGGTATTAGTAAGATTTTCGTCTTCGTCACGAATAACCATCTTCAATCCTTTATTGCTCAAAACGCGAGAGACGGCTACGTATAGGTGGCCATGAACAGTTCGTGAGAAATACAAACCGACTTGCCCGGAGATTGTCCCTGACTTTTGTTGATTGTTATCGTGAAAGAGACGGACACGGGACCTGAAATCACCACCAAAAATGAGTCATGTAGCCGAAAGGAGCGTCCATGGTGTCATGCTTAAAGTTACGTAAAATGTCTCTTATTGATTTGTCTAATGCGTCCATGGTGTCATGCTTAATTATTGGGGCTTCATCCTATATAATTAGTTTTCATTTGTGTACCAAAGCAGCAAGATTACTTAGAGGATTAATGGAACATGCAGAGGTTCATCAATCATGTTCCACAAATTGTGCAGTTATACCACCCGTCATTAACAACAATTAATAAATATTTATATTTGTAAACATAGGCATATATGCACATGTAGAAACATAGAAAATAAATACTATGTTGTAGTACACACACTACAATTAGGATTAAAAATTTAGACATTCAACTTGATTAATGACACAAGCTAGAATCATGTATTAATGTCATAATCACTTAGTATCTCACAATATGCACATACATATTTTCTTGTCATCGTTGCTTCTTTCTAATAGACAAATCATAGGCCTACCATGATGCGTTAACATGATATACCTCTAAAAGAAATTAAAATGAAAAAATAATTTATTAGCAATGAACAACCGCGAAAAAACAAAAATATTCAGACACCATTATTAGCAAACTCAACTACAAAGGAAAACTATAAAATTTACCACTTCAATTAAATAAACACCGTGACTTTGCACCCATTTTTTTGTGTGAAAAAGAACATACTTGCATATAAGAGATCACGAATTAATCACCAATACCAGTTGACATATTAAGCTTTGCAAAATCAATCAGATTTACTCTCTACATAGATCTTGGAACATCTGCCCCTTTATTACACTTTCTAGTTATGTGAACAAAGTGTAACCCTGCAAATTGACCTTTAAAAAGGACAATCTTTTGTTTTATGTCTTCAAACATCCATAGCACCTCCCTTACACCCTGCAGAACAACGAATCAGAAACAATCATCACCTTTTCGTTTTCTAGCTCATTTTAGTTTACTAACATATATTGAGTAAATAGTATTGTCTTCATTTCTGTCTCAAGAGTCGAGGTCACTTCTACGTGGCTTGGAAATAAGCAGGTGACTCTCCATTTATATCACATATAACAGCACCCATACCTACTTTATTAAAGCCGTAAAATGCACCGTCTACAAAAAAGGAGTTCATCGTTTCCTAACAATTAATAACAATTATGATCTTTCACCAGTCTTATGCATTCGCAATGCATCAACATGAGTACAAACGATTTCCAAAGGCGACCGCATACAATTATGCCATTTTAATAGCAACCATTGGCTTACCCTTAACCAAATCATGTCAATAGTTACATGTACGTCAACAACTTTACCTTCATATAAACGAGAATTTTTCTCTTGACATATATAGATGATGTCACCATGATATACACGTAATGAAACCAAGATGGTCAGAAAAATGGTGTGCAAACTATACATTATAAAAGAATAATGTATCACACTCATCACTGTATAAAAAGGTTGAAACAGAATTCAGTAAAGCATGATCATATGAATGTCACTTGAATGTCTAAACCACGTCATCTTCATTAGCAGCTATTGTAGATGTGAAACTACAAAAATCCTTACAATGACACTATATTCATTTTCACAAAGTACTTTACCCATCCCATACCCACTTCCCCCTGTTTGAAATGTTTCCCAAATCCCTCAACTATGACTCATATAATAATACTTCTCATAGTCTAAATTTATAACATTAAATTTATTAAGAAAAAATAATAAAAGTATAAAAGGTTGGCAACCCAAACTGTTTTGCTCATTGAACCATTTAACGCACCCTTTTAAGCTAAGTCCAAGATCATATATTGTATATTCAAGTGGTTTATGAATAATTATAATAGGGTGCCTAAAATGGGCCATTGACCACTTTTAAGGTGGGTAATAAAACCACCGTATGATACCAAAAGACCCTTCAAAAACTGGGAAAAAAATGGTTAGTAAACTGCACATACATATTAGCATTGTGAAATGACCAAAACAAAGAGGCATCATGTAGAATAACTATATGTATAACGAATGCAATAAGTCTATAACGATGGGTATACATATTGCTTCACATTCTCCTATATCACTTAGCTGCAAATCTTTAGATATGATCACTTCATTAATTAACAAAAACATGACTGAATTTTGCTTAAATAAATATTGCGCTCCATAATGTCCTAAAGAGGCCTAGGGTTTACAATTTGAGCTAATATAAACATGGCTAATTTTAAACATTTTTGACATGTAATTAAAAAACAAAAATAGCACCATGAACAATTCTTCCAGTTTACACACACTTATTTGAGGAACCACCATATAATAATAGAACAATACATGTGATCATTTTAGCCCTAAAAATACAAATTTGCTTATAACTCAATGTTTATTGGTCTATAAAGCAAATACATAGTCAAACTCAGCAAGAAATGTAAAACTGCTTACCAGATATCTTTGACACGAACTAACTGATTTTAAGTTAATAAGCACCAACACAGACAACAAACTACAAATTCATATCCCCCAAACAAAACAGATAAATCAAAATTAACAATTAGAGAAACATGAATATAGTAAGAATAGCAAGTGCGAGAAGGATTGTTCAATTTTAATTGCCAAACATAAAGTACTTATAGGCAAGTACTCAGCAACTAAAAACACAATAGTAACAATTTCAAAGGTTATAATCACATGCTTCCTAATCTCTGATTCCTAATATCTGGTGCAACTTACAAAAAGAAACCACAGTTTTTATGGATATAAATTAGAACCTTTTTGTCTTAAGACACTACTTAATTTGCAACATATAATTTTTAGTGGTAATAACGAAAAGATTAGACACAAAAATCATAAACTTAAAAAGTAAATAGGATACAGATAAGACCTCTACTCGAAGAATTTCCATCGCCTCATCGAAATTCATAGTAGCAAGAGATGGTTAGGGAACCCTTATGTCGATGTAATGGTGCCTATGTTCCCTTCAAGGATTCTCACTGAAACCTTTTAAGAAACCGTAAAATTAGTACTTTGTATAATACAAATGTCTTAAAATATTACAATAATAGCACATGTACAAAGACATCGTTCATATATTACACTATAGCTTATACTTTATAAAACATAGCTAAGTGGACAATTAACAATGCCACTATTTTGATTCTCGACTCTGATTAGTCTAGAGTCAATATTGTTATTGGAATCAATACTTCAACTTCTATCGGTTCCATTACGTAAACTCATACTGATAATGACTCAAGACTCCAAACCAAACACATCCTAAATTAAAGAAATTGATTAAATAAATTAAGGATACCTCAATTAATGTTTGTCACCTACAACAAAATTGTAAATGGTGAAGAATTGGAAAATAAACTATAACTATAAGACACCGATATTTAAGAAAGTACACTAACCTTTATGCATACATTGTGTGCTTCATACCTATGTGTTGTTTTCCATATAAACATCTTCACATATAAAAATGACACACGCAAGTATACAATTCAAACAACCATAACCCAGGTGGCCATCTGTTGTTTCCAGGCCATTATAATTGACTCCTGTATAAAAATAGATTTACACAAACAAATCACAAATGCATTACAATTGAATCGAAAAAAAAATTTACTTTACTTACCAATTAGTAAAATTCCAATTTCTTTTTTTAGGGTTCTTATAAATCACAATAGTATTATAATTTAATCGAAACAAAATCAACGGAAAGCATATTATAATTTAATCGAAACAAAATAATTGTAATATGAAACTAATTAACTGAAACACAAAATGTATTATAATTGATTAGTTCTTACCACCAATTCTTTCATGCTGACAACATAGAAATCACTGGCACACTGATGTAACAAAAATGTTTTCTTGAATGATTTTGAATCGTATGGTATACAAAAATTATGGAAAGGATTTAAAGCGGGGAAAAGGAGTATTGAATAAGCTGTTAAGTTGTTTACTTTTTATATAAACTATTTAATCACTATGATTATCATATGGTGTAAAATAGATGAAAAGGATTGGTTTTGAATTTCAAAGAAGGATTGCGTATTGAATAAGATTGGCGTTACAATTGCTTTAAATGAGTCCAGAACAATGGTTCTGTGAGTGATGTAACTGAGTAGTACTTAACAAAAATATCAATGTGCTGAGCATTAAGACACATCAACGCATTAATTAGATGGTTGCTTCATAGGCTTGTACAAAACTCTCTTTTATTAGTGTGCTTCTTACAATATTACAATAATAGCACATGTACAAAGACATCGATCATATATTACACTATAGCTTATACTTTATAAAACATAGCTAAGTGGACAATTAACAATGCCACTATTTTGATTCTCGACTCTAATTAGTCTAAAGTCAATATTGTTATTAGAATCAATACTTCAACTTCTATCGGTTCCATTACGTAAACTTATACTGATAATGACTCAAGACTCCAAACCAAACGCATCCTAAATTAAAGAAATTGATTAATTAAATTAAGGATACCTCAATTAATGTTTGTCACATACAACGAATTTGTAAATGGTGAAGAATTGGAAAATAAACTATAACTTTAAGACACCGATATTTAAGAAAGTACACTAACCTTTATACATACATTGTGTGCTTCATACCTATGTGTTGTTTTCTATATAAACATCTTCACATATAAAGATGACACACGCAAGTATACAATTCAAACAACCATAACCCAGTGGCCATCGTTGTTTTTTGCCATTATAATTGACTCCTGTATAAAAATAGATTTATACAAACAAATCACAAATGCATTATAATTGAATCGGAAAAAAAAATTACTTTACTTACCAATTAGTAAAATTCCAAATTCTTTTTTTAGGGTTCTTTAAAATCACAATAGTATTATAATTTAATCGAAACATAATCAACGGAAAGCATATTATAATTTAATCGAAACAAAATAATTGTAATATGAAACTAATTAACTGAAACACAAAATGTATTATAATTGATTAGTTCTTACCACCAATTCTTTCATGCTGACAACATAGAAAACACTGGCACACTGATGTAACAAAAATGTTTTCTTGAATGATTTTGAATCGGTATGGTATACAAAAATTATGGAAAGGATTTAAAGCGGGGAAGAGGAGTATTGAAGAAGCTGTTAAGTTGTTTACTTTTTTATGTAAACTATTGAATCACTATGATTATCATATGGTGTAAAATAGATGAAAATGATTGGTTTTGAATTTCAAAGAAGGGTTGCGTATTGAATAAGATTGGCGTTACAATTGCTTTAAATGAGTCCAGAACAATGGTTTTGTGAGTGATGTAACTGAGTAGTACTTAACAAAAATATCAATGTGCTGAGCATTAAGACACATCAGCGCATTAATTAGATGGCTGCTTCATAGGCTTGTACAAAACTCTCTTTTATAAATGTGCTTCTTACAATATTACAATAATAGCACATGCACAAAGACATCGTTCATATATTACACTATAGCTTATACTTTATAAAACATAGCTAAGTGGACAATTAACAATGCCACTATTTTGATTCTAGACTCTGATTAGTCTAAAGTCAATATTGTTATTGGAATCAATACTTCAACTTCTATCGGTTCCATTACGTAAACTTATACTGATAATGACTCAAGACTCCAAACCAAACGCATCCTAAATTAAAGAAATTGATTAATTAAATTAAGGATACCTCGATTAATGTTTGTCACATACAACGAATTTGTAAATGGTGAAGAATTGGAAAATAAAATATAACTATAAGACACCGATATGTAAGAAAGTACGCTAACCTTTATCCATACATTGTTTGCTTCATACCTATGTGTTGTTTTCCACAATGTTGCAAAAATCGGTCAACTCGGCCGATTAATCGCCGATTAATCGTTAATCGGCCGAGTACCTTGTCGATTTTTGAAAATCGGTCGAAAAATCGGCCTAGGATAAAACTCGACACTAAGCAGTCAAAAAATCGGCCGAATCGGCCGATTAATCAGCCGAATCAGCCAAAATCGGCCGAATCGGTAAAAAATGGGCCGAATAGGGCAAATCGGTCATTTTAAAAATAATACTACCTCCGTCCCAAAATTATAGTCCCCTATTGACTTTTTCGGTCTTTCTTTTTTAACTTTGACCTTAAATATTTTTGTTTGTGTTATACAATAGTTGATGAAAAATATACTAATGAAAAATACATTTAAAACACAATCCATTCATATAATTTGCATCAAGTATTATATAACACAAACAAAAATATTTAAGGTCAAAGTTGTAAAAGAAAGACCGAAAAAGTCAATAGGGGACTATAATTTTGGGACGGAGGGAGTAATAATTTATGCATTATACTTAATTTGGGGATCGTATATTTCACTTATAACGCACAATAGGCATCATAATCAGAATTGTTGCCTTTTATTGAGGTTTGAACACATAGCAGGCTTGGAATCGTTTAAGATATATAGTTTGGTCTCCAGAAATACCAAAAAATTGCAGGAAATGCTAATCCGATTAATCACCGATTAATCCCGACTTGACCGATTACTCGCTGCAGGGTGGTCGACCGCCCGACTACCGATTCACGATTTTTGCAACATTGGTTTTCCATATAAACATCTTCACATATAAAGATGACACACGCAAGTATACAATTCAAACAACCATAACCCAGGTGGCCATCGGTTGTTTCCAGGCCATTATAATTGACTCCTGTATAAAAATAGATTTATACAAACAAATCACAAATGCATTATAATTGAATCGAAAAAAAATAACTTTACTTACCAATTAGTAAAATTCCAAATTCTTTTTTTAGGGTTCTTATAAATCACAATAGTATTATAATTTAATCGAAACATAATCAACGGAAAGCATATTATAATTTAATCGAAACAAAATAATTGTAATATGAAACTAATTAACTGAAACACAAAATGTATTATAATTGATTAGTTCTTACCACCAATTCTTTCATGCTGACAACATAGAAATCACTGGCACACTGATGTAACAAAAATGTTTTCTTGAATGATTTTGAATCGGTATGGTATACAAAAATTATGGAAAGGATTTAAAGCGGGGAAGAGGAGTATTGAAGAAGCTGTTAAGTTGTTTACTTTTTATATAAACTATTTAATCACTATGATTATCATATGGTGTAAAATAGATGAAAAGGATTGGTTTTGAATTTCAAAGAAGGGTTGCGTATTGAATAAGATTGGAGTTACAATTGCTTTAAATGAGTCCAGAACAATGCATCTGTGAGTGATGTAACTGAGTAGTACTTAACAAAAATACCAATGTGCTGAGCATTAAGACACATCAGCTCATTAATTAGATGGCTGCTTCATAGGCTTGTACAAAACTCTCTTTTATTAGTGTGCTTCTTACAATATTACAATAATAGCACATGCACAAAGACATCGTTCATATATTACACTATAGCTTATACTTTATAAAACATAGCTAAGTGGACAATTAACAATGCCACAATTTTGATTCTCGACTCTGATTAGTCTAAAGTCAATATTGTTATTGGAATCAATACTTCAACTTCTATCGGTTCCATTACGTAAACTTATACTGATAATGACTCAAGACTCCAAACCAAACGCATCCTAAATTAAAGAAATTGATTAATTAAATTAAGGATACCTCAATTAATGTTTGTCACATACAACGAATTTGTAAATGGTGAAGAATTAGAAAATAAACTATAACTATAAGACACCGATATTTAAGAAAGTACACTAACCTTTATGCATACATTGTGTGCTACATACCTATGTGTTGTTTTCAATATAAACATCTTCACATATAAAGATGACACACGCAAGTATACAATTTAAACAACCATAACCCAGGTGGCCATCGGTTGTTTCCAGGCCATTATAATTGACTCCTGTATAAAAATAGATTTATACAAAAAAATCACAAATGCATTATAATTGAATCGAAAAAAAAATTACTTTACTTACCAATTAGTAAAATTCCAAATTCTTTTTTTAGGGTTCTTAAAAATCACAATAGTATTATAATTTAATCGAAACATAATCAACGGAAAGCATATTATAATTTTATCGAAAAAAAATAATTGTAATATGAAACTAATTAACTGAAACACAAAATGTATTATAATTTATTAGTTCTTACCAGCAATTCTTTCATGCTGACAACATAGAAATCACTGGCACACGGATGTAACAAAAATGTTTTCTTGAATGATTTTGAATCGGTATGGTATACAAAAATTATGGAAAGGATTTAAAGCAGGGAAGAGGAGTATTGAAGAAGCTGTTAAGTTGTTTACTTTTTTATGTAAACTGTTGAATCACTATGATTATCATATGGTGTAAAATAGATGAAAAAGATTGGTTTTGAATTTCAAAGAAGGGTTGCGTATTGAATAAGATTGGCGTTACAATTGCGTTAAATGAGGCCAGAACAATGGTTTTGTGAGTGATGTAACTGAGTAGTACTTAACAAAAATATCAATGTGCTGAGCATTAAGACACATCAGCGCATTAATTAGATGGCTGCTTCATAGGCTTGTACAAAACACTCTTTTATTAGTGTGCTTCTTACAATATTACAATAATAGCACATGCACAAAGACATCGTTCATATATTACACTATAGCTTATACTTTATAAAATATAGCTAAGTGGACAATTAACAATGCCACAAATTTGATTCTCGACTCTGATTAGTCTAAAGTCAATATTGTTATTGGAATCAATACTTCAACTTCTATCGGTTCTATTACGTAAACTTATACTGATAATGACTCAAGACTCCAAACCAAACGCATCCTAAATTAAAGAAATTGATTAATTAAATTAAGGATACCTCAATTAATGTTTGTCACATACAACGAATTTGTAAATGGTGAAGAATTGGAAAATAAACTATAACTATAAGACACCGATATTTAAGAAAGTACACTAACCTTTATGCATACATTGTGTGCTACATACCTATGTGTTGTTTTCAATATAAACATCTTCACATATAAAGATGACACACGCAAGTATACAATTTAAACAACCATAACCCAGTGGCCATCGTTGTTTCCAGGCCATTATAATTGACTCCTGTATAAAAATAGATTTATAAAAAAAATCACAAATGCATTATAATTGAATCGAAAAAAAAATTACTTTACTTACCAATTAGTAAAATTCCAAATTCTTTTTTAGGGTTCTTAAAATCACAATAGTATTATATTTAATTTAATCATAATCAATGGAAAGCATATTATAATTTTATCGAAAAAAAATAATTGTAATATGAAACTAATTAACCTAACACAAAATGTATTATAATTGATTAGTTCTTACCACCAATTCTTTCATGCTGACAACATAGAAATCACTGGCACACGGATGTAACAAAAATGTTTTCTTGAATGATTTTGAATAGGTATGGTATACAAAAATTATGGAAAGGATTTAAAGCAGGGAAGGGGAGTATTGAAGAAGCTGTTAAGTTGTTTACTTTTTTATGTAAACTATTGAATCACTATGATTATCATATGGTGTAAAATAGATGAAAAGGATTGGTTTTGAATTTCAAAGAAGGGTTGCGTATTGAATAAGATTGGCGTTACAATTGCTTTAAATGAGGCCAGAACAATGGTTTTGTGAGTGATGTAACTGAGTAGTACTTAACAAAAATATCAATGTGCCGAGCATTAAGATACATCAGCGCATTAATTAGATGGCTGCTTCATAGGCTTGTACAAAACTCTCTTTTATTAGTGTGCTTCTTACAATATTACAATAATAGCACATGCACAAAGACATCGTTCATATATTACACTATAGCTTATACTTTATAAAATATAGCTAAGTGGACAATTAACAATGCCACTATTTTGATTCTCGACTCTGATTAATCTAAAGTCAATATTGTTATTGGAATCAACACTTTAACTTCTATCGGTTCCATTACGTAAACTTATACTGATAATGACTCAAGACTCCAAACCAAACGCATCCTAAATTAAAGAAATTGATATGGATACCTCAATTAATGTTTGTCACATACAACGAATTTGTAAATGGTGAAGAATTGGAAAATAAACTATAACCATAAGACACCGATATATAAGAAAGTACACTAACCTTTATTCATACATTGTGTGCTACATACATATGTGTTGTTTTCAATATAAACATCTTCACATATAGAGATGACACACGCAAGTATACAATTCAAACAACCATAACCCAGGTGGCCATCGGTTGTTTCCAGGCCATTATAATTGACTCCTGTATAAAAATAGATTTATAGAAAAAAATCGCAAATGCATTATAATTGAATCGAAAAAAAAATTACTTTACTTACCAATTAGTAAAATTCCAAATTCTTTTTTTAGGGTTCTTAAAAATCACAATAGTATTTTAATTTAATCGAAACATAATCAACGGAAAGCATATTATAATTTTATCGAAAAAAAATAATTGTAATATGAAACTAATTAACTGAAACACAAAATGTATTATAATTGATTAGTTCTTACCAGCAATTCTTTCATGCTGACAACATAGAAATCACTAGCACACTGATGTAACAAAAATGTTTTCTTGAATGATTTTGAATCGGTATGGTATACAAAAATTATGGAAAGGATTTAAAGCGGGGAAGAGGAGTAGTGAAGAAGCTGTTAAGTTGTTTAATTTTTTATGTAAACTATTGAATCACTATGATTATCATATGGTGTAAAATTGATGAAAAGGATTGGTTTTGAATTTCAAAGAAGGGTTGCGTATTGAATAAGATTGGCGTTACAATTGCTTTAAATGAGTCCAGAACAATGGTTTTGTGAGTGATGTAACTGAGTAGTACTTAACAAAAATACCAATGTGCTGAGCATTAACACACATCAGCGCATCAATTAGATGGCTCCTTCGTATGCTTGTACAAAATTCTCTTTTATTAGTGTGCTTCTTACAATATTACAATAATAGCACATGTACAAAGACATCGTTCATATATTACACTATAGCTTATACTTTATAAAACATAGCTAAGTGGACAATTAACAATGCCACTATTTTGATTCTCGACTCTGATTACTCTAAAGTCAATATTGTTATTGGAATCAATACTTCAACTTCTATCGGTTCCATTACGTAAACTTATACTGATAATGACTCAAGACTCCAAACCAAACGCATCCTAAATTAAAGAAATTGATTAATTAAATTAAGGATACCTCGATTAATGTTTGTCACATACAACGAATTTGTAAATGGTGAAGAATTGGAAAATTAAATATAACTATAAGACACCGATATTTAAGAAAGTACACTAACCTTTATGCATACATTGTGTGCTTCATACCTATGTGTTGTTTTCCGTATAAACATCTTCACATATAAAGATGACACACGCAAGTATAAAATTCAAACAACCATAACCCAGGTGGCCATCGGTTGTTTCCAGGCCATTATAATTGACTCGTGTATAAAAATAGATTTATACAAACAAATCACAAATGCATTATAATGTAATCGAAAAAAAAATTACTTTACTTACCAAATTGTAAAATTCCAAATTCTTTTTTTAGGGTTCTTATAAATCACAATAGTATTATAATTTAATCGAAACGTAATCAACGGAAAGCATATTATAATTTAATCGAAACAAAATAATTGTAATATGAAACTAATTAACTGAAACACAAAATGTATTATAATTGATTAGTTCTTACCAGCAATTCTTTCATGCTGACAACATAGAAATCACTGGCACACTGATGTAACAAAAATGTTTTCTTGAATGATTTTGAATCGGTATGGTATACAAAAATTATGGAAAGGATTTAAAGCGGGGAAGAGGAGTAGTGAAGAAGTTGTTAAGTTGTTTACTTTTTTATGTAAACTATTGAATCATTATGATTATCATATCTATACTACATATAATAGAAAGACGGTCAAATGTGAAAAGTTGAAAAATTGAATTATTGAAACTGGTCAAATGAGAGAGAATTACATAATGTAATTAATACTCTTATTAAAACACCTCATTACTTAAAAGTACATTAATTTATTCACATTGTACAACCAATTAAAAGCACATTTACCAACTTAAAAACAACCAATTAAAACACCCCTTACTAAAAAGTATAATACAATTTTCATAACGTACAATTTAAAGAAGCTACATCATAATCCAAAATAAAAAATAATTAAACACACTAATTAATGATATTTTTAAAACATCCTAAAATAAAATGTACACTTTATTATACACATTATACAAATTAATAAAACACACAAAACTTCATACAAGCTAACAAGTTGATGTTATGTATAGTTTTAAAAACCGGACCGGACCGGACCAACGTGTTCAACCAGGAACTGGTGTCGCCACCGGTTCGGCGAACCAATTAAAGCCATCTGAAAACGAACCAGAGATGACTCGTTAAAACCGATACAAACTAGTGAATCAGGTCTCATCGAGATATATTTTTTCGGTTAATCGTCACAGGGTACCCGCCGCCAAAACGCGCGAGTACCATGCTATATACTATATATAATGGAAAAACCAAAAAGTAAAAAAGTGAAAAGTTGAAACTAAAAGTGGAAATGTTGAAGACATATATTTCAAAAGGAAACTATTAATACACCATCAAAAAAACTGGGTTGACCCGGGACGCGTCAAACCTGGCGGGTTGACCCGATTTAATTTGACTTGTTTTTGACCCGACATGTCGGGTTGACTCGGTTTAAATCGACTTGTTTTTTGACTGGAACAGTTCAACCGGTTGAACTACCCGGGTTGAACCAGGTTTCAAATTTGACAAAATTATATGAGAAATTATGAAGTAGTTGTGGAACCCGTGACAAATTTAAAAAAATGATAGACCAAGTAATTGTAGTTTTTTGTTGTTTATTTTGCTTTGACACATGTACTTTGTCATTTGTATAATGTTATTTTAAAAAATGTTGGTATTGAACCACTTAATGGACTAGCATATATGAATAATCTTTTAAAAGTTAATATATATTGTATAGCCCTTTGTCTGGTATATCAATAATGTTATGTAAGTTTATTAGAATCACAAATATTAAATAGTATTGTTATCTTTAGCAATAATTATTTGTACCCCAAACAAATAGCTTTGACCAATGCTTAAATATTTATGCAAATTGATAATACAAGATAATTTTATTATGGTGATATTAAATTTGTAAGGTTACAAGTTTAAAAGCCACACACCAAATAATAAACGCAACACATGTAACAAAAAAATAGTTATCACTGCCTCAATTACTGACAAAACAAGAAAAGGCGGTCACACACGTTGGCTATACCTCTAAACTACAATATAATATTTCTAACTACATAATACCGTTGCTTTTTGTAATGCTTGAATATATTATTACTAATATCTTAATAACTTAATAGTTAAAACAATCCTATTGGAATTATACTCCGACACTTAGATCGACTCCACATAATTTTCTCGAAAACTGTATATTTCTGCTGCTATGCAACCACGCATCAGAATTATAGTTATTCGAAAATAATTCTCTGACGCTACAAATACAGTTTGTTGAAAGAAACTTACGGGTCGTCGGAATTTGGCAAAAAACAAGACACCGTTGCCGCTAGGCGCGGGTACTCGTCTAGTGGTGTAAAATAGATGAAAAGGATTGGTTTTGAATTTCAAAGAAGGGTTGCGTATTGAATAAGATTGGTGTTACAATTGCTTTAAATGAGTCCAGGACAATGGTTTTGTGAGTGATGTAACAGAGTAGTACTTAACAAAAATATCAATGTGCTGAGCATTAAGACACATCAGCGCATTAATTAGATGGTTGCTTCATAGGCTTGTACAAAACTCTCTTTTATTAGTGTGCTTCTTACAATATTACAATAATAGCACATGTACAAAGACATCGTTCATATATTACACTATAGCTTATACTTTATAAAACATAGCTAAGTGGACAATTAACAATGCCAATATTTAGATTCTCGACTCTGATTAGTCTAAAGTCAATATTGTTATTGGAATCAATACTTAAACTTCTATCGGTTCCATTACGTAAACTTATACTGATAATGACTCAAGACTCCAAACCAAACGCATCCTAAATTAAAGAAATTGATTAATTAAATTAAGGATACCTCGATTAATGTTTGTCACATACAACGAATTTGTAAATGGTGAAGAATTGGAAAATTAAATATAACTATAAGACACCGATATTTAAGAAAGTACACTAACCTTTATGCATACATTGTGTGCTTCATACCTATGTGTTGTTTTCCATATAAACATCTTCACATATAAAGATGACACATGCAAGTATACAATTCAAATAACCATAACCCAGGTGGCCATCGGTTGTTTCCAGGCCATTATAATTGACTCATGTATAAAAATAGATTTATACAAACAAATCACAAATCCATTATAATTGAATCGAAAAAAAAAATTACTTTACTTACCAATTAGTAAAATTCCAAATTCTTGTTTTAGGGTTCTTATAAATCACAATAGTATTATAATTTAATCGAAACATAATCAACGGAAAGCATATTATAATTTAATCGAAACAAAATAATTGTAATATGAAACTAATTAACTGAAACACAAAATGTATTATAATTGATTAGTTCTTACCAGCAATTCTTTCATGCTGACAACAGATCACTAGCACACTCATGAACAACAAATTTTTTCTTGAATGATTTTGAATCGGTATGGTATTCAAAAATTATGGAAAGGATTTAAAGCGGGGAAGAGGAGTATTGAAGAAGCTGTTAAGTTGTTTACTTTTTATGTAAACTATTTAATCACTATGATTATCATATGGTGTAAAATAGATGAAAAGGATTGGTTTTGAATTTCAAAGAAGGGTTGCGTATTGAATAAGATTGGCGTTACAATTGCTTTAAATGAGTCCAGAACAATGGTTTTGTGAGTGATGTAACTGAGTAGTACTTAACAAAAATATCAATGTGCTGAGCATTAAAACACATCAGCGCATTAATTAGATGGTTGCTTCATAGGCTTGTACAAAACTCTCTTTTATTAGTGTGGTTCTTACAATATTACAATAATAGCACATGTACAAAGACATCGTTCATATATTACACTATAGCTTATACTTTATAAAACATAGCTAAGTGGACAATTAACAATGCCACTATTTTGATTCTCGACTCTGATTAGTCTAAAGTCAATATTGTTATTGGAATCAATACTTCAACTTCTATCGGTTCCATTACGTAAACTTATACTGATAATGACTCAAGACTCCTAACCAAACGCATCCTTAATTAAAGAAATTGATTAATTAAATTAAGGATACCTCAATTAATGTTTGTCACATACAACGAATTTGTAAATGGTGAAGAATTGGAAAATAAACTATAACTATAAGACACCGATATTTAAGAAAGTACACTAACCTTTATGCATACATTGTGTGCTTCAAACCTATGTGTTGTTTTCCATATAAACGTCTTCACATATAAAGATGACACACGCAAGTATACAATTCAAACAACCATAACCCACGTGGCCATCGGTTGTTTCCAGGCCATTATAATTGTCTCCTATATAAAAATAGATTTATACAAACAAATCACAAATGCATTATAACTGAATCGAAAAAAAAAATTACTTTACTTACCAATTAGAAAAATTCCAAATTCTTTTTTTAGGGTTCTTATAAATCACAATTGTATTATAATTTAATCGAAACATAATCAACGGAAAGCATATTATAATTTAATCTAAACAAAATAATTGTAATATGAAACTAATTAACTGAAACACAAAATGTATTATAATTAATTAGTTCTTACCAGCAATTCTTTCATGCCGACAACATAGAAATCACTGGCACACTGATGTAACACAAATGTTTTCTTGAATGATTTTGAATCGGTATGGTATACAGCAATTATGGAAAGGATTTAAAGCGGGGAAGAGGAGTATTGAAGAAGTTGTTAAGTTGTTTACTTTTTTATGTAAACTATTGAATCACTATGATTATCATATGGTGTAAAATAGATGAAAATGATTGGTTTTGAATTTCAAAGAAGGGTTGCGTATTGAATAAGATTGGCGTTACAATTGCTTTAAATGAGTCCAGAACAATGGTTTTGTGAGTGATGTAATTGAGTAGTACTTAACAAAAACATCAATGTGCTGAGCATTAAGACACATCAACGCATTAATTAGATGGCTGCTTCATAGGATTGTACAAAACTCTCTTTTATTAGTGTGGTTCTTACAATATTACAATAATAGCACATGTACAAAGACATCGTTCATATATTACACTATAGCTTATACTTTATAAAACATAGCTAAGTGGACAATTAACAATGCCACTATTTTGATTCTCGACTCTGATTAGTCTAAAGTCAATATTGTTATTGGAATCAATACTTCAACTTCTATCGGTTCCATTACGTAAACTTATACTGATAATGACTCAAGACTCCAAACCAAACGCATCCTAAATTAAAGAAATTGATTAATTAAATTAAGGATACCTCAATTAATGTTTGTCACATACAACGAATTTGTAAATGGTGAAGAATTGGAAAATAAACTATAACTATAAGACACCGATATTTAAGAAAGTACACTAACCTTTATGCATACATTGTGTGCTTCATACCTATGTGTTGTTTTCCATATAAACATATTCACATATAAAGATGACACACGCAAGTATACAATTCAAACAACCATAACCCAGGTGGCCATCGATTGTTTCCAGGCCATTATAATTGACTCGTGTATAAAAATAGATTTATACAAACAAATCACAAATGCTTTATAATTGAATCGAAAAAAATTACTTTACTTACCAATTAGTAAAATTCCAAATTCTTGTTTTAGGGTTCTTATAAATCACAATAGTATTATAATTTAATCGAAACATAATCAACGGAAAGCATATTATAATTTAATCGAAACAAAATAATTGTAATATGAAACTAATTAACTGAAACACAAAATGTATTATAATTGATTAGTTCTTACCAAAGCATTCTTTCATGCCGCAACATAGAAATCACTGGCACACTGATGTAACAAAAATGTTTTCTTGAATGATTTTGAATCGGTATGGTATACAACAATTATGGAAAGGATTTAAAGCGGGGAAGAGGAGTATTGAAGAAGCTGTTAAGTTGTTTACTTTTTTATGTAAACTATTGAATCACTTTCCCCATACCCTGCCTCGGCGGGATTGGGTATGTTGTTGTTGTTGTTGTATTGAATCACTATGATTATCATATGGTGTAAAATAGATGAAAATGATTGGTTTTGAATTTCAAAGAAGGGTTGCGTATTGAATAAGATTGGCGTTACAATTGCTTTAAATGAGTCCAGAACAATGGTTTTGTGAGTGATGTAACTGAGTAGTACTTAACAAAAATATCAATGTGCTGAGCATTAAGACACATCAACGCATTAATTAGATGGCTGCTTCATAGGCTTGTACAAAACTCTCTTTTATTAGTGTGGTTCTTACAATATTACAATAATAACACATGTACAAAGACATCGTTCATATATTACACTATAGCTTATACTTTATAAAACATAGCTAAGTGGACAATTAACAATGCCACTATTTTGATTCTCGACTCTGATTAGTCTAAAGTCAATATTGTTATTGGAATCAATACTTCAACTTCTATCGGTTCCATTACGTAAACTTATACTGATAATGACTCAAGACTCCAAACCAAACGCATCCTAAATTAAAGAAATTGATTAATTAAATTAAGGATACCTCAATTAATGTTTGTCACATACAACGAATTTGTAAATGGTGAAGAATTGGAAAATAAACTATAACTATAAGACACCGATATTTAAGAAAGTACACTAACCTTTATGCATACATTGTGTGCTTCATACCAATGTGTTGTTTTCCATATAAACATCTTCACATATAAAGATGACACACGCAAGTATACAATTCAAACAACCATAACCCAGGTGGCCATCGATTGTTTCCAGGCCATTATAATTGACTCGTGTATAAAAATAGATTTATACAAACAAATCACAAATCCATTATAATTGAATCGAAAAAAAAATTACTTTACTTACCAATTAGTAAAATTCCAAATTCTTGTTTTAGGGTTCTTATAAATCACAATAGTATTATAATTTAATCGAAACATAATCAACGGAAAGCATATTATAATTTAATCGAAACAAAATAATTGTAATATGAAACTAATTAACTGAAACACAAAATGTATTATAATTGATTAGTTCTTACCAGCAATTCTTTCATGCTGACAACATAGAAATCACTAGCACACTGATGTAACAAAAATGTTTTCTTGAATGATTTTGAATCGGTATGGTATTCAAAAATTATGGAAAGGATTTAAAGCGGGGAAGAGGAGTATTGAAGAAGCTGTTAAGTTGTTTACTTTTTTATGTAAACTATTGAATCACTATGATTATCATGTGGTGTAAAATAGATGAAAAGGATTGGTTTTGAATTTCAAAGAAGGGTTGCGTATTGAATAAGATTGGCGTTACAATTGCTTTAAATGAGTCCAGAACAATGGTTTTGTGAGTGATGTAACTGAGTAGTACTTAACAAAAATATCAATGTGCTGAGCATTAAGACACATCAGCGCATTAATTAGATGGCTGCTTCATAGGCTTGTACAAAACTCTCTTTTATTAGTGTGCTTCTTACAATATTACAATAAAAAGCACATGTACAAAGACATCGATCATATATTACACTATAGCTTATACTTTATAAAACATAGCTAAGTGGACAATTAACAATGCCACTATTTTGATTCTCGACTCTGATTAGTCTAAAGTCAATATTGTTATTGGAATCAATACTTCAACTTCTATCGGTTCCATTACGTAAACTTATACTGATAATGACTCAAGACTCCTAACCAAACGCATCCTTAATTAAAGAAATTGATTAATTAAATTAAGGATACCTCAATTAATGTTTGTCACATACAACGAATTTGTAAATGGTGAAGAATTGGAAAATAAACTATAACTATAAGACACCGATATTTAAGAAAGTACACTAACCTTTATGCATACATTGTGTGCTTCAAACCTATGTGTTGTTTTCCATATAAACGTCTTCACATATAAAGATGACACGCAGTATACAATTCAAACAACCATAACCCACGTGGCCATCGGTTGTTTCCAGGCCATTATAATTGTCTCCTATATAAAAATAGATTTATACAAACAAATCACAAATGCATTATAACTGAATCGAAAAAAAAAATTACTTTACTTACCAATTAGAAAAATTCCAAATCTTTTTTAGGGTTCTTATAAATCACAATTGTATTATAATTTAATCGAAACATAATCAACGGAAAGCATATTATAATTTAATCGAAACAAAATAATTGTAATATGAAACTAATTAATCAAACACAAAATGTATTATAATTAATTAGTTCTTACCAGCAATTCTTTCATGCCGACAACATAGAAATCACTGGCACACTGATGTAACACAAATGTTTTCTTGAATGATTTTGAATCGGTATGGTATACAGCAATTATGGAAAGGATTTAAAGCGGGGAAGAGGAGTATTGAAGAAGTTGTTAAGTTGTTTACTTTTTTATGTAAACTATTGAATCACTATGATTATCATATGGTGTAAAATAGATGAAAATGATTGGTTTTGAATTTCAAAGAAGGTTTCGTATTGAATAAGATTGGCGTTACAATTGCTTTAAATGAGTCCGAAACAATGGTTTTGTGAGTGATGTACCGAGTAGTACTTAACAAAAATATCAATGTGCTGAGCATTAAGACACATCAACGCATTAATTAGATGGCTGCTTCATAGGCTTGTACAAAACTCTCTTTTATTAGTGTGGTTCTTACAATATTACAATAATAACACATGTACAAAGACATCGTTCATATATTACACTATAGCTTATACTTTATAAAACATAGCTAAGTGGACAATTAACAATGCCACTATTTTGATTCTCGACTCTGATTAGTCTAAAGTCAATATTGTTATTGGAATCAATACTTCAACTTCTATCGGTTCCATTACGTAAACTTATACTGATAATGACTCAAGACTCCAAACCAAACGCATCCTAAATTAAAGAAATTGATTAATTAAATTAAGGATACCTCAATTAATGTTTGTCACATACAACGAATTTGTAAATGGTGAAGAATTGGAAAATAAACTATAACTATAAGACACCGATATTTAAGAAAGTACACTAACCTTTATGCATACATTGTGTGCTTCATACCAATGTGTTGTTTTCCATATAAACATCTTCACATATAAAGATGACACACGCAAGTATACAATTCAAACAACCATAACCCAGTGTGCCATCGATTGTTTCCAGGCCATTATAATTGACTCGTGTATAAAAATAGATTTATACAAACAAATCACAAATCCATTATAATTGAATCGAAAAAAAAAATTACTTTACTTACCAATTAGTAAAATTCCAAATTCTTGTTTTAGGGTTCTTATAAATCACAATAGTATTATAATTTAATCGAAACATAATCAACGGAAAGCATATTATAATTTAATCGAAACAAAATAATTGTAATATGAAACTAATTAACTGAAACACAAAATGTATTATAATTGATTAGTTCTTACCAGAAATCTTTCATGCCGACAACATAGAAATCACTGGCACACTGATGTAACAAAAATGTTTTCTTGAATGATTTTGAATCGGTATGGTATTCAAAAATTATGGAAAGGATTTAAAGCGGGGAAGAGGAGTATTGAAGAAGCTGTTAAGTTGTTTACTTTTTTATGTAAACTATTGAATCACTATGATTATCATGTGGTGTAAAATAGATGAAAAGGATTGGTTTTGAATTTCAAAGAAGGGTTGCGTATTGAATAAGATTGGCGTTACAATTGCTTTAAATGAGTCCAGAACAATGGTTTTGTGAGTGATGTAACTGAGTAGTACTTAACAAAAATATCAATGTGCTGAGCATTAAGACACATCAACGCATTAATTAGATGGTTGCTTCATAGGCTTGTACAAAACTCTCTTTTATTAGTGTGCTTCTTACAATATTACAATAATAGCACATGTACAAAGACATCGTTCATATATTACACTATAGCTTATACTTTATAAAACATAGCTAAGTGGACAATTAACAATGCCACTATTTTGATTCTCGACTCTGATTAGTCTAAAGTCAATATTGTTATTGGAATCAATACTTCAACTTCTATCGGTTCCATTACGTAAACTTATACTGATAATGACTCAAGACTCCTAACCAAACGCATCCTTAATTAAAGAAATTGATTAATTAAATTAAGGATACCTCAATTAATGTTTGTCACATACAACGAATTTGTAAATGGTGAAGAATTGGAAAATAAACTATAACTATAAGACACCGATATTTAAGAAAGTACACTAACCTTTATGCATACATTGTGTGCTTCAAACCTATGTGTTGTTTTCCATATAAACGTCTTCACATATAAAGATGACACACGCAAGTATACAATTCAAACAACCATAACCCACGTGGCCATCGGTTGTTTCCAGGCCATTATAATTGTCTCCTATATAAAAATAGATTTATACAAACAAATCACAAATGCATTATAACTGAATCGAAAAAAAAAATTACTTTACTTACCAATTAGAAAAATTCCAAATTCTTTTTTTAGGGTTCTTATAAATCACAATTGTATTATAATTTAATCGAAACATAATCAACGGAAAGCATATTATAATTTAATCGAAACAAAATAATTGTAATATGAAACTAATTAACTGAAACACAAAATGTATTATAATTAATTAGTTCTTACCAGCAATTCTTTCATGCCGACAACATAGAAATCACTGGCACACTGATGTAACACAAATGTTTTCTTGAATGATTTTGAATCGGTATGGTATACAGCAATTATGGAAAGGATTTAAAGCGGGGAAGAGGAGTATTGAAGAAGTTGTTAAGTTGTTTACTTTTTTATGTAAACTATTGAATCACTATGATTATCATATGGTGTAAAATAGATGAAAATGATTGGTTTTGAATTTCAAAGAAGGGTTGCGTATTGAATAAGATTGGCGTTACAATTGCTTTAAATGAGTCCAGAACAATGGTTTTGTGAGTGATGTAATTGAGTAGTACTTAACAAAAACATCAATGTGCTGAGCATTAAGACACATCAACGCATTAATTAGATGGCTGCTTCATAGGATTGTACAAAACTCTCTTTTATTAGTGTGGTTCTTACAATATTACAATAATAGCACATGTACAAAGACATCGTTCATATATTACACTATAGCTTATACTTTATAAAAAATAGCTAAGTGGACAATTAACAATGCCACTATTTTGATTCTCGACTCTGATTAGTCTAAAGTCAATATTGTTATTGGAATCAATACTTCAACTTCTATCGTTTCCATTACGTAAACTTATACTGATAATGA
Source organism: Chrysanthemum makinoi (assembly GCA_910596185.1). Taxonomy (NCBI): domain Eukaryota; kingdom Viridiplantae; phylum Streptophyta; class Magnoliopsida; order Asterales; family Asteraceae; genus Chrysanthemum; species Chrysanthemum makinoi. The sequence goes on along the minus strand of OU343218.1, from coordinate 196,009,097 downwards.
CTCAAGACTCCAAACCAAACGCATCCTAAATTAAAGAAATTGATAAATTAAATTAAGGATACCTCAATTAATGTTTGTCACATACAACGAATTTGTAAATGGTGAAGAATTGGAAAATAAACTATAACTATAAGACACCGATATTTAATAAAGTACACTAACCTTTATGCATACATTGTGTGCTTCATACCTATGTGTTGTTTTCCATATAAACATATTCACATATAAAGATGACACACGCAAGTATACAATTCAAACAACCATAACCCAGGTGGCCATCGATTGTTTCCAGGCCATTATAATTGACTCGTGTATAAAAATAGATTTATACAAACAAATCACAAATGCATTTTAATTGAATCGAAAAAAATTACTTTACTTACCAATTAGTAAAATTCCAAATTCTTGTTTTAGGGTTCTTATAAATCACAATAGTATTATAATTTAATCGAAACATAATCAACGGAAAGCATATTATAATTTAATCGAAACAAAATAATTGTAATATGAAACTAATTAACTGAAACACAAAATGTATTATAATTGATTAGTTCTTACCAGCAATTCTTTCATGCCGACAACATAGAAATCACTGGCACACTGATGTAACAAAAATGTTTTCTTGAATGATTTTGAATCGGTATGGTATACAACAATTATGGAAAGGATTTAAAGCGGGGAAGAGGAGTATTGAAGAAGCTGTTAAGTTGTTTACTTTTTTATGTAAACTATTGAATCACTTTCCCCATACCCTGCCTCGGCGGGATTGGGTATGTTGTTGTTGTTGTTGTATTGAATCACTATGATTATCATATGGTGTAAAATAGATGAAAATGATTGGTTTTGAATTTCAAAGAAGGGTTGCGTATTGAATAAGATTGGCGTTACAATTGCTTTAAATGAGTCCAGAACAATGGTTTTGTGAGTGATGTAACTGAGTAGTACTTAACAAAAATATCAATGTGCTGAGCATTAAGACACATCAACGCATTAATTAGATGGCTGCTTCATAGGATTGTACAAAACTCTCTTTTATTAGTGTGGTTCTTACAATATTACAATAATAACACATGTACAAAGACATCGTTCATATATTACACTATAGCTTATACTTTATAAAACATAGCTAAGTGGACAATTAACAATGCCACTATTTTGATTCTCGACTCTGATTAGTCTAAAGTCAATATTGTTATTGGAATCAATACTTCAACTTCTATCGGTTCCATTACGTAAACTTATACTGGATATGACTCAAGACTCCAAACCAAACGCATCCTAAATTAAAGAAATTGATTAATTAAATTAAGGATACCTCAATTAATGTTTGTCACACACAACGAATTTGTAAATGGTGAAGAATTGGAAAATAAACTATAACTATAAGACACCGATATTTAAGAAAGTACACTAACCTTTATGCATACATTGTGTGCTTCATACCTATGTGTTGTTTTCCATATAAACATCTTCACATATAAAGATGACACACCAGTATACAATTCAAACAACCATAACCCAGGTGGCCATCGATTGTTTCCAGGCCATTATAATTGACTCCTGTATAAAAATAGATTTATACAAACAAATCACAAATGCATTATAATTGAATCGAAAAAAAAATTACTTTACTTACCAATTAGTAAAATTCCAAATTCTTGTTTTAGGGTTCTTATAAATCACAATAGTATTATAATTTAATCGAAAAATAATCAACGGAAAGCATATTATAATTTAATCGAAACAAAATAATTTTAATATGAAACTATTTAACTAAAACACAAAATGTATTATAATTGATTAGTTCTTACCAGCAATTCTTTCATGCTGACAACATAGAAATCACTGGCACACGGATGTAACAAAAATGTTTTCTTGAATGATTTTGAATCGGTATGGTATACAAAAATTATGGAAAGGATTTAAAGCGGGGAAGAGGAGTATTGAAGAAGCTGTTAAGTTGTTTACTTTTTTATGTAAACTATTGAATCACTATGATTATCATATGGTGTAAAATAGATGAAAAGGATTGGTTTTTGTTAGTGCAAATATTACGATATTTAATCTATACAGTCTCGTTTGTTTTGATTGATGACAAACATGTAACTTGTAATACATAACGTAAAATGTACAAGTTACTTGTAATCACACTTTGTCTCAACATACATTCAACACCTCTCGATGTCTTAAATCCTCGTATGTTACAACACAGGTTCGTACATGTTTGTTATGTGGCATTATGATCAAACCCATTAACAAATCATTTAGAATGTTTAAAATACATTTAGAGTCACTAAGTATTTTAATAGGTTAACCATTCTATTTCGAACCTCATTTTACATTTTGCATTCACAAGTATTTCAAAAGGTAACTAGACATTTTATTAACTAGTTACATAATACATTTTACAAGTTTACCTTGATAAACCTTTTAATCTAAAAATGGAAATACATGTTACATCATGTCATGCATCATCTTTAAAATCCTTGGAAGATCACTTGAATATTTTGGTTAGATTGATACTCAATATATCAAATGTGATCTTAGTAAGATTTGGTAATATCTTGAAAAGATTTGAAGAAAGATTTTTTAGATTTTCTGTCAGGCACCCACGGAACCCTTTTTTATAAAGGGCGGAACCATTTAAAGGGATCCTTGGTCCATGGACGCTCCTGAGCACTTTTGGCTATAAATAGAAGCCCATTGTTTTCCCATTTCTTCACCACTTCAAATCACATCTTCTCCACCTTCTTGCACACATTTAGATCAATCATTAACAATGTAATAACATACATTAAACACCCTAATGATCTTGATCATAATGCTTCTAACATTCATCTTTGTTGTAAGCATACTCTTTGATCAACCAAGGAAGGTCTGGAGATTTAGCCATCCCCACTCACCACAAGCTGAATATCTATCACAACAAGTTTAGGGAACGTGTGATCTTCATCATGAAGGCTTCCTATCAATGGAAGTTCATTTAGAAGTAGTTATTCATATCCATTAGACATTTGTGTCATGGATCATTAGTGTAAACATCATTGCATCATAACAACACTTTCACCAAACTAGATTAGATGGTTTATGTGTTTGTGCCATAAAACACAAGGTTTGTTATGTTGGGCCATAAAACATATTGGGAGTGGTTGTACCCTTGGAAAGAACTAGACATTTAGCTTAGTGTCGGAAATATTGTATAGGCGACGTTAGGTTGGTTCTACCTCGAACTAGAACCCGTTATTTAGCTTTGTACCGGAAAAAGTGTAAGCGACGATTGTAAGGTTTTCTCCGCCGAGAAGGGAGCTTGTTGATTTAGTGAAGTAACTCTCGAGTTGGGTACTCGGGGAGTGGAGTAGGGCGAAAAGGAGATCTGTGATCGAACCACTATAAATCCTCGTGTTCGGTTTGCACTTTCCTTTCTTTATCTCTTTACTTTTATACTTGCACTATACTATTGTTTGTGATGTGGTTTGATGTTCATGATTGTGTGACAACTTGGTCTACCATGCTTTATATCATTCACAAACAATAATTGGTACTTTCATATTAAAACAAGCTTCATAAGCGATTTGATACTAAAGATCTAAAGTTTTTAAACGGTAACGTATTCAGCCCCCTCTATGTTTCCACAGTTTTGAATTTCAAAGAAGGGTTGCGTATTGAATAAGATTGGCGTTACAATTGCTTTAAATGAGTCCAGAACAATGATTTTGTGAGTGATGTAACTGAGTAGTACTTAACAAAAATATCAATGTGCTGAGCATTAAGACACATCTGCGCATTAATTAGATGGCTGCTTCATAGGCTTGTACAAAACTCTCTTTTATTAGTGTGCTTCTTACAATATTACAATAATAGCACATGTACAAAGACATCGATCATATATTACACTATAGCTTATACTTTATAAAACATAGCTAAGTGGACAATTAACAATGCCACTATTTTGATTCTCGACTCTAATTAGTCTAAAGTCAATATTGTTATTGGAATCATTACTTCAACTTCTATCGGTTCCATTACGTAAACTTATACTGATAATGACTCAAGACTCCAAACCAAACGCATCCTAAATTAAAGAAATTGATTAATTAAATTAAGGATACCTCAATTAATGTTTGTCACATACAACGAATTTTTAAATGGTGAAGAATTGGAAAATAAACTATAACTATAATACACCAATATTTAAGAAAGTACACTAACCTTTATGCATACATTGTGTGCTTCATACCTATGTGTTGTTTTCCATATAAACATCTTCACATATAAACATGACACACGCAAGTATACAATTCAAACAACCATAACCCAGGTGGCCATCGATTGTTTCCAGACCATTATAATTCACTCCTGTATAAAAATAGATTTATACAAACAAATCACAAATGCATTATAATTGAATCGAAAAAAAAATTACTTTACTTACCAATTAGTAAAATTCCAAATTCTTTTTTTAGGGTTCTTATAAATCACAATAGTATTATAATTTAATCGAAACATAATCAACGGAAAGCATATTATAATTTAATCGAAACAAATTATTGTAATATGAAACTAATTAACTAAAACACAAAATGTATTATAAATGATTAGTTCTTACCACCAATTCTTTCATGCTGACAACATAGAAATCACTGGCACATTGATGTAACAAAAATGTTTTCTTGAATGATTTTGAATCGGTATGGTATACAAAAATTATGGAAAGGATTTGAAGCGGGGAAGAGGAGTATTGAAGAAGTTGTTAAGTTGTTTACTTTTTTATGTAAACTATTGAATCACTATGATTATCATATGGTGTAAAATAGATGAAAAAGATTGGTTTTCAATTTCAAAGAAGGGTTGCGTATTGAATTAGATTGGCGTTACAATTGCTTTAAATGAGTCCAGAACAATGGTTTTGTGAGTGATGTAATTGAGTAGTACTTAACAAAAATATCAATGTGCTGAGCATTAAGACACATCAGCGCATTAATTAGATGGCTGCTTCATAGGCTTGTACAAAACTCTCTTTTATTAGAGAGTATAGATAAGTTGAGTTAATTGCAATTTTGGTCCCTGTGGTGAGGCCAAATTGCAGGTTTGATCCTTAAAACTTAAAAAGTGCAATGATAGTCCCCATTTTGAAGTTCCGATTGCATTTTTGGTCCCTGATCGATGTGAAATGATTAAATTACCCTTGTCTTCTCTGAATAAGGCAAAGGGCATTTTAGTCATATCATTTCATTTAGGGACCAAAATTGCAATCCAAACTTCAAAATAAAGACTATCATTGCACTTTTAAAGTTTTTGAGACCAAACCTGCAATTTGGCCATACCATTGGGACCAAAAATGCAATTAACTCTATAATGTTACCTCTTTTCGAAACAAACTACATCATTCTAAAAAATAAGTTAAAATCTTGAAAAACATCTTAAAGATTGGCGTGAAAATATTTCGTTCCATAATACTACTTGTACCCCTGAGTTGAAGCTCAAGTTAGACCTTCTTGACATCAAGTCCGAGATCAACTAGTTAGTGACCAGACTTTTTTGATCGTATTTCATTCAAGAAAGAACTTGACGATCTTGATCATGCCAGTCGTCTTGATCTCATGCAAAAAGCTGAAGTTAAATGGACTTAATACGGTGATGAAAACTAAAAGTTCTTTCATGGGTTAATAAACAACAAATTTTCCAAGTAAAAAATTCATGGCATCTCCTTAAACGGGGTCGCGGGTTTCGGATCCACCCATTATCATCAATCACATCTTCAAATTACACAAAAATAAATTCTCAAACACCACCTTAACCGAACTTCCTTCAATAGCAACCTCTTCAAAAGCCTTCCCGATCTTAAAATCTCTTTACTCAACTCACCTTTTCATGTGAAGAAATTAAAGAAGCGGTTTGGAATTGTGGTGGGACAAAGCATCGGGTCCCAATGGCTTCACATTTAAGTTTGTCAAACATTATTGGGACTCAATTGGCAAAGACTTTATTGATATGGTAAAAGAATTCGAAGGATAGATTCATTCCAAGAGTATGTAACTCATCTTTTATTGCTCTTGTCCCAAAAATTCAAGACCCACTTCACACCTCGGATTATCGGCCAATTAGTCTAGTTGGTTGCCAATATAAAGCGATTGTGTGAAAAACGTAGAGGAGTGAATACGTTCCGGTTTAAAAAATTAAAATTATCGTATCAAATAACCGATCAAGTGTAATGTAATATGATAAGTGACGATAATGAATCTACACCAATAATGATAGTTGGAAGCGTAAAAGAAAACACATCACCACAAAGCAAATATAAACATAATGCAAATATAAAAGCAAAACACATTACCACAAAGTAAAGAAAGATCAAACCGGACACGATAATTTATAGTTGTTTGGTCACGAAGCTCCTTCGTCACCCTACTCCACTCCGAGATTAACCAGTTCGTGACCAGACCTTTTTGATCGTATTTCATTCAAGAAAGAACTTGACGATCTTGATCGTGCCATTCGTCTTGATCTCATGCAAAAAGCTAAAGTTAAATGGACTTAATATGGTGATGAAAACTAAAAGTTCTTTCATGGGTTATTAAACAACAAATTTTCCAAGTATAAAATTCGTGGCATCTCCTTAAACGGGTCGCGGGTTTCGGATCCACCCATTATCATCAATCACATCTTCAAATTACACAAAAATAAATTCTCAAACACCACCTTAACCGAACTTCCTTCAATAACAACCTCTTCAAAAGCCTTCCCGATCTTAAAATCTCTTTACTCAACTCACCTTTTCATGTGAAGAAATTAAAGAAGCGGTTTGGAATTGTGGCGAGGACAAAGCACCGGGTCCGAATGGCTTCACATTTAAGTTTATCAAACATTATTGGGACACAATTGGCAGAGACTTTATTGATATGGTAAAAAAAAATCGAAACGGATGGATTCATTCCAAGATGATGTAACTCATCTTTTATTTATCTTGTCCCAAAAATTCAAGACCCACTTCACACCTCGGATTATCGGCCAATTAGTCTAATCAGTTGTCAATATAAAGTGATTGTGTGAAAGACATAGAGGAGTGAATACGTTCCTGTTTAAAAACTTAAATGTATAGTTTCAAATAATCGATCAAGTGTGATGTAATATGATAAGTGACAATAATGAATCTACACCAATAATGATAGTTGGAAGCATAAAAGAAACACGTCACCACAAAGCAAATATAAACATAATGCAAATATAAAAGCAAAACACATCACCAGAAAGTAAAGAAAGATCAAACCGGACACGATAGATTATAGTGGTTTGGTCATGAAGCTCCTTCGTCGCCCTACTCCATTCCCCGAGTTTCCGACTCGAGAGTTACTTAACAAGTCAATAAGCTCCCTTCTTGGCGGAGAAAACCTTACAATGTCGCTTATAATATTTACCGATACTAAGCTAAATATCTAGTTCTTCTTCGGGTATAAAAAAACCCGTTATGTTTACGGCCCAAACATGAAAAACATATTTCCCTTGTGTTTTAAGGCCTAAACACACTAAACCTATAACCCTTGTATTTTAGGGCTTAAACACATAAAACAAATAACCTCTAGTTTGAAATATAATAATTGACACAAGTGTTGTATGATAGTGATACATAGTGTTGTATACTAATGATCCAAGACAAGGTTGTCTAATGGATATGAATTGCTAATCTAAACATCAAGAACAATAAGCTTGATATGGTTGAACTTTTATTGATGAGAAGCTTTCAATGTATAAAATGACATGCTCTAAGCTTGTTGTGGTGGATCTTTATATGAAGTTTGCTTGTGGTGGATGTGCATGACAAGAGCTCTAGGCTTGTCTGGTGGATCATAACATGATATTTTGCTTTCAACAAATAGGAGTTATAAGCATTATGATCAGGTTGGAGTATGTTTTTAAGAGACCTGAGAATGTATTAAGTTACATTATAAAAACATGAAACTTATTTGCAAGAGATTCGTTTAAATGGTGTGCAACAAAACCTGCACAAATAGG
>OU343218.1:195918440-196000987 GCA_910596185.1 Chrysanthemum makinoi | reverse complement strand
AAATGTATATGTGTTAGTTGTATGTGTTTGTTTGGGTTTTAGTATCTTTCCAAGTGCATCATTATTACCGCATATAAAAGGCGTTCAATCTGCTTTACCGTCAAACACTTTCAAAGTAAATGATTTTGATAAATAAAGTTTGTATTGATTGAAATAAAGGTTAAAGTTATAAAAATTTGAATCAAAATAAAATAAACCTAATAAAAATATATCAAAATGGATGATGAATTAAAGAGCACAAAATTTTAAAAGATATTTAAATTTAAAAATAAAGGTGATTAATTAGTTAAGTGGCGTGTGGAATTTATTAATATTCCTTTATTTTTAGTTTGTTAGAATTTCATAAACTTTTTTTGTTATTTTTTAGTTAGAAGTGACACATGTCACTGATGATTAATTTCCTTATCTTAATTTTGTGGAGCCCAAAACTTAAATGTTTTATATAGTAGTATAGATAATGCAATTATCTATCTAAACATTCGACGTACTACTCATTTAAAATATTTTTCTTAATAAATACCTTTTTCCGTAAAAAATATATGTGCGTCATATAATTATTATTAGGAACATTAGCCTTTTAAAATTTTGGGGCCAGTGATTTCCAGCTACCTGCACACCCTCAAAACGGCAAGAAACAAGTGGTCCCATGAGATCCCGGGACACCATTAATTTTTTCGATATCGGTAATTTTGATAAAAAAACGATTTTTTAAATATATTTTAAATAAACTAGGTCCATCAATTTAACTCTATTATATTACGGTTTAAAACTTTATGCACATAAGTATGCATATTTGATCTTGGTTTCGGCCTTGATTACGTACTCACTTCCAACTACAGGTAAAATAATGGCACATTCAATTTTGTTTTCCTAGTACTTTCCATCTAAAACCAAAAAACTATAACCGTTGAAGTTGAACTCTGAAAAGTGTCACTATGTCTCAACGTAGTGACCCTTTTTTACTTCTCTCTAATATCTCTATCGCGATGTTGCACTTTCCGTGTATATATATTTGTTTCAGCGTCAACAACAATTACAAAATTTGACATTGATGTCATTAATCGTGATAGATGAGAAAAGATTGCAAATCCAGCCACTTTTCAAAATTCTTGTGTCCAAACTAATATCCATTTAAATGGATTTCATAAATGAACCAACATCGAACATATTTACAAGGAAAGAAGTTAATGAATTCATAACATACTCATACTATTTTATTTATATACTAGCTAAAAGACAGTGAAATTGGGTATTTTAAAGGAACGATGAAAAAAGTAGTAAATGACATTGCGTATTATGAAGTTATAAGTTAGAAAGAACCACATCTGGATAAACAAACGTAAAGTATATTGTTGGTCATAATCAAACATACGAAACACAATAGTCAAATAATTCTAAAAAGAAAATAAACATCTTCAATCATTTATTCTTACTAATGTGAGATACGTGTACATATAAATGTGATCATAAATTGTGTAGCACTTCTTTATAGACCACGTCGGTGGTGGTATTAGTAAGATTTTCGTCTTCGTCACGAATAACCATCTTCAATCCTTTATTGCTCAAAACGCGAGAGGCACTGCATATAGGTGGCCATGTGTAAAAAGTTCGGTAAGAAATACCGACTTTCCGAGATTGTCCCGACTTTTGTTGATTGTTATCGTGAAGAGACGGACACGGGACCGAAATCACCACCAAAATGAGTCATGTAGCCGAAAGGAGCGTCCATGGTGTCATGCTTAAAGTTACGTAAAATGTCTCTTATTGATTTGTCTAATGCCCCTGCAGCGCTTGTTAGTTATTGGGGCTTCATCCTATATAATTAGTTTTCATTTGCGTACCAAAGCAGCAAGATTACTTAGAGGATTAATGGAACATGCAGAGGTTCATCAATCATGTTCCACAAATTGTGCAGTTATACCACCCGTCATTAACAACAATTAATAAATATTTATATTTGTAAACATAGGCATATATGCACATGTAGAAACATAGAAAATAAATACTATGTTGTGGTACACACACTACAATTAGGATTAAAAATTTAGAAATTCAACTTGATTAATGACACAAGCTAGAATCATGTATTAATGTCATAATCACTTAGTATCTCACAATATGCACATACATATTTTCTTGTCCTCGTTGCTTCTTTCTAATAGACAAATCATAGGCCTACCATGATGCGTTAACATGATATACCTCTAAAAGAAATTAAAATGAAAAAATAATTTATTAGCAATGAACAACCGCGAAAAAACAAAAATATTCAGACACCATTATTAGCAAACTCAACTACAAAGGAAAACTATAAAATTTACCACTTCAATTAAATAAACACCGTGACTTTGCACCCATTTTTTTGTGTGAAAAAGAACATACTTGCATATAAGAGATCACAAATTAATCACCAATACCAGTTGACATATTAAGCTTTGCAAAATCAATCGATTTACTCTCTACATAGATCTTGGAACATCGCCTTTATTACACTTTCTAGTTATGTGAACAAAGTGTAACCTAAAATTGACCTTTAAAAGGACAATCTTTTGTTTTATGTCTTCAAACATCCATAGCACCTCCCTTACACCCTGCAGAACAACGAATCAGAAACAATCATCACCTTTTCGTTTTCTAGCTCATTTTAGTTTACTAACATATATTGAGTAAATAGTATTGTCTTCATTTCTGTCTCAAGAGTCGAGGTCACTTCTACGTGGCTTGGAAATAAGCGGTGACTCTCCATTTATATCACATATACGCACCCATACCTACTTTATTAAAGCCGTAAAATGCACCGTCTACAAAAAAAGGAGTTCATCGTTTCCTAACAATTAATAACAATTATGATCTTTCACCAGTCTTATGCATTCGCAATGCATCAACATGAGTACAAACGATTTCCAAAGGCGACCGCATACAATTATGCCATTTTAATAGCAACCATTGGCTTACCCTTAACCAAATCATGTCAATAGTTACATGTACGTCAACAACTTTACCTTCATATAAACGAGAATTTTTCTCTTGACATATATAGATGATGTCACCATGATATACACGTAATGAAACCAAGATGGTCGAAAAAATGGTGTGCAAACTATACATTATAAAAGAATAATGTATCACACTCATCACGTGTATAAAAGGTTGAAACAGAATGGTAAAAGCATGATCATATGAATGTCACTTGAATGTCTAAACCCGCCATCTTCATTAGCGCTATTGTAGATGTGAAACTACAAAAATCCTTACAATGACACTATATTCATTTTCACAAAGTACTTTACCCATCCCATACCCACTTCCCCCTGTTTGAAATGTTTCCCAAATCCCTCAACTATGACTCATATAATAATACTTCTCATAGTCTAAATTTATAACATTAAATTTATTAAGAAAAAAATGATAAAAGTATAAAAGGTTGGCAACCCAAACTGTTTTGCTCATTGAACCATTTAACGCACCCTTTTAAGCTAAGTCCAAGATCATATACTGTATATTCAAGTGGTTTATGAATAATTATAATAGGGTGCCTAAAATGGGCCATTGACCACTTTTAAGGTGGGTAATAAAACCACCGTATGATACCAAAAGACCCTTCGGGAAAAAATGGTTAGTAAACTGCACATACATATTAGCATTGTGAAATGACCAAAACAAAGAGGTATCATGTAGAATAACTATATGTATAACGAATGCAATAAGTCTATAACGATGGGTATACATATTGCTTCACATTCTCCTATATCACTTAGCTGCAAATCTTTAGATATGATCACTTCATTAATTAACAAAAACATGACTGAATTTTGCTTAAATAAATATTGCGCTCCATAATGTCCTAAAAAGGCCTAGGGTTTACAATTTGAGCTAATATAAACATGTCTAATTTTAAACATTGTTGACATGTAATTAAAAAACAAAAATAGCACCATGAACAATTCTTCCAGTTTACACACACTTATTTGAGGAACCACCATATAATAATAGAACAATACATGTGATCATTTTAGCCCTAAAAAATACAAATTTGCTTATAACTCAATGTTTATTGGTCTATAAACCAAATACATAGTCAAACTCAGCAAGAAATGTAAAACTGCTTACCAGATATCTTTGACACGAACTAACTGATTTTAAGTTAATAAGCACCAACACAGACAACAAACTACAAATTCATATCCCCCAAACAAAACAGATAAATCAAAATTAACAATTAGAGAAACATGAATATAATAAGAATAGCAAGTGCGAGAAGGATTGTTCAATCTTAATTGCCAAACATAAAGTACTTATAGGCAAGTACTCAGCAACTAAAAACACAATAGTAACAATTTCAAAGGTTATAATCACATGATTCCTAATATATGGTGAAACTTACAAAAAGAAACCATAGTTTTTATGGATATAAATCAGAACCTTTTTGTCTTAAGACACTACTTAATTTGCAACATATAATTTTTAGTGGTAATAACGAAAAGATTAGACACAAAAATCATAAACTTAAAAAGTAAATAGGATACAGATAAGACCTCTACTCGAAGAATGTCCATCGCCTCATCGAAATTCATAGTAGCAAGAGATGGTTAGGGAACCCTTATGTTGATGTAATGGTGCCTATGTTCCCTTCAAGGATTCTCACAGAAACCTTTTAAGAAACCGTAAAATTAGTACTTTGTATAATACAAATGTCTTAAAATATTACAATAATAGCACATGTACAAAGACATCGTTCATATATTACACTATAGCTTTATAAAACATAGCTAAGTGGACAATTAACAATGCCACTATTTTGATTCTCGACTCTGATTAGTCTAAAGTCAATATTGTTATTGGAATCAATACTTCAACTTCTATCGGTTCCATTACGTAAACTCATACTGATAATGACTCAAGACTCCAAACCAAACGCATCCTAAATTAAATAAATTGATTAAATAAATTAAGGATACCTCAATTAATGTTTGTCACCTACAACAAAATTGTAAATGGTGAAGAATTGGAAAATAAACTATAACTATAAGACACCGATATTTAAGAAAGTACACTAACCTTTATGCATACATTGTGTGCTTCATACCTATGTGTTGTTTTCCATATAAACATCTTCACATATAAAGATGACACACGCAAGTATACAATTCAAACAACCACCATAACCAGGTGGCCATCTGTTGTTTCCAGGCCATTATAATTGACTCCTGTATAAAAATAGATTTACACAAACAAATCACAAATGCATTACAATTGAATCGAAAAAAAAATTTACTTTACTTACCAATTAGTAAAATTCCAATTTCTTTTTTTAGGGTTCTTATAAATCACAATAGTATTATAATTTAATCGAAACAAAATCAACGGAAAGCATATTATAATTTAATCGAAACAAAATAATTGTAATATGAAACTAATTAACTGAAACACAAAATGTATTATAATTGATTAGTTCTTACCACAATTCTTTCATCTCGACAACATAGAAATCAGCTGCTTGATGTAACAAAAATGTTTTCTTGAATGATTTTGAATCGTATGGTATACAAAAATTATGGAAAGGATTTAAAGCGGGGAAAAGGAGTATTGAAGAAGCTCATTAAGTTGTTTACTTTTTATATAAACTATTTAATCACTATGATTATCATATGGTGTAAAATAGATGAAAAGGATTGGTTTTGAATTTCAAAGAAGGGTTGCGTATTGAATAAGATTGGCGTTACAATTGCTTTCAATGAGTCCGAACAATGGTTACGTGAGTGATGTGTGAGTAGTACTTAACAAAAATATCAATGTCGAGCATTAAGACACATCAACGCATTAATTAGATGGTTGCTTCATAGGCTTGTACAAAACTCTCTTTTATTAGTGTGCTTCTTACAATATTACAATAATAGCACATGTACAAAGACATCGATCATATATTACACTATAGCTTATACTTTATAAAACATAGCTAAGTGGACAATTAACAATGCCACTATTTTGATTCTCGACTCTAATTAGTCAAAAGTCAATATTGTTATTGGAATCAGTACTTCAACTTCTATCGGTTCCATTACGTAAACTTATCCGATAATGACTCAAGACTCCAAACCAAACGCATCCTAAATTAAAGAAATTGATTAATTAAATTAAGGATACCTCAATTAATGTTTGTCACATACAACGAATTTGTAAATGGTGAAGAATTGGAAAATAAACTATAACTTTAAGACACCGATATTTAAGAAAGTACACTAACCTTTATGCATACATTGTGTGCTTCATACCTATGTGTTGTTTTCCATATAAACATCTTCACATATAAAGATGACACTGCATAGTATACAATTCACAACCATAAAGTGGCCATCGGTTGTTTCCAGGCCATTATAATTGACTCCTGTATAAAAATAGATTTATACAAAAAAATCACAAATGCATTATAATTGAATCGAAAAAAAAAATTACTTTACTTACCAATTAGTAAAATTCCAAAATCTTTTTTTAGGGTTCTTAAAAATCACAATAGTATTATAATTTAATCTAAACATAATCAACGGAAAGCATATTAAAATTTTATCGAAAAAAAATAATTGTAATATGAAACTAATTAACTGAAACACAAAATGTATTATAATTGATTAGTTCTTACCACCAATTCTTTCACGCTGACAAGTGACAACATAGAAATCACTGGCACACGGATGTAACAAAAATGTTTTCTTGAATGATTTTGAATCGGTATGGTATACAAAAATTATGGAAAGGATTTAAAGCGGGGAAGAGGTATTGAAAATTTGTTAAGTTGTTTACTTTTTTATGTAAACTATTGAATCACTATGATTATCATATGGTGTAAAATAGATGAAAATGATTGGTTTTGAATTTCAAAGAAGGGTTGCGTATTGAATAAGATTGGCTTTACAATTGCTTTAAATGAGTCCAGAACAATGGTTTTGTGAATGATGTAAGCTGAGTAGTTCCAACAAAATATCAATGTGTTGAGCATTAAGACACATCGTATTAATTAGATCGCTGCTTCATAGGCTTGTACAAAACTCTCTTTTATTAGTGTGCTTCTTACAATATTACAATAATAGCACATGCACAAAGACATCGTTCATATATTACACTATAGCTTATACTTTATAAAATATAGCTAAGTAGACAATTAACAACGCCACAAATTTGATTCTCGACTCTGATTAGTCTAAAGTCAATATTGTTATTGGAATCAATACTTCAACTTCTATCGGTTCCATTACGTAAACTTATACTGATAATGACTCAAGACTCCAAACCAAACGCATCCTAAATTAAAGAAATTGATTAATTAAATTAAGGATACCTCAATTAATGTTTGTCACATACAAAGATTTTTAAATGGTGAAGAATTGGAAAATAAACTATAACACTATAAGACACGATGTTATTTAAGAAAGTCGCTAACAACTTATGCATACATTGTGTGCTTTCACATACCTATGTGTTGTTTTCAATATAAACATCTTCACATATAAAAAGATGACACATAAGTATACAATTCAAACAACCATAACCCGGTGGCAATCGGTTGTTTCAGGGCCATATAATTGACTCCTGTATAAAAATAAATTTATACAAAAAAATCACAAATGCATTATAATTGAATTGAAAAAAAAAAATTACTTTACTTACCAATTAGTAAAATTCCAAATTCTTTTTTTAGGGTTCTTAAAAATCACAATAGTATTATAATTTAATCAAAACATAATCAACGGAAAGCATATTATAATTTTATCGAAAAAAAATAATTGTAATATGAAACTAATTAACTGAAACACAAAATGCATGATAATTGATTAGTTCTTACCACAATTCTTTCATGCGACAACATAGAAATCAACTGGCACGGATGTAACAAAAATGTTTTCTTGAATGATTTTGAATCGGTATGGTATACAAAAATTATGGAAAGGATTTAAAGCGGGGAAGAGGAGTATTGAAGAAGCTGTTAAGTTGTTTACTTTTTTATGTAAACTATTGAATCACTATGATTATCATATGGTGTAAAATAGATGAAAAGGATTGGTTTTGAATTTCAAAGAAGGGTTGCGTATTGAATAAGATTAGCGTTACAATTGCTTTAAATGAGTCCAGAACAATGGTTTTGTAGTGATGTGTGAGTAGTACTTAACAAAAATATCAATGTGCTGAGCATTAAGACATATCAGCGCATTAATTAGATGGCTGCTTCATAGGCTTATACAAAACTCTCTTTTATTAGTGTGCTTCTTACAATATTACAATACTAGCACATGCACAAAGACATCGTTCATATATTACACTATAGCTTATACTTTATAAAATATAGCTAAGTGGACAATTAACAATGCCACTATTTTGCTTCTCGACTCTGATTAATCTAAAGTCAATATTGTTATTGGAATCAACACTTTAACTTCTATCGGTTCCATTACGTAAACTGATACTGATAATGACTCAAGACTCCAAACCAAACGCATCCTAAATTAAAGAAATTGATTAATTAAATTAAGGATACCTCAATTAATGTTTGTCACATACAACGAATTTGTAAATGGTGAAGAATTGGAAAATAAACTATAACTATAAGACACCGATATTTAAGAAAGTACACTAACCTTTATGCATACATTGTGTGCTACATACCTATGTGTTGTTTTCAATATAAACATCTTCACATATAAAGATGACACACTTGAGTATACAATTCAAACAACCATAACCCGGTGGCCATTGGTTGTTTCAGGCCATTATAATTGACTCATGTATAAAAATAGATTTATACAAACAAATCACAAATGCATTATAATTGAATCGAAAAAAATTACTTTACTTACCAATTAGTAAAATTCCAAATTCTTTTTTTAGGGTTCTTAAAAATCACAATAGTATTATAATTTAATCGAAACATAATCAATGGAAAGCATATTATAATTTTATCGAAAAAAAATAATTGTAATATGAAACTAATTAACTGAAACACAAAATGTATTATAATTGATTAGTTCTTACCACAATTCTTTCTTTGACAACATAGAAATCACTGGCACACGGATGTAACAAAAATGTTTTCTTGAATGATTTTGAATCGGTATGGTATACAAAAATTATGGAAAGGATTTAAAGCGGGGAAGAGGAGTATTGAAGAAGCTGTTAAGTTGTTTACTTTTTTATGTAAACTATTGAATCACTATGATTATCATATGGTGTAAAATAGATGAAAAGGATTGGTTTTGAATTTCAAAGAAGGGTTGCGTATTGAATAAAATTGGCGTTACAATTGCTTTTAAATGAGTCCGAACAATGGTTTTGTGGTGATGTAACGAGTAGTACTTGAAAAAATATCAATGTCTGAGCATTAAGACACATCAGTAATTAGATGGTACGCTTCATAGGCTTGTACAAAACTCTCTTTTATTAGTGTGCTTCTTACAATATTACAATAATAGCACATGCACAAAGACATCGTTCATATATTACACTATAGCTTATACTTTATAAAATATAGCTAAGTGGACAATTAACAATGCCACTATTTTGATTCTCGACTCTGATTAATCTAAAGTCAATATTGTTATTGGAATCAATACTTCAACTTCTATCGGTTCCATTACGTAAACTTATACTGATAATGACTCAAGACTCCAAACCAAACGCATCCTAAATTAAAGAAATTGATTAATTAAATTAAGGATACCTCAATTAATGTTTGTCACATACAACGAATTTTTAAATGGTGAAGAATTGGAAAATAAACTATAACTATAAGACACCGATATTTAAGAAAGTACACTAACCTTTATGCATACATTGTGTGCTACATACCTATGTGTTGTTTTCAATATAAACATCTTCACATATAAAGATGACACATAAGTATACAATTCAAACAACCATAACCCGGTGGCCATGGTTGTTTCAGGGCCATTATAATTGACTCTGTGTATAAAATAGATTTATAAAAAAATCACAAATGCATTATAATTGAATCGAAAAAAATTACTTTACTTACCAATTAGTAAAATTCCAAATTCTTTTTTTAGGGTTCTTAAAAATCACAATAGTATTTTAATTTAATCGAAACATAATCAACGGAAAGCATATTATAATTTTATCGAAAAAAATAATTGTAATATGAAACTAATTAACTGAAACACAAAATGTATTATAATTGATTAGTTCTTACCACCAATTCTTTCATCGACAACATAGAAATCACTGGCACACGGATGTAACAAAAATGTTTTCTTGAATGATTTTGAATAGGTATGGTATACAAAAATTATGGAAAGGATTTAAAGCGGGGAAGAGGAGTATTGAAGAAACTGTTAAGTTGTTAACTTTTTATGTAAACTATTGAATCACTATGATTATCATATGGTGTAAAATAGATGAAAAGGATTGGTTTTGAATTTCAAAGAAGGGTTGCGTATTGAATAAGATTGGCGTTACAATTGCTTTAAATGAGTCCAGAACAATGGTTTTGTGAGTAATGTGAGTAGTACTTAAAAAAATATCAATGTCTTGAGCATTAAGACACATCAGAATTAATTAGATGGTCGCTTCATAGGCTTGTACAAAACTCTCTTTTATTAGTGTGCTTCTTACAATATTACAATAATAGCACATGCACAAAGACATCGTTCATATATTACACTATAGCTTATACTTTATAAAACATAGCTAAGTGGACAATTAACAATGCCACTATTTTGATTCTCGACTCTGATTAATCTAAAGTCAATATTGTTATTGGAATCAATACTTCAACTTCTATCGGTTCCATTACGTAAACTTATACTGATAATGACTCAAGACTCCAAACCAAACGCATCCTAAAGTAAAGAAATTGATTAATTAAATTAAGGATACCTCAATTAATGTTTGTCACATACAACGAATTTGTAAATGGTGAAGAATTGGAAAATAAAATATAACTATAAGACATCGATATTTAAGAAAGTACACTAACCTTTATGCATACATTGTGTGCTTCATACCTATGTGTTGTTTTCCATATAAACATCTTCACATATAAAGATGACACACGCAAGTATACAATTCAAACAACCATAACCAGGTGGCCATGGTTGTTTCCAGGCCATTATAGTTGACTCTGTATAAAAATAGATTTATAGAAAAATCACAAATGCATTATAATTGAATCGAAAAAAATTACTTTACTTACCAATTAGTAAAATTCCAAATTCTTTTTTTAGGGTTCTTAAAAATCACAATAGTATTTTAATTTAATCGAAACATAATCAACGGAAAGCATATTATAATTTTATCGAAAAAAATAATTGTAATATGAAACTAATTAACTGAAACACAAAATGTATTATAATTGATTAGTTCTTACCACCAATTCTTTCATGCTGACAACATAGAAATCACTGGCACACGGATGTAACAAAAATGTTTTCTTGAATGATTTTGAATCGGTATGGTATACAAAAATTATGGAAAGGATTTAAAGCGGGGAAGAGGAGTATTGAAGAAGCTGTTAAGTTGTTTATTTTTTATGTAAACTATTGAATCACTATGATTTTCATATGGTTAGTATATAGATGAAAAGGATTGGTTTTGAATTTCAAAGAAGGGTTGCGTATTGAATAAGATTGGCGTTACAATTGCTTTAAATGAGTCCAGAACAATGGTTTTGTGAGTGATGTAACTGAGTAGTACTTAACAAAAATACCAATGTCTTGAGCATTAAGACACATCACTCATTAATTAGATGGTCGCTTCATAGGCTTGTACAAAACTCTCTTTTATTAGTGTGCTTCTTACAATATTACAATAATAGCACATGTACAAAGACATCGTTCATATATTACACTATAGCTTATACTTTATAAAACATAGCTAAGTGGACAATTAACAATGCCACTATTTTGATTCTCTTCAGATTAGTCTAAAGTCAATATTGTTATTGGAATCAATACTTCAACTTCTATCGTTTCCATTACGTAAACTTATCTTGATAATGACTCAAGACTCCAAACCAAACGCATCCTAAATTAAAGAAATTGATTAATTAAATTAAGGATACCTCGATTAATGTTTGTCACATACAACGAATTTGTAAATGGTGAAGAATTGGAAAATTAAATATAACTATAAGACACCGATATTTAAGAAAGTACACTAACCTTTATGCATACATTGTGTGCTACATACCTATGTGTTGTTTTCAATATAAACATCTTCACATATAAAGATGACACACGCAAGTATAAAATTCAAACAACCACCCAAAAGTGGCCATCGGTTGTTTCCGGCCATTATAATTGACTCGTATAAAAAATAGATTTATAAAAAAATCACAAATGCATTATAATTGAATCGAAAAAATTACTTTACTTACCAATTGTAAAATTCCAAATTCTTTTTAGGGTTCTTAAAATCACAATAGTATTTTAATTTAATCGAAACATAATCAACGGAAAGCATATTATAATTTTATCGAAAAAAATAATTGTAATATGAAACTAATTAACTGAAACACAAAATGTATTATAATTGATTAGTTCTTACCACCAATTCTTTCATGCTGACAACATAGAAATCACGCACTGGATGTAACAAAAATGTTTTCTTGAATGATTTTGAATCGGTATGGTATACAAAAATTATGGAAAGGATTTAAAGCGGGAAGAGGTATTGAAGAAGGCTGTTAGTTGTTTACTTTTTATGTAAACTATTGAATCACTATGATTATCATATGGTGTAAAATATATATAAAAGTTGGTTTTGAATTTCAAAGAAGGGTTGCGTATTGAATAAGATTGGCGTTACAATTGCTTTAAATGAGTCCAGAACAATGGTTTTGTCAATGTGTAGTTTTATGTGTGAACATTAAAGCACATTTACGCATTAATTAGATGGTTGCTTCATAGGCTTGTACAAAACTCTCTTTTATTAGTGTGCTTCTTACAATATTACAATAATAGCACATGCACAAAGACATCGTTCATATATTACACTATAGCTTATACTTTTATAAAAATATAGCTAAGTGGACAATTTTAATGCCACTATTTTGATTCACCGTCTGATTAATCTAAAGTGAATATTGTTATTGGAATCAACACTTTAACTTCTATCGGTTCCATTACGTAAACTTATCGCATTAATGACTCAAGACTCCAAATTAAGCGCATCCTAAATTAAAGAAGTTGATTAATTAAATTAAGGATACCTCGATTAATGTTTGTCACATACAACGAATTTGTAAATGGTGAAGAATTGGAAAATAAAATATAACTATAAGACATCGATATTTAAGAAAGTACACTAACCTTTATGCATCATTGTGCTTCATACCTATGTGTTGTTTTCCATATAAACATCTTCACATATAAAAATGACACACGCAAGTATACAATTCAAACAACCATAACCGGTGGCCATGGTTGTTTCAAGGCCTTTATATTGACTCACGTTATAAAAATAGATTTATACAAACAAATCACAAATGCATTATAATGTAGTGAAAAAATTACTTTACTTACCAATTAGTAAAATTCCAAATTCTTGTTTTAGGGTTCTTATAAATCACAATAGTATTATATAATTTTAATCGAAATATAATCAACGGAAAGCATATTATAATTTAATCGAAACAAAATAATTGTAATATGAAACTAATTAAGCGAAACACAAAATGTATTATAATTGATTAGTTCTTACCGGCAATTCTTTCATCTTGCGACAACATAGAAATCAGCACCGATGTAACAAAATGTTTTCTTGAATGATTTTTGAATCGGTATGGTATACAAAAAGGATTTAAAATTTGGGAAGAGGTAGTGAAGAAGTTGTTAAGTTGTTTACTTTTTTATGTAAACTATTGAATCATTATGATTATCATATGGTGTAAAATAGATGAAAAGGATTGGTTTTGAATTTCAAAGAAGGGTTGCGTATTGAATAAGATTGGCGTTACAATTGCTTTAAATGAGTCCAGAACAATGGTTTTGTGAGTGATGTAACTGAGTAGTACTTAACAAAAATATCAATGTCTTTGAGCATTAAGACATCAGTAGCATTAATTAGATGGTTTTGCTTAGGTATGTATACAAAACTCTCTTTTATTAGTGTGCTTCTTACAATATTACAATAATAGCACATGTACAATGACATCGTTCATATATTACACTATAGCTTATACTTTATAAAACATAGCTAAGTGGACAATTAACAATGCCACTATTTTGATTCTCGACTCTGATTAATCTAAAGTCAATATTGTTATTGGAATCAATACTTCAACTTCTATCGTTTCCATTACGTAAACTTATCACGATAATGACTCAAGACTCCAAACCAAACGCATCCTAAATTAAAGAAATTGATTAATTAAATTAAGGATACCTCGATTAATGTTTGTCACATACAACGAATTTGTAAATGGTGAAGAATTGGAAAATAAAATATAACTATAAGACATCGATATTTAAGAAAGTACACTAACCTTTATGCATACATTGTGTGCTTCATACCTATGTGTTGTTTTCCATATAAACATCTTCACATATAAAGATGACACATGCAAGTATACAATTCAAATAACCATAACCCAGGTGGCCATCGGTTGTTTCCAGGCCATTATAATTGACTCCTGTATAAAAATAGATTTATACAAAAAAATCACAAATGCATTATAATTGAATCGGAAAAAAAATTACTTTACTTACCAATTAGTAAAATTCCAAATTCTTTTTTTAGGGTTCTTAAAAATCACAATATTATTATAATTTAATCGAAACATAATCAACGGAAAGCATATTATAATTTTATGAAAAAATAATTGTAATATGAAACTAATTAACTGAAACACAAAATGTATTATAATTGATTAGTTCTTACCAACAATTCTTTCATGCTGACAACATAGAAATCAACTAACCCAGGATGTAACAAAATGTTTTCTTCTTGATTTTGAATCGGTATGGTATACAAAAATTATGGAAAGGATTTAAAGCGGGGAAGAGGAGTATTGAAGAAGCTGTTAAGTTGTTTACTTTTTTATGTAAACTATTGAATCACTATGATTATCATATGGTGTAAAATAGATGAAAAGGATTGGTTTTGAATTTCAAAGAAGGGTTGCGTATTGAATAAGATTGGCGTTACAATTGCTTTAAATGAGTCCAGAACAATGGTTTTGTGATGTGGCCGAGTAGTACTTTACAAAAATATCAATGTGCTGAGCATTAAGACACATCAACGCATTAATTAGATGGTTGCTTCATAGGCTTGTACAAAACTCTCTTTTATTAGTGTGGTTCTTACAATATTACAATAATAGCACATGTACAAAGACATCGTTCATATATTACACTATAGCTTATACTTTATAAAATATAGCTAAGTGGACAATTAACAATGCCACTATTTTGATTCTCGACTCTGATTAATCTAAAGTCAATATTGTTATTTGAATCAACACTTTAACTTCTATCGGTTCCATTATGTAAACTTATACTGATAATGACTCAAGACTCCAAACCAAACGCATCCTAAATTAAAGAAGTTGATTAATTAAATTAAGGATACCTCGATTAATGTTTGTCACATACAACGAATTAGTAAATGGTGAAGAATTGGAAAATAAAATATAACTATAAGACATCGATATTTAAGAAAGTACACTAACCTTTATGCATACATTGTGTGCTTCATACCTATGTGTTGTTTTCCATATAAACATATTCACATATAAAGATGACACCGCATAGTATACAATTCAAACAACCATAACCCGTGGCCATCGGTTGTTTCAAGGCCTTATAATTGTCTGTATAAAAATAGATTTATACAAACAAATCACAAATGCATTATAATGTAGTCGGAAAAAAAATTACTTTACTTGCCAATTAGTAAAATTCCAAATTCTTTTTTTAGGGTTCTTATAAATCACAATAGTATTATAATTTAATCGAAACATAATCAACGGAAAGCATATTATAATTTAATCGAACAAAATAATTGTAATATGAAACTAATTAACAAAACACAAAATGTATTATAATTGATTAGTTCTTACCAGCAATTCTTTCATGCCGACAACATAGAAATCACGGCACCTGATGTAACAAAAATGTTTTCTTGAATGATTTTGAATCGGTATGGTATACAAAAATTATGGAAAGGATTTAAAGCGGGGAAGAGGAGTAGTGAAGAAGTTGTTAAGTTGTTTACTTTTTTATGTAAACTATTGAATCATTATGATTATCATATGGTGTAAAATAGATGAAAAGGATTGGTTTTGAATTTCAAAGAAGGGTTGCTTATTGAATAAGATTAGCGTTACAATTGCTTTAAATGAGTCCAGAACAATGGTTTTGTGAGTGATGTAATTGAGTAGTACTTAACAAAAATATCAATGTGCTGAGCATTAAGACACATCAGCGCATTAATTAGATGGCTGCTTCGTATGCTTATACAAAACTCTCTTTTATTAGTGTGCTTCTTACAATATAACAATAATAGCACATGTACAATGACATCGTTCATATATTACACTATAGCTTATACTTTATAAAACATAGCTAAGTGGACAATTAACAATGCCACTATTTTGATTCTCGACTCTAATTAATCTAAAGTCAATATTGTTATTGGAATCAATACTTCAACTTCTATCGGTTCCATTACGTAAACTTATACTGATAATGACTCAAGACTCTAAACCAAACGCATCCTAAATTAAAGAAATTGATTAATTAAATTAAGGATACCTCGATTAATGTTTGTCACATACAACGAATTTGTAAATGGTGAAGAATTGGAAAATAAAATATAACTATAAGAAACCGATATTAAAGAAAGTACACTAACCTTTATGCATACATTGTGTGCTTCATACCTATGTGTTGTTTTCCATATAAACATCTTCACATATAAAGATGACACACGCAAGTATACAATTCAAACAACCATAACCCAGGTGGCCATCGGTTGTTTCCAGGCCATTATAATTGACTCGTGTATAAAAATATATTTATACAAACAAATCACAAATGCATTATAATGTAATCGAAAAAAAAATTACTTTACTTACCAATTAGTAAAATTCCAAATTCTTTTTTTAGGGTTCTTATAAATCACAATAGTATTATAATTTAATCGAAACATAATCAATTGAAAGCATATTATAATTTAATCGAAACAAAATAATTGTAATATGACACTAATTAACTGAAACACAAAATGTATTATAATTGATTAGTTCTTACCAGCAATTCTTTCATGCCTACAACATAGAAATCAGCACTGCTTGATGTAACAAAAATGTTTTCTTGAATGATTTTGAATCGGTATGGTATACAAAAATTATGGAAAGGATTTGAAGCGGGGAAGAGGAGTATTTAAGAAAATTGTTAAGTTGTTTACTTTTTATGTAAACTATTGAATCATTATGATTATCATATGGTATACTACATATAATGAAAATGCGGATTGAAGGTGAAAAGTTGAAAATTGAATTATTGAATCAAAGTCAAATGAGAGAGAATTACATAATGTAATTAATCTCTTATTAAAGCAACATCAACTTAACGAAAGTCAATAATTTATTCACATTATTGTCACAATTAAGCTAAGCATGTCTATAACAAAACAATACAATTAAAACACCAAGCTTACTAAAAAGTACAATACAATTTTCATAGCATTACACAATTTAAAGAAAGAAGCTACAACCATAATCCAAAATAAAAATAATTAAACACACTAATTAATGATATTTTTAAAACATCCTAAAATAAAATGTACACTTTATTATACACATTATACAAATTAATAAAACAACACAAAACTTCTACAAGCTACAAGTTGATGTTATGTATAGTTTAAAGAACGGACCGGACCAGGACCACGTGTTCAACCGAGGAGCGGTGGGATTGGTGAACCAAATAAAAGCCATCCAAACGAGATGACTAGATTCTAAACCAGGTACAAATTCTTGGTGAATCGGGTCTCATCGAGATATATTTTTTAGGTTAATAAATCGTCGCGAGAATGCCCATACAGCCTTGTAAGTAATGCTATATCTATATATAATGGAAAAAGCAAAGAAGTAAAAAGTGAAAAGTTGGCCCAAAAGTGGAAATGTTGAGAGACATATATTTGAAAATGATACAATCAAAACCTGGGTTGACGGGGACAGCGTCAAACTGGCGGGTTGACCGATTTAATTTGACTTGTTTTGACGGAGGCATGTGGGTTATTTCGGTTTAAATCGACTTGTTTTTTTTGGTGGAGCAGTTCAACTTGGTTGAACCACACGGGGTTGAACAGGGTTTCAAATTTGACAAAATTATATGAGAAATTATAAGTAGTTGTGGAACCCATGACAAATTTAAAAATGATAGATAGAGTAATTGGCTTGTAATTTTTGTTGTTTATTTTACAATTTTGACACATGTACTTTGTCATTTTGTATAATGTTATTTTTAAAATGTTGGTATTGAACAAAAGGACTAGCATATATGGAATAATCTTTTAAAGTTAATATATATTGTATATATGGCCCTTCTTGCTAGGTATATCAATAATGTTATCTAAGTTTATTAGAATCACAAAAATTAAATAGTATTGTTATCTTTAGCAATAATTATTTGTACTGCAAACAAATAGCTTTGTAAATGCTTAAATATTTATGCAAATTGATAATACAAGATAATTTTATTATGGTGATATTAAATTTGTAAGGTTACAAGTTTAAAAGCCGCACACCAAATAATAAGCATAACGCCAACCATGTATACAAAAAATAGTTATCATTTTACTAAATTCTTGTAACAAAACAAGAAAAGCGATTATTGGTGCTGGCGTTGTTACAAATCATACAAACTAAATATAATATTTCTAACTACATAATACCGTTGCTTTTTGTAATGCTTGAATATATTATTACTAATATCTTAATAACTTAATAGTTAAAACAATCCTATAGGAATTATACTCCGACACTTAGATGACTCATAATTTTCTTGGCGTATATTTACTGTGCTATGCAACCCGCGCGCCAAATTATAGTTATTCGAAAATAATCTAGAAGCTACAAAGTCTGAGTTTGTTGAAAGAAACTTAAATTAGTCGAATTTAGCGAGAAAACAAGACACAGATTGCGGTTGGTATGGGTATCATTTTCGTCTAGTGGTGTAAAATAGATGAAAAGGATTGGTTTTGAATTTCAAAGAAGGGTTGCGTATTGAATAAGATTGGCGTTACAATTGCTTTAAATGAGGCCAGAACAATGGTTTTGTGAGTGATGTAAGCGAGTAGTACTTAACAAAAATAACAATGTCTTTGAGCATTAAGACACATCGGTAGCATTAATTAGATGGTTGCTTCATAGGCTTGTACAAAACTCTCTTTTATTAGTGTGCTTCTTACAATATTACAATAATAGCACATGTACAAAGACATCGTTCATATATTACACTATAGCTTATACTTTATAAAACATAGCTAAGTGGACAATTAACAATGCCACTATTTTGATTCTCGACTCTGATTAGTCTAAAGTCAATATTGTTATTGGAATCAATACTTCAACTTCTATCGGTTCCATTACGTAAACTTATACTGATAATGACTCAAGACTCCAAACCAAACGCATCCTAAAGTAAAGAAATTGATTAATTAAATTAAGGATACCTCGATTAATGTTTGTCACATACAACGAATTTGTAAATGGTGAAGAATTGGAAAATAAAATATAACTATAAGACACCGATATTTAAGAAAGTACACTAACCTTTATGCATACATTGTGTGCTTCATACCTATGTGTTGTTTTCCATATAAACATCTTCACATATAAAGATGACACACGCAAGTATACAATTCAAACAACCATAACCCAGGTGGCCATCGGTTGTTTCCAGGCCATTATAATTGACTCCTGTATAAAATTAGATTTATACAAACAAATCACAAATGCATTATAATGTAATCGGAAAAAAAATTACTTTACTTACCAATTAGTAAAATTCCAAATTCATTTTTTAGGGTTCTTATAAATCACAATAGTATTATAATTTAATCGAAACATAATCAACGGAAAGCATATTATAATTTAATCGAAACAAAATAATTGTAATATGAAACTAATTAACTGAAACACAAAATGTATTATAATTGATTAGTTCTTACCAACAATTCTTTCATGCTGACAACATAGAAATCACTGGCACACTGATGTAACAAAAATGTTTTCTTGAATGATTTTGAATCGGTATGGTATACAAAAATTATGGAAAGGATTTAAAGCGAGGAGGGTATTGAAGAAGCTGTTAAGTTGTTTACTTTTTTATGTAAACTATTGAATCACTATGATTATCATGTGGTGTAAAATAGATGAAAATGATTGGTTTTGAATTTCAAAGAAGGGTTGCGTATTGAATAAGATTGGCGTTACAATTGCTTTAAATGAGTATAGAACAATGGTTTTGTGAGTAATGTAACTGAGTAGTACTTGAAAAAAATATCAATGTGCTGAGCATTAAGACACATCAGCAAATTAATTAGATGGCTGCTTCATAGGCTTGTACAAAACTCTCTTTTATTAGTGTGCTTCTTACAATATTACAATAATAGCACATGTACAAAGACATCGTTCATATATTACACTATAGCTTATACTTTATAAAACATAGCTAAGTGGACAATTAACAATGCCACTATTTTGATTCTCGACTCTGATTAGTCTAAAGTCAATATTGTTCTTGGAATCAATACTTCAACTTCTATCGGTTCCATTACGTAAACTTATACTGATAATGACTCAAGACTCCAAACCAAACGCATCCTAAAGTAAAGAAATTGATTAATTAAATTAAGGATACCTCGATTAATGTTTGTCACATACAACGAATTTGTAAATGGTGAAGAATTGGAAAATAAAATATAACTATAAGACATCGATATTTAAGAAAGTACACTAACCTTTATGCATACATTGTGTGCTTCATACCTATGTGTTGTTTTCCATATAAACATATTCACATATAAAGATGACACACGCAAGTATACAATTCAAACAACCATAACCCAGGTGGCCATCGGTTGTTTCCAGGCCATTATAATTGACTCCTGTATAAAAATAGATTTATACAACCAAATCACAAATGCATTATAATGTAATCGAAAAAAAAAATTACTTTACTTACCAATTAGTAAAATTCCAAATTCTTTTTTTAGGTTTCTTATAAATCACAATAGTATTATAATTTAATCGAAACATAATCAACGGAAAGCATATTATAATTTAATCGAAACAAAATAATTGTAATATGAAACTAATTAACTGAAACACAAAATGTATTATAATTGATTAGTTCTTACCAGCAATTCTTTCATGCCGACAACATAGAAATCAACTGGCACACGATGTAACAAAAATGTTTTCTTGAATGATTTTGAATCGGTATGGTATACAAAAATTATGGAAAGGATTTAAAGCGGGGAAGAGGAGTATTGAAGAAGCTGTTAAGTTGTTTACTTTTTTATGTAAACTATTGAATCACTATGATTATCATGTGGTGTAAAATAGATGAAAAGGATTGGTTTTGAATTTCAAAAAAGGGTTGTGTATTGAATAAGATTGGCGTTACAATTGCTTTAAATGAGTCCAGAACAATGGTTTTGTGAGTGATGTAACTGAGTAGTACTTAACAACAATATCAATGTGTGAGCATTAAGACACATCGGTAGCGCATTAATTAGATGGGCTTCATAGGCTTGTACAAAACTCCCTTTTATTAGTTGGCTTCTTACAATATTACAATAATAGCACATGTACAAAGACATCGTTCATATATTACACTATAGCTTATACTTTATAAAACATAGCTAAGTGGACAATTAACAATGCCACTATTTTGATTCTCGACTCTGATTAGTCTAAAGTCAATATTGTTATTGGAATCAATACTTCAACTTCTATCGGTTCCATTACGTAAACTTATACTGATAATGACTCAAGACTCCAACCAACGCATCCTAAATTAAAGAAATTGATTAATTAAATTAAGGATACCTCAATTAATGTTTGTCACATACAACGAATTTGTAAATGGTGAAGAATTGGAAAATAAACTATAACTATAAGACACCGATATTTAAGAAAGTACACTAACCTTTATGCATACATTGTGTGCTTCAAACCTATGTGTTGTTTTCCATATAAACGTCTTCACATATAAAGATGACACACGCAAGTATACAATTCAAACAACCATAACCCACGTGGCCATCGGTTGTTTCCAGGCCATTATAATTGTCTCCTATATAAAAATAAATTTATACAAACAAATCACAAATGCATTATAACTGAATCGAAAAAAACATTACTTTACTTACCAATTAGAAAAATTCCAAATTCTTTTTTTTGGGTTCTTATAAATCACAATTGTATTATAATTTAATCGAAACATAATCAACGGAAAGCATATTATAATTTAATCGAAACAAAATAATTGTAATATGAAACTAATTAACTGAAACACAAAATGTATTATAATTGATTAGTTCTTACCAGCAATTCTTTCATGCCTACAACATAGAAATCACTGGCACACTGATGTAACAAAAATGTTTTCTTGAATGATTTTGAATCGGTATGGTATACAACAATTATGGAAAGGATTTAAAGCGGGGAAGAGGAGTATTGAAGAAGGTACATTAAGTTGTTTACTTTTTTATGTAAACTATTGAATCACTATGATTATCATATGGTGTAAAATAGATGAAAAGGATTGGTTTTGAATTTCAAAGAAGGGTTGCGTATTGAATAAGATTGGTGTTACAATTGCTTTAAATGAGTCCAGAACAATGGTTTTGTGAGTGATGTAACTGAGTAGTACTTAACAAAAATATCAATCTGTTGAGCATTAAGACACATCAACGCATTAATTAGATGGCTGCTTCATAGGCTTGTACAAAACTCTCTTTTATTAGTGTGGTTCTTACAATATTACAATATTAGCACATGTACAAAGACATCGTTCATATATTACACTATAGCTTATACTTTATAAAACATAGCTAAGTGGACAATTAACAATGCCACTATTTTGATTCTCGACTCTGATTAGTTTAAAGTCAATATTGTTATTGGAATCAATACTTCAACTTCTATCGGTTCCATTACTGTTAGGTCACTAGTTTTACAAACACAAGTTATAGAGAAAGAGATTAAGGCGGATGAACAAGTAAATCACACACATACACGTAAATAATAATACGGTTTAGGCAAAGAGTATGAATGAGAGAAAAACTTGAACAACCAACCCTCAAGTGAGGGTTATTACATGGTTTATATAGGCAAGGAGCTAGGGCAACACTCCCTCTCCTTCCCTATTCCTTATTGGGCTTGGGCCTAAGCTTATGGGCCTTCTACATAAGCTTGACCTAAAACAAACATAAAGGCCATAATAAAGCTACCTATTACATATGAAATATAAATACTTGAGATATTGTTTAGGAGTGATTCCAACAATCTCCCCCTCAAGTATATATGAATGTAAAGCGGTGAAAGGCGTTGATGTAATAGTAGCAGTGACGTCTTCTGACATTCTTCTTTCTTGTGAGAGGAATTGCCTTGGTTCGAACAATCTCCCGGTGTAGAGATAGTTATCTTTGAGCAGTTATGCTTTGGCGTCATCATTAACTTTGTTCTTTGATCATTGTTCTTTGTGGTGAAAGTGATAGTATGTTGTTGTGCATCGATTGCACTCAGTGCGCCCATTTGCTCCAGTGTCTCCACGTCATTCTTCAACATGCTCACACGCTCTTTGACGTTGGAAATCAATATTGATGAAGTTCTTTAAGTCTTTGACTTTGTAGATTCTTTGGTTTGACGAAGAATCATTACATTGTTGTGTTGCATTGAGATAGAACTTCCATTAGTGATGATGTTGGCGTGAGCATGAGAAGAATCGGCACGATCATCCCGCTCCGGAGCTTCCATAAGAAGAAAACATTTCAAGCGGTTAGTAATAAGCGGTTTCCGGCACTTACAAGTTTGAACTTCGAGAGCGTCAACGGCATAGTGTGAAACACAACTCTAATTCTTACAAAGGCCGTTCTGATGGAGTCCCACAAGTGAGATAACGCGATGTACCGAAGTACATCTACGATTCGGATAGTCGTGAGGTACACGAAGCATCACCTCACTGTAGACCGTTTGAGACACACTCAGCGTAATCCACGGGAGTTACGAAGTGACTTGCTGGCTGTTTGATGTTGACCACTGGCGGGAGTTTCCATTCAATCACCGAGGATCACAGATGTGAACCTCTCATAAATGTTCTCGACAGATTGCTAAGATCTGTGAAGGACTCGATATGAACCACTGATGATCTTATTTGTTGATCATCAAGTGATTAAATGTCAAGTGTTCCTAAGAGATCTTTTGATGAATCTCGTGGCTCTAGACTCAATAGTGCGTTTTGGTTTTCTGGAGCGGAGACTAGGGAGAGGGTCTCCTTCTTCAATACCGGCAGATCTCTAAAGAAAGCCGATATTTACGTAGGGTTCCCTGTGAGAATGAAACAAGCTTCTGTTGAGAGAAACTTGAGTGGATGAGAAGGTTTAGTGAATGCGTCCTTTGGGTCCATGACGACTTTTAATCTTCAATACGGTGTCACTAAGTGACAACCCGGTAGCATATGAATTGAACCCGATTATGCGCCTAAGTTGAATAATCTGGAGAACATTTCTTTTCACCCTTTACTTTACATTTTCTTTTGATTCTTCAACTCCTTCTTTCTCCGATTCTCATTTTCTCCTTTTTATAATCATTCCTAAGGACTTCTAACACTAACTAATGGTAGTGTCCTTGGGTAGATCCCTCCGACTCTGGCGGATCATAGGACGGTTATTCCTAACCTTAGTCACCTTATAACTCCATGACTAACCTATGTTTGCCATTAAAACCATTGTATGATAAAATATCTCTCAAAGGGTTTGTTAATGAAAAACATGTTTGAACCATTGTGAGAGATGATGTTTTGCATAAATACTCCCCTCCACATGTGCTTAATAGTTTTAATGGTTAAATGCACAGTGAGGAAAAGCGCGCACTTTTTGAATTGATCCACTGAAGATAGACAATCCCCGCGAGACACGGTTACGTTGCATAGTTAAAGAGTTACATTGTCCGCTTTTAGGTGACAACTAGCTCTAATAACTACCTTGAAGGTGTAGACAAACCTCGAGAGGTTGTCAAACCCGTCAGAGTTCATGTCTATCAAGAGTTTCTCGAATGGTACATTCTACTCAGACAAGTCCTTTGAGACACGTTTACATCACTAGCGAACTAGCTTGAAATTATTACCCGTCCGGGACTAGTCTTTTCGAGTTACTACGGTTTAGTGCCGTCA
Source organism: Chrysanthemum makinoi (assembly GCA_910596185.1). Classification (NCBI taxonomy): domain Eukaryota; kingdom Viridiplantae; phylum Streptophyta; class Magnoliopsida; order Asterales; family Asteraceae; genus Chrysanthemum; species Chrysanthemum makinoi. The sequence goes on along the minus strand of OU343218.1, from coordinate 195,975,575 downwards.
ATTAGTTGTTAAGTGAGGCACAGATTCATTTGCATTTTACATAACATATTTCTTATCACACATTTTCTCCCCTCAAAAATGGCATATTAAAGTGTTATTTTTGAAACGTTTGAGAATAAATATGACCATTTTGAGTGTTGCGGGAAGAATGACCACTGTGAACAATTTGTAAACAAAGTTTCAAATACTCCCCCTCAACAAGTGATATAAACGGTTGAGGTTTTGAAAGTCTTAAGGGTAAGTACTTGTTCTTTTGAGCAAAACCTTGAAAAATGAAAGGTTTGATAGGTTTTACTCAAAAGTAAGAAGCTTTCGCTCCTTTTATAAGGATTGTGGCACAGAGGCGTACCACAGGGGTCCTTTATTTGACAAACGGGTTGTACACTGTAATGTGTGCACAAGCCATTGACATATTAAATCACACATCCAAAATTATGAAGGAAACAATTCAAGGGGTACCGGGAAGTGCGGTGATGTTCCAGGAGTGCCTGCAGGCGTTGAAAGCGGTGATGTTTCTCTGGGTGCGACCACCAACATAGCTCTCCAATCGTCTAAAGCTGATCCCTTCGAACAACCGTTCATCAATCATGGTGATGATCCTTCTCACATCCCTCCTTTCACGAGAATTCCAGGCAGGAGACCCAACTTTCAGTATATCCTTCAACACTACGCTAATCCGTCCCTAACCGGCTTCAAAGTATGATCCCGAATTTGAAGATCACTACACGCCATTAAGCAGTTTCTTTGAAGTTCACTGCGGTAAACAACTCCGAAAGGTTTCCTGATGAGCGTATATTGAGGTAGGCTGATTGATGTCGGGAAGAGTAAGCGTTGGAGGAGTGAGGTTGACACAGCGTCGATAAGATTCAAACCATCACGGATATCTTCAACGTTCTTTGATCACGATGCGTCTAATGAAGATGAGAACTGACTTGATAAATTCACGTTGAAATTCAGTCGAGAATTGTCTCATCGACCACGTACTTTGGCAAGGTACATGTCTTCGATGTCATTGAGGGACAAGTTCTCAAAGTCAGCCTCGGAGAATCCATAGTCATGTTCATCTTGTCGTTTGACTATGATATTCTTTAAGAATGTGTAGTCCCACTTAGACTTGAGATCAATGTGTTTGATGGCCACGATGTCCTTAGAACTATACATTGCATGTTGAGACTTCGAACCGGGCAGCTTACGTAGTAGATTCTTCGGCGTTCAGGCCAATGATGAATCCCATACAATGCATTTTGGTCGTATGCTTGCGTTGTCGAGAAAACAAGTGATTTGCACGTTCCTCGATAGCTATGCAGTTTGAGTAAATAGCCGCCGGGAATGGAAGAGTCAATGATGTAGCGTATTTTCGCGAACCATCGCTACCATGTAATAGAAAATCCGGTCTCTGTTAAAGTATCGGAAGGAATCCGTGGTTCATTCTGTTTGGCCAATGGTCGGTAGGGGTTTGGTCCAATCTGTGTAGTATGGAGGGTTGTCCCTTTGTGTGAAGTCAATGTTTGCTTCCGGGTTGAGCCAATCCATGTTGTTAGACATAGCTCGAGCAATGTTCTCAAGATGATATTCGACCTCGATGGCACTTTCGGGCTGTCTTTTAGAAGTTGAATGCTTCATTCTTGATTCGCTTCAACTCAGATTTCGTCATTTTCTTCACATGGAACTTTTCTTGCAAGATTTTTGCATGCTCCAATGTAGAACCTTCAACCAGATCTTGACCTTCATCGGGGTAGGGAGTTTGATTGACAAGTGTGGAGAACCATTCAAACTCTTTGGTTTTATCGTCATCTAGCCATGATACGACTCGGTGAGTCGTCTTCTTCTTCTTTTGGAAGGCCTTGATGATGATCTTGGTTTTACGCACTTGTTTGGGTGAGGTGGGTTGTTGTTGGGGCTCAAGGACCTCTTCATCGTCACCACCCGTATACTCAAAGTAATCACCTGTTTTATGAGTCAGGGGTGGTAACTCGAAATCGTCGAGGTTTATCGGTAGAAGACCGAGTGGAGGAGACTTTGTTGAGAAGAAGTCCGTGGTGGAGGAGGTGGCATAGAAGTAGATTTACAGTTAGCTTCGCGTTTAGGTGCGAGTCCTTGTCCTTATCATCGTCATCTCTTGGTCGTTTGGGTTGATCTGCTGACTCCTTGCATGATGATCTGAGTTGAAAATCAAGTAGATTTTGAAAAATTTAGCTTCATCGAAGTAAGCGTTCGGATCGCTTTGACATTTGTATCACAAGTTTAGCGATTAACTCAGTTCGAGAGATCGGCTTCTTTGGCCATTGTATTTTTAACCAATGCTACGATGTTAGGGGTGAGTTGTCCGGAAAATATTTCTCTAGTCACACCGGGATGATCGAGAAGAAACTTGTGGGTATGATCTCTTCTTTGTCTTCTCCGGTTCCTTTTGGACTTTAGGAGCGATATCCGAAGGTACTTGTTAGTGTAACCTTCGATCATTTCGTTCAGTTCCTCTTTACGATGACTCTTCATGAACTTCTGAACAAATTTCCTTTCTCCTTTCATCTTTTCATGCTCGTCATATAGATGTTGTATGTGATCGAAAGAAATTTAGCTTTTGTAGAGCACGTTTTCTTTCTGACTTGTTTGACAACTTTGTTAATCCGTTTATGAGCTTGAGAAATCCAAGATCGAGGTGGTTTCTTCTCAGATTTGGATGATGATTTTGTTGATCTTTTTGATGGTGGTGGTGATGAGTGAGATGAAGAATCTGATGAGGAGGGACATGAGGAGATTCGGGGTCCTTTGGAGGTGCAGAAGTATCCTCCTTGGAGCGAGTTGGACTGCTGAGAAGAAAGTCATCATAATCTTCTTCGTCATCATGTTCGGATTTAGCCTTTTCTTCCGTCTGTACCTTAGCTTCTTCATCAGTTTTCTCTTTCTCGGTCTTATTCTTTTCTGGTTCCTCAAAGTTAAGATCAGTAGACTCCTTCACAAGCGTTTGTTGTTGCACAAGAGTGGTGGCACCGGATCCCTTATCGGGTTGATTAAGCGCATCGGGACACGGTGAAGAGTGGACAACACCACTTGATCCTTCGGGGCCACCCATTTGATCTTTTGCAAATTCTTTAGCTTTTTGAATTTGTCTAACTAATTTAAACTTTTTCCTGTATGATTGATCCGGTAGCTCTTCTTCTTCTTGAGCTTTCATCATAAGACTCAAGTCAGGAGTCTTTCCTTTGCCATGTTGGCTATTGGACTTGGAGGTTTAGCTGCTGGAGGAGGGTTACGGTTGCAGATTGAGAGAAGGTAATCTCTTCATCGTGTCAGTACCTTGAGCTTTCGTCCACAAGCTTTCTTTGCGGTTCGGGTTTGGGAATTGGGATGGGAGCGGCTTCCTTAGATGGAACAATCCTCTTTGAAGGAGGGTTCCTCTTGGGGAACTTCCTTTGACTCACGGTACTTGCCGTACTTCCTGCACTTCCTCTTTTGGTTCTCCTTACAGGTGTTCCGGAAGATTTTTCGTCGAGATGACCAACTTTGCCTTGTCTAACTGCTTCCGGATACCTTTTGTGCGTTTCAAGCTTTCGACATCTTGATTAGAAGGAAATCTGGTATACGGCACCTTGTTTCTTTGTAGGCGTTTCCTTGATTCGGCGAGATAGAATGGGTTCCGTCAACATGTCGTGATTGTTGGGGTCATTGAGCCTCTTGGGAATGTCGGGATGAAGTCCAAGTGCTCTCTGGATCAACAATTTAGTATATCCGATGTAGGGAATCTTTGAGCCAAGTTTGTTGAGAAATGACATCATGTCATCCCAAATCAGAGCTTCGATAGCGATGTGTTTCTTGTTGACCAATGCCTAGAATATTTGCAGTTCCATGAGCTTAGGGTGCTCATAGCCCTGTCACGACGAAAGCAGACTTGGTGATGATCATGTAGAGTGTTCTCCGGGGTTGAGGAATACTCTTAAGCTCTACGTGAGAGTGCTTGGTGATTACTCTTGTAGCCTCGTCATAACCGATATTGATTAAGAATTGGAGAGTGAGCTCTTCGGCAGGTGTGGCATATAGTTTGGTTGGATCGACATGGGGAATTAGGAGAAACGACCCTTAAGTCTGCAGTGTAATGGTGACTTGTTTGTGATTTAGAGTCACCGTCCACGGCGGTTTGTCCTTTGACCCTTTCCATAGTGTTCGGAAGCTGTTGGATGTAGATCTCGAGGAGCGTTGCGAGTGTGAAAGCATGTTACGATACGGATGAGTCCTCGAATGTCAATAGCAATTAAACACGAAGATTCGAGCAAGTGAGGGTGTCAAAGTCAACACGGAGATTATTCTTTCCTATCTTCATTGGATAGCCATGAGGATAGATATCAGCAATGGAGAGAACTTGAGTGCATCCATATTCATTTGTTGACCATGTCGTGATCGAAATAACATTAGCCAAAAGAACCAACATATCGAAAGACATAATGTTAGTCAACCGAAGGTCTTATTGTCTAGTTATTGAATGTACAGTGTCAATGATTGTTACGAGTCCTAAGTCACTTGTATATTCAATAGTCCAATGACGTCGTGAAATGTTTAGTGAGTTAGTTAACTTTAAGTTTTAAAGTTTATTTTATCACTTATTGTTCACAACATATCAAACGATTTAAGTATATTAGTGACAATTTTGGATTCGTGATGATATGATAAGTTTATTTACAAGTTTGTACACGTAACAATTCATATGAAGGTGTGATCGGGGCTTATCGTAGGATTGGTAAAGTTATGCGTGAGCAGAAATGATATATGCGTGGCGTAAACTTACGCGTAGGATCTAACTACGCGTAAGAAATGTTACGTGTAAGAAAATTGGACCTTATCGTAGAGGTTGCAGCGTAGGCATATATTAACCTTACGCGTAAGGCTACTCGTAAGAGTTAACCTTATGCGTAGAGGTCCTTGTTACGCATATCCTTCACAGGATACGCGTAGTCCCATATGTAGAACCTTATGCGTAGAAGCTACTCGTAAGACTAATCTTACGCATAACAAGCTACGCGTAAGGTGATCCTTATGCGTAGAGTAACAACAACCTTGATTCTGAATATTAAGTGTAGCAGGCCTGAAACAAAGCATCATATCATCAATGTTTAACACATAACATTCATTTTATGACAGATCAAAACACAATTGGACAGTTTGTCAGTTACGCGTAGAAAATCTTACGCGTAGACTAAACCCTAATTCTACGCGTATGAATTTTAGCCATAGAATTTGCATCAAAGTTTTTCTGGTATATCTTAGATGTTGTGAGAGCATATTGACCAAGTCTTAACACTTAGTTTGCAGTGAATCAAAAATACCCAATTTTTAGAACATTAAACCCTAATTCCTAATTCTGAATCAATTAAGGTTTTTGGGTGGTTATAAGGCATGGATATCATCAATTCATCATCACATAAGCATAACACAACAATCTTTTTGACCAAAACACTTCACATTCGAAAATCCCCAAATCAACACATAAACCCTAGTTTTCAAAACCTTTAATTTGTGATTCCGGGTATGTTTAGGTGATGAAATTGTGTATATTGATGTACAAGAAACATTTTGACACAATGTTTATAACCACAAACACCCATTCTTGATCTAGTGTTCATACGCATATGCGTAGAACACTAAATCAAGCATAGATCAAATCGACCGTTGGTTTTGTATAAGAATCAAAACCTATGTTTGTAAACACGTTAAGATCATAAAACCACTTACAAATTGATGATCCAAAACACAAAAATCTTGAATGAATCTTAGGTGTAGGATGTGTATAGGTTTAGAATTAAATGTGAAGAGTAGGTTAGGTGGGGAGGTGTTTTAGTAAAATAACTTTAGCATTTGGACAGTTTTGGTCCCTCCACCTTTTCCTTTTTCAAACAAAGCCTTTTAACTTCCATTTTGGTTACCAATCAAAGATTTTTGGAAAGAAGCATGGCGACACTCCCCTCGACTTGAGAAAATAATGAAAGGTTATTAATTTAAGTCCGAGGAGTGTCTTTGAACCAGAAAATGTACCACCATTTGTAAAAGAATCAACCGAGATATGATAACATGCAAGTACACAGATGTTTTGAAGCAGTTAAAGTTTATTTTCTCCCCCTCAACACTTGATCGAGGAAAAATCTTGAATTTTGAAAGATTAAAGTGTTGACGGAAGAAATGTACTTGCAATGTTGAAAGAAAGATAGATTAGAAGAATATTTTTGTTGTTTTATCAGGTTTTATATTTTTGTATTTTGTTTTTGAAAAATTATTTACAAAAGATGTTTTGGTGTTTGACAGGTTTTTAAGACTGTTTTAGGAGGTCATCAATTCCTCTTGAGTCAAACACCTCATACCAATCCGGTGGACCAACTCATTAAACCTAGCGGAGGCAAGGCTTTGGTGAGAAGATCTGCCAATTGGTATTCTGTACTCACAAAGTATAATTCAACGGTACCTTCCACGTGGTCCTTGATGAAATGATATCGAAGATCGATGTGCTTTGATTTCGAGTCTTTGGAACTGAGTTGCGAGATGCAATGGCACTCCGATTGTCGCATGATACATCGGGATTACGTCAAATACGTAACCATAGTCTTTGAGTTGTGTTCTCATCCATATGACTTGAGCACAACATGCGGACATGGCTACATATTCTGCTTCGGTTGATGGCAGCGATGTACAATCCTGCTTCTTCGATTGCCAAGACACCCGGTTTATCACCAGAAATTGTAAAGCTCTGAAGTACTTTTCCTTGAGTCTAAGCATCTGCGTGGTCGGCGTCTGAAAAGCGATTAGTTCAAAACCGAGAATCCTTCGGATACGGATCCCCAAGTTAATGGTTCCCTTTATGTATCGGAGGATTCTTTTAGCCTCGAGAGGTGGGTTTGGTTGGTCGCTGATAACGGGAGCATAGATAAGCGGCAAAGACAATATCAGTGCCGCTAGTTGTTAGATACATGAGAGACCCAATAATACTTCGGTATTTGGTAGGGTCAACCAATTTCCCATGTAAATCAGCGTCTAGCTTCTTGGTATGAGCCATTGGTTGTGGCATAGGTGTCCGCGAGTTTTCATTCCAAATTTGTTTAACAATTCAAGGGCATATTTGGAGTGACTCAAGAAAATACCACGGGGTGATTGATGAACTTGCAGTCCTAGAAAGAACGTAAGTTCACCCATCATGGACATTTCAAAATTTTTCTTCATTAGTTTTGCAAAAGCGTTGAAAACTTTTTATGTGTAGACCCAAAATGATGTCATCCACGTAAATTTGAACAATTAAGATGTGTGGCCCGTGATATTGTATAAAAAGAGTTGGGTCAACCGAGCCTTTGGTGAAATTATTAGCAATGAGGAAAGATGATAGCTTATCGTACCATGCCGAGGAGCTTGTTTGAGACCATCTGAGCTTTGTTAGGTTTGTAGACATGATTCGAACTTCGGGATCAACGAATCCATCCGGTTGGTGACATAAACCGTTTCTTTAAGTTGTCCATTGAGAAGCGGTTTTGACATCCATCGATAGACCGTCATATTCATATGAGCCGCGAGCGCTAGAAATATCCGAACGACCTCAAGACGAGCAGCGGGCAAAAGATTCTTCAAAGTCTATTCCCTCTTCCGGCGATAACCCTTAGCAACTAGGCGTGACTTGTTTGGGATAACGTTCCCTTGACATCAATTTGTTTTCCAAATCCATTTTAAACCAATGCGTAGACCCTGTTGGTCTTTCAACCGATTCCCATACTTCAAGGCGTTTGAATTGGTTGAGTTCTTCTGCATGGATTCAATCCAGTTGTCTTTTGTCATTGCGTCTTTGATGTTTTAGGTTGATTGGCTGGCGGTGAGTGCATAAATGCAATGTTCACCGTCGTGTGAAGGCGTTGTCTCTAACGGTGGTTGATTCGGGTTGCCAATAATGTTTTCAGAGGATGGTCTTTCGTCCATCTATGTGGAGGGTTGATGTTGGTATACATTGTGCGGTCGAGGTTCAAATGGTTTGTTGAAGATTCCGCGACATCGGTGCGGCGGTCTCATTAGCAAGCGGTTGAAGAACGCATTTGGATCAAAATCTGCGGTGGGGGTATTTCATTGAATATCATCGGTGGTTCATCATTGTTGGAAGCGGTGTGTTCAACTGTTGTGTTGGAGTCAACTGGTGTAGGTGCATCTTCAAAGCGGTAGTTGTTGTAGCAGTGTATCGGGTATAGGAATATTATCGGGTTGTGCGGCGGAAACCGGATACACACGGAGCACGTTCATCAATATCGTCACGAGAGAGGAGCAAATAACCTTTCCATTTGTTGACGAGTTAGCCGAGGGCTTTCTTGGTGATGATGGGGGTTGAGGGAAGTTTAAGCGGTTGTGACCGGGTTCTAAGCTGTTATACTCCGAAGCCATTTCCGTGAGTTCATCGAAATGAGCATGAATCGTTTCCATTACCTCCTTGTTCGACGATTCAGTTCGGAAACCTTTAGAATTATCACAGTATCCGATAAAGACTCCAATGTCCGCTTTGGCTTTGAGCTTTCCAAAATCATCACGATCATTATTCGGATAGCAAAGGGATCCAAATACATGAAAGTGTTTGAGGTTCGGTTTATAGTTGTGGACAAGCTCGAAAGGTGTTTTGTTGTGACGTTTTGTGATCATAGAACGGATTTGAGTATAGCATGCGATGATACGACTTACGCCCATAAGTAATGGAAGTTTAGCATTGATTAACATTGTTCTTGCGGCTTCCACTAGCGTTGGTTTCGTCTTTCAACAACTCCGTTTTGTTCGGTGTATGCGTGCAATAGATGTTTGATCTTTGAATTCCCACTTTCTCATAGAATTCACGAAGAGTTTTGTTAACAAATTCAGTTCCTTTGTCGTTCGATGATTACGGTGTTGCGGAGTTTGAACACTGTATTTTTGTGAAAGGTGATGATCATTTGTGGAGCTTGGTCTTTGCTACGAAGAAAGTAGACCCAAGTCCATCGTGAGTAGTCATCAACAATTACTAAGATGTAGCGTTTGCCATTGATCGTTTGCTCGCGCATCGGGCCACACAAATCCATGTGAAGAAGATGAAGCACATCTGAGAGCTGTGTTCCACCTTTGAAGGAAAATGAGCACGAGTGCTTTTCCTTGTTCACAAGCTGAGCAAAGGTGATCTTTTGAATAACGGAATCGTGGGAGTCCTTCAACTAGTTTGTGTCGAGCAAGGTTGGTGATGGTTTGAAAGTTTAGATGTGAGAGACGGCGGTGCCATAGCCAGGATTTTGTTGATGTTGCCTTAGAAAGTAAGCAAATGGGAGAGGAAGCAACCATGTCTTGCATAGAGATAGTTTAGAGACTAGAATTACCTTGGCGGACATAAGGTCATTTCCTTGTAGATCACGAATGAAACAAGTTTTTCCCCGGAAAGCAACCTCCAAATCTCCATCACAAAATTGACCTCTTGAAAGCAGATTATGACCGAGGCCTTCCACATAGTAAACCCTGCTAATTTTGATGTTCCCATTGACATAGTCTCCGTAGCCCATGATAGATGCGAAGTGATCATTCGAACGGCAGTGCCAATGAACTTTGCAATAAAGTTTGATAACAGTTTAAGATTGCCTGTCATGTGTCGGGAACTTCCGCTATCAACAATCAGAGAATGATCGTATCACGCATTACACACAGGGCGACACGGATGGAATAGAAGTAGATTTGGATCCCGAAATGTTAGAGGGTTCCATAGCAGATATAGTAGATATGCACACATCAATAGCTTTAGGTATCCACTTAAATCCTAGTGTGTTATATATCCATTTCCGCCATCTATAACTACTCTTTGCTTTAGTCTTAGTGAATTCACTAGGTGGTACTACATTCCGAGTAGGTGAAACTGGAGCTCTGAGGGACAGCAATGCGTTTCTTAGAATCTAAAGATGGCGGTCTACCAAGCACAGACTTAGAAAGATTAGTGGGCCTAGAGGTATTCCGGTTCTTAAGATTCCTTAAGCGAGATGATAGCTTTAGCAACACATTTATCATGACAATCAGAATTCATACTTTTACGACAAATAACACAAGGTGCATTAGACTGAATATCAAAAGTACTTAACGGTTTAGCATTCGTTACATCACTATTTCTATTACATTTGCTAGACGCAATATCTATAGTGGAGGCAGCGTGTGTCTTATTCGAGTCCTAGGGTGTTCTTCTACTTTAGCATTCTTGATTGATCTTTTCTTAGGTCGCAACTTCCTATTCATCGATTGAGTGCTCCTAGGCTGTGAAGTGCGGACGTTTGGAAAAGGCTCAACTATTCTGTTTCAGGTAGAAGGAAGCACGTTAGCTACTTGTGATTTGGCAGTAGAGATTCTAGGTGCATGAGTACTAAGTGTTACGGGGCTAATCTCTTAATGATTGTTGGCGGAAGTTGTTCATACTTTCCTAACATTCCTCTTAACTTGATGATAGTGTGAATCAGATCTTGATTTTCGGACCGAACATTTCCAAAAAATGCATAACTTCTTTAGTGTGTGCAAGATAATGATCAAGTTCATTTGATGCTTCATCACGAGTCTTTTTGAGTAAATCAAATATTACACCATATTCCTTTTTAACTTTTACAAGTTCTTGTTCATATTTTGAGATTTGACACTTGAAAGACACGTTTTGATCATCCAGTTACTCAATTTTAGAATCGGGAGGTTTTGCATGGCTGGTTGATTTTGTGTTGAAAAGTAAGTTGTTGATCGTGAATATCTTTTTGACACCAATTAAGGCGACGTATTGCATTTGAAAGTTCGTTTGACAATCGTTTGTTTTCAACTTTAAGGACTCGATCGGAAGCACATTATCGGTGTTCTCAACATTTACCACGAAACAACGATTATCGGCAGAGATATTATCAAATGCATATGACAACGAATTCAATAACACAGCATTTTGAACATCAACACAGATAACATCTTCCAAGAGTCGATCAACATCTTTTCTCAAAGTTTCTTTTTCGTTTAGTATTAGAAATAGATGTTTCGTTTTCAAAACGTTTTCATGACCCCAAGTTCCTTATGAAAATCCTTTTCCCAGGCAATTGCACAACATTTCAAGTTTTTAACATTAGGTAAAAGATTTTTCTGAAAAATGTCTCTTTGTTCTCGCGCCAGAGGCGATTGAAAATGTTCAACTTTGATTTCGGATCGATATTCTATCTCATGTTGTAAAATTTTGAGGTCAGCCATGAAAATGTCAAAATATCGAAGAATTTTTCGATTTTCGGGTTGTGAGTTTACTTCACTAATGGAAGGTAAAGGACCATAAGTTTGTGCAAAGTCTGTTTTGGGATTAACAATAGAAGACTCAGGTGTTTTGATGATAACCCTTGGTGTGTTTGAAGAATCCGTTGGTGTGACGAAAGTGACCGGTTTTGAATAATTAAAAGGTTTGTTGTAAACAACGGTTTTTAATTTTGATCGACTCTCGTCTTCCGCATCTAATTCCTCTTGACGATGATATTCAACAACATTCATAACAGAATTATCAATTTTATATTGTGCCCTGGAAACTTCAGGATTTGGTTTGAATGCTTTGGTTGAAAGCTTAGGTTTGTAATCAGCAAGATTCGGTCCATATCCATTTGGATTTGGTTTTAAAGTAAACTTTTCAATGGCTGTGACCGACTCGCCATGTTTGTAAACAATAGTTTTAAACTCTTTAAGTTTGTTTTGCAAGCCGATGATTTCTTCAAGATGATCATCTATTCGTTTCGTTGAATGCTTTTTGTATGCAGAGAACTGTTTTTGACAATTTAACAACTCGGCCTTAGCTTTTTGATTTTCCAAGGTGAGAGCGTTAATTTGCTTTTTATGTTCATGTTTCAGTTGTTCTATTTCAGACAACAAAGCATTCTTCGAAGCGGCTAGATCACGCATCTGTCGTTCTAAATATTTTTCGTTTTGATAAGATTTGGCAAAGGCTGCTTCAAAACCGTTTTCGCGTTTTTCTTGAGTTTTGAAAAAGTTGAGTTGCTTTTGTAAACATTCAAAATCCTTTGTTAACAGTGCATTTTTACTTTTCAAGTCCCGATTAATTGCACGACATTCTTCCACTATGGTTTGTTGGTCTTGTATTAAACGAGCAAAATCTGGATGAGGCAAAAGTTCGGTGTGTTCAATGTGAGTCACAACATGATCATTACTGAGATCCTCAAGTATAACCACGGAGTCAATTTGATTATCAAGGAAACCGTTTGGTCATCTTGATCGTCAAATATAACTACGAGGTCTAGTTGAAAATCGTCGGAATGAGATGTGGATGACTCATTTTGAACATTCGAGCCTTGCGGATTCAGATGTTGGCGGAGATATGAGATCGAGATAAATATGGTTTGTTCGGTACTGAGACAAGCCATCGTGTCATACACGGGCCTGTGTCACTCATGTGTAACGCTTGCATATTAGCCATCAACATAACATTTGCATTGGCCGCAAGTCCTCCATATCATCATCACGAGTGCATTTGCCATAAAGCTCGTTCTTTGTGCGTGAGAGTTCCACCGCTTCATCCTTAAGGCCAAAAGAAGAGCCTCTTTGAAATAAGCACCGCCCTTAGTCCTTGGCTTTGGGCATGCATTAGCCAGGTGTCCCTTCTCATTGCGGTTGTAGCATCGAAGACCATTCAACCGATTTTGAGCATTACCCTGTTCCACCACTTGAGCTCTGTTGTTAGTCCTACCCACAACATTAAACCCTTGACCACCGCCCATCGGACGACCATAATCACGATTCTGAACTTCAACACGTCCATTGTTCACAACGGCTTGAGTCCGTGTGTTAGATGAGGAACGAATACGATTGTTGGATTTGTTGGTATAACGGCCAAAAGCATTAGCAATCATCACAAATCCTTGTTGCAATGCTTTGAACGGATCGGTTTCCTCATCGCTTCGACATATGCTTGAGCATTGTTGTTGTATGGAACCAATTGATTTTGTTGAGGTTGTTGTGAAGGTGTGTTTGAAGCATTTGGTTGAGTTCTTTGGTTGAGGAGAATAACTGTTTTGAGCATATAAGGCAAGTTGTTGTTGATTTTCCGGATGTGTTGGTGGAGCAATTTGAGCACGGAGAATCCTTTTCCGATCAACTTCCTTTTCATGAGGTTTCAAGTAATCGTACAACAATCCGTAGGTAGAATGATGCATGTTCTTCGCTTGACGGAGAAAAATGACATACTTCTCCCATTCTAGACCAAGACTACTTAGGAACTTAGTATTCACTGCAATTCTTGGCATGATGATGTTGTGTTTATCCAAATCATTGATGATGTCTGAAAATCGGTGATGATAAGACTCTAGTGTCTCTCCAAGTTCAATCATGAAGTATTCATAAGCCAAGTAAATTTTGGATTCCAAATCTTCTTGATTGAGTACAGATCCTTCCATAAGAAGACGAAGGTGATCCCACATTTTCGTGCAGTTTTTGAAAATCAACACTACTAAGAATTGGGTTTGGTAATCCTAAAGGATGTATTCCATTGCAAGCTCATCTACTTCATAGTGTAGAAGTTCTTGAGGATTCAAGTCTGCAACAATAGCAATGTTTGTTTGTTCATCTCTTGGTGGAATGGCATTTGGATCTCCGGTACAATGATAGTAGGCATCTCAAATGGACCTTCCAAGATAACCTTCTTTAAGAACTTTCCATGTGGCTTCTTTAGATCACAAAACCTAAAGAACCTTATCACCCATTGATCGTAGTTTCTGGAGTGAGCATTGGAGGTCTATCAAGTGATCCAGCCTCATGAATTGATTGTTGGGTGCTTAAAGCTTCACACATCTTTGCAAACCAAGTGGGTTCCTTCATAGTGTTCCTTGATGGATGTTGATTGAATTCATTTGTGTACGGTTGAACTTGAAGACTTGGTGGTGGTTGAACCATTTGAGGTTGTGGATTTGCAAGTTGTGGAGTATGTTGTTGATTAAATTGTTGTTGATAAATTGCTTGTTGTTGATTCCATTGTTGATGTTGTGGACTTAGTTGTTGTTGTCGTTGAGGATAAGTGTAAGGGAAATAGTTAGAGTATGGTGGTTGTGACATGTTGATAAACTTGTGTTGGTAAAATGGATCTTTGTAGTCGAATGAACCTTTGTTGATGAAGTGTCCTTAGGCGTAGAAATCACAATAATCCAAGTAGCACTTATGTAAAAACACCAAAGTTACGCGTAAAATTAAGAGTTACGCGTAGGTTTTAGCTTAGCGTAGTAGGAAAAAATCTAAAGTTATGCGTAGACAACAAAGTTAGGCGTAGAAACTTAGGCGTAGGATTTAGCTTATTCGTAAGACAAGGCTTAGGCGTAAGAAAATCTTAGGCGTAGGATTTCTACGCGTAAAGTTGAACTTATGCGTAATTTTAGGGTTTTATCCCAAATGATCTTTTACACTATCACGGTGCAAAAGATATCCAAAGTCGACGTATTTTCAGACTTATCCAAGTAAGAAAACACGGAATAAACCACGAAAATGAATATCAAACCAAGGAAACACTTACGAGTAGAAATAGGGTTTCATACGCGTAGGTTTACTCATAAAAGTGATTTTGCCCAAATATGTTTCTAAACCAGTTTTGTGTGATGAAATAGCTTCAATAACACCAAAAGACACAAAAGTGTGGAACTTGATGAACCAAAGCCTCTAAAAGCGGTTATGCGTAGGATGATACACACGTTCAAAACAAGCTTAAAAGCGATATTCACGCATAAAGTTTCAAACTTTTTGCCAAAACTTAAACTTTAACACTTAATAACCTTGAAAGTACAAGAATCTTGGATTAAAAGTGTAAAATGAAAGCTTTAAGCGTATGAAAGATTGAGTACCGAAACCTTACGCGTATACCATAAAACTTCAAAAAACAAAACGAGTTCACCCAACTATTTGGCGATTGATACCACTGTTAGGTCACTAGTTTTACAAACAAGTTATAGAGAAAGAGATGAAGGCGGATGAACAAGTAAATCACACACATACACGTAAATAATAATACGGTTTAGGCAAAGAGTATGAATGAGAGAAAAACTTGAACAACCAACCCTCAAGTGAGGGTTATTACATGGTTTATATAGGCAAGGAGCTAGGGCAACACTCCCTCTCCTTCCCTATTCCTTATTGGGCTTGGGCCAAAGCTTATGGGCCTTCTACATAAGCTTGACCTTAAACAAACATAAAGGCCATAATAAAGCTACCTATTACATATGAAATATAAATACTTGAAATACTGTTTAGAAGTGATTCCAACAATTACCTAAACTTATATTGATAATGACTCAAGACTCCAAACCAAACGCATCCTAAATTAAAGAAATTGATTAATTAAATTAAGGATACCTCAATTAATGTTTGTCACATACAACGAATTTGTAAATGGTGAAGAATTGGAAAATAAACTATAACTATAAGACACCGATATTTAAGAAAGTACACTAATCTTTATGCATACATTGTGTGCTTCATACCTATGTGTTGTTTTCCATATAAACATCTTCACATATAAAGATGACACACGCAAGTATACAATTCAAACAACCATAACCCAGGTGGCCATCGATTGTTTCCAGGCCATTATAATTGACTCATATAAAATAGATTTATACAAACAAATCACAAATGCATTATAATTGAATCGAAAAAAATTACTTTACTTACCAATTAGTAAAATTCCAAATTCTTGTTTTAGGGTTCTTATAAATCACAATAGTATTATAATTTAATCGAAAAATAATCAACGGAAAGCATATTATAATTTAATCGAAACAAAATAATTTTAATATGAAACTATTTAACTAAAACACAAAATGTATTATAATTGATTAGTTCTTACCAGCAATTCTTTCATGCCTACAACATAGAAATCACCTAAGACACTGATGTAACAAAGATGTTTTCTTGAATGATTTTGAATCGGTATGGTATACAAAAATTACGGAAAGGATTCAAAGCGGGGAAGAGGAGTATTGAAGAAGCTGTTAAGTTGTTTACTTTTTTATGTAAACTATTGAATCACTATGATTATCATATGGTGTAAAATAGATGAAAAGGATTGGTTTTTGTTAGTGCAAATATTACGATATTTAATCTATACAGTCTCGTTTGTTTTGATTGATGACAAACATGTAACTTGTAATACATAACGTAAAATGTACAAGTTACTTGTAATCACACTTTGTCTCAACATACATTCAACACCTCTCGATGTGTCAAATCCTCGTATGTTACAACACAGGTTCGTACATGTTTGTTATGTGGCATTATGATCAAACCCATTAACAAATCATTTAGAATGTTTAAAATACATTTAGAGTCACTAAGTATTTTAATATGTTAACCATTCTATTTCGAACCTCATTTTACATTTTGCATTCACAAGTATTTCAAAAGGTAACTAGACATTTTATTAACTAGTTACATAATACATTTTACAAGTTTACCTTGATTAACCTTTTAATCTAAAAATAGAAATACATGTTACATCATGTCATGCATCATCTTTAAAATCCTTGGAAGATCACTTGAATATTTTGGTTAGATTGATACTCAATATATCAAATGTGATCTTAGTAAGATTTGGTAATATCTTGGAAAGATTTGAAGAAAGATTTTTTAGATTTTCTATCAGGCACCCACGGAACCCTTTTTTATAAAGGGCGGAACCCTTTAAAGGGATCCTTGGTCCGTGGACGCTCCTGAGCACTTTTGGCTATAAATAGAAGCCCATTGTTTTTCCATTTCTTCACCACTTCAAATCACATCTTCTCCACCTTCTTGCATACATTTAGATCAATCATTAACAATGTAATAACATACATTAAACACCCTAATGATCATGATCATAATGCTTCTAACATTCATCTTTGTTGTAAGCATACTCTTTGATCAACCAAGGAAAGTTTGGAGATTTAGCCATCCCCACTCACCACAAGTTGAAGATCTATCACAACAAGTTTATGGAACTTGTGATCTTCATCATGAAGGCTTCCTATCAATGGAAGTTCATTTAGAAGTAGTTATTCATATCCATTAGACATTTGTGTCATGGATCATTAGTGTAAACATCATTGCATCATAACAACACTTTCACCAAACTAGATTAGATGGTTTATGTGTTTGTGCCATAAAACACAAGGTTTATTATGTTGGGCCATAAAACATATTGGGAGTGGTTGTACCCTTGGAAAGAACTCGACATCTAGCTTAGTGTCGAAAATATTGTATAGGCGACGTTAGGTTGGTTCTACCTCGAACTAGAACCCCGTATTTAGCTTTGTACCGGAAAAAGTGTAAGCGACGATTGTAAGGTTTTCTCCACCGAGAATGGAGCTTGTTGATTTAGTGAAGTAACTCTCGATTTGGGTACTCGGGGAGTGGAGTAGGGCGGAAAGGAGATCCGTGAACGAACCACTATAAATCCTCGTGTTCGGTTTGCACTTTCCTTTCTTTATCTCTTTACTTTTATACTTGCACTATACTATTGTTTGTGATGTGGTTTGATGTTCATGATTGTGTGACAACTTGGTTTACCATGCTTTATATTAGTCACAAACAATAATTGGTACTTTCATATTATAACAAGCTTCATAAGCGATTTGATACTAAAGATCTAAAGTTTTTAAACGGTAACGTATTCACCCCCCTCTACGTTTCCACAATTGG
Source organism: Chrysanthemum makinoi (assembly GCA_910596185.1). Lineage (NCBI taxonomy): Eukaryota > Viridiplantae > Streptophyta > Magnoliopsida > Asterales > Asteraceae > Chrysanthemum > Chrysanthemum makinoi. Next base: position 195,957,899 of record OU343218.1, on the reverse strand, counting down.
TTTCAGAGCCACGTAGCTCGTATTTTCAAAACAAATGGTTTTTAAAATAGAGTACGATCCATGTATCAAATTACCATTGAAGCGAAAAATAATATGAAAAATGCTTTGCTAATTATACTTAGAAATTTTATTGTTAAATGTAACTTTGTATACAAGCTTAAAGGTTTTCTTGAAACATAAAATAAAAGTTTGTTGAAAGAACTAGTAAGTATTGTATTGAGTGCTTATAAAAAATTTACGAAAAAAAATATGATTTTAAAGGAGTGTTTGGGATAACTATAAATTTAGTTGAAAAATCACCTCCGTAAATGTTTAAGATAAGTTACATAAGTAGATATGTTGTTAAATATGTGTATTATATGTTTACTATGAAATCTAGTAAGTCGCACACGTTTTCTATATGTCAAATATTAGTTTTGGTGAATCTGTCTCAATGGACCACGGGACCAAATCTTATAAAGGGCGGATCCCTTTATTTGGTTCCGTGGAATCCGTCTGTACAAAGATGCAGCTTTTTTGGCAACTTCAAAAATCATAACTAATTAACCGTAAGTCCGTACGAGTCGAGCCACCTATCATTTTAAAGGGAATTGAGTCTACTTTCACTTAAAAATACTTTCATGGCCTGAGTCTAATTTTAAATTAGTAAAATAGACCAAATACTACAGTATGTCTAAAATATTAAGTTTCGCTTTAACATAAAAACTCAAATTTTTTAATCAAACAATTTAAAGTTGGTATTCTTAGAACTTTCATACAACTTCTTTTGAAACTAATTAATTTGGTAATATGTTTAAAGGAAACTAATCAAGCTTGGTATACATCGCCATATTTAAACGCTAAATGACGAAAAGTGTTTTCTTGTCATACTATGCTAAATGACCACTTGTTTATGTTGCTTGCTTATTTTCAAATTGTTGTTTTCACTTGTTTGTTTGCATAATATAAGTGTCAATCTTGCCATGTTATTTATTCGCTTGCTTGACGATTTCTTGTTTATGCACAATAGGACATTTGCTAGATTTTGTGCACTAAGTTGGAAAATTGTTCTACCATCACTTATAGACATAGATCACTTCTTTTGCATAGGTTATACTAACATCTCCCATAACTTATGAAATATCATAACTCACTTAGCAATGAGTACTAAGTAAATTAGTCAAGTACTTTGAAAAATAGAGTTTTTAAGAGAGTGTTTGGAACAAGGACAAAAACAATGTTGTATGATGTCATTTATGTGTTCTTGCTTCGTAGGATGATAAATTAACTTGAAACATGTGTTATCAAATTTTACCCATTTTCACTTATATGTGAAAATCGTTAGCCCTTGTTCAAAATCAATGCTCCATTATGTTTGTGTACGCGTTATTGACTGTTCCTAACTAGAAATAGTTAATGCCATATGTTTTGAGAAAAATTTCAGTTTCAAAAAGTCCCGACACCTAAAAAATGGGTCTCGAAGATTTCGGTCTCCACGGACGGACGGCACCATTAATTTGGTTCCGTCTGTTATGGATTTTGGTACCGCCATACTGCAGGCAGGACCAGGCGCACCAATTTAAGGGTTCCTGTGTAAAGAAATGGTGTCGTGAATCCTACTGGTAAGTTATTGAATTTTACTAAATCCATAATCTAATTTACCAAACTTCGTTTCTAGGATAGTTGTTAATGCATATCTTTCATACCTCACTCAACACATCCTCAATGGATTAACTTAGGATGTTTGACATGATTTTAGACACTTCCATCTCATTAGAAACTACCATCTTTGTATGGATTAACATCAAATCCATGAATCCTTAGTTCCATAAATCGACACATTCAAGATGATCATTTTCACACCTTCACTGTTACTTTTCCTCAAGCTTAGCATTTCTTAAAGCAAAGTCAAAATGACTAAATCCCTAACCTCAAATAAGCCACTTAAGAAAACCACTAGGATTAGCATTCGATCTTGTTGCTTCATTAACTTGAACTCTTCATCCTCAGACTCATTACCTCTCAACATCTCATCACCCATTCAAGATGTGAACTTTTTAAACTTGATTACTCCAACTCCACCACCAAAATCACCCACCATCATCCAAAACACCTTCACTACCAAAGTCTCCAAAGCTTGTACCTGTCAAACTTTGTACAACACCACCAACATCTCCTCACCCATTTGCGGATGACTTAGATGACTTACCGAGACTAACAAATCTGGACTCATTACTTTCAAAGATATCATACACAAGTCTATCATATGACTATAGATATTTTTTTGTATCTACATGTATTGCCTCAGTTGGTTAACATGAAAATAATGTGTCATCCTTCAAGACGATAAGTATTTACATAGAGTCATAACTCACGCGTATGTTAAAGACATACTATCAAGTCTTGTTATCCTTGAGTTTAATCTAAGCTTTATAATCTCAACAAATTAGGATTGACAACTTAAGTATTTCATCTAAAATATTCAAGTATATGCGACTTACGATTGTAGTCATTAAAAGTCATATCCGAAAAATCAACACCCAAGTATTTTAACAACATATGTTGAAACACTTATCCAAAACTAACAACCCACTGTGCCACTTATCCCTCTTTGACACCTACTATCCCTCTTCCATCTTTTGGCACCATTAAGCGTATTGCTCATGAACTTCCAAGAGCATCCTTTAAATCAAACGTGCCCTTTCAAGGTGAACCTATACCTCAACCCCTAAGCTTCATAGACATAACCAAAACTTCAAGCACTTCACCCACTAGTTGTAGCAACCAATGAACCATAAGAATTAGTATCCATACTTTTTGTGTTCAACATCTATGGACAAATAATCAACCTAAGTACTCCCATAGCACAACAAACCCCTACATCACCACATCCTTATTTAGACACACTAGAAGACCTACCACCTAGATCAACCAATCCACCATCCTTACCATCATTTGAATTCATTGAGTGTATTGCTCAAAAGGCCCTTGTGTCCAACACTTGTACTGAATCAAATGCACGTTTGAACAAACTCAAACATCCTTTTCCACATATAAGGACTTAGATAATTCATTATGGCTAGAACCTCAACTATCAAATAAGCATGGTGCTCTTGGTAATTGTTGTCAATTTCCACTAGGTATAAGTAGTACTACCTTCACAAATTATCAAAGTATTAGTAATACTTTGTCGTTAAACTTCTGCATAAATTTCGTTGAACCTCAAATCAACATTTTAACAACATATGTTAAAATGCAATCTCAAAGCCAACATCATACACCCCAAGCAACAATGACTCTTGAGGAGTATACATAAGAAACTCGAGTGAATTCCTCTTGTCATCATCTAGTGAATATAATCTTGAGACCAAGTTTATTTAGATGGGACTATCCAATTCAAACACTTTGGCTTCATATCTTCATTTAGGAAAACATGATGTTTTGAAGAACATTATGACTAAGATTCATGCGTTAAGCTTTCATTTTGTTAAAAGGATATTGTATATCCTATGCATCACTCTTACGACATAAATAGTTGTGTTACAAGAGATTTCATTACACCTCATTGGCTAAATGATCTTGAAACAAACATCTACAAGTTCTATGAACTAGCATATCCAATTCATCTTGTCATACTTATTTTCATAAGCATGATAACTTTATCCCATGGATAATCTCATTTGTTGAAAGATACTATTTGTATCTATTTCCTTTCAAGCGTACATCATAACCTAACCTTGCTCAAACCTTGTGCACATCCAAGGTTAAAACTACACATCTTTAGAGCATACACAAGATCTATTGAAGTTGGTAACCTTACTTAGATTCTTGTTAAATAATATTCCAAAGAGCTCTCTTGAGAACGTTCTTAGTTTAACATATTCCATTCTCTAGTCTTAGATGATCAATTAACATTTAAAGTACACACTTCAACTCAACATAAGATCATACAATTAGCTTTGTAATTTGAACAACCTTAGATTCTAAACACAAGATTAAAACATATTGTTTATCAACACACCATTGTTAAAATTCATGTGTATAACATGACATCTTCATCACCTTAGTTATATTGCATATTAGTTGTGTCACATTAAGCCAAGTATTGGTAAACTATCATCTTTTATGCACTTTAATAGGCAAAAGTAGGAGTTCCCATCTTTCTAACATGAGAATGACTACTGGAGAACCTATTGCACTAGAAACTCAATTTGACCTAACGGTTGAATTGCTTCCTGGAGAGAAGTTGGGTATGTGGAATCACCCGTTAAAATGGTCGTGTTTAGCCTTAATTGAGCACCGCTAGTAATAGTCTCATATTCATTCTCCAACTTGAAAAAATTGTTTTCCTATACTTGCCTAAAGTAAGTGTTAAAACATTGATAGTTTGCCTCGCCTTAGGAATACTAATCAAACAAGTAGTATATATGATTTTTCTTTTAAAACCACTTGCATTGCACTTACATGTGTTGATTACATGTTCTTGTTTGATACGATAAGTTGATTTGACATTATCTTAGTGTTTGATAACTAGTCAAATGTGTAAACCTTAGTACGGTTTTATCTTTATAATGCTTGTATTCTTGTTTCATGCTACTAAACGTTTAAACCTAAACTTTATTTGCATGATACTTACTTTTGAATTATTTTAGCATGATTAACATGTTACTTATGAACTCATAATATGGCATCCTGATACGTGATATGATATATTTGTGTTTGAAAGCTATTAGTTGGCATTCATTACATCTATGTGTAGTACGATCCAAATGATACATGCTCCAAATTTCTATGTCTTAAACATGGCTTGCATGATTCTTTCATCTTGTTTCTTTTGCTCCTTGTCACATTATTTGTTTGCTACGTGTGCACATATAATCTATCAAAGTGCTTTTGGTATGACAAACCTTTAGAAGCCTTTTTATCTTAGAAATTAATCACATAGATTATTGTATATCCAAGTATGCTTAAGTGTCTAAGTCTAACGACAAAGCAATCTCATAATGAAATGTCTTGAATAAAGTCGTATTATTGCATAATATGATTGTTTTGATGCTATCGTGTGTGGTGATTTCTTGTCTACTAAGTGCAATGTGTTGTTTTTACTTATATAATATGTTATCATTTGATTTCTATCATGTTAATATCTTTTGTCACTAACAAATTTGTTTTGTAGGTTGATAACAAATTATTTGTTATCTCACTTGGTTCTAACTTTTATATGCTCATTTTGCATAATTCCCTTTATTGCTACGTAGATTAGTACTATGCTTTATGGGACCCCTACACTTGCATATAGTTTAAAAGCATATAGAATTAAGTTCTAGAGGGTTGGCTTTGCATTTTTTGTATTTCAACCGACCTCTTTGCAAATCTCATTTTTGCTTCCGCTTTCCAAAAATCACCTCCATCATTATTTAGTTATAACAATACTCTAATCCTCTTCACTTCCTATTAGGAAACCACATGCCTCATCATACGATCATCTCGTATTAATCGAGAAGAGGTACGTGACTTTAAGGATGAAGTTCATTGTATGCTAACCATCATCCAGAAAAACATCACTAAGCTCATCTCTTTCGTTAACCCGAATAACCTCCTAAACACTTTGTTGTCATTCCTTATTTGATACATTACACATTATGTTGGATGTCCACCAATTAAGGGAGAGAGAAATCCATTCACATAATTGTCTTTTGTCAAATTTTATGTCTCTTAGACTCTAAAATACCAACACATAGGTAAACACCACTTAGCTAAAACCGGTTCACAAAACCACAACTAGTTCAACCTTTTTAACTCTTTATCACAAGTTTGCACCAATACCTCATCAAGTGAAAAACACATCATGTGTTTTACAAACTTCTTCATCTCCACAATCAACGAATCTAGGATTTTCCTTAAAACTAGCACCTTACAACTTCACTATCTAGAACACCATCATAGGATCTTATCCTTTTCTCGCTTGACATATATCATGCATGTCATTGTTAGTGCAAACGATATATTAATCAAAACAGCCATCTCCAACACGTTGGTCCATCCAACTCTCACTCATATGATGTCATTCTCATCCTCATATAGGTACTCATTATTAGTATTTTCCATATTGTCTTCACTTCTTTTCAAAGTGATAATCATCCATGTCGGTCAAAACCATGCTAATACTACCTTTCCCATTGTCACCTAGAATAGGTCATTTTTATAATTCGTGTCAATCAATGAACGAATTTATCTTCATCACTTTTATATTCTTTGGTATCTTCATATTCTTAGATAGAACGCATTATTGATTACTCTTGGGTTGAAGCATATGAGAACTTGCTCAAAACAATAGGTTGTTAGTATCAATAAATCATTCAAATCATAACCTTTATGCATCATTGAAATGCAATGTCCATTCATATTTTTTTTCTTAGCTTTGGTCACTTGACATGACGAAAGGATTGCATGAGTCCATATTTTTATATTTGCTATACATACGAGTTTCTAACTCCTTAATAGCTTCCTACCAAATCACCACCACCTTCCATCACCACTTTCACTAATCATCACCACCATGGATTAGCGAAAACTTACTTTTGTAAATCTCGAGTCATCTACCATCACCACATGAATCCTACTAGTAAACCGACACCAACACTAGCACCACTAGTGGCACACCCGATGGAAGACTTCATATCTTCTTTCTAGGAACTATTTTGTAGGCTTTTATCATATTATATTCTCACTTTTCTTATGATTGTAATTAGGAGACTACACTTCATGAGATCTTTGATTATATCATTTATCACATATATACATCTTATTTTTCTTTGTGAAAAGATGAAATATATTGCACTAATGTTTTTCATTGTAGGTTCATCATCATATACACTAGATTGTATATAACTTACTCATCTAAGGATGAAGTTTGCATTAATTATTTTTCTTATTTTAGGTGCTTCTTGACACCCTAGAACAAGGAGGAATGTTCCTTTAAGCACTCATATTGCATCGTCTATACACTTGGTTGTATATGACATATTTGTCTAAAGACAAAGCTTCTATTATACTAATATTTATTTTGAAGGTTCATCTTGATGCCCTAGAGCAAGGGGAGCTTCCATCAAGAATTTACTAATGCATCTTATACACACTTTGTTGTATATCACTTACTCGTCCAATGACGAATATAGTTTTGCACTAATAATTTTTTTGTAGGTTTTAATCATACCCCGACACCAAACAAGGGGAGCAACCGTCAAAGGGGAGCATGCACGCATTTAGCATCATTCTCACTTTTCAACAAGCATTTGTGCTTCGATAAAAGTGGAGAAAATAGGCTAACATTGCTATGCATTTTTCTTTTTCATATATTTCTCATAATTTTGTTGCATAAAACTAACCTTGATGTAGGTTAAGCCTCTTTATTTGATCCATGGATCCGCTACCAAACAAGGGACGGATTGAAGTGGACGATTTAACTTCACTAGGGATGATGCAAGCTCGCCTTTTGGGGAGAAATGAAGTTAAACTCCAAGGACACGCCCTTTTGTTTTCGACAAAAGGGGAGAAGAGTGTAAACGGAGAAGGTAATGTAAAGGTAGTAAGGATACAAGTAACCTTTTACATTTTACTTTCTATTACGTTTACATATATTTGTCATCATCAAAAAGGGGAGATTGTTAGTGCAAATATTACGATATTTAATCTATACAGTCTCGTTTGTTTTGATTGATGACAAACATGTAACTTGTAATACATAACGTAAAATGTACAAGTTACTTGTAATCACACTTTGTCTCAACATACATTCAACACCTCTCGATGTCTCAAGTCCTCGTATGTTACCACACAGGTTCGTACATATGTTTGTTATGTGGCATTATGATCAAACCCATTAACAAATCATTTAGAATGTTTAAAATACATTTAGAGTCACTAAGTATTTTAATAGGTTAACCATTCTATTTCGAACCTCATTTTACATTTTGCATTCACAAGTATTTCAAAAGGTAACTAGACATTTTATTAACTAGTTACATAATACATTTTACAAGTTTACCTTGATAAACCTTTTAATCTAAAAATGGAAATACATGTTACATCATGTCATGCATCATCTTTGAAATCCTTGGAAGATCACTTGAATATTTTGGTTAGATTGATACTCAATATATCAAATGTGATCTTAGTAAGATTTGGTAATATCTTGGAAAGATTTGAAGAAAGATTTCTTAGATTTTATGTCAGGCACCCACGGAACCCTTTCTTATAAAGGGCGGAACCCTTTAAAGGGTTCCTTGGTCCGTGGACGCCTCTGAGCACTTTTGGCTATAAATAGAAGCCCATTGTTTTCTCATTTCTTCACCACTTCAAATCACATCTTCTCCACCTTCTTGCATACATTTAGATCAATCATTAACAATGTAATAACATACATTAAACACCCTAATGATCATGATCATAATGCTTCTAACATTCATCTTTGTTGTAAGCATACTCTTTGATCAACCAAGGAAAGCCATCCCCACTCACCACAAGCTGAAGATCTATCACAACAAGTTTAGGGAACTTGTGATCTTCATCATGAAGGCTTCCTATCAATGGAAGTTCATTTAGAAGTAGTTATTCATATCCATTAGACATTTGTGTCATGGATCATTAGTGTAAACATCATTGCATCATAACAACACTTTCACCAAACTAGATTAGATGGTTTATGTGTTTGTGCCATAAAACACAAGGTTTATTATGTTGGGCCATAAAACATATTGGGAGTGGTTGTACCCTTGGAAAGAACTCGACATCTAGCTTAGTGTCGGAAATATTGTATAGGCGACGTTAGGTTGGTTCTACCTCGAACTAGAACCCGGTATTTAGCTTTGTACCGGAAAAAGTGTAAGCGGCGATTCTAAGGTTTTCTCCGCCGAGAGGGAGCTTGTTGATTTAGTGAAGTAACTCTCGAGTTGGGTACTCGGGGAGTGGAGTAGGGCGGAAAGGAGATCCGTGATCGAACCACTATAAATCCTCATGTTCGGTTTGCACTTTCCTTTCTTTATCTCTTTACTTTTATACTTGCACTATACTATTGTTTGTGATGTGGTTTGATGTTCATGATTGTGTGACAACTTGGTCTACCATGCTTTATATCATTCACAAACAATAATTGGTACTTTCATATTATAACAAGCTTCATAAGCGATTTGATACTAAAGATCTAAAGTTTTTAAACGGTAACGTATTCACCCCCCCCCCCTCTACGTTTCCACAGTTTTGAATTTCAAAGAAGGGTTGCGTATTGAATAAGATTGGCGTTACAATTGCTTTAAATGAGTCCAGAACAATTATTTTGTGACTGATGTAACTGAGTAGTACTTAACAAAAATATCAATGTGCTGAGCATTAAGACACATCTGTGCATTAATTAGATGGCTGCTTCATAGGCTTGTACAAAACTCTCTTTTATTAGTGTGCTTCTTACAATATTACAATAATAGCACATGTACAAAGACATCGTTCATATATTACACTATAGCTTATACTTTATAAAACATAGCTAAGTGGACAATTAACAATGCCACTATTTTGATTCTCGACTCTAATTAGTCTAAAGTCAATATTGTTATTGGAATCATTACTTCAACTTCTATCGGTTCCATTACGTAAACTTATACTGATAATGACTCAAGACTCCAAACCAAACGCATCCTAAATTAAAGAAATTGATTAATTAAATTAAGGATACCTCAATTAATGTTTGTCACATACAACGAATTTTTAAATGGTGAAGAATTGGAAAATAAACTATAACTATAATACACCAATATTTAAGAAAGTACAATAACCTTTATGCATACATTGTGTGCTTCATACCTATGTGTTGTTTTCCATATAAACATCTTTACATATAAAGATGACACACGCAAGTATACAATTCAAACAACCATAACCCAGGTGGCCATCGATTGTTTCCAGGCCATTATAATTCACTCCTGTATAAAAATAGATTTATACAAACAAATCACAAATGCATTATAATTGAATCGAAAAAAAAAATTACTTTACTTACCAATTAGTAAAATTCCAAATTCTTTTTTTATGGTTCTTATAAATCACAATAGTATTATAATTTAATCGAAACATAATCAACGGAAAGCATATTATAATTTAATCGAAAGAAATTATTGTAATATGAAACTAATTAACTAAAACACAAAATGTATTATAAATGATTAGTTCTTACCACCAATTCTTTCATGCTGACAACATAGAAATCACTGGCACATTGATGTAACAAAAATGTTTTCTTGAATGATTTTGAATCGGTATGTATACAAAAATTATGGAAAGGATTTAAAGCGGGGAAGAGGAGTATTGAAGAAGCTGTTAAGTTGTTTACTTTTTTATGTAAACTATTGAATCACTATGATTATCATATGGTGTAAAATAGATGAAAAAGATTGGTTTTGAATTTCAAAGAAGGGTTGCGTATTGAATAAGATTGGCGTTACAATTGCTTTAAATGAGTCCAGAACAATGGTTTTGTGAGTGATTTAATTGAGTAGTACTTAACAAAAATATCAATGTCTTTGAGCATTAAGACACATCAGTACATTAATTAGATGGCTGCTTCATAGGCTTGTACAAAACTCTCTTTTATTAGAGAGTATAGATAAGTTGAGTTAATTGCAATTTTGGTCCTCGTGGGTGAGGCCAAATTGAGTTTGATCAAAACTTAAAAAGTGCAATGATAGTCCCCATTTTGAAGTTCGATTGCATTTTTGGTCCTCGATCGATGTGAAATGACTAAATTACGTTTGTCATCTTTGAATAAGGCAAAGGGCATTTTAGTCATTTCATTTCATTTAAGGATCAAAATTGCAATCTAAACTTCAAAATGAAGACTATCATTGCACTTTTAAAGTTTTTGAGACTAAACCGCAATTTGGGCCATACCATTGGGACCAAAATGCAATTAATCTCATAATGTTACCTCTTTCGAAACAAACTACATCATTCTAAAAATAAGTTAAAAATCTTGAAAAACATCTTAAAGATTGGCGTGAAAATATTTCGTTCCATAATACTACTTGTACCCCCCGAGTTGAAGCTCAAGTTAGACCTTCTTGACATCAAGTCCGAGATCAACCAAGTTAGTGACCGGACTTTTTGATCAGATTTCATTCAAGAAAGAACTTGACGATCTTGATCATGCAAGTCGTCTTGATCTCATGCAAAAAGCTAAAGTTAAATGGACTTAATACGGTGATGAAAACTAAAAGTTCTTTCATGGGTTAATAAACAACAAATTTTCCAAGTAAAAAATTCATGGCATCTCCTTAAACGGGGTCGCGGGTTTCGGATCCACCCATTATCATCAATCACATCTTCAAATTACACAAAAATAAATTCTCAAACACCTACCTTAACCGAACTTCCTTCAATAGCAACCTCTTCAAAAGCCTTCCCGATCTTAAAATCTCTTTACTCAACTCACCTTTTCATGTGAAGAAATTAAAGAAGCGGTTTGGAATTGTGGTGGGACAAAGCATCGGGTCCCAATGGCTTCACATTTAAGTTTGTCAAACATTATTGGGACTCAATTGGCAAAGACTTTATTGATATGGTAAAAGAATTCGAAGGATAGATTCATTCCAAGAGTATGTAACTCATCTTTTATTGCTCTTGTCCCAAAAATTCAAGACCCACTTCACACCTCGGATTATCGGCCAATTAGTCTAGTTGGTTGCCAATATAAAGCGATTGTGTGAAAACGAGGAGGAATGAATCGTTAGTTTAAAATTAAAATTATCAGATCAAATAACCGATCAAGTGTAATGTAATATGATAAGTGACGATAATGAATCTACACCAATAATGATAGTTGGAAGCGTAAAAGAAAACACATCACCACAAAGCAAATATAAACATAATGCAAATATAAAAGCAAAACACATTACCACAAAGTAAAGAAAGATCAAACCGGACACGATAATTTATAGTTGTTTGGTCAAGCTCCTTCTCACCCTACTCCACCTCGAGATTAACCAAGCCAGTGACTGGACCTTTTTGATCGTATTTCATTCAAGAAAGAACTTGACGATCTTGATCGTGCCATTCGTCTTGATCTCATGCAAAAAGCTAAAGTTAAATGGACTTAATATGGTGATGAAAACTAAAAGTTCTTTCATGGGTTATTAAACAACAAATTTTCCAAGTATAAAATTCGTGGCATCTCCTTAAACGGGTCGCGGGTTTCGGATCCACCCATTATCATCAATCACATCTTCAAATTACACAAAAATAAATTCTCAAACACCACCTTAACCGAACTTCCTTCAATAACAACCTCTTCAAAAGCCTTCCCGATCTTAAAATCTCTTTACTCAACTCACCTTTTCATGTGAAGAAATTAAAGAAGCGGTTTGGAATTGTTATGGCGAAGGACAAAGCAAGGGTCCGAATGGCTTCACATTTAAGTTTATCAAACATTATTGGGACACAATTGGCAGAGACTTTATTGATATGGTAAAAAAAAATTCGAAACGGATGGATTCATTCCAAGATGATGTAACTCATCTTTTATTTATCTTGTCCCAAAAATTCAAGACCCACTTCACACCTCGGATTATCGGCCAATTAGTCTAATCAGTTGTCAATATAAAGTGATTGTGTGAAAGACATAGAGGAGTGAATACGTTCCTGTTTAAAAACTTAAATGTATAGTTTCAAATAATCGATCAAGTGTGATGTAATATGATAAGTGACAATAATGAATCTAAAGCAATAATGATAGTTGGAAGCATAAAAGAAACACGTCACCACAAAGCAAATATAAACATAATGCAAATATAAAAGCAAAACACATCACCAGAAAGTAAAGAAAGATCAAACCGGACACGATAGATTATAGTGGTTTGGTCATGAAGCTCCTTCGTCGCCCTACTCCATTCCCCGAGTTTCCGACTCGAGAGTTACTTAACAAGTCAATAAGCTCCCTTCTTGGCGGAGAAAACCTTACAATTTCGCTTATAATATTTACCGATACTAAGCTAAATATCTAGTTCTTCTTCGGGTATAAAAAAACCCGTTATGTTTACGGCCCAAACATGAAAAACATATTACCCTTGTGTTTTAAGGCCTAAACACACTAAACCTATAACCCTTGTATTTTAGGGCCTAAACACATAAAACAAATAACCTCTAGTTTGAAATATAATAATTGACACAAGTGTTGTATGATAGTGATACATAGTGTTGTATACTAATGATCCAAGACAAGGTTGTCTAATGGATATGAATTGCTAATCTAAACATCAAGAACAATAAGCTTGATATGGTTGAACTTTTATTGATGAGAAGCTTTCAATGTATAAAAATGACAAGTGCTCTAAGCTTGTTATGGTGGATCTTTATATGAAGTTTGCTTGTGGTGGATGTGCATGACAAGAGCTCTAGGCTTGTTCTTGGTGGATCATAACATGATAATTTTGCTTTCAACAAATAGGAGTTATAAGCATTATGATCAAGTGTTGGAGGATGTTTTAGAGACCTGAGAATGTATTAAGTTACATTATAAAAACTTGAAAAATTATATGTAAGAGATTCGTTTAAATGGTGTGCAAAAACCTTGCATAAATAGGCAAGAGAGCATGGTCACAGACCCAGACAGATCCACGGATCCCTTATTTACGGGGTCGTGGGTCCGTACCTCTGCACACACAAAAACTGCACTCGTTTTAAGAGTGGTCAATCTAAGTTTTCTTGGAATTTTTCCATTTTTATGATACCCAAACATTGCTGAAACAAAGTGGGTTAAATGCTTTCCAAAGTGATTTGTACTTAAACTAAAAATAGTATGATTATGTCTACCAAGCAAAAACACATTGTATTCCTTCTTTAAGTATCTTCGCCGATGCTAATGGTGACCATAACTATTGTGGTCACTCCCTGCCACATCAGCGCCACATCAGCTTTCTCTCTCCAAGACTACACCCAACCATAATTTGCTAGTGGTAACCACAATGGCGTAGTAACTTTTTTCTAAATTAAAAGGTTCATTCATATATTATGCCAATATTAGGTGTGGTATCACAAATTCAAGTAAATTTTGACCCTTTGATTTTATATAACCAACATCTTTTACTGTAACTATTACACTATATATGGAGCATCTTTTATTCACAAAATAGTGTTGGGTTTTAGGTTCCTTGGATTTGATGAGACAAAATAAATACAAGAATGAAACAAAGGGACTTAAAGTGAAAGAGATGAAACCTACAAAAAGATGGAAGGACTTGCTTGCAAAAGAAGATTTATTATTTAATCCTTCGTAGTATTTTGTAAACCCTAATCCTCTAGTATATAAAGAGGACATGGGGTGTAGGTTTGATATATATAAGTCTTCCATAATGTAGTCGACTAAAGGTGTGTGTGTGTCCTAGGCGTGTAGTTCATTGTAAACGCTAGGTTAGTGTTAGTTTAGTTAACCCCCAAGATCAAAGAAGTCTTTGATCCCTGTTACATTTAGGTAACACGTTATTAATATAATTGGAGGTGATGGTGAATGAAACCTTGTGTCAATAACAATTAATGTTTTGTTCTATATTCCGCTGCGTTGCATATGTTATTGTCAAACCCTAGAGGCTCAAAACGATCTCAAGGAGTTTATCAAACTCCACAATTGGTATCAGAGCTTGGGGAGCTCGTTACCTAGGGATTCGCAAGGTTTTATTGGTCGAAGAATGGCGAAAAGAAGAAAAACTACGAATATGAAAATTCTCGTATTTTTCTGCAGCACTATTTTAAAACGATGATAACTTTTTCGTTAACCGTTGGATCGTAACGAAATTTTCGTTGGACGTTCTCTATATATTCATCTAACTTTTCACCGGCGGGATTGTCTATCGAGCTCTCAATCAAAAGTTATTCAGTGTCGGAAGTTGGCTGCGTAAAGCTGGTTTAATAATTCAATTTTGGGTTTTCTTGGATATTCAACTTCCTAAACTGTTTCTTTGAATTAATTCATTATGGAAGTTGGTTATATGTTGTGTGGTGTCTTTACTTAATGAAAGAAAGCGACTTTGATAGTGTTTTTGAAACCACTTCTAGTGTTTTCTTGAAACCAGCGATAGTGTTTTCAAAACCATCGATAGTGTTTTCTCGAACCATCGATAGTGTTTTCTTGAAACCATCGATAGTGTTTTCTCGAAAACCCGATAGTGTATTCTCGAAACCATCGATAGTGTTTTCTCGAAACCACAAGCTAGTGTTATCTCAATTCCACCGTTGGTGTTTCTTCGCGTTATTCGTTTCTACTGATGAGGTTTTGGAATGAGGGGAAGCCGCATATGTTTTTGGTATCGATTTTTGGTGACACACACATGGGATTTTGGTTCGCACACACAAGAAGATTGGTATTTGTTCTTAAAGGTTTTAAAAGCTCGTTTTGAATTATTTGAAGAATTGATTACTTAAGAAGGTTAAATATCACTAATTTGATGTTGTAGTTGAGTTTCACATGTTTGTGTTCTTATCATATCTCAAAGTGGGTGTTACACTTTGGAGATAACTTGTTAGTGCTTAAAGGATGTTGATCGATCTAAGACTTGCAAAATCTAGTTTTCATAGGTCAAGGGGTGGATAGATGAAGACCTAGTTAACTATCACTTAAAGGAGTTACATTGTAGTGCTCTGGTCTCATTGAAGATGAGGATTTTGTCAAGAGATTGCGGTCTACTTATATGGTGTTAGTATAAGTTTGGAGTCACATGGATAGTACAAGACATAAGACACAAGTTTGGGTTATTTTACTTCTTCATCAAATTCGTTATACTTGGTTTCTTCACAAGTGATCATTACATAGAGCTTACTGATTTGAAGAATCATTTTCATGCACCACTCAAAGGGAAGTTTCTAATGTTTACATTCTCATTTGTTGATAACAAAAGGGAAGAGATATTGAGCGATGGTATGGATTAAGGGGAAGACAAGAATGTTTCATTATTTGAGATGTTTACATCTCAACTTCGCTACTTACTTATCTTCACTAATGAAGATACCATCATCCTTTGTTGAACCCAGAGTCAAAAGAAAGTGAGTTCTCCCATAGAACTCATCTGAAACTTATCATGCATAAGCTTCTCAAAATCTTTGCATAACTCTTTGTGGTTGAGCCAAGATGATGTCATCTACATAAACTCGAACCAATAAAATATCATCTTTGTGCTTCTTATGAACAAAGTTTTATCAATCAGTCCTCTTTAAACCCATTGTCCATCAAATAAGTGGACAGGCACTCATACCATGCCCTAGGAGCTTAATGCAAACCATACATAGCCTTCCTCACCCTCAGACCTTGTCGGGATGATCGGGATCTTCAAAACCGTGAGGTTGACAAACATAAACCTCCTCATCAATTCAATGCCATACAAAATGCACTTTTAACATCCATTTGATACACAACAAAATTTTTGAATGAAGCATAAGCTAAAACAATCTAATAGCCTCAATTCTTGCAACTGGAGCAAATACTTCATCATAATCAGTCCTTCCGGTTTGTGTGTATCCTTGAGCAACCAACCTTGACTTGTTCCTCACAACAATACCTCTTTCATCCCTTTTGTTTCTGAACACCCATTTTGTCCCAATTGCCCTCTTACCATTTGGAAGTTCTACCAATGTCCAAACTTCTTGAAGTTTGAACTGAAGAAGCTCCTCTTGCATTGATTCTACCCATCCTTCTTCAGATAATGCTTCCTCAACTCTCTTGGGCTCCTTTTGAGACAGAAAACAAGCAAACAAGCAATTTTGCGATCTTTATGATTTGCTTTCTTTGTGAAGTGATCTTGCAAAGAACCATGTTCAGAAAGGGTTCGTTCTTAACCTTGCTTCTTGTTTGAACTGAAGTATTCAAGTTTCCAAGTATTAGTTCCTTGGGATGAATCTTGTGTATCCTTGTAGAGGTAAATGTGACTTTCATGAATGACATGTTCCAAATTAGTTAAATCAGCATTGAAGAAATCATCCATGTCTTCATCATCAGGAGTATCAATTTCAATCAGCAAGGCATATCAGATCATGTGGATACTCCTCTTCAGCATGTAATGGCTTTGCGTGTGGTCCAAAGAAAGTACTACTATCGAGACTTGCGTAGCCGGATTTCACTTGTAATGACAGTGGTAGAAGTTGTTGGCTTAGCAGTGGTTGTATTAACTCTATCCGTGCTTATTTTTTACTTATCCGTGCTTGCATCGCTTTTCTTCTTTTCAATTTCTTCTACCAACACTGAATTATCTGGCAATAACTTATCCTTATCTTGATGATGATCACCATTGCCTCCAAAGATTCAAGACATCATCAATGGGACCTTGCTTATCAATGATGGGTGAGACTAAACTAGCTTTCTACTTTTCAAACAGATAGAACTCTTGAGGAGAATCAGTTTCCTTAGAAATTGCTTCGCACCGAAATTCTTTTGAGTACCTGCATCAACATTAGTGGAAGTTCCTGCAATAATAGGCTCATAATTCATAGATTTGGTTAGCATATCAATGTTAAACGCCTCGGTCCTTTGGTCTCAACACTAGGAGTCTTTTCACTAAATTGAACATGTAGATTTTCTTCAACAATTCTAGTCCTCCTATTGTATACTCTAAAGGCTTTACTATTTGATGAATAGCCTAAAAAGTATCCATCATCAACTTTTTCTTGAAACTTGCCTAGGTAGTCTATGGTATTCAAGATAGTAACAGGACACCCAAAAGGTTTTAGGAATGCAATCATTGTCTTCCTATCATGTAACTGACTCATAGGGTCTTGTTATGAGGCTTCACTACCTTACTTCTATTCTCAAGACATAACATGCAAGGCATTGCCTACACTTACCAAAAGGTAGTTGGTAACTTAGACTCTGACAACATAGTCCTAGCAACCTCAATTAGTGTTCTATTTTTCCTTTCAGCTACACCATTTTGTTGTGGTGTTCTAGCAACACTAAACTGTATTTCTATACCTTTATCTACACAAAACTGATTCATCACAAGATTCTTAAACTCAGCTCCATTATCACATCGATTATCTTTACTTTATGATTTACTAGATTTTCTATCTTAGTAATGAAACTCTTGAGAACTTCACTAGTTTTACTCTTAGCGACCAAAAAGTAAACCCAAGAAAATCTACTATAATCATCGGTGATAACTAGGCAATCGCTTATGGTTCAAACTCTTGACAAAAGTAGGTCCAAACAAGTCCATATGAAGCATAAACAGTGGTTGTGTAATGGTGTTTACGCTTTTGGACTTACAAGAAGCTCTATGTTGTTTTTTTTTTGACAAGGCCACACACAGTTCCTTACACTCAAATACCTTAGAAGGTAACCCTCTCACTAAGTTCCCTTTAACCGGTTTATTGATTGTTTTGTAATTGAGGTGACCTAATCTTCTATGCCATAACTTAGACTCATCCACAGATGCTTTAGCAAACAAACAAGTTAAGGACCTATTAGGAATTACATCTTTAAGATCAAAACAATATATATTTTCCTTCCTAGGTACCCTTAGCTGTATAAACTTCTCTTCGTGCATCTTAAACTTCGTGAGACAACACCACACACTCAGTTTCACCAAAAGTACCTAGTTTTTCTTATCACACATTTGAGAAACACTGAATAAATTGTACTTAAGTCCCTGTACTCAAGTAAACTTTTCAAAGTCCAAATTCCTGCTCGATTGTGGCTCTTCCAAGTATCTTTCCTTCCTTTGGATCATTGCCAAATGCCACATATCCTCCATCAAAAGCTTCAAAATCTTCCAGGTTGCTCCCATCCCAAGTCATGTGCCCAGAGCAACCACTATCAAAAACTCCTTTGTCTTTTAGCTCATCTTGTAGATTGCCCCGCACATGAAATTAAACAAGTTAGTTCTTTTGGACCCAAGCCAATATCGATTTCCCTGGGTTCCACGGTCCGCCGCATCAATATAATCAAATTTGGTTAGGTCCATTGATGCACAGTTGACATGATGTAAAACCTTGGTCTTAGGTTTCCATTGCCAACTAGCCGAGGCCTTAACAAAGATAAATGATTTCCAACCACCGTGATCGCTTATCACCTTTGGAATTTTTAAAACTTCTTTGTTATCTGTGGTGATTTTTTGGCTTATCGTTTGGTTTTGCTTAGCCGTGTTTACACTTTGCTTAGCGCTGGTTGGAACCCATTTGGAGAAGCAAAGTGACAATTGATTTTGTATTCCCATTCCTCATTAACACTGCTCTAGGAATCATGTTTTTATTAGGATGAGGGTTTGTTTTCTTTGAAAAGTTTTGATGATTTACCCTCCTCCAATGACTCCACACTTGTGGTCCTGCTTTTATAACAATGTCTCTGTAAGTGCTCAAAACTACCACAATTATAACAAGCTTTCTTGACACATTGAAACTCATTACCTAACCTATTAGATATTAGGCCATTAAAGTTTCTCTGATTGCCCCTAGGTATATATCTTTTCATTTGTTCCCTAGGTACTTCCTTGTAGTCTACCACTTTCTTAGTAATTTGAGCTCCAAATCTAGGTACAAGGTTAGCTTGTCTAGTATCAACTTTCTTAAGTGGTTCTAACTTTTCAGTCAAAACGTGTTGATACTTTACTATTTCCTCGAACACGATTCCCAATCTTCAATGATGGGAGCATCGATGACGATCGTAACTTATCTTAGGTGTTTCAGGTTTTACTTATTCCTTCAACAGTTTGTTAAAACTGAATTCACTACTAAATGACAGCTTCTTTACAGTGGTGCATGTTGCATAAAGTGGGTGGTGGCATATTGTTGTATCCTATCCTGTAACCCTTTTTCATTAGATGACTCTCTATAGATTTATGAACCAAATCAGAAGCAAATTGTGTTTTAGCTACCCTAACAACATGTTTTTCTTTTTTATCTAGGGCCTTTTGTTTTGCATTCTCTTCCGTTCGCCCAAGTTTTCTTTAAGCATTTTAATCTCTCTATTCTTAAGATCAATTTCACCACCTAATATATTGATCTTATCTACATACTCACACTCACATTTAATACATAGATAAGCTTCTCTTCCACACTCTAGACCAACTCTATAACCTAAGTTATCCATAGTCGTCTTTCTACTTCTTTTCCTCATATACTCTGATAGCTTTTTGAGATTCTAAGTTATCATGACATGATTAAAAAGAACAGTAGAATCATTAGATAATTCAGATCCAACTTAAGATGAAGCATAGGCCATGAAAGCAAAGTTATGCTCTTTGAAGCTTCACTAGCAAGAAAAGTCGCATTGGGTCCTTCTTCAACTGACACCCAATCATAATCACCAATCCCATCTTGAGCAACCAAAGTCGAAGAAAGTTGAGCTCTTCAAGAGTCTCTTTACACCTTCAATCCCTTAGGAGCTCGACATTCCTAGCAAAGTGCCCTTCTTTTTGCGCTTAAAGCACTCCATCTTGCTTTGTCGAACCCAGCCTCCTTTGACCATCATACTTAACTTGTCTTCCAGTCCTCCCGAAACTTCCTTGCTTCGAGAGTCAACATTGCCATTTTCCATTGAAGATTAATCTTTCAAGATCATCGATCAATTTGATCCGTGATCTTGATTCAACACAAGAACACTAGTAGTTAAACCTAAAGCACAAATTGCACCATCACTGACATTATCACTACCGTATTGTTTGCAATAGTCGTGGTTATACCATAGGCAGAAGGGATACATCTTGTGGGCTTTTGTGATTAGTGGATACAAAAGCAATGTTTTGATTAGAAGAAGATGCACAGCAAAGTTATTCTCACTCATAAACCTTCAAGTTGTGAAGAGATTGTCCGAGTCATCTTATCAAAGTCCACCTTATTTCTCCACACAATTGTATGAATAGCCCATTCAGATGATAAACTCCTAATGAACTTCAAATTAATATCTTCTTGAAGAACCTTATAATTTACGAGACTTCAAATGACCTATAAGTTTTTGAAGTCTATTGTATGTGCCATCAATCTTTTTCTCCACCAAGAGTGTGAAGGTTTCAAATTGATGCTTAAGCATATTCATCCTTGACTTCTTAGTGGCTTCATTACCGCAAGAAATCTTGTTTCAAGAGCATCCAATAAGTCTTTAGCGACTCATATTGTTCAAAAGTCCAAAGCATAGTCATTAGGTATTCCCATGGAGAGAATACTGTGAGCTTTGATCTCCATTTTCCTTTTTGCTTTATCAATTTCACTAACAATAGCTATCTCTTTGCCATCCTCACCCTTCTTAGGAAGAGTGTCTCCCTTTTCAACGACATCCCCGAGAGCATAATCAATCATGCGAATGTATTGCCTCATTCGCATTCTCCAGATTTGATAATCACCATGCTTGAGCATGTACATTTGAAGTGCTACCATGTGAGTTTCGTCAGACATCTTATCTTCCTTGAACAAAATTTAACTTGACCTCTTCTTGATTACAGTTTCTAGATCACAAGCTCTGATACCACTTGTTGATCCCATTTGAGCAAACGATCTAATATATAGAACCTAACTTAGAATAAAAAGCTTATTAAGTATTATGCGGAATTTAACACTTAATCTTAAGAAGAAGAACAAGCACATTCAACACCTCAATATTATTTATTAATACGAATACTCTTACAGATAGGGTTTTGAAACCTTGAAGTGTATCGACTTTAGATATAAAACTTTATGTATCTCTAATCAACCTAGGACCTCCTTTATAGACTAAGGAGTCCTTACATAATACAATATCGAACCTACAAGATAAATATCTTTACCATATTTATCTAATACAATAAACAAAACCGAGTATACAAAACACTAGTAAGGGTTACAATATATCATCCGTGGTTACACACTACTACTAGCCGTGGTTGTCTTTATCGCTGGTTACATTCTTCTTGTCCGTGGTTATATCAAACTCCGTCCATGGTTCCAAGGATTTAAAGTAATTCATGATTCAAGGAACCAAAAACCCAACAAAACGTGTTCCTTATTTCACATTTACACGTTACCTCTTAATTAGTGCAAAGTTGACCATACAAAATATTCCTATCAAAACACGCATTCTCTCAACAAATCCCCATCTATATTGTTGATACAAAAGTTGGGTGTTCCTTGTTTGGACTCCGGCTCTCGTACCAATTGAGGATTGTTACTTGAGACCTGCGCACTAAGAAGACAGAAAACACCGCAAGCTTACCGCTGATTGTCTCCCTACGATTATTCCTCCGAGCGTGAGAGTAAGTAATCGATTTAGGGTTAAAGGAGAGTTAGGGTTTTGTAGATCGTACATTTAACGAGGGATGTGATTCCCTTTATATACACACGAATCCTTTGTTGGTTCCGTTCCTTAACCTCTGCCGATCCTTCTAAGTCGGTTGAGGAATGATTATTCCATAATTAGGAGATATTCCGATATCTATTCGTGAATAGCTTTGGGTTTGGGCCTCGTGAGCCCAAACATCTATCGACGTGAGCCCGGGCCAGACCGGGCTAAGTTAGTATTGGACTTAGTCCGTCCGTGACCCGGATATAGATTATACCGTCATCATAGCCCTATGTCTAGTATTCGCAGTGACAATCATGATACTAGACCATAACCAATCAACCAACAAAAAACTTCAAGCGTAGCCATAGCTTCATAAAAGAAATCTCCAAAGACATTGTATTTAGACATGGATTAAAAAATGGGCTTCGTAAGTCGGGGAAAGTAACTGAGTAACGTCCCATCAAGTGATCTTAGCCACACCTTTAGCGATAGTGGAATCCACGTGTCATTCATCTCATGGACGTAAATTATATAAATGTACCGCTATTTCCAATCTGGGTTTCGCCAGAAAAAAACGTTCATCCACCATTGTTAACAAAACTTCAAACGCAAACCCGTAAAAATCATCAGATTCGAAGGTAATCGCTCAAGCGCTTTTTAAAAATAATACCATGGTCAAACAATTGTCTGATTTCACCTCCGACCTCACCGAGGGCGATCCGTTAGAATTCACCTTGACACGCGAGTATTGATTTGACGTGCATCCGGTTGTTCCGGTGTACGGCATCTATTGCGGACTTCCCCGATGGGAAGGTGGGGGTGTTATGCTACGTTTTTTTTCGAATTCGCGAATCAACGTGTTCCTATCCCCGATTTCGTATGATGTACTACTAAATTATTAACACTGCACCTATCCCTACCGCATCGCGCGGCGCTTAAAATTACTAATTTTAGGTGAACTGCCACATCGGGCGTAAACCCAACCATCCACCTATTCCGCGCATTTTATCACACGACATGGTCACATGGGTGGGTGTCCTTTGCTAAGCGCGTCGCGGTAGATTTCAAAGTGTTATACCTGAGAAACCGGACGCGCTTAGAAATTGGAGGGAGTCATTTTTCTGGGTAGACGACACATGCTTTCCGTGGCATTATAATTTTTATACCTAGGTACGTTATGAGGGATGCGCCCTTGGCTGGATCATATGTTGTTGAGGATGCGAATCGATAAACGCTAACCGATCCTCATTAGCCCTATCCCGAGGAATTTTGGTGTATATGGGCATCAGCCGTAATTATTTTGGTATGCCGGATGAGATGCCAATATTCTAGGCCAATACGGGGGTACTCATTCTTCCCGCACTCTTTGTAATTAATGTAAGAGTCAGTCTTTCGCAAGATTATATAACCTATGTTATTTGTTGCCTCATTGCGCAGAGATGGATCTTTTACAAGTAGTACCCAATGAAGCCGGGTTGAGGTGAATGTAGGGACGCGCCCCCGAAGAAAGGAGAAGAGCCCATACTAACAAAGAATCAAGTGGGCGCAGTTACGGAGCTAAACCTTGGAGGAGGCAGGGAGCAGTGGTCCATGTGTTGGAAGCTACCCTATACGTAGTGTGCCGAGCCCTAGGTACCGTCTCCCCATAGCAAATCCGCCTCGTAGCGGTGGCGCAGTAGTGGAAGAAGAAGAGGGAGGAGGAAGAACTGGCCGGTGACGCAAGAGAAGATCACGCGGAGATGATGGCGCGAAGCTCTTCAAGGAAAAAAAGCTACTCGTGGATCCTCATCGGAATCCTCCATGCTGGCCATCTTACCCTCAAGCAATGTCGCTGCCCACAGTAGTAATATCGTTGATGTTTGCGCACCAACTATTTATACGGGAAATGATAATGCTCTGTCCGTGTATGCGTTTGAACAGCTGCGGAGGTCTCCCCCAAGGATAGTCCCGGTACCGAGCTATAAGCCCAAAAGATGAAGACTTTGTCTGCGGGGATGCATCGCTGGGTCAATTGGTTGAAGAGTTGGTACAGGTTCCAAGCACCAAGCTGCAATAGTTGAGAAGCTAAGGGTTCATATTGTCTGGGTGAAAAGCAGCAAGGTGCTCAAAAAAGATGAGAAAATTGCTTCACTGAAGCGCTAGCTTGGCTAGTGCCAAGGCTGAGGTAGAGAGTTTGAGCCGCCAGACGCAGTGTGTCAGAGGAGAAAATGGCGCTGATGGGCCAATAAACCAAGAGCCACAGAGTCATCAGGGTACAAGGCTTCGCGCCTGGGCACTAAAATATCTAGAGAAGAGCAAGGACACATTGACCACGCAGTTGGAAGATTTTGGTACCACTGTGAGCTGTGCTCGAGACACAAGAGATGAAGCTAATGTAAGCTTAGTTTGGAGTATGATGAGGAATTATATCCTCATCTAATGTCTCACATCTCCAGCCAGTGGCTTATCACCCATGGTCCAAGGTCTTCCCTGCTTCTAAGTACTCTTGAGTCCAAGGAGGTAGCGACAAATTTGGTGGCGTAGTCCAATGTGCTTTGCAGAGGAAAATCGAGGCTATAGAGGCGCCGCAAGAAGCTAACTTTGTCAAGGTACCTGCCGAAAAGGTTCCTTCGAGTATGATGCGCAGTCAATGATAACCCTCGTTCCTGCTATGAATAGGATGAAGACCTTAGAACTTCCCATGATGTTGAAATGGAGCGCTTGACCAGGATTATCCTATAACCATATTATGGAAGGATTGACCTTAGCGCCATCGCAGATCGATGATGCAGTAAGCACAACCGACTATTTTTGAAGCCCGATGTCTCTCACCATGAAAAGTGCTCTGTTTTTGTTCGCCCCAGGACATTCAATCCCTTTGCTTTAGAGAAAGAAATGTCCTTGAAGGAAGTATTGGAAGCATACCGGACTTGCTAAAAAGGAAGGTATAAGGGGTAAAGCAATTTTGTGCGGGGTTGGTAGCTCATCTTCCAATGTCCGATGGGGTGCCAGTGAGTGTTGCCATGTGGTCTCGCCAAGACTCGGACTTGTTGAAGAGGCTTAGCGAGAGTGTAGATGCTGCAAAGTCAGCTAGGGACCTCATCACTGGAGCGATCTAAAAGTATATAGGATCTTATGTTTATGAACATCCTTTGTAATAACATAGTCCTTAATAAAAATCCCCTTTTAAGCGGTGCAGGTTAATATTTATTGCAGATTGTGACGTATGTACTTATCTGTCTATCTTGCGAAAAGATATATTTGTCCTGAGTATCCAAGTTTGTACACGAAAGCAAATAATATGAGAAATTCATAGTCATGTATGAAGATCATAGTATACTTAAACATAGTTTCTAAGTAATAGTGTCATAATTGTGTATGATGTGATACGCAAATACTATAAATATCATCTTAAAGAACCAAGCGTTGATTCCTTTATGTTGTTAAACGCGCACCATATGCATAGTTGGCGTCCGCCGTGGAGGCGCATACAAACTTATTCCAACGTCTTGAGAACATGGTGTTTAACAAGGATACGTGATCCAATGTTGATGGGTTTGCAACCCTCTTACTCAAAAAGTTGTTTAGTAGGTTAACTTATCCTTTTACCATCGTGGGTTTATTTAGTGCATGCACGCCATGTAGGCCAGAAATAAGAAATTGTTAAGACATACAAAGATATGAAAATAACAAAATGAAAATATGTCGCGGAGTTAGCTAGAAACGCGCGCTTTTATTGATACTTGCAAGTTTTATAAGAAATAAATGAGACATTATACTAAGGAAACAAAAGTAAATACATAGATATTTATTGGGCACTTAATAAGTGGCCGGAGCGCTTTGTGCGCCGGGTCGTAGCTATTCAGATAGGTAGCACCTCTTAAGGTTGCAGATGTTCCATGTGCGTAGCAGTTCACGACCATCCAAGCCTCAGCGTACTTGTACGCTACCTGTTCCCAATGCTTCAGAACTCCTCATAGGGTCCTTCCCACTTTGGTCCAAGCTACATGTGTCATTCGTGGTCTGCACATGGCGCGGAACGAAGTCACCGGTTGAATGAAACACTTCGTACTTTAGCGTCGTAGTATCCCTTCATCCTTGACTTTGACTTTGCTTCACGTATATAGCTGCTGCTCGCGCTTCTAGCAAGTCTAAGTCGATACGCTCGCCGCCATTGGTTGCCACATTGATTTCAGCAGTGCGGATAGTAGGCATTCCAATTTCTACTGGTATGACGGCCGTCTCAGTAGACTAGAGAAAAGAGAGTGTCTCCGCGGCTGGTTTTGATTGAGGTTCGATGTACCCACAAAACATGTGATAGTTCTTCCACCCACCTTCCTTTGTGCTTGTCCAGACGTGCCTTAATTCCCTTGCCTAGGCTTCGATTACGGTTCTACTAAGCCGTTGGTTTATGGGTGTTTAATGACGCGAAGTGCTGTGTAATCTTCAACTTCTCGCACCGCTTTTGAAAGGGTTGTCGCAGAAATGTTTCCGTTGTCCGAGATGATTTCACCCGTAGCCCGGCAAAGATACAATATTTTCCCCAGAAAGCGTTTTATTCGTTGCAAGTGATTGTTACCACGCTTTGCTTCTATCCACTTGGTAGGGAATCTGGCGGCTACCATGAGGAACTTTAATCCTCCCTGCCGCAACGGGAAAAGGGCCCGCGAGTATCGATACCCCACTTATAGAATGGCCATGGTGGCAGAATTGGTGTTAGCTCGTACGTTGTTGGCGCGATCTGCCTATGGACTTGGCAATCGTAGCATTTGCGTGATAGGGTCCCGCGCATCGCGGTGCATGGTTGGCCAAGCGTATCCCCGACCTCAAGGCGCTGCCACCACGGATCGTGGTCCCTGAGTGCATGTTGCATGAACCTCGTGGATTTCGCAAAGACGTAATTTGCTTGTGTGGGGACCAAGCAGCGAGCCATGGTTGCAGTGAAGGAGCATCTAGCAGATGTTGTCTCAAGTTCGAACCTCTCTAGGCGGTGCGCCACCGTGATCCCGCGAGCTTCCTTCGCTCTTGGGGTAACGCCCTTACTTAGGAAGTCCGCTATTCGTCATCATGTAGGACCTTCCTCTCTATTATCGTGGAGGACTTCCATCTCCGAGATGGATTTGCTTTTCGTGTTTCCACCAAGACTTGTTTTGACAGTGTGCAAAGCTTGTCGATGCTATCTTGCTCGCATCCGCTTTCATTTTCCCCTCTGGAACTTGCTTGATGGTGAACCACACAAAGCATTTGATTAATGACTTGGTCTTGTCGAGATATCAATCATATGTTCCTCTTTTAGCCACGCATCGCCTTCAACACGGTTGGCTACCAGTCGAATCCACATTTGCTTCCAGTGTTACGTGCACCCATGCGAACTGCACGCGTAGGTCCACGATTAGAGCTTCATATTACGCTTCATTGTTTGTCGCCAGAATTCAAAACCCAAAGGCGTAGTGAATTCCATCCCCGGATTGGGAGAATGAGGCACGCCCACCCATCAACGCAGGATCCATCGTAAACAAGATCCATGGATCTTGTAGTTCCTTCGTGGTTGGCGGGTATATCATCGCAGTTCGGCTTTTCACGATGAAGTCTCGAACTGCCCTTGATTGATCGGTCCGTAAGAGATGTTGTGCTCACCAGCAATACGCCCATTTTGCGTACGCCCCTCGGCGCCAAGCTTGAGATGATTTGCTTGATCGGTTGGTCCGTGATCACGCTATCTGCGCTTGAAGTATCTCGCTGTACCGCTTACGGGCGAATACTAATGCTAGGACCAACTTTTCCATTAGCGCTATAGTTCATCTCGCTTTCGAGAGCTTTACTTTACAAAGTACACGGAGTTTGTACCGAGTTCCTATCCGTAGTAACATCTACTGACCGCCCATGAGTTGCGATAAGTACATGATCAACTCTTCCCCGGCCTGGGGTGCTACAAGTGTGGAGTGTTGCCGGTGTTGTTTAAGATGTGCTAAGGCTTCTTCGCCTCCTCGTAGTCAACAAAAATCTCCCTTTTTATACACTTCAGTGTTTTGAAGAGAGGTAGAGACTGTTCGCTGACTTAGACGTGAACCTATTAAGACCGCTAGCTTTCCATTAAGAGATTGGACCTCCTTCACGCGCTGTGAAGGAAGTTCTGCGATGCCTTGGTCTTTTTCGACATGGTTTTATGCCATCGGTTTTATTAGGTATCCAGAAAACATGCCTTCGTCGCGAAGGTACACATCTTTTGGGATTCACCATGTTGATCTCTCTCGTAGAGTTTTGAACTTTCCTCAATATCGCGCATTAACTCATCTTCAAGATGGCTCTTTATGACCGGTCATCAACATAGACCCTAGGTTAAGGCCCACGCTTTTGTAAAGCATTATCTACTAAACCACGATAGGTGGCTCGCATTCTGCCAAAGTGCATTTTGTAACAAGACGCTTTGGCTTGTGTGAAAGGGGCCGCTTTTCCTCGCCCTCCTTAGCCATCTGGATTTGATGATATCCTTTGTATGCATCGAGGAAAAACTTTAATGGATATCCGCTTCAAAGACTCTATTTTCCAGTCTATCTCGTGTAATGGGTAGCGGTCTTGTGGACATGCTTTGTTGAGATCGTGAAGTCCACGCATTCGCCACCAATGTCAGCTCTTTTGACCATTATCGGGTTAGAAAGCCGTCATGGTAGTAGACTTCAGCGATAATCCCCAGATCCACAAGTTTAGGTATTTCCTCGCTAAACCGCTCACAGGCCTCGAGGTTTCCGCCTTTTTCATAGATTGGTGAGTATCCCTGGTGATTCTCGGCTTTTATGTTCTGCGGATTGAACGTGGTACCCGGGTCATGTGTTTTGCTCCCATGCAAAAGTGTCTAAGTTCTTTGTAAGAGTGCACACCACGGCTTCTTTGTCGTTGTCCGTGATGAAGCAACCCTGATGGATATTTCTGCTCCGTATTCGTGGTGAATTGCAACCTTCGATTTGGAACTTTGGTTGCTGCTACCGTATGGTATCTGCCGCTTTCGCATGTAATCGTTACAGACATCTCTATGCTACAAAGCATTGTAAAGAGTAACAATACCACCTTCCACCGGAATTTAAGCATCCCGCAAGGTAGACGGCATCAAGCATAGCCGGATATCCCCGGTCTTCCGATAATGCTTGTATGGCGAGGAGATTTGATCACCATGAATTCCATCCGTGCCGTCGCGAGTGTTCTTCATTTCCAATGCTAACTAGTAGTCGTGATTTGCCCATAGGCCATATCTTTTCACCCAGTAAAACCGCTTAGCGCCGCTTCGACGCTTAACCGATCAATTTCAGCCGCAAGTAGCTTGGTGCCGTTGCTCATACATGATGTCCGCATGCTCCACCATCAACGCATGCGCGGATGTCGCACACCCACTAATCTCAATGGTGAGTGGCTCTATCACCGCCGTCCGCAGCGGGTGGGGGAAAGAGATTTTGCTTCCTCTGAAAACTCCTGGTGACCTTCCGCCTAGTGACCGCCGCCATGATTGTATCATGTAGATGGTGTCGGCCTTGTCCTTGGTGTCTTCTTCTTGTTTCCACTCTTCTGCCTATCCTTTTCCTCCTTTATATTTTTGACCAAATGGTCCAATTCACCCCTCTTTAACCATTTTGTCAACGTAGCGGGCGCAGCTTGGACACATTCATTAGTGTGGGTCTTCGCTCAGGTAGTTACAGATCATCCCCTGCCGATCCTCCTGAGTGAGCATTAGGCGGTTTTGGAAAGTTCGGAGACCTTCATGCGGTATTTCCTCAGGAGTCTTGGTCGCCAAGGTGTATCCATATTATCTTTCCACTCGAACAAGGAATAAGTTCTATTATGCGGTTACTTGGTCGGTGGATGGCTCCCCTGTGTTGTTCCCGAACCTATAGTTCGAGTAGTTTCTTTTGCTATCGCTGGCGCTCTCCTGGACGAAGGACCGAGCGCTTCATGATTTCATCAAAGGTTTCGAATCTTGTCGTTCAACCTCTTGATGAGTTCGGGTTATTTATCCCATTCATGAAACCGTAGATCTTTAGCACTGTGGCATGCTTTAACTTGCATGCATTCATCTTTGAAGCTGCTTCATGAATGCGCTTGTAGATTCTCCTCAGGCCGCTTTACCCGGGCGAGTTCGACAGATTTTTAGCTTAATTCTTCCGCTGAGTAAAGTTTAGGCTTAAACGCCTTCTTAATTCCTCAAAGCCATTGATGCTTCTCATGGAAGCTTGTCGAATCCGCCTGCAAGGCTTCCCCACCGCGTGAGTTGAACATGTGGCACCATACGTGTGGGCCGCTTTAATTGTAGCTACCGATTCAAAAATTTTGAGGTGATCATCGATCACCGCTCATAAGTTTTACGCTATGTGCATGCCTCTTGTTCTCTCTCGAGAAGTCACCGGCGCGCCGAGTGAACGATCCACCTTTTGGCAATACGCGAGAGATATATCTTCATCTTCCCGTCATTATATCTATTTTGGACTTCCAAAGTGTCCAGCCGCTTATCCTCGTTGTTCGAGGAATTTCCGTGAGGACAATTTTTCCTCCTTCGCTGGCTATACCGACCGTCCTCGGAGTTTGTACTCGAAGGGCTTTCACTGGGGAATATCGCCACCAAGTCCGTCCTGTATTTTGCGGCTACCAAGTCCGGTGTGGAAACGGCACGCGTCATCCTCCTCACTTCTTCCGTGATCGTCGAGTCGGATCGTATCATCATCCTCAACTCTTCCCACTCTAAACACGTGGAGCTCGGTTATCTCTCACCTCCTTCCGGACGGCCAAGTGGTGAGGTTTCGATTCCGAGTCAAAACTCGAGTCGGGTTTGTAGGCTTCACTTCGACCTCTTTCTAGCTTCCTCTTACATGAGAGCGCTCAAGGTTTCGTAATTTGGGATACAAACCGCTGGTGTTAATTCGGTATGACCCTTCTAGAGCGAAGGTATTCGCCTCTTCTACCAGTGTCCTTGTTTTTATCCTGCATCCGGTGCTTTTGTCGTCGGCCTCTAGCACCGGACAAGAGATCGGAAGAACAACTTGGCAGTGGATCCATCTACCGGTGGTGGTTGTAGTGGTCCTGGGTTGTCCCGAGCGGTTCCACCAGAGGAAGACCAAGTCCCGCCTAATCCCTTGTTTTTGGCGTCTGTTGTCCTGTGAGTCCGCTTGGAAGTCGAAGCCGGTATGGGCTTCTTTCCGGTAAGATCCGTTCATGATCGATGATTTCCATGCTTCGTCATTCTAGTCTTAGTTCTTAGTGAATGGTCCCACCTGATGCCACTTGTTGATACAAAAGTTGGGCATGTTCCTTGTTTGGACTCCCGCTCGTACCACCTGAGGATTGTTACTGAGACATGCGCATAAGAAGCACCCAAAACACCGTTAGGGCTTACAGGGATTGTCTCCCTACCATTATCCTCCACGACAGAGTAAGTAATCGATTTAGGTTAAAGGAGAGTTAGGTTTGGATCGCACCTTTAACGAGGGATGTGATTCCCTTTATATACACACGGAATCCTTTTGTTGGTTCTGTTCCTCAACCTTCGGCGCGACCCCGCCTAAGTCGGTTGGGGAATGATTATCTCCATAATTAGGAGATATTCGATGTCTATTCCGTGAATAGCTTTGGGTTTGGGCCTTCGTGAGCCCAAACATCTATCGACGAGCTCCGCCATATCGGGCTAAGTTAGTATTGAACTTTAGTCGGGTCCGTGACCTGGATATAGACTATACGTCATCATATATTTTTTATTTCTCCTATCACAACACAACCCTTTTCTTTGTTGCTCCAAACGTATGCGCAAACCAACTAAATCTTTTTGTTACTCGAATGAGGACACTAGCACAAAGTCTATAAGGCTTCAAGATCCTTTAAGGTCTCGGGTAGGTATTTGTATTTTTCCGTTTAAACCGAACGACAGAAAGTATGAAACGGTCAAGATCCTTGATTTTTTGTGTATTAAAAGCATGCAACAGTCAAAAAAATAAGGGGAGTTGTGCTCATTTAATCTGGTTGACCTGACAAACCGAAGAATGCAAAGGTTGGGGTGGATTCGTCATGCTCGGTTGATGTAGGCAAGCCGGTCAAGAGGTCTGGGCTTCTTTGGTGTCAACCGAAACCATTAGCATTGGCCTTATTATCTAATAAAAATTATTCTAATTTCAATGCTGGATCCTTTCCCAGAAAGGAAGATTTTGTGTAGTTGATATTAAACCATTTTTTTATAAATAAAAGTAATGTGGTAATTAAAAATAGGAGTAAACTTTTAAATGTAAATTTACAAAATGTATGATGTTATGCAATTGTAAAATGAATGGCAAGCTTCTTTGATCATTACTAGTTTGTAAAACATGTTCATATCTTGTTTGAAATGTAAAATGAGGTTCGAAAAATATTGATTGAGACTCAGAATACTTAATGACTTTGAAGTATATTCTAAATATTCTCAATGGTTTGTTAAATGGTTTGATCATAATGTAACATAAAAACATATTTGAACATGTGTTGAATCATGAGGAAACTTGAGACGTTGATAGGTGTTGAGGAATATATGTTGAGACGATATATGGTTACGAGTAACTTGCGCATTTTATGTTATATATTAAAAGTTACATTTTTATCATTATTAAAACATAAGAGACCTTTTAGTTTAAATATTTGCATATTTGAACTAAAAATCTCCCCCTCTTGATGATAACAAACAATGTAAACCATAAGATATAGTAAAGTGTAAAAGTTACTCATATTATATGTTTACACCTTCTTCCCCCTTTTGCTGAAACAAAGAGGTGGCCACTTGGAGCTTGCAACTATACAACCCGTTTAGACTTCATTCTCCTCGAAAAGGCGAGCTTGCATCATCTCGATGTAAGTTATACTTTTATCATCCTCATTTAAACTTCTTCGAGCTATCTGTGATGAAGGCCCCTAGGAAGCTCCTCACGACTATTACCCCTATTATCTGATCTACTTGTTTATTGACTTTCGCCGCTAGCTTAATCAATGAAGCAAATTTTACAAAGGCTTAAATTAACATCAACGGTTAGTTTTGTGCAACATAATATATTGATAATGAAATAATAAGAGCAACATCATATGGGAGAAAGACACATAGCCCAAGACATTCAAGATTAAACTATGTTAAACGAAACTCTTAGAAAGCATAAGTGATGAGGAAAGGTAATGTCATTTATAAGTATATTGGATAGAAGTTAGGGTTCCTAAACTAAGATGCTCTTTAATGGGAAAGAAAGCTATAAGTATAACCAAAATATAACCATGTCAAAGTATATATTAGATATAAGCCACATACGATCCTTTTGTTTCAACCATAGCCTGCAAAATATCAAACAAAGGAAAATGACTAATAATTGCATAGATATTGTTATTCAAAGCCGCCTAAGGGTCTCTACTTGACCGACATGTTACGGTATAATTGTTTTTAACCAATCACACAAACTTTTAATAAAAAAGAAGAAAAAAATCGCTCATTAATTAATTCACATGCCTTTAAGGGTGTTTTGAACCTATAACTATTTGGTTGTGGTTTCTCATAAAATACATGGCGAACTAAAGCATGTAATTAACAAGATAAAAAACCTCCTTTTTAGTTTTGATACGAAAGCATTTGATCGCCATTTATCTAGTAAGCCTTTTGTGAGGTTGATAAAGCTATAAAACATTTGGGATGATGTACTATGTTTCTGCAGGGCTTATAAGAGGTTTATCGCTTGGAACTTTTAAAATGTGTTTCTGCTATAAAATAAAGTCCTCGCTTGTCACACGGCTTTTAAAGAGGCTTATGGCTAGTTAAATTACTTAAATACCTTTAAAAATATAATGAATTATTACATAAAAGTCAGAAATATATGTTAATTTAATTTGATGTATTTTTATGTGATTTTACATTCAACTCCAACTAATTCGTCAAACAACATTATAAAAATATAATTTTCAACTTTCCGCCTATAATAAAAGCTACTAGCCCAACCTCCCAACGGTAAACCCCATTTAGCTCCAAATTTCAAATACTTCAAAATTCATTACCAAACATACCTAAATTCTCAAGCCCATTAAGAATTAACTACAATTAATATATTTGTGAGGATTCTATTTAAAAGTTTTTAACCCACTAATGGTATTTTAAAAAACTTATTTATCATTGTGTGGTATGTTTGAAAATATTAACTAATTTGTTGCGTTATTTTCAATTCTAAACTAAGAGTTATTTTATTCTTTTGTTTACCCATAAATTCATGTTTATCAGGCGAGAAAAAATTTCACCATTCATCTACTGATCTAATTCGCGATGATTTAAGATTGAAGTTTAAACGTAGTTCACGTTTTTTTCCTTCTTTTGCCTTTCTTTTATTCACATATTTTTTGTCTTTTTAGTTCACGCCTTTATTTTGGTTCACGCTGTTTTTTTATTCGCTTTTTTAATTCACGCTTAATTCGCGTTTTTCTTCGCTTTCATAATGCTTTTGGGTCTATTTTGTGCCGCCTTCGCTACCGTCATTGCCATTTCACCGCTTCCTCGTTCATTACACGCTGCTCAAGTTTCGCACGCTTCGCCTGTTTTCATCGCAGTTTCTTTCGCCGCCCGCCAAGCACCGCTTCCGTATCATCACTACGATATCTCGTAATATCACCATATATTATCGAAGATCACCGGATTTTCCTCAATATCATTTGTGATATTATGAGTATCAATTTGTGATTTTCTCGAGATCACTTTGTGATATTCTCAATATCACTTCAGATTTCATTACGTTAGCAAAACATTAGTTGAATACTTGTGATATTCGAATATGTGATATTCTCAATATCTCGTAATATCACTTTATATGTTCAATATCACTTTAACGATGAAAACGCCTAAACGAAAACATTTTAAACGGATGAAAACGTATGAAAATGGACGAAAACATAAAAAAAGGGACAAATATGTATGAAAACGTATGAAAGCGTTAAAACACATATATAAACGCACGAAAACGTATGAAAACGGACGAAAATGTATGAATAATGGACGAAAACATGCTAACCCTGGACAAACGATTTGAAACACGGGTAAAACGTGATGAAAACGGATCTAAAAATGTAATAAAACGATAAAAACGTATAAAATGGAATCCAAAACGTATTGAATAATGGGACGAAATGTGAAAACGGACATCAAAATGTATGAAAACTTAATTTAACGCCCAAAACAAAGCAAACGCATTTGCAACAGTGAAAACAGAATTTAAGCATCAAAACAACACGAAAACGATTTATAAAAAACAGACGAAAACGTATTAGTTAAGAAAAAGCCACTAAAAAGTGAATTAAATTTTTTTTTTTAAAATGCGTTTGCTTTTTGATCCCGATTCGATATAATTTTGATGCCTAAAATGTAAATAGGAACCAAACATTAATACTTCCCAACACCAAGTTCCATGACCGAAAATTGACCATCCACTTTAAAATTATATCAGGTTAATGATGGTAATCTTAATTCGTGACGTGATTTTTTTTAAAACGTGAAATTCAAGAAAAATAAAAATAAAAAATAGGTGAATAAAAAGAAAACAAAAAGACAAGAAAAAAAAAAGGTTATGGTAAAAAGTTATTAAAATTTCCTAAAAATTTCATTCCATGTACTAAAGCTTCATTTTGATTATCGCAAGCATTCATTCTCAAACTTTTGCTATTCAAATTACTTGAACTTATAAAAATATACGCTCAAGTTACTACCAAACTTTGTCACCTCGTGCTATTAAACTTATCAAAAATATACATTCGGTGCTATTCCTGGACTAAGACCGAAATTATCGGAAAGTGTATACTTCCAAAGTCAAGAACCTGTTGAATAAAAGTGAAACTTTTAGTTACTTATGTAATAAATTTGGAAAAAACTTTTGCAACTTTTTATATAGACTTGCGTTTATCTATTAAATCTTAGGTTAATCCCTATTAGATCAAACTGGGATGAATGTTGGAGATTTCATTCCTCGAAGTTAATTCTCAAAAATAAAAGAAGATTCGAACGCTTTTGTTATCAATAAATCTTATTGAACGAAATAAATGTAACGCCGGGCTCCGTGACTTCACTTGTTATGAATTTAATTATATTAATCTATCTTTTATATAATAAATTTAATTACATCATTTTCGTGGTTTAAGCCATTAATTTATTCTTATTGAAAACAATTGGGCGATTAGAGAGCTCGATTTAAATGCAAGTTGAAATCGTGTGATGTGACGTAAGTAATAAAAGTTCAAAAATTAAATTGATTGTGGCCAAACTTTAATAAATTCCGCTAGAAATTTAATGATAAAAACACATAAAAATATAGGTGTCAAATTTGTGAAAACAAAAACTTAAAAAAAATATGAGGTAATTAATAAAACTTTAGTGGTTGAATTTTTTAAAATTATATAGAAGCTAAGTGAATATTATAGCACTCCATATTTTTTAATAATAACTTTAGATTATAAACAAATACACCATTATACTTTATAATTCTCTATACTTTATATCTTAAAAATACAATGTATATGTTGTTTTAAAATAACATATAAATTAGATAAGATTATAGTGATCAATTTTTCATTATATATCGCTCAATAAAGACTTATTTATTTCATTTTTAAAAGTTTAACCCATTAATACCTAGCTACATTTTAAATATAGCTAAATTACCTAAAACGGAATATAATTATCAATTGTAATCACGCTTTACTTTAAGAAAAAAATAAATATATGTGATTGTCTTTATTACAATTACTGTGTAATTTTTATTTATTTTATATAGCGATATTTAAAAAACATTTTTAAAAAACTTTAAGATACTTTAACTTATCAACGCCATTATGCTCTATTAAACTGCATCATGTGTACAACATAATATCAAGATGGAAATTTAAAATTAACAAACATCAACATTTGGCTATCTAAATAAAATTAAATGTTGAGTTACCTAAGCAAATTTTTACAAATATTTTACCAAATTTAAATTGGATATTAACGCATAAATGAAAACCGTATAAAGATAATACTTATCACAATTTTCACGTACAAATTCTTATACGCTAAGTAGATATTAACTTAAAATGTTAAAATAAATTGATTGATACAGAAACTTCGTACAAGCAAGACACAAACCATAACTATATAATTATATGTAATTACATTTTAAAGCATACAATATTCAAGATAATATAAGATAAATTTTGTTGAAAACCGCGGCGTAACGGTATTATAACTAGTTATAATTATATGTATTAGTTTTCCTTTTTTTAATCATTATTTATGATTAACATGTGGTTGGGTTATATTTAGACTAATAAAATTTTAACCGGTGCTTAATTTGTATTTGAACTAGTTTTGATGTCAATAATGTTTGAGTAGATGAATTTCGAGATGAAGATGGGTTGATGAGAATCTAACTAAACTCAAACGAAGATGAACGGATTTTTGCCGGTATTGTGTTTCATCAAAATTCATTAGTTTTTTGTCGCCAGAGAATAAATTTTTGAGCGTGAATCAAACGTGATTGACCCTATTTTTATTAAATAATTTTTTGTTTGTGCAATATTTTAGTTGTGAGTTTTTGACCAACTAATTGTTCTTGAAAATACTATTTGCCATTATATGGCATGTTTAAAAGTATTAACTACTATATTGTATCTCTTTCCAATTTCAAAATATATTATATTTTCCCATGCATTTTATTTATTATAAAAACAGATTATAACAACG
The DNA here is from genome assembly GCA_910596185.1 of Chrysanthemum makinoi. NCBI lineage: Eukaryota > Viridiplantae > Streptophyta > Magnoliopsida > Asterales > Asteraceae > Chrysanthemum > Chrysanthemum makinoi. Next base: position 195,919,935 of record OU343218.1, on the reverse strand, counting down.
CAAACTGTTAGAAGATAGAAAATAAATCTGCTCTAGCCTATTTGTGGCCTCCTCGCCTCTACTCTAATTTTCTGTGAATTGAATTGTTCATTTATGAAAGGTCTCCATTAAAACTGCAATTTCAAATTATATGTATGGATTTGCTCTTTATAATGTCTATGATTAATTTGTTGTTGGGTTTTAGTTATGATCAAAGTGAGTGCTTGTACAATTATGTTTACCTTTTGCTCGTGTCCACATATTGTAGTTCTGCAACCTATGAAAGTTCATGATGAAAGTTGTAGTAATCTATTTTCATTGCTCTTGTTTAGTGTCGGGATAAAACAAAAGGTGGGTTCGTTGATCTGAATGAAGCTTTAGAAAACTAAAATGAAGGTCCTAAATTCCCACGCATACATGTTGAAAATAAGCACCAAGAGTATGATAGAGATAACATAGCTAGCCACAAATTTCGCTAAATACCCCGATTTATTATAACTGAAGGTCATAGATATGGTTACGATTTTTAATTTGTTTTCAAAAAGTATGCATTTGTGACTACCTAAACATGTGATCAACAGGTAGTTAAAGAATGGGTATCTTCTGCATATATGTAATGAAAATAAAACACAAAATTGTTACTCTCTGATGTTGGATAAAAAGACTGAAAGAAAACATAGTTTATATATGTGCTGAAAACAAAACAAAATAGAACACCATAGAATTTCCATTATATTTATACTTTACTTAGAGAATGGGGAATAAGTTTTCAAAACAATTAGTTAGTATACAAAACTCATTCTATTTAGTACATCGTGGATACAACACAAGTGTGTCGAAATTGAATGCAACATACCACTAGTCATGCTTTCTTGCTCATACTCTCTAACAAAACAAGCATTTTACTTGGATATTTCAAACCAAAAGTGTTAGTAGATATTTTATATTGGGCTCAAGTCCGTGATTCGACCTCAGAATTCCATGTATATGTATTTATGTATCAAAGATCTCATAACTTAAAGTCAGATAACACTTTACATACTTACATTTTGGTATTAGGCAATGGTCCTAGAATGTTTGTTGTCATTAAATTAATGATAATTAGATCCCATGCTTCTTAGCGATTATTGCTTATGCATTAGAGTTTCTATGATGCATCTTTGGTTCGCTTTAACTATTTTTGGGTATCTCTCGCTACACGCGGATTCTTCGGGATGTTCTTATCTCAACGTAAGTATGTTACCGAGATTCGAGAGTTTCATGGGTAAATCAATCTTAGTCCGGACCCTGACACCGAAGTCTGCTAGAGATGATGGGCGACCAAGATTCCCATCCCATATTATATCTGAAGTCTTCAAGGGTTCTCTTTCAAGATCTTACTTTTTAATCGTATATTTCTGCGGCGTTCTCTTGCTGATTTTTGAGATATGTTCGGGATGACGCCATCATGGATTGCGCTATTTTCTCTCCTACTACATCTTGTTGCTTATTTAGATGTGATTGGCATGTTGCCCCG
>OU343218.1:195762905-195918340 GCA_910596185.1 Chrysanthemum makinoi | reverse complement strand
TAATTCATGATTCAAGGAACCAAAAACCCAACAAAACGTGTTCCTTATTTCACATTTACACGTTACCTCTTAATTAGTGCAAAGTTGACCATACAATATATTCCGATCAAAACACGCATTCTCTCAACAAATCCCCATCTATATTGTTGTACAAAAGTTGGGTGTTCCTTGTTTGGACTCCGGCTCATTACCAATTGAGTTGTTACTTGAGACACGCGCTAAGAAGGCCAACAGATTAGGCTTCCGGTGGGATTGTCTCCCGATTATCCTCCGGCGTGAGAGTAAGTGTCGATTAGGGTTAAGGAGAGTTAGGGTTTTGTAGATGCATTACCTTTAACGAGGATGTGATTCCTTTATATACACACGGAATCTTGTTGGTTAGTGTTCCTCAACCAGTACGTATCAGCCTAAGTGGGTTGAGAATGATTATCTCCATAATTAGGAGATATTAGATATCTATACTGTGAATAGCTTTGGGTTTGGGCCTTATTGAGCCCCGAGCATCTATCGGCGTAGCCCGGTTAAATCTTGGGCTAAGTTAGTATTGAACTTTAGTGGTTCGTGACCGGATATAATTATACGTCATCATGTCCCCAGTCTAGTATTGCGTTGACTAGCTGCGGATACTAGCCAATAATCATAATCAATGAAAAAAGAGCGAGCGTAGCAGAAGCCATAAAAGATACCCTCCGTTACATTGTATCTAGACATGGGATTAAAAATGGAAGCCTCGTAAGTTAGGAAAGTAAGCTAGAAGTAGCGTCCGTCAAGTGATCTTAGCCACTTTAGCGATAGTGGAATCCGTGTCATTCATCTCATGGATGAGGTAAATTATATAACGGTAGCTTTATTTCCTTGTGTTTCTCGCGATGCTTCATCCACCATTGTTAACAAAACTTCAGCGGCAACGGAAAATCAGCGTATTGAAGGTAACCCAGCGTCGCGCTTTAAAAAATAATACCATGGTCAAACAATGTGCGATTTCACCTCCAGAGCCTCACTAGAAGGCGTGCATTGAATTCACCTCGGTTACGTTATACCACTTGGCGTGCATCCGGTTGTTAAGTGCCGCAGGCATCTATGCGGACTTCCCGATGGGAAGGTGGGGGTATATACATGTTTTTTTGGTCGCGAATCAGCGTGTGCTTATCCCGATTTAAATGCGTGTACTAAATTATTACAATGCACTATCGGTACTGCTTGCATCGGTGCGGCTAAAATTACTAATTTTAGGTGAGCGCTTTCTTGGCGGTAAACCCAACCATCCACCTATTCAGCGCATTTTATCACCACGACATGGTCACATGGGTGGGTATCATTTGCTAAAGCGTCTTAGGTAGATTCGGTGTTATCTTGTGGGCCAGCTTAAGTGGAGAGTCATTTTTTCGGGTAGGCGACACATGCTTTTCGTGGCATTATAATTTTTATACCTAAGTGCGTTCTGGGGGATGCGTGCCCACTTGCGGATCATATGTTCTTTGAGGATCTGGGCCGATGCTTATTAACCGCATCCTCATTAGCTCATCACGAGGAATTTTGGTGTATATGGGCATCGGTAGTAATTATTTTGGTATCTTGGGATGAGATGCCAATATTCTTAGGCTTGATGGCGAGTGGGTACTCATTCTTCCGCACCCCCTTTTGTAATTAATGTAAACTTTGTCCTTTCAGCGCATTATATAACCTTATGTTATTTGTTCTTCTATTCTTGCGAGAGATGGATCTTTTCAGTTGTGCACCTAGCGAAGCCGTTGAGAGTGAATGTAGGGCCAGCGGCCCGAAGGAAGGAGAAGAGCCCATACTAACGGCAAGCTGGCGGAAGTGTTCACGGGCTAAACCTTGAGAGAGCGAGGCGGATGGTCCTAATGTGTTGGAAGCTACTCCTATCACGAGTGTGCGAGCCCTAAGTCACCAGTATAGCGCAACCGTAGCGCGTGGCGGTGGCGAGGTAGTGGAAAGAAGAGGAGGAGGAAGAATGCGGGCTGAGGCGTATTAAGAAATGGCGGAGATGATGGCGCGAGCTCTTCAAGGAAAAAGCCTGTGATCCTCAGCGTGGAATCCTCGGTGATCTGCGTCATCTTACCCTCTTGTAATGTCGGCCCGATAAGTAATATCGTTGATGCTTTTTTTTTTTTTCGCACCAACTATTTATATGGGAAAATGATAATGCTCGCATGTCGTGTATGCGGTTTGAACAGTCTGCGAGTCTCCCCGGATAGTCTGCTGTCCCGAGCTATCTGACCAAGATGAAGAACTTGTCTGCTTTGGGGATGCATCGATGGGTCAATTGGTTGAAGAGTTGAGTACGAGTGTCTGCGCGCAAGTTGCAATAGTTGAGAAGCTAGGGTTCATATTGTCGGTGAAAGCGACAAGTGCTCAAAAAGATGAAGAAATTGCTTATTTGGAAGCCTTGATTAGCTAGTGCCAATTTGAGGTAGAAGTTTGGCGTGTCTGTAGCGAAGCGGTGAGGAAAAATGGCGATGGGCCAAATAAACCAAGCGCCGCGAGTCATCGGGTACAAGGCCGTGCCTGGGCACTAAAATATCCGGAGAGCAAGGACACATTGACCCGCGGTTGGAAGATTTTGGTACCTGCGTGGCGGTGCTCTGGAACCTGAGATGAAGCTACGTAAGCAGTTTGGAGTATGATGAGGAATTATATCCTCATCTAATATACCATCTCTGGCCTTGGTGGCTTATCCCCATCGGCCATGATGCGTCTTCACTCTAAGTACTCTTGAGTCCAAGGAGGTAGTGGACAAATTTGGTGGAGTAGTCTAATGTGCTTTGGCGAGAATCGGGGAGGCTATAGGCTGCAAGAAGCTAACTTCTTTGAAGGTACCTGGCGAAAGGTTCACGAGTATGATCTTGATCCTATGATAACACAGTTCTGCTATGAATAGGATGAAGACCTTAGAACTTCCATGATTCTTTGAAATGGGCGCGACGGATTATCCTATAAGTTATTATGGAAGGATTGACCTTAGTAGCCATAAATGCTGATGATGACGGAAGCTGTAGGACTATTTTTGAAGCGATGTCTCTCATTTGCGAGGTGCTGTTTTGCTTTCGCCCGAGGGGACATTACGAATCCTTTGCTTTAGAAAGAAATGTCCTTGAAGGAAGTATTGGGCGCATGCTACGGACTTGCTAAAGGAAGGTATTAAGGTAAAGCAATTTTTATGCGGGTTGGTGTAGCTCATCTTCAATGCGATGGGGTGCGGTGAGTGTTGCCACTTGTGTCTGCCAAGACTGGACTTGTTGAAGAGGCTTAGCGAGGTAGATCTTTGCAAGCGTAGGGACCTCATCATTTGGAGGCGATCTAAAAGTATATAGGATCTTAGGTTTATGAACATCCTTTGTAATAACATAGTCCTTAATAAAATCCCTTTTGCTAAGTGTGTGTTAATATTTATTGCTTGACTTGTGATGCGTACTTATCGTCTATCTTTGGGTAAAAGATATATTTGTGCAGTATCCAAGTTGTACACGGCATGAAATAATATGAAATTCATAGTCATGTATGAAGATCATAGTATACTTAAACATACTTTCTAAGTAATAGTGTCATAATCGGTGTATGATGTGATGCATGATATAAATATCATCTTAAAGAACCAAGCGTGTTGATTCCTTATGTTGTTAAGCGGCACCATATGCATAGTTGGCATCCGTCGTGGGGCGCACAAACTTATTCCAACGTCTTGAGAACATGGTGTTTTAACAAGGATCATGATCCAATGTTGATGGGTTTGCAACCCTCTTACTCAAAAAGTTGTTTAGTAGGTTAACTTATCCTTTTACCATCATTAGGTTTATTTAGTGCATGCACGCCATGTAGGCCGAAATAAAAATTGTTAAGACATAGAGTATATAAAAAATAACAAATGAAAATATGTGGCGGAGTTAGCTAGAAACCTGGCGTTTATTGATACTTGCAGTTTTATAAGAAATAAATGAGACATTATACTAAGGAAACAAAAGTAAATACATAGATATTTATTGGGCACTTCAATAAAGTCTTTGGGTACTTATCTTGGGGCGTAACCATTCCTATAGGTAGCACCTCTTAAGGTTGCAGATGTTCCGTAATGCGTGGATTCCGACCATCAACTTCGTAGCTTATGCGGCGCTGTTCAATGCTTCATTAACCTCATAGGGTCCCCACTTTGGTCCAAGCTTACATGTGTCATCTGGCATGGCTCGCGTCATTGGTAGCGGTAAGCGAAGTCACAGTGCAGATAAACACTTACTTTTGGCGTCGTAGTATCCGCTTCATCCTTGACTTTGATTTTGCTTCGCATTATAATTCTTGCGTTGGCGCCTTTCTTCTAGCAAGTCTAAGTCGATACGCCGCTCGTCGTCATTGGTTGCCACATTGATTTCAGCAGTGCGGATAGTAGGCATTCAATTTCTTTGGTATGGCGACCACGTCCCGTGGAGCTAGAAAGAGTGTCTCTCCGTCTTTGGTTTTGATTGAGGTTGATGTACCCACAAAACATGTGATAGTTCTTCCACCCGCCTTCCTTTGTGCTTGTCGGTGCCTTAATTCCTTCGCCTGGCCGATTTCTGCGTTCTACTAAGCCCGTTGGTTTGTGGGTGTTTAAGCGGCGAAGTCTTTGTGTAATTTTCAACTTCTTTTGATTTTGAAAGGGTTGTGTGAAGCTGTTCCGTTGTCAGAGATGATTTCACGGTAGCGGCCTCTACATATTTTCGAGACAAAAGCGTTTACACAGTTGCGATGATTGTTACCGCTTTTGCTTCTATCCACTTGGTGAAGTAGTCATGGCGACCATGAGGAACTTTAATCCTCTGGCACGCAGCGGGGAAAGGGCTGCGATATCGATACCCACTTATAGAATGGCCATGGTGTGTATGGTGGTGTGCTTCACCGTCTTTGTTGGCCTTGGGGCGGGTCTATGGACTTGCGTCGTTGCATTTGCGTGTAGGTCAGCGCGCTCATGATGCATGGATTGGCGATGGTATCCGACCTCAGTAGCGTGCCACCACGGATCGTGGTCACGAATGCAATGTGCATGAACCGTGGATTTCTCGCGTGCGTAATTTGCTTGTAGGGGACCAGCGGGCCGGGCCATGGTTGCGGAAGGAGCATCGGTCACGGTATGTTGTCTCGATTCGAACCTGCGTGCGGTCGCGTATCTCGCGAGCTTCATGCTCTTGGGGTAGCGGCTGCTTTTACTTAGGAAGTCGTTATCGGTGTCATCCATGTAGGACCTTCTCCTATTATCGTGGAGACTTCCATCTACGAGATGGATTTGCTTTTCGGTGTTTCCACCGGCACTTGTTTTGGCAGGTGTCAAAGCTTGTCGATCGATCTTGCTGATCGCATCAGCCTTTCGATTTTCCCTCTAGGAACTTGCTTGATGTTGAACCTGTCAAAGCCTTTGATTAATGACTTGGTCTTGTCGAGAATCTTGAATCATATGTTCCTCTTTTATACGTGCTAAGCCCAACCATTGGTTGGCTACTAGCCGAGGAATCCACATTTGCTTCGAGTTCACATTACACCCATGCGGTACTGTCGTGGTCGTGATTAGAGCTTCATATTACGCTTCATTGTTTGTATTTATGTAAATTCAAAACCCGATGCGTAAAGTGAATTCCATCCATACGGATTTGGGAGAATGAGGCACGCTCACGACCCAACAGCGGGAGGATCCATCGTAAACAAGATCCATGGATCTTGTAGTTCCTTCGTGGTTGGTGCGGGTATATCATCGATTAATCGGCTTTTACGATGAAGTCTGCCGAATCGTCCTTTGATTGATGCGGTAATTCGTAAGAGATGTTGTGCTCACCTAGCAATACGCTCCATTTTGCGGTCGTCGATCGTCAAGCTTGGAGATGATTTGCTTGATCGGTTGAGTGCGTGATCCTTTGCTGTCAGTGCGCTTGGAAGTATCTGCGGTAGTTTGGCGGAATACTAATGCTAGGACCAACTTTTCCATTAGCGTATAGTTCATCTCTTTTTCTTGAGAGCTTTACTTACAAAGTACAGGTTTGTACTTGAGTTCCTATCAGTGAGTAACAACTACTTATTGTTGCTCCATGAGTTGCGGATAAGTACATGATCAACTCTTCCCACAGTGAGGTGCTACAAGTGTAGAGTGTTGCGGGTGTTGTTTAAGATGTGCGAAGGCTTCTTCCGCCTCAAGTAGTCCAACAATCTCCCTTTTTTACACCTTGAGTGTTTTGAAGAGAGGTAGAGACTTGTCTATTGACTTAAACCCAGGAACCTATTAAGGCCATAGCTTTCCATTAAGAGATTGGACCTCCTTCAATGCTTGCGGTGAAGGAAGTTCGATGTGACCTTGGTCTTTTGGACATGGTTTTATGCCATCGAGGTTTTATTAGGTATCAGAAACATGCCTTGATGAGAAGGTACATCTTTTGGGATTGACTTCATGTTGATCTCTGTAGAGTTTTGAACGTTTCCTCAATATCGGCGCATTAACTCATCTTCGTGTATGGCTCTTTATGACCGGGTCATCAACATAGACCTCTAGGTTGCGGCCCACTTTGTTTTTAAGCAAGCATTATCTACTAAATGATAGGTGGCGCTGCATTCTTCAAGCTAAAGTGCATTTTGTGTAACTTGATGGCGCCCAAGCGTGTGAAAGCGGAATCTTTCAAGTCCTCATAGCCATCTGGATTTGATGATATCCTTTGTATGCATCGAGGAAACACTTTAATGGATATCCTTCAAAGACTCTATTTTCCAGTCTATCTCGGGTAATGGGTAGCGATCTTGTGGACATGCTGTTGAGATCGTGAAGTCAGCGCATTCGCCCGCCTCTGAACGTAAGCTCTTTTTGACCATTCTTGGGTTAAGCGAGTCATGGTAGTAGACTTCAGCATAATCCCGCATCCACAAGCTTGTGTACTTACGCGGAATAAACGCTCACGAGGCTTGGTGGCGCTTCTTCAGCGTATGGTGAGTATCTGGTGGATTCTCGGCTTATGTTCTATGATTGAGCGTGGTACCCGGTCATGTGTTTGGCTCCCATGCAAAAGTGTCTAAGTTCTTTTGTAGAGTGCCACCACGGCTTCTTTGTCGTTGTCGTGATGACCCTCCGATGGATATTTCTGTTAGGGTATTGGTGAATTGCAACCTGATTTGGAACTTTGGTTTAATGGCTGATGCGAGTATGGTCTTGGATTTAAGCATGTAATCGTGTTACATTCTCTATGCGTTCTGATGGCATTGTAAGAGTAACAATACCACCTTCCAGAATTTAAGCATCCCGTCTTGTTGTAGGCGGCAGCTCTTGGCGCGTGATATCCACCGGTCTTCGATAATGCCGGTTGTATGGCGAGGAGATTTGATCACCATGAATTCCATCCGGGCGTCGTAGTGTTCTTCATTTCCAATGCTAACTAGTAGTCGTTATTTGCCCGTAGGCCATATCTTTTCACCCAGTAAAACCGTTAAGCGCCGATTACGACCGGGCTTAAGCCCGACCTTTATATTCGAGGCGCGATGCGCTTGAAGCGGTGCTCATACATGATGTCGCCGATGCTCCACCATCAAGCGTACATGCGGTGGATGTCGTGACACCGCTAATCTCAATGGTGAGTGGCTCTATCGGCTGCGTTGTCGCGTTAAGGTGGGAAAGAGATTTTGCTTCCTCGGAAAACTCTGGTGACCTTACGTCTAGTGACCAGCGCCATGATTGTATCATGTAGATGGTGTCGGCCTTGTCGCAGGTGTCTTCTTCTTGTTTCCACTCTTCTGTCTATCCTTTCCCTCCTTTATATTTTTGACCAAATGGTCCAATCATCCTCTTTAACCATTTTGTCAATGGTAGGCCTTGATTGGACACATTCATGTAAGTGGCCCCGTTCGTGGTAGTCCAGATATCCATTCCGTGCGCCGATCCTCAGGAGTGAGCATTTGCGGCGGTCTTGGAAAGTTCGCACCTTACATGCGGTATTTCCTAGGAGTCTTGGTCGGCGTGGTGTATCTGTCATTATCTCTTCCACTCCACATTGCGATATAGCTCTTATTGCGGTTGCTACCACGTTGGTGGATCTCCCGAGTTGTTCTGTGGCCGATAGTTCGAGTAGTTTCTTTTGCTATCAGCGTGGCTCTCCTGGACGAAGGGCCGAGGCGTTCATGATTTCATCAAAGGTTTGGGGAATCTTGTCGTTCAACCTCTTGATGAGTTCCGGTTATTTATCCCATTCATGAAACGAGAGATCTTTAGCGAGGGCATGCTTTAACTTGCATGCATTCATCTTTGAAGCGTTTCATGAATCGCTTATAGATTCTCCACAGTGTTTGCTTTACCTGGCAGTTATTGTGAGGATTTTTAGTAACTTAACCCCGTGAGTAAAGTTTAGGCGAAGCAGCCTTTCTTAATTCCTCAAGCCATTGATGCTTACAAAGTGGAAGCTTCTGGGCAATTCCGTAGCGTTCCCCAAGCGTGGAGTTGAACATGTGGCACCATACAGTTGTGGCGATTTTTTAATTGTAGCGGTGATTCAAAAAATTTTGAGGTGATCATCGGGATCTGTTAAAGTCATAGTTTTTACGTTGGCGGCATCGCGCCTCCTCTTGTTCTCACGAGAAGTCAGCGATCGTCCAGTGAGCATCCACTGCTGGCAATACGCGGAGATATATCTTCATCTTCCCGGTCATTATATCTATTTTGGACTTCCGGTGTCGGTTTAAGCTATCCTCGTTGTTGAGAATTTCAGGAAGGCAATTTTCCCTCCTTAGTAGCTTCGCCGTATCCCTCAGTTTGTACTCGAAGGGCTTTCACTTGGGAATATCGTCACCCATGTCTGTATTTTGCGGCTACAAGTGCGGTGTGGGCTGATCACCTGTTCATCCTCTCACTTCCGGATCGTGAGTGGGCGATATCATCATCGACTCTCTTCCCAATTACATTAAACCGCGAGTCGGTGGCTATCTCTACTCGCGCTGTGGCCTTTGGTGGTGAGGTTCGTTCCGAGTCAAAAGCGTCGGGTTTGTAAACCGACTTCGACCTCTTTCTGCTTCCTCGCATGAGGCGGATCAAGGTTTAAGTAATTTTGGATCTGAAATCCGTTGGTGTTAATTCGGTGTGACCGCTAGGCGAAGGTATTAAACTTCTCCGCATTGTGTCCTTGTTTTTATCGGTGCATCGGTGCTTTTGTCGAGTCGATCCTCGCACCGATTGAAGGAGGCGAAGTAGAAACGGTCATGATGGATCATTCTTGTTGGTGGTGGTTGTAGTAGTGCAGGTTGTCCCCGGCGGTTCCACAGGAAGAAGACAAGTCTGGCCTAATCCCTTGTTTTTGGCGATCTTGGTTGTCAGTGCAACTTGGAAATTTGGCTGGTAAACTATTTCCGGTAAGATCCGTTCGTCGTGATTTCCATGCCGTCATTCTAGTCTTAGTTCTTAGTGAATGGTCGGATGGCCACTTGTTGATACAAAAGTTGGAAGTTCCTTGTTTGGACTCGGTCTCGTACCAATTGAGGATTGTTACTGAGACATCGCGCTAAGAAGGCGAGAAAACAGATTGGAAGCTTCTGCAGGTGGGATTGTCTCCCGATTATCCTCCGGCGTGAGTAAGTAATGATTTAGGGTTAAAGGAGAGTTAGGGTTTTGTAGATCATTACCTTTAACGAGGGATGTGATTCCCTTTATATACACACGGAATCCTTGTTCAGGTGTTCCTCAACTTCGGTATCCGCCTAAGTCGGTTGGGGAATGATTATCTCCATAATTAGGAGATATTCGATGTCTATTCCGTGAATAGCTTTGGGTTTGGGCCTTCGTGAGCCCAAACATCTATCGGCGTAGCTTGGGATTCATCTTGGAAAATTTAGTTAGTATTGAACTTTAGTCGGGTCCGTGACCTGGATATAGACTATACGTCATCATATATTTTTTATTTCTCCTATCACAACACAACCCTTTTCTTTGTTGCTCCAAACGTATGCGCAAACCAACTAAATCTTTTTGTTACTCGAATGAGGACACTAGCACAAAGTCTATAAGGCTTCAAGATCCTTTAAGGTCTCGGGTAGGTATTTGTATTTTTCCGTTTAAACCGAACGACAGAAAGTATGAAACGGTCAAGATCCTTGATTTTTTGTGTATTAAAAGCATGCAACAGTCAAAAAAATAAGGGGAGTTGTGCTCATTTAATCGGTTGACTGAAAAACCGAAAGAATGCAAAGGTTGGGGTGGGATTCGGTCATGCTCGGTTGAGCTAGAGGGGGCGACGCGGTCAAGAGGTCGGTCGGTTGGGTGTCAACCGAAACCATTAGCATTGGCCTTATTATCTAATAAAAATTATTCTAATTTCAATGCTGGGATCCTTCCCAGAAAGGAAGATTTTGTGTAGTTGATATTAAACCATTTTTTTATAAATAAAAGTAATGTGGTAATTAAAAATAGGAGTAAACTTTTAAATGTAAATTTACAAAATGTATGATGTTATGCAATTGTAAAAATGAATGGTAAAAGCTTCTTTGATCATTACGCTAGTTTGTAAAAACATGTTCATATCTTGTTTGAAATGTAAAATGAGGTTCGAAAAATATTGATTGAGACTGTAAATACTTAATGACTTTGAAGTATATTCTAAATATTCTCAATGGTTTGTTAAATGGTTTGATCATAATGTAACATAAAAACATATTTGAACATGTGTTGAATCATGAGGAAACTTGAGACGTTGATAGGTGTTGAGGAATATATGTTGAGACGATATATGGTTACGAGTAACTTGCGCGTTTTATGTTATATATTAAAAGTTACATTTTTATCATTATTAAAACATAAGAGACCTTTTAGTTTAAATATTTGCATATTTGAACTAAAAATCTCCCCCTCTTGATGATAACAAACAATGTAAACCATAAGATATAGTAAAGTGTAAAAGTTACTCATATTATCATTTACCTTCTTCCCCTTTTCTTTGAAACAAAGAGGTGGCCACTTGGAGCTTGCAACTATACAACCCGTTTAGACTTCATTCTCCTCGAAAAGGCGAGCTTGCATCATCTCGATGTAAGTTATACTTTTATCATCCTCATTTAAACTTCTTCGAGCTATCTATTACAATACCCTGAGCTCCCGTACCTCATTACCCCCTATTATTATTGCATCTACTTGTTTATTGACTTTCGTTGCTAACGAATCAATGAATCAAATTCTTACAAAGGCTTAACGAACATCAACGGTTAGTTTTGTGCAACATAATATATTGATAATGAAATAATAAGAGCAACATCATATGGGAGAAAGACACATAGCCTAAGACATTCGAAGATTAAACTATGTTAAACGTAAACTCTTAGAAAGCATAAGTGATGAGGAAAGGTACGATTTATAAGTATATTGGATAGAAGTTAGGGTTCCTAAACTAAGATAAGCTTTTAATGGGAAAGAAAGCTATAAGTATAACCAAAATATAACCATGTCAAAGTATATATTAGATATAAGCCACATACGATCCTTGTTTCAAATCCATAGCTCAAAATATCAAACAAAGGAAAATGACTAATAATTGCATAGATATTGTTATTCAAAGCCGCCTAAGGGTCTCTACTTGACCGACATGTTACGGTATAATTGTTTAACCAATCACACAAACTTTAATAAAAAAAGAAGAAAAAATCGTTCATTAATTAATTCACATGCCTTAAGCAGGTTTTGAACCTATAACTATTTGGTTGTGGAGCTTCTCATAAAATATGAGGTTAAGTTAAGGCAATTAGCATTAAAAAAAACCCCTCCTTTAGTTTTGACGCGAGCATTTGATCGCTTACTTATCTAGTATAAGCCTTTTGTGAGGTTGATAAAGCTATAAAACATTTGGGATGATGTCTATGTTTGGCGAGGGCTTATAAGAGGTTTATTGGGCCTTGGGCTTTTAAAATAAGTCGGTTAATAAAATAAGTCTCGTTTGTCACACAGGCTTAAAGAGGCTTATGGCTAGTTAAATTACTTAAATACCTTTAAAAATATAATGAATTATTACATAAAAGCTGTAAATATATGTTAATTTAATTTGATGTATTTTTATGTGATTTTACATTCAACTCCAAACTAATCGTCAAACAACATTATAAAAATATAATTTTCAACTTTCCGCCTATAATAAAAGCTCGCAGTCCTACGGCAAACCCCAAGCCTAAACTCAAAGCTTGGCTTGACCATTACGCCAAACATACCTAAATTTCTCAAGCCCATTAAGAATTAACTACAATTAATATATTTGTGAGGATTCTATTTAAAGTTTTTAACCGACTAATGGTATTTTAAAAACTTATTTATCATTGTGTGGTATGTTTGAAAATATTAACTAATTTGTTGCGTTATTTTCAATTCTAAACTAAGAGTTATTTTATTTTGTTTACCCACAAATTCATGTTTATCAAGGAAAAAAATTTCACCATTCATCTAGTTTGATCTAATGGTGGGGATTAACCTAAGATTTAAAAGGAAAACGTAAGTCCATGTTTTTTTTTCCTTTTCTTTTTGTCTTTCTTTTTTATTCACATATTTTTTTGTCTTTTTTTTAGTTCACGTCTTTATTTTATTCACGTTTGTTTTATTAACTTTTTTTAATTAGTTTTTAATTGTGTTTTTCTTGCTTTCATGCGTTTGGTCTATTTTAGGCGTTTCATACTGGTTAGATCGTTTTCGTTCATTTTAAGCGTTCGTTGTTTTCATACGTTTTGATCGTTTTCATCACGTTTTAGATGCATTTTCATCGGTTTTCTTTAGTTTTCGTCCATTTTTAATCGTTTTCGATAGTTTCGAATATCACTTTGTGATATTGAGAATATCACTTGTTATATTCAGATATCACTTGTGATTCACGAATATCAATTTGTGATATTATGAGTATCACTTGTGATTTTCGGATATCACTGTGATATTCGAATATCACTTTGATTTCATGTTACAAAACATTAGTTGAAAATCACTTGTGATATTCAAAATATCACAAGTGATATTCGAATATCTCGAATATCACTTGTGATGTTAGAATATCACCGGACGATGCTGAAAGCGGCTACGGTCGGCATTTAAACGGATGGCGAAATGGGCGAAACATAAAAAAGGGACAAATATGTAGCGTATGAAGCGTTAAAACATATATAAGCGTATAGCGGGCGAAAATGTATGAATAATGGGCGAAAACATAGAACGGATGGCGTGAAAACGTGGGTAGCGTGTGTGAAAGCGGACGAAAGCAGATGAAAGCGGACGAAAGCGTATGAAAATGAGCAGCGTATGAATAATGGGCGTGAAGCGGGCGAAAATGTATGAAAGGGAGCGTCAAAGCAATTTAAAAGCGTGCAGCGAGGTGAAAGCAGAGATGAAGCGTCAAAACAAGCAGCGATATGAAAACGTGGCATTATTAAGCGAAAGCGAATTAAAAAGTGAATTAAATTTTTTTTTTAAAATGCGTTTTGCTTTCTTTTTTGATCCTGATTCGATATAATTTTGATGCCTAAAATGTAAATAGGAACCAAACATTAATACTTCCCAACACCAAGTTCCATGACCGAAAATTGACCATCCACTTTAAAATTATATCAGGTTAAATGATGGTACTTAATTCGTGACGTGATTTTTTTTTTTTAAAACGTGAAATTCAAAGAAAAATAAAAATAAAAATAGGTGAATAAAAAAGAAAAACAAAAAGACAAGAAAAAAAAAGGTTATGGTAAAAAAAGTTATTAAATTTTCCTAAAAATTTGTCCTATGTTACTAAAGTTTCATTTTGTTTACTCAGGTTACTGTACTTTCAAACTTTGTTCATTCAAATTACTGAACTTATAAAAATATACGTTCAAGTTACTAAAATTTGAAACTTTGTTCACTCAGGTTATTAAACTTATCAAAAAATACATTCGGAGTTATTGGACTAACACTGAAATTATCGAAGTGTATGCTTCCAAAAGTTCAGTAACCTAAGTGAATAAAATGAAACTTTAGTTACTTAGGACAAATTAGAAAACTTTAGTAACTTTTTATATAGACTTAGGTTTATCTATTAAATCTTAGGTTAATCCTTATTAAATCAAACTAGATGAATGTTGGAGATTTGTCCCTTGATAAGCACCAAAATAAAAGTAAGCATTCGAACGTTTTGTTATCAATAAATCTTATTGAACGAAATAAATGTAACGCTTGGCCTCCAGACTTCACTTGTTATGAATTTAATTATACACCTATCTTTTATATAATAAATGAATTACATCATTTCAGAGTGGTTTTGTCAATTCATTCTTATTGAAAAAACAATTGGAAACGATAGGAGAACGATTTAAATGCATTAAGCCCAATCGTGTGATGTGATTAGTTAATAAAAGTCGAAATTAAATTGATTTTAGTTGAATTGACTTTTAATAAATTTGGTGGAGAAATTTAGTTGATAAAAAAAACGTGCAAAAATATAGGTGTCAAATTTGTAAAAACAAAAACTTAAAAAAATATGAGGTAATTAATAAAACTTTAGTGGTTGATTTTTTTAAAATTATATAGAGTTAAGTGTAATATTATAAGACTCCATATTTTTTAATAACTTTAGATTATAAACAAATACACCATTATACTTTATACCCTCTATACTTTATATCTTAAAAAATACAATGTATATGTTGTTTTAAAATAACATATAAATTTGCATAAGATTATAAGTATCAATTTTTTTCATTATATACGTTCAATAAAGAACATTTATTTCATTTTTAAAAGTTTAACCTATGTGGACACGAGTTTACATTTTAAATATAGCTAAATTACTGAAAACGGGAATATAATTATCAAATTGTAATCACGTGTTACTTTAATAAAAAAAATAAATATATGTGATTGTACTTATTACAATTACTCGTGTAATTTTTATTTATTTATATAAGGATATTTAGAAAAACATTTTTAAAAAACTTTAAGAAGTATACTTTAACTTTATCAACGCTCATTATGTTCTATTAAACTTGCATCATGTGTACAACATAATATCAGTAGTGAAATTTAAATAACAACATCAACATCTTTGTCATCTAAATAAAATTAAATGTTGAGTTACCTAACAGAAATTTTTACAAATATTTTACCAAATTCTAATGGATATTAATGCATAATGAAAACTCGTGTATAAGTATTAGTTGTACTTATATCACAATTTTCATGGGCAAATTCTTATATGTGTAGATACTGAACTAAAATGTTAAAATAAATTTGATTTATGTGTAAACTTCGTGCGTGCACGAAACTTATAACTATATAATTATATGTAATTACCTTTAAAGACACAATATTCAATATTAATATAAGATAAATTTTTTTGTCGAAACCCCGTGCGTGCACGGGTATTATAACTAGTTATAATTATATGTATTAGTTTTCCTTTTTTTAATCATTATTTATGATTAACATGTGGTTGGGTTATATTTAGACTAATAAAATTTTAACCGGTGCTTAATTTGTATTTGAACTAGTTTTGATGTCAATAATGTTTGAGTAGATGAATTTCGAGATGAAGATGGGTTGATGAGAATCTAACTAAACTCAAACGAAGATGAACGGATTTTTGCCGGTATTGTGTTTCATCAAAATTCATTAGTTTTTTGTCGCCAGAGAATAAATTTTTGAGCGTGAATCAAACGTGATTGACCCTATTTTTATTAAATAATTTTTTGTTTGTGCAATATTTTAGTTGTGAGTTTTTGACCAACTAATTGTTCTTGAAAATACTATTTGCCATTATATGGCATGTTTAAAAGTATTAACTACTATATTGTATCTCTTTCCAATTTCAAAATATATTATATTTTCCCATGCATTTTTGTTATTATAAAACAGATTATAACAACGCAAACTGTTAGAAGATAGAAATAAATCTGCTCTAGCCATTTGTGGCCTTCCTCGCCTTACTCAATTTTCTGTGAATTGAATTGTTCATTTATGAAAGGTCTCCATTAAAACTGCAATTTCAAATTATATGTATGGATTTGCTCTTTATAATGTCTATGATTAATTTGTTGTTGGGTTTTAGTTATGATCAAAGTGAGTGCTTGTACAATTATGTTTACCTTTTGCTCGTGTCCACATATTGTAGTTCTGCAACCTATGAAAGTTCATGATGAAAGTTGTAGTAATCTATTTTCATTGCTCTTGTTTAGTGTCGGGATAAAACAAAAGGTGGGTTCGTTGATCTGAATGAAGCTTTAGAAAACGAAAATGAAGGTCCGAAATTTACGACACATGTTGAAAATAAGCACCAAGAGGCGATAGAGATAACATAGCTAGCCACAAATTTCAAATACCCCCGATTTATTATAACTGAAGGTCATAGATATGGTTACGATTTTTAATTTGTTTTCAAAAAGTATGCATTTGTGACTACCTAAACATGTGTGAATGATCAACAGGTAGTTAAAGAATGGGTATCTTCTGCATATATGTAATGAAAAATAAAAAACACAAAATTGTTACTCTCTGATGTTGGATAAAAAAGACTGAAAGAAACATAGTTTATATATAAAAGTTGAAAAAACAAAACAAAATAGAACACCATAGAATTTCCATTATATTTATACTTACCAGAGAATGGGGAATAAGTTTTTCAAAAAACAATTAGTTAGTACAAAACTCATTCTATTTAGCACATCGTGGATACAACACAAGTGTGTCGAAATTGTTACAACATACCACTAGTCATGCTTTCTTGCTCATACTCTCTAACAAAACAAGCATTTTACTTGGATATTTCAAACCAAAAGTGTTAGTAGATATTTTATATTGGGCTCAAGCCCGTATTCGAGACCATTCCATGTATATGTATTTATGTATCGTATCTCATAACGAAAGTCACATAACACTTTACATACTTACATGGTATTAGGCAATGGTCCTAGAACGTTTGTTGTCATTAAAATTCACGACAATTAGATCCCATGCTTCCTTAGCAGATTATTGCTTCCTTGCATTAGGAGTTTTCTATGACAGATCTTGGTTCGCTTAACTATTTTTGGGTATCTCTGTTACACGTGATTCTTCGGGGATGTTCTTATCTCAACGTAAGTATGTTGCTGAGATTCTTGAGAGGGGTCATATGGGTAATCGTAATCTTAGTCGAACTCCTGTTGACACTGAGTCTAAGCTAGGAGATGATGGTGATTCAGTATCTGATCCGATATTATATCGGAGTCTTGCGGGTTCTCTTCAGTATCTTACTTTTAATCGCCCAGATATTTCTTGCGGGTTCTCTTAAGCGGATTTTGAGATATGTTCGTGGTACGCTCGATCATGGATTGCAGTTATTTTCCTCTCCTACTACATCTTTGGTTGCTTATTTAGATGTGGATTAGGCATGTTGCCCCGTTACTCGGCGATCGACATCAGGATACTGTGTATTTCTTTGCAACAACTTACTCTCTTGGTCTTCTAAGCGTCAACCGACGCTTTCTCGTTGACGCTTTCTCATTCTAGTGCTGAGGCAAAGTATCATGGTGTTGCCATTGTTGTTGCCGAGACTTGTTGGTTGAGGAATCTATTAAATGCGTTGCATACAGCTTTGACTTCTGCTATGCTAGTTTAATGTGATAAAGTCAGTGCTGTCTATTTGTCTTCTAATCCGGTTCAGCATCAGCGTACGAAGCATATAAAGATTGACATTCACTTTGTTCGGAATTTAGTTGTTGCGGGTCAGGTTCGAGTACTTTGTGTTACATCGCGTTATCAGTATGCAGACATCTTTACCAAAGTCTTGCCTTCTGCTTTGTTTAAAGAGTTTCGTACCAGTTTGACCGTTAACTGTCCTCCCGCTCAAACTGTGGGGGAGTGTTAGTAGACATTTTATATTGGGCTAAAGTCGGTATTCTAGACCATTCCATGTATATGTATTTATGTATTGTATCTCTTAATGAAAGTCACGGAACACTTTACATACTTACGTAAGTATGTAAAGTGTTCTGTGACTTTTATTAAGAGATACGATACATAAATACATATACATGGAATGGTCTAAAATACGGGCTTGAGCCCAATACAAAATATCTACTAACAAAATGTTCATATTTTGTAGGTTAGGGTTTCTAAGTACTTGTTCGTGTGATAAAAAGGGTATTTAGTAGTTGTGTGTGGTTGAACACTGATTATTAGCATATCATATTGACCATGTAAGTTCATTTTCATTGTAGTAATTGATCTTAATTACATGATTTGTGCTATATGAAGTTCGCCAATCGGTGGATAATCGAACATAACAAAATTTAATTGAATCCTAACAGGAGTTGGTGGAGAAAAAGTTGGCGCAATACCAACCAACGTGTTAGCTGGTTTCGGTTGGGATAAAGCATAAACGGCTAAGTTTACATGAGTGCCCACTCCCCCCTCCAGACACGTATTAATTTTTGTATGATTTCACTTTAATCACGAGTAATTCAAAATTACATAAATACTCTTTGGTGAAGCGATATCAGTAGTTTCTTGTAATTTGCAAATACAAATTTGACAATAAGAGCACTTTCAACACTAACGCCCTAACGGCGTTTTTACGCAAATTAACGGCGTTATGCCGTTATCACCCTTGGACCTCCGGCGTTATTGCAGCGTTAGTCCTTCCCCGTTAACCCCTTACTTTGTTATTTGGGTTTTTTTTTTTTTTTTTTCTTTTCTTTTTCATTTATGCCCTAAATGAGGGGTTGTTTTTGTAAATTGTTGGGAATGTTATTGATGTTATTGGAATGTTATTATTGTTGTGGTTTTTTGGGGATGTTAATGTTAAATGTTAAAGCTGATGTGGCGCTGACGTGGACAGTGTTATTGGTGTTATGGTGTTATTGTTGTAAGTGCTCTAA
The DNA here is from genome assembly GCA_910596185.1 of Chrysanthemum makinoi. NCBI lineage: Eukaryota > Viridiplantae > Streptophyta > Magnoliopsida > Asterales > Asteraceae > Chrysanthemum > Chrysanthemum makinoi. Next base: position 195,899,500 of record OU343218.1, on the reverse strand, counting down.
CGTCATATCACGATATATGTAGTTATATGCAATGTTTTCAAACTAGGTATTTAATCGACCCGGTCGAGTCACCGGGTCACCGGTTCAACTGGTTCGACCACCGGATCAACCCGGTTTTCTATAAAAAACTATTCTTTTCAACAATACGAAAAATAAGCATATATATAAATCATGACTAATCCGTATATTAAGCCTAGAAAAACATTTAACAACAAAGATAACGTGTAAAAATAAAATTAAGTCGCAAATATACATAATTAATTTGTTTTATTTACAAAAAAAACATGAAGAAACCAAACTCGGTCGGGTTTCGAGAACCAGGTTGACCCGGGCTACTTAAAACTCGGCGGGTCTTACTAGGTTTCAAAATTACAACCCGATTTAATATGACCCGTTTTCTTGGCTGGAACCGGTTCAAAACGTTAACTCAGCCGGGTCGAACAGGGTTTCAAAAGATTGGTTATATGCACTCTACAAGTATCTTTCCAATCCAAACTACTACGTAATATTCATTTTGTCAACTGAAATGGCCAGACTACAGAACTGAAAATGTCAAACATTTCAAATAGGAATGAAGGCCCTGAATTCATTACATATGTATAAATTGTAAATGTAGTACACAAAACATTACCAATGTAGAAGCAAACTAGGTTTCATGTCCCCCTGAACTTTGAAGATCAACCCATATCATGAATTCATGATTCGTGTTCTCAAACTCAAGACGCTTTACTTCAGACTAGCACGAGCACGTAAACACCACAAAAAACAAAATGGTCCAAAGACTTCTCTATGCCAAGTTTTCGAATATAACTCTGTAGTTTATAAAAGATGTTCAAGGCCGAGGTGAAGATGGGCACTACGAATAGGATTATGATTGATAAGTAAAGGGTGTTGGCTAACAAAGCGAAAGAATGCAGAAACTAATGTGATAATGTTAGACACCAAATTGGTGATTGGTGCCATTTTCTATTCGTGAGCGCTTCTCATCAACTCCATGTTTTGGTTTTTATAAGCTTAAACTTTGATTTCAGCTGATCTTTCTATATATTTTTAATAGATACATATGGAATGTGTGAAGTTTGTTTATTTCTAAATAATATTCTGAAAGATGGTTTTAAATTGTCAAAGATGTGGACGATGGAATTTTCTATTATACAATGGATAAGCTTCTTAAAGTCATGATTGTATTTTGATTTTTAGTTTTCATGTCTTTCCCAAGAGACAAAATAATACATCCTTACCGTTAGAAATGTCAACCAACCGTTATTTTACTTTTTTACAATTAAAGAAGTCAGCAAATGGTTTTAGATATATTGTGATGTATATCGTGTGAAATAAATAGTTATCGTTCTAAAAAAAAATAAAGAACGAACGACGTTCATAATCAAAATGAGCAAACTATAGTCGTCAATGTACACATGTATCAGGATTAAAATCTATAAATATATATATGTTAGATTTGATCAAACATTGATACATAACTGCTAAAAGCGTACATTTCTACACAAAACAATAAAACATAGGTTTCAAATCAAACCGATGAAGATCAACCTATACAAGATCAAGATGAGCGACGTGCTTGGCGTAACAGTAATATAAGCCACCATAAATCACAAAGAACATCTGACCAAATCTTTTTCATATAGAGCTATAGACTCGATGTAGAGATTTCAGAAAGGGTTTGCAACACCAACATGAAGATAAGCCCTACCAAGAGGACTATATGTAACATGTACAGGGTGTCGACGAGCAAAATCGAAGATTGAAGAAATCGAGTTGATGATGATAATTAAGAAAGTGGTGATTGGTACCATTGTTGTGAGCTTGATCAAGTGTGTAGTTGTGTTAAGTTGTGTGTGAGCGTGGTGTTTTATTCATGTAAATATGGGTTGCTTTGCTTTAACTCAAGCAAATGAAAAAGAATATAGTTTTGTTCAAAAAAAAGAAAAAGAATATAGTGGTTGTGTTTATTTTTATTTCAAGAATTTGCATAATTAGTTGGTGACTGAATAAAGAATTTAGATGTTGACATGACTGCTTTCAAGGTTGCATAGTCACTTCCAACTACAGGTAAAAATAGTGGCACATTCAATTTTGCTTCCCTAAAACTATAAGGCTAGCCCCAATGAGCTCCAATCCCCATCGATCGAGGGGTGCATGTGATCGATCACCTGTCGATCGTGTCTCTGTGGAGACAATCGATCGCCTCCAATATTAGCCAATCCAATCGCCACAACGATCGACTCTTCCAACGTTAATATTGTATGCGTTTCAATCAAAAAAAACATTACCCTATAAATACAACTAAAATCTCATCACAAATCTCACAACATATTCACACACTAAAACTCAAAAATCTCACAATCCTCTCTATCAAAAATCCACATCCTCTTTCAAAAATGTAAGAAAATGCACCACCAACCAAAGGCGAAAATCCGTTTGTCACAAAGCGTCGCATATTTTAACACGGATCAATTTCCGGTTAACCGGTGTCTCACCATTAATCAATTTCCAACCCCTGCTTTGAATATCAATCCCAACAAGCTCCACAACAACACCCTAACAATCCATTTAGTATGAATCGATCCATTTGTTTGTCCATCCACAGCAACAAAACATCTACTACCAACAACAACAACAAAGCTACTCGTCGAAACAACAATCTATGTATGGGTCCTAGCGAATCTTAATGTACCGTCAACAATGGATTCATCAGCGTCTTCATATTCAAATTATCAAGAATATTCTCCGGTTAACCGTATCAATCTTGAGGGTTTTGATTTCGGCGACCAATTGTACAACAATCCTAATTTTATCTTTGGAACCGGATCGGGTTATCCGGTCAAGAGTATCGCATGGTTGAATTGGGTTCGGCTCATGGATCGTATCCGCGATTCGGTCAACCTGATGGCAGAAGAAGAAGAATGTCGAGAAGAGACATCACCGGTCAAACCAAAGAAAAACGAGCTACTAAAAGCGAAGAAGAAGGTAGTCGAGAAAGAAGGCAAGAATGATTCGGCGCTTTGGTCAAAAGAAGAGATGAGCCTTGTGCAGCTTGGCAACGGTGTGATGTATCAGAATAGTGTGTCGAAACAACCAAAATGCTAAAGGATTTTGGCGAAAAGTCATTACATACTTTGAAGGAGGTTGATGTAGAAGAAAGGCGTACAACTCTATCTCACAAAGTGGAAAAATAGGATTAGTCTAGAGTTGGTCAATTTTGTGCCATTTACAACAATCTTTGTCGGGAATTACGGAAGTGGTGAGAATGACCTCACCATTTATACCGGCGTGTGATGAATACCAACTAGTGTGTGGTCATCCGTTTGTTTTGGAGCATTGTTGGCAGATTTTGAGGACCATTCTGCTTGGAAGGATAATGAGATCTTGGCTTTTAAGCCAAGATGAGGGTCGCAGCAAGGACTTCAACCGACTTCGGATGTGCACCGGGTGTGCTGCTAAACCCGGTTAGTGCGTGATCGGCAAAGAAGAATAAAAAGAAATCTTAGTCTTGAAAGCTATGATTATGGAAGGTGTTGCAGAAATGGGGCAAGATCAAGTCCGCGGCATTAGCGCGAAGGAAGAGTATTTGGACTGCTTGCGCACTATGGTTTGAAGAAGAAAGAGTTGGAACAACGGCAAATCGAGTTGGAGATCTGAAAAGAAAGAAGTAAGGGAAGACAAAAATTGGCACTAGAAGCGAAAAGTTGAATTAGAGGCTCAAAGAAATATGATGCATATCTCATGTTATTACTTGCATGTCGGCGAATCTTTGCCCCGATACAACAACAAACAATGCGAGAGAAACTTCGAAAAGCGATCAAGGCCGCATACAACCTAGATTTTTAATAAGTGTTGTAATGTTTTAATAAGTTTAGTAATGTTTTAATTTTATTTGAATTATTATGTAACGTTTTAATTATTAATGAAATTTTATTTTGTGTTAAAATGTTTTTTTTTTTAAAAAAAATTGAACTTGGTAAGCCACTTCTTTAGAGGTATGTCATACGAAGGTCAGGAGAGAGAAAGGCGGCGTGGCGAGGGAAAATAAGGGGATTGAATCTCAAATTAGGGGCCCCTAAGGTATGAGGAGTGGTACTTCAGTAATGCTACAGTCTTACTCATCTGGGAGTGCCACATTAAAAACATTCTATCAATAAAAATCTTTCAAACTAACTGCTCAATCTACACTACACTAACACCCTAAGTCGAGGGAGTGGTACCCTAGTACCCGAATTTCATTTTTTTTTAATACATAAAATCACATACAATATTTAAAATAAAAACATACCATTTCATTAAAAAAAAACATTACATAATACTTAAAAAAAAAAAAAAAATACTTAAAAATAGCTAGATTAAAAAAAAAAACCCACTAATCATCGAGATGCGGCAAGTATTCACGTGCTACGTGCTCCGTGAGATCATATCGAAGATGGTCATGGAGAAATTTGTCTAGTAACTCCTGTGCTACCACATGCGGTGAACATTGGGCGGAATGCGGGCATCCATTATATGAACGGTGAGATTGCCCTCCTGCGTTTTATAACCATATTGTGCAAAATACAGCGTGAACGCGATTGGCAATCTTCGCTTTGGTCATAGCTCACGAGAGGTCGATGTGCCTCGTAGGCACTCGACCGAACAACTCAATGATGGCCTCACAAAAATAATCAAGACTTTCCGTGGCGTTCTTTGAGACATGCATAAATATTCATCATACTCATGGGCGGATTCTTAGGTTGCGGAGTTGCCTGCGGCCGATGTGATTTTTGTTTCGTGAAACTTTTTTCAATCTCGTCATAGCCCTTGAAAATATGGGTATCTCGCTTCTGATGTCACCCACTATTTGCAAAAACATGCTTTTCTCCATTCAATTTTTTTTTTAAAGTAATTGTCGTTGTACTTTGGTGTTTCAACGAACCAATCATTCTCTAAAGTTTCAAGACCTATTTCCGATGACGATTCGCTGGTTCGGCTAGAGCTTGCCGTGTCTTCATATCTTGAGCGCATTTAGTTGAAGCATATTTTGCAACGAGCTACGTGGATAGCTTTCGTCGGACGAAGAAGGAATAACGTGTCGAAGAATCGGAAGACATTTTTTTTGAGAGATTAGTGTGTGTTTTTTTTGAAAGGTGGGGGTAATTATTTTTTAGAGATTAGTGTATGTTTTTTTGAAAGAAATGAGTGTATGTTATTTGGTTTTAAAGGGATTTTTTTTAATGCATGTTACCGTTTTGCAACGGTCGAATATACAAATGAATCACGGGTAGCCAAGCGAGCTCGGAGCTCGAATTCCATAGCGAACCATGTACCGAAGCTAGGCGGTGATTGTGTTCGGGTAGGTACTCGATCCCTTACCCGTTACCCACTCCGTCCTCTCTAACCGTTAAAGTTGAATTCTGAAAAGTGTCACTATGTCTCAACTGCTATAAAACTTGACATTGGTGTCATAATCATGATATATGAGAAAAGATTGCAAATCCAGCCACTTTTCAATTATGTTGTGTCCAAACTAATATCCATTTAAATGGTTTCAGAAATGAACCAACATCAAAAATATTTACAAGGAAAGAAGGTAATGAATTCATAACATACATGATACTTCATACTATTATATATAAAACGCTACCTATTTTCGAAACAAACTACATTTCCTGACCGAGCTTTGAAAACCAACCTATACTACCCTGATAACCTGATTCCACTTCTCAAAATCTCCATAATCGATCTTATCCTTAACTTCACACTCTAACGCAAAGTTTCAAATTTTCAAAGTACATGTAAAAGACCGGCATGAAGATGGGTATTAACAAGAGGATTGTGATCGATAAGTGAAGTTTGTCGACAAACAAAGTGAAAGATTGTAGAAATTGATGCGATGATAATGAACAACAAGTTGGTGATTGGTGCCATTTTTAGTTCTTGAGAGCTTCATCAACTATTAATTTGAGTCTTATAATAAGCTTTTAACTTTCCTTTACTTAGCTTGTATTTTTTAAGGAAGAAAATTGACTAGTGGGGTTTGTTTTTCACTTAAAAAATGAGTTTTATAAGTTGCTGTTTTGGAATTTTCAAGATATGGACATTATGTATGTCTCCACCTTCTTTTCCAAAGGATCGATAAGCTTCTGCAATCGTGATTCCCATTTTGTTTTCATCCTTCTCAAGAGACAAAATGTATATTAGACATGTAAACAAATTGTTTTTGGTTTTTAAATTAAAGAGGTCAACTCTAATAAACAACGAACATATTTATAAGCGTATATGTCAACTCTATAAGGGTTTGTCTGGTATGATGGAATTAAGTAGCGACGGAATGGAATGAATATCGTAATGGAATAAATGAAGTAATGAATTGACGCATTACTATTATAATTATGTTTGGTTTTATCATATATTGGAATGGAATCGATAGTAAAAAGACTAAAATAGCCTTTGATGATATATTTTTTTTGTTCGGTGTAAAAGACGATTATCGAGATTTCAAGATGTAATGGAAAAAAAACAAAGGACCCCTAATGAATGAAACTGGTGGTTTTTTATGTAATGAGTGATTACATGTAATAAGTCATTGCATTCTACAATTGTAAACAAACATAATTTTTTCATTCCTCCGTTCTTACTCTCATTCACAGCAACAAACACTACGTAAAATTTTGATGAGGATCCCAATCCATCCCATTTCTCTTGCGTCGAACTTTCTCTCAAATGACCTTTAGCGCAAATTAAGTCTTGTCAATAAAGGCCGACCATGTTCAATTTTTTTTAATTCAAACATTATAAACAATTAATTTAAAATTCATTAAAAATAAAAACATTACAATACCAAATAAAAAACATTAATATATTAAAAATAAAAACGATACAAAATACATAAATTATAGTGATGAGATGGGAGCTGCGATGTGGAAAGTCATCAAGGCAGCTATCTTTCATGGATGGTGCTTGGCTTTGGAGGCTGGCTAAAGAGGTAAGCAGTAGACCTCTCCAAAATTGAGTGCTCTACCGATCCATCAGTAGGAATATGGCGATCTGAGAAATGTATTTGCATGCAACGTAGGTACCCTTTCTTGGCTAAAGCTATGAAGACCCCATGGCACCTCTTGAATACCTCCTCCGAAGAAGCAGCAAGATCAAGCACTGCGACCCACTAGAAGGCGATCTCCACCAAGTGCATTTCGTCTTCCATCCCCGACTCCATCTCCTCGGAAGCGGAATGAAGGTTGCCTGTTGGCGATAATTTGGTTCCAAGGGTAGCATGTACCCTTTTAAGACAATTTAATGTTTCTTTATGATGTTTGTCTTGTTCCTCGAAAACAATTTACTTGTTTGTGATGTATGGCCTAGGCCAAAGACAATTTGAATGAGGCTCAGGCCTCGTATGCTATAAGGCATTAGCTCTTCTTTTGAATGCCACGGAGTAGGGAAATATCTCTACACACTTAATTATTTTTGTCTTGTTAACTTCTCTTACGCCATTTTTCCAACGCTTAAACTTTACAACCTAAGGTTAATCAACCTCATTGAGTGTAAATTACAACACCAAGAATATAATGACCAATTTTGATCATTGAGAGGTGCGACCAGCTCTATCTCAAATCCTTTAAGTAATATGGCTATGTTTTTACTTTCATAAGTGCCATAAACTATTAGGAGAGTTAATGTGAGCATGATGGAAAGCTTAAATAATGGGGTGTTTGTTACAGCATGCCTTCCGATTCGACATTATGAAACTCATAAGCGACTTGGTGAACAAATCTTTGTGTTTAAGAAACGAAGCAAGAGATTTGTGGGAAATGTATTATTCATCATTGAATTGGTAGAGAGGATTACATCATTCTTGAAATGAAAACTAAGACAACTACCAATAATGTTTGCTTTCTTATTAGAAGCTTTTAATTACAAGAATGAAAAGTAAAAATACTTTTTAAACATAGAAATTTCAAAGGTTCGTACCATTTCATGTTACGTCGATAGGTTCTCAGAGAAAGAGTGGCTAACTTGTAGGATCCATTCTTGATAAGTCACCAATGACGTTAGGGTCCTTCCCAAGTAGGTCAGAGCTTCCCACTGGTATTCTACTTCTTTCGCTTTAGGTTGGATCATGTCATTGCACCATCGATTGATCGGGCTTCAGCGGTAGCTTCCTTTATTTTCCTTTCCATTCTCCGGTGAGAGTCGGAGAACTTGTCCTTCCCCTTTGATGCCTTTAACGGATGTGCCAATTGTCGAGGCGTCTTGGCTCTTGATACGCCTTTTGACTCTCTGCATTTGTTGGTGTTGTGCCCATGGTCTTCATGGAAGTGGCGATGCCGACATGTCCATGGCTTTGCTTCGTCTTGACATTGAGGTGGGCGGGTCGAAGGACTTTCGCGGCTTTCGGTATAGAGGATCTCCACAGGAGATTTGACCCGAGGTTTGCCAAGAGTCCATGATTCGAGTCTTTGTTGTAGGGAGTGAAAGCGTCTGTTCTTCTTCCTATTCTTGGATCCTTCCCGGGAGGACCTTAGAGAATTTATCGGAGGCTTCTGCTTTGCTCGATGGAGACTCAAGTTTCTTTGCTACTTCCTTGGAATCAATCCAAGTGTAAGTCTTCTTCATCAGTGCCTTGTAAGTGGTAGGAAGGTCGGCAATGGACAGGAATTCCACCAAGCTTCGAGTTCGTAAGCCATGTACGAAGCCAAAAATCCTTTGTTCCTCGTGCAACCCCAGAATTTGCAAAGTTTCATTGGTGTACCTTGTGACGAAGGCCCTTGTGCTTTCAATATCCCTTTGCTTGATAGTATGCACGGCTACATGGGTCTTGGTGTACTTCTTCTGTTGGCTAAAGTGTGATCAGAACTTAGCCTTAAGATCATCTAGACTTACAATGCTCCCCACCTTTTGCCCATTCCACCATATTCTTGCGAAGTCTTAGGCGTATGTGAACATGTGGCATGCTACGGGCATGACCATACGCATCTTGATAGCGCCTTCGAACAAATGTAAGAAGTTGTCAGGATCGCCTTTCCTGTCGTAGGTGCCTATGTGAGTGGGCATCTTCACGCCGTCAGGTAGAGGGTAGTCTTCGATCCACTTCACAAAAGGTTTGCAAGCTCGGAGGCTTGGCATAGTTAGGGTTATATGGAGGTGGATAAGCGAGGTGTAGGGTTATCACGGGCTAGGAAGTGGTTGTTAGAATCGGCGTAGGTAAGAACGTGGGAGGTTAACCGAAGGGTTTCCACCCATCGGTTGTGTATGATGTCAGGAGGGTGTGCTGTAGGGCACTTGTTGGTAACTCTGGTTATGGAGAGACCCATTCGGAGGGTAGGTATTATAGTTACGGCGGTGGTAGGGATTCATTCCCGACGGGGTAGCTGGTTCATCCCAGTATGGAGGAGGTCCTCGATACTCGAGGCGTAGGATGGAGGTATCGAGCCCCCATCCCTTCTCTTCCTAAGTGGCAGCCGGGGAGGGGTGGTAGGTTTACCCCTCCATTTCCTACCGGGTTGCTTCCTCCGTTTGAGTTCTCGCTCCTTCTTTCCCCTTGTACTATTTCCATTCTTCCCGGATCTCCTCCGGGACCTTCTTCAAAACCAACAGTCCTTCCATTAGGCCTCCTTGTGGAAGGAGAACCATTTCGTGAGTGACGCCCCTGTTAAGTGGTCGAGGCCTTTCATCTACCTCGATCTCTTCGTCATATTCCTCATTTGGAATATTCAGTTCCATCGCATCTCAGGGTTGCGAACTTGCCTCTTGTGATCCCTCAGCAAGGACTCTAAGGCTTTGAAGTTTGCCTCAACGAAGGCGGGGCTAATTTCTGGAATAGGGTTAGCGGAAGTTGAGGCGTGATGTACGGGAGTGGTTTGCAAACGAGATCGTGTAGTGAAGGTGGAGGCGATTATGGGGCGAGATTATCGGTGTTGGTTGTGTTGAGAGGCACCGGGGTAGAGAAACTGGTGTAGGTGTATCTTCTTCTTCTGGTTCCATGTCGGAAAAGTAGCGTAATCGGTTAGGGTTTCAAGACTTGGTGATTACGGGACTAATAGTAGCGTGTCCCACGGATGGCGCCACTGATTGTACAATAAATTGCACTACCAGGGCCGATGATGATCAAAGGTATAAGGGGTGTATGTTCCAGCCAAGATTGTCTTTCACCTGAGGATAAGAAATACGAAGACACTACATTAAGTGATTACGCAGGGGTTGGACCCTGTGAACCACCTCCAGCGTGAGAGTAAGTATGAGTTATGGTTGTATAAGTGTGTGTAAGTAAATAGATGAGTGTTGAATGAACTTACCATAATTCTCTGCCCGTCCAACCTATTTATAGTGGAAGAAATAGGGTTAGGGGCACCTCTGCGCAAATGTCGGAGAACATGAGGGCGTCCCATGTTTGTGGGTAACCGCTAGGGCTTAGTGACCCACGTTCTCAAACTTGGCGGGAAAGCCAGGAAAGAGAGGGAGATCGTGGGTTTGACCAAGTCAAGAGGTTCTCCTATCCGTTGCTCCTTTGTCAACCATACCCCGAAGGGCTTAGGGCTTCGAATGGCGAATTCCCCGTAGGTAACCTTCGTTTGTACGAATGGTTTGACGCCTACGAATATTCAGGAGACCTAACTTGGGCCTTCGTACAGAAGGGCTTCGACACATCTAGAAGGGGTGTCCGTCGAGCTGTTCGGAGGGTACATCATCACATAGCAAGGAGAGCATGTAGAAATAACATATAGGCAACAAATGAGATTGAGCTCACAAATAATACAGAGGTTTAGCAAACTTAACAAACACTATTCAAGAAGCCCAAAACAGATTAACGGTCTAGATTAGTAAATCATTTACACTAACAATGACATGAAAGGTATGTGTCTAGAAAGAATTGTGAGGTGATAGTTTAGGACAATCTAGACTATCTTTAGATCCAAAAGGTGGAGTTGTTATTTGTGGAGATGAAGGAATTGTGTTTTAGAAGAGTAAGTGTTGGATTTAGAAAGGCTTGAAGCAAGTACCGTTTTGTGAGTTGGTTTTGGCTAAAAGATGTTTGCCTATGTGTTGGTATTTGAAGAGTAAGAAACACATGTATATGCGTCCTTAAGAAAGTGAATTGTTTAGAAGGTTGTTTTGGTCAACGGAAGCAATGAACTATGTATAGTCATTACGGATGGTGATTAGCATACAATGAACTTCGTCCATGAAGCCATGTAGCTCTTCTCGATCAAAGCAAGATAATCGCTTGATGAGGCAAGTGGTTGTGATTAACTAAAAGAAAAATCAATTTAACAACTTGTTTGATTAGTAATCCTAAAACAATGCAAAGTATCTCCATTGTAAACTTACTTTAGGAAAACATAGGAGTATAGATTTCTCAAGTGAGAGAATGAATATGAGACTATTACTAGCGGTGCTCAATTACGGCTAAACACGACCATTTTTACGGGCGATTCCACATACCCAACTTCTATCAAGGAAGCAATTCAACCGTTAGGTCAAATTGAGTTTCTAGTGCAATAAGTTCTCCAGTATTCATTCTCAAGCTAGGAAAATTTATATTCCTACAATGGCCTATCGAAGAGTAACAATGATGATACTTTGCTTCGTTTTTATTAATATTATGCTTGAAACAACTAAGGTGGCGAAGGTGTCATGTTTAAAAAAAATTAAAGTTGTCCATATGGTGAACAAAAATGGTTGGATGAGCTAGTTCAACATATGTTGTTGGAAAGCTCGAGTTTGGATTTTCGGATATGAACAATTATATTTGCGTTGCAAAATAATTACTTGAGTATATCGGATGAAATAATCAAGTTGTCAATCCTACTATGAATCTTGGAAAGCGATCATGAAAAGGACAACGGGAGAGTACATCATCAACACAAGTGTAGGTTATGATCCGATGTACATTCTTTTTGTTTTAAGAAAACGACACAAGAAAATATGAAATCAAGAAATCATATAAGCACATAAAACATTTATGTTGCACACATGACAAACTCAACCAGAAGTCATTTAGTATATTACATGTTTTAAACATTTTTCAACTTATATGACTTATCTAAGTATTTAAACTAACTTTTTCGACACATCTAGATGTTATCCCAAACACTCCTTCAAATAGCACATTGATTAATAAAAAATTACTAAATCGACAAACAGGAGAATGAATAGCAAGGTGAGGAAACCACATATGTTATTCAAACAAACAAGCACAAAGACTATTTGAGATAAATAAATAATCAAGTAATGTAAGGTAAGACAATTAATCATTTAGCATAGCATACGAAAGTTCTTTTCATCACTTTGTGTTAAATATAAACATGTATACCAAGCTTGATTAGTTTCTTTTATATTTATAAATATGATCAAAACCTTGATTTCAAAAGAAGACACACTGTTGTTCAAACACGAAAACATCCGTCTCCCAATAGATCAAAAGTTTGTGCAAAAGTTATGACCGAAAAATGAATTTTTATTATAAATCAATGATTTTGTAAAAAAAAATTGAATCAGTTTATGAAATCAGTTTTAAATGAAAGTAGACTCAAATACCTTTCAAACGATAGGTGGCACGACTTCTACGGACTTACGGTTAATTAGTTACGAATTTTTGAAATTTAGACAAAAATTATATTCTGTACCATGGATCCGCCGGATCCCTTCCAAAAGGGATCCGCCCTTTGATAGCAAAGGGATCCGTGGATCTAACACAGATTTACAAAAATGCATGTTTTAACCCGACGAAAAGGTTTAACCTTTGTAGACTTTTTAGTGAAGTTATATTACTCGTTTTAATCTTAATTCAAGCTTGATTAACAAGATATCTAACAACAAAACTTCAAAGATAAAAAAAAAAAAAAACAACAAAACGCTTTTCATATTATGCTTAACTTCACCAAAAATTTGTTAGAAGGAACTTACTCGTTTTGAAAACCATTTGTTTTTAAAAACTAGAGCCAACCCACTCTGATACCAATTGTGAAAACGTAAAGGGGGGGGGGGTGAATACGTTTCCGTTTCAAACTTAAAACTTTTGTATCAAATATAGTATAAACCATCGCATTTGCTAATCTCGATGCGAGGATGCATTTAACGCATTACGGCATGTAAGGCCAACCTCTTAATATCACATAAGATTCCGCAAGATTAATGGTTCATTATAAATCAAGTTTCACCATTATTAGTCAGGTTCGTTTTTCTTGATCAAGCGTGTCATAATATGTAAAGTGTTAAATATAGTTTATGACTATATGAAAGACCAAGTATGCATCACACACATAAACATCAACCACATAGACAATCAACAATATAAAGCAAGAATAAAAGTAAAGCGATAAGTAAAAGGATAGACAAACCAACACGAGGATTTATAGTGGTTCGGTCACGAATCTTCTCTTCGCCCTACTTCACTCCCCGAGTATCCAACTCGAGAGTTACTTCACTAGATCAACAAACTCCATTCTTGGCGGATAAAACCTTACACAACGTAGCTTACACTTTTTTCCGGTACTAAGCTAAACACCGAGTTCTTCCACGAGGTAGAACCAAACCTATCACAACGTCGCCTACACTTTATCCGGTACAAGGCTAGATACCGAGTCCTTCCACGAGGTAGAACCAAAACTATCACAACGTCGCCTACACTTTATCCGGTACAAGGCTAGATATCGGGTTCCATTACAAAGGAGGAACCATTACCCGACCAACACGACACATCTATGACACCCGTTATGTTTTGTGGCCCAACATGACAAACCTTGTGTTTTATAGCACAAACACATAAACCATCTAATCTAGTTATAGATACAAGAATATGATACTAGACAATATCCAAGACAATGTGTCTAATGGATATGAAATCCTAAACCAAACATCAAGAATACAAAGCATGATGTAGTTAGTCTTCTATGAATGAAGATGACAAGTTTCCCAAGCTTGTTGTCGAAGATCTTCATGTGCTTGTATGCTTGTGATGGGTGATCACTTCAGTAAGTAAGGATGCAAGAGCTCTAGGCTTGCTTTGGAGGATCACTTCAGGAGTATGCTTACAACAAATGAAATTTAGAAGCATTATGATCATATGTGATGAGGGTGGTTTACATGTTTCCTAATGATCTAAATATGCTAGAAATGGTGGAGAGAAACTATGTGTAAAGGTGCGAAGAAATGGTTTGCTATTTATAGGCAAAAAGGCCAAGACAAGCTTCTTCCCCAAGGATCCCTTCTGAGAGGGATCCGACCCTTGTAATCCAAGGGATCCGTGGGTAATTAGAGGGATTCGTGGGACGCTCCTCTTTATCCATGGGTCATGGGTCATGGGTATGAGCCTTGAGTGGCCTCCAAGGTACAATGCATCTAGACATTGGGTCATGGGTCTTGGATCATGGATCATGGTATTTACCCAACACTTTTACTTTTGTTTATGTATTTAAGTACTTAAGTGTTTTATATAAACTATTTAACTAAACATGTTTAATGGTTTGTTAGGGGTTTGATCATAACGCAACATAACAAACATGCACGAACCTGTGTTGTAGCATACAAGGACTTGAGTCGTCGAGAGGTGTTGAGAGTATGTTGAGATAAAATATAATTACAAGTAACTTATACATTTTACGTTATGTATTACAAGTTACTTGTTTGTCATCAACAAAACAAACGAGACTGTATAGATTAAATATCGTAATATTTGCACTAACAGAGAGAATAACATTTAGACAAGCAATTCGTAATCTTTAACCAATAAAAGGGATAGAGAATTAAATCAAAATTGTGATGTGTGCCACCGTGCAAAACAATGTCGAGAAAAATTTCCTATTAGTGATAATAAAGTTGCGTCTATTTTTTAGCTCATTCATTGTGATTTGTGAGGACCATATAAAAGAGTTTCATCTTCTGGTGCATCTTATTTTTTGACAATCGTTGATGATTTGTCTCGGTCTGTTTGGGTATATTTGATTTTACACAAGTCTGAAGTTTTTCAAACCATAAAAATGTTTTTAGCTATGGTCGAAAGATAATTTCACAAACAT
The DNA here is from genome assembly GCA_910596185.1 of Chrysanthemum makinoi. Lineage (NCBI taxonomy): Eukaryota > Viridiplantae > Streptophyta > Magnoliopsida > Asterales > Asteraceae > Chrysanthemum > Chrysanthemum makinoi. The sequence continues at coordinate 195,884,495 of OU343218.1, read as the reverse complement.
GTTAAAATTGTTCGTAGTGATAATGGCACCGAATTTACTTGTATGAGGCAATTCTTTCTTGATGAAGGGATCATTTTCCGAACTCATGTGTGGGTACACCTCAACAAAATGGTCGAGTTGAACGAAAATATCGACATATCTTAAATGTTGTACGTGCACTAAGATTCTAAAGTTATCTTCCCACTGATTTTTGGGGTGAATGTGTTTTGACCGAAACTTATCTTACTAATAGTACTCATTCGTCCATTTTAAACGAAAAAAATCCCTACTCAATTCTTTCAATGTAGAACCGCCATATAGTCATGTGCGTACATTTGGTTGTTTGTGTTACGCACATATTAAGATAGGGAACAAGTTTATAACTCGAAGTCGAAAATGTGTTTTTTTGGGGTATCCGTATGGGAAAAAAGATTCGAGATTATTCGACTTAGAAAAGCTGGAATTTTTTGTGTCACGTGACATATATTTCCGTATGATTCCGATCTATAGTTCCAAGTGTCAATGTTACTGAATATGATGAGACTGAGATACATGAAGATCCCCTTCACAAGATAGGGGTAATGTGACAAAACTCATAAATAAGGATACCACGGTTCATGAAGATCAAACGGTGAGAGGTCACGACACACCGTTGTCACAACAATCACCAAATGTTGATACTGAGGAGCTAGTTCAAGAAGAAAATCTAGGGAGAGGGCACCATAAGAAAGATGTTGGAATTATATAACATGACTTATCATATATAAAACACATAAAACATCAAAGAAACATGTGGAAGAGTTTAGGAACGAATAATGAATAATTAACTAACATAAACATAAAGTATGCGTACCTTTTGATTCTAGTCGAACAAGAATCAATTTCACAAAACTAGCAAGTGATGAACCCTAATTAGGGTTTATAGGATTATAAGAATTACCCCTTACCGTTTTTGCAATTCAATCCAAGATACCAACAAAAGTATGTTAGTATCACGTTCTTGTACACACGTACTAAATCAAATTAAAGTAATGCTAGTTTTAATCACACGAAAATATTTGTTTTGGAAAAACAAAAGTAGCGACACCCTAGTGAAGGTGGTCGATCGTTTGGAACAAATAAATACACAAAACAATTTTAGGGTTTAGACAAAGAGTACAAGAGATGGAATACAAAGACCTTATGCCTTGTATTTATACCCAAAGTAACTTTGGTGACCAAGTTAGCAATGGATTGGGCTTTGGAACCCCTTGGCCGATTGGTTTGAGTAATCCCCAAGGATTCCGGAACCTTTCCAATCTCTATTTTAATATTTAGTCCTTCCAATTAACATTTAACGATCGTTAGTCCATTACACTTAATTAACTTAACGTTCGTTATATATTTCGTGTAATTAAAAATTAATATAACATTTACATTTAATTATTAACTTTAATTCTCATACGTAAAGCGTGCAATCCCGTGGTCTCGAGTTCGATCCTAACTCACTACTACTAATTTATATCCATAAACTAACAGCTCCCACTTGGATATATCTTAATAGAGTGATCACATCGGCTAGCTTCTAGCAACACTTCGATGCCTCTAGTACAACTCGAGCAAGGCTCCTGGAAAACCTTTTAATGATTTCTCATTATTATTATCCTTTTGTTTCTAATACCATGTTAAATAAAGATATGAAATTAAGTCATTTTTTATTCAACCATTCTGTTTCTCGTTTTAAGTGATTGACGAAGATTACCAAATCTTCTGAACATATTCAGGGGAGATTTTGGGTGTAGCCACACAAACATCTTGTCAACCCTACGAGGGGCCCAGCAGTATTAAACTCCAAATAAATTTGAATGAACAAATTCTATCTTGACTACTAGACCAACCCACAAACTTTGCAACTTACGGAAACAACCCTTATGACTACCAGATTACGTTATAGCGTTAAGTTGTTCCACAGAAATGCACTACACTCATGACACTTATCTGGTATCTCAAGTCTGAGGATAACTATTCATGATTTACTTAATAACAATATCCATAAAGTAAAATCATGTAGTTGGGATAAGTCCTATTGTGACAACTCGTAATTTCAGGTCATTTCTAAAATTTACTATTCACTGGTTACTATTCATCATTTTACTATTCATCGTTTTTTAAGTCGATTTGATACTTTGATAGGTTATTTAAAAATTTTACTATTCACAAAACACTATTCATTCCCGGAGAAAAATCACTATTCATGATTCACTATTCATCATTTTTCGTAAACTAGGTTTACGAGTATCAAATTCGCGTAACCGTAATGGGTTAGCTGCGAATTCATGAAAAGTCATTGAGAACACTTCATATAGACTAGATTTAGTCTACATATCATCAGTAACATCATCATCATATTAGTTCACGCATGGGTTTGCATTTTTCATTTACGTATATTTTCCTATTAAATAAACGCTATCGCATAATCATTTATTTTGAATATTTGATCAGACACTTCAAAAAATTATCCTGATATATTTTTATACTCATTTTAAGACTATAAAAATTATATTATTAGTTTACCCGATGTTTTAAATTTATTTTGTATATAAATTGTTATATATATATATATATATATATATTTACGACGGTTTTCGTAAATACTACTCGATAATTATTTATTCACTCAATTCTTGCAAGAAATGTATTTTTATAATTTTTATGACTTCGATATATTTTATTTTGTTCCGTTAAAATCGATTTCTAGCTAACGCTACACTAAATACCTAATTATATTTACAAATTACACATTATACTTAAACTTAAAACACATTTACTTATCAAAATTACCCAAACCCTCCCCATTTTGCCCTTGGCCGACCACCCTTTAGTCACCATGTAAAAAAAATATCTTTACTACTAGCATGTACACATATACATATTAGACTAGATATTTGCTTATATTAGATATTATACTAAACAAACACATACATACTCATAATACAAGGTGAAAGTAAAAGAAAACCTCTCCATTCCCTCTCTACCATTCTGCCAAGGATAGAAACCAAGCAAGAATCACAAGTTTTTTTCAAGATCAAGTGATTTTATAAACACTAGTATACTTCTTTTAAGGTTTTGCAATAAAAACCTAGGAGTATTTAGGAAACCTAGTTACTTAAACCTCATCATATAACTAGTAATCTTTTCATGATCTTTACTAATCTTTCATAATCATTCTTGAGTTATTTTTATCATTTTAGTAAGAAATCATGCAAGTATTATGTGATTCATACCACTTTTAATTGTTTTTATTATTTATTATAAGTTTTAATCATCCTATAATTAATCCCTTGAAACATATCATTGTTGATGATGTTTAGGAACCCATGACACCCTAAGAAGGTGTATGGTAGGTTTAGAATAGATTTGATGGTGATTTGAAGTGATTGAAACAAGAGTTACACAAGAAAAATCATTTTCGACAACTTTAGATTGTGGTCTGATCGTTTTTGTAAAATCTGGAAATTTCGACAGGTCATGGATTATTTTGGGTTAGATATTCATAAAATATACTTTAAAACGAAACCGTGGTCGCTTGAACGGGTTAAAACGGATTTATAACGAAGAAGTTACGTTATTTTCAAGTTTAACGACGAAAATTATATTTTCAGAAAAATGCATGTTGTCCAGAATTATTCATAGGTCAAAAATGAGTTTTAAACATTTTCTAAATGAGTCGATTTATCAAAAATATATTAGTATACTTTAACACGAAACCAAGGATATATAAAACGTAGAAAACGGACTTATAACGATTAAGTTATACTCGTTTTAAATATGGATATCGTAACTATTTTTCACAAGTTATAACACTTACGTATTTTTACTAGACCAAAATGGTTGTCGCAAGTGACTATGTTTGGAGCCATTTTTCATATCGATAGAATAGTTTTGAGAAAACGATGTCTTCAAGTAAAAGTGAGTTCGCCTATTCTATTTTCCAAAATGTTCAACCGTTTGTCAAGCGAAGGTATAACGAATAAATTGCGATCACTCAAAGTTAGTCATTTTCATGAAATGTAAAAGTGTATTATTTTACGACGGAAAACTATAATTTCATAATAAATCACTAAATGACTATTGTAGGATATCATTTCAACGTAAGTACTTGTAAAGTAATTTATAACTTGACAAGACGTTATAAACTTATTTTTCGACGATAAACTTTATTTTTAAAAATGCACAAGTGGTATGGATATCATATGGATTGCATGCATAACAATACATCATGACTTATATTAGATCATATCATTCATAATAGGTCGCGTTTAGAAGTTGCGCCACATTTCAGTGTACTCACTTTTGCCATCACATCATTGTACCAAGTGAGTTTTCATAGCCCCATTTTACAAGTTTATACATTACTTCAAACCTACGGGGGAGAATACATTGCACATCATTTTTATTACGATACCAAGTATATCAAATTCATTACATTGCTTAAGTTATCTCATTGCCAATTGAATGTCCCCATATCATAATCATGAACCGTTAATTACGGAGTAAGCGAGGGTGAGTGAATAGATCTATTGAGGGGTGACTCCTCCATCCGGGTTGGTGGTCCCAACTGGTCAAACGGATGCATTTCATTTAATATCAGAATTAGAGTTGTTTGGCAAACACTCTGTTGGGGCGAACATCATGATCAGTCTAGCTTCGGTGTCATGTGCTTATAGCAATTGTAACATTTTTATATGACATATTTGTCATACATGGCCTATACTTGTGGTAGTCGTATAAAACATTTTCATAAACCTATGATTTCTCACCAACATTATTGTTGACCGTTTTAGCAATGTATTTTCAGGTATCTAAGGCATTTTCATCATGGCACGCATAAGGACCCATCATAGAGTCGCGGTGACGACGCGTCTCACTTGTATATTATGGCACTTTTAAAACATCGTTTGGTTTGTAATAAACTTATTTCCGCAAACTTTGACTACCTTTTGGGGCTTATCTTTGTAACTCTGAATGCTTTAAATAAATATCAAACGATGTGTTTTTCAAACGACACTTTAGGTCGTTCAATATAACTGTAATTGTGATGCTATGACAGTCATCCCCCAGGAATTCCATTCTACTGCAAGACAGGTAATTTGGGGGTGTGACACCTATATTTAATTCATTGAATATCATCTGAAATTGGTATGATTTCTCGTCAATATACTTTTAAGTATATTCTACCAAATCACTCAGATTTGTCTTAATTTAACGATACTCCCATATCATAAATTGACAACGGACGATTTAGAATAAATAAATTTATTCACGGATTAAACATGAAAATATATGATACAATATATTATAAAATCAAACATACCAAGTATCTGATTTATTATAATAATTGTTTAACATCCTTTATCCAAATACTAAATAGATCAATGCATGAAAATTACAGTTGATGAATTATGCCTTAAGTTATGACAATCATACTTGTTTTTTTTTTTTTTTTTTTTTTGAACGGCAACTTTTATTAAAAAACTAGCAAGGCGCTAGAAATATTACATAGAAATTAAATAAGGATTCTTATACCAAAACTCCTTAGAAATAAAACTAGAACAGCGGTTGGAACACCAATTAAAAGAACAAGAGACTATGTCGTCAAAAATCCTTGAACGCCTTGGAGGGACATCATCGAATGACAATCATACTTGTTGACAAGGCATAAATCAACCAACTTGATCTATCGTAATTTTGAGAATGTTTATTTCAAGAATTCAATTAATGAAGTCCTTGTATGTGTACATTTACCAATCCACATAATAATTAATAAAGTGTGTGACATCCTCTATCACCAATTTATGACAATTTAAACTTTCCAACATTTTTTTTTTTTGATAAAAAACTTTCCAACATTTTAAATTTTAAAGTATTCCTATTCTTTTAATGTATAATGCAACTGCGCTCTTAGTAGCACAACTAGTTCACATGGCCATTAACAAGGATGAAATCCTACCATGACTAGTATTGAGTGTCATCTCAATTAAACCAGCATCATTGTATACAAACAACAATATGCTCATTAAAACTCCGTAAACTTTAATATCTTATTATGTAATGTTTGATGTCTTCCAAAATTTCAAGTTTGTAGTTGATGACAATTTGCACAACAATTGACATATTGTTCATCCATAGAATCTAGGAGCAATTCCAGGCTGAGGATGTAATTCTATTAGAATATTTATTACACAAGTTATCTAATAACTTTTAGTTAGATATCAATGTTGTCAAATCAGTTCTTATTCAAGAATTATATAACAATTTTAATACACAACATGATCTACATGAAGAATTTACAGGTCAAACTTAGATTTCATTCATGTTCTATCTTGTCAAAAGATATTTATCCATTTTCCAAATGATATCTCATATTTTATTAGAATCATTTATTTTACTGCACATGTTTATTAATAATAAACATATATTCCAAGGTTGTATGTTTTAATTCTTAAATATTACAAGTGAAGTTTCATTTCAATCTAAGACTTAACATTTAGCTTACAAGGAATGTTACTTCCTATATGTTATACAACATATAAGATTTAAAACCTTAACATAATACTCCCACTAGCTTTCAGGAATACTTAAAATTTATTTTATTTCAATTATAAATCAAAACTAGGATTTAATAATTAAACATAAAAATAATTTCATAGATGCATGCATTTATCCATTCATGAATTATTGCACTTCGTACACTTCCAAAGATTATATGAGTTCAAAAAACCTTTCGATTACTTACCGTCCTCGCTCAAGTAATTTCTCAAGAAAGAGTTTTGATATTCCATTGTCATATTTCATATTAATGAAAACAAGTATGACAATTATCATCGTTATATATGTAATGGGTCTAGGAAATAATATTTAGCAATTAATTGCTTAAGTATGATTAATAATCTTGTCATAAAACATGCATTAAATATGTGTACAATTTTGTCCATATGATTTCTACACAAAGATTTAAACCACTGGAGTTTTCCATCTCTTTGAAGAAACTCATCTTCGTTCTCTAGTCTAACTATTAAGATAAACCAAATTTCCAAAATTGATTATCTTTATGGACAGCATCTTTAACATTCATAGTATGAGTAATTTACCCAATTCAATATTTTGGTAATCCATCATAATGGTTATCAGGTTTACTATAATCATGTAACTCATGTTCTTCTCAACATGTAAATCAAATATTTGGGATATCCTTGCAGATCTATGAATGAAAATTCCATTGTCTTGAGGTTAACATTTCATATCTAGCCTCATCATGATATTTACTAATAAAAATACCTCTTAGTAACAGAAAGATAGAAATTTAAATTTAACCTACTTCTAGTTTATTGCAAGACCAAGCACCTCGTGAAAAGGGAAAAGAAAATAAATCTCAATCACTCATTTTGAAAAGCAAGCCAGAGAAAAGCATCGTTGAGATAATACTTTTCATCCTAATCTCATCTATTGAAAAAGAGACCCTCTTGATCACCTGAAGATTTTTTTAGGCGGAATTGGCATAATTATTACCGTGAGGATTGAGCTGCCAAAAGAGATTATCCTCCCTATAAAAAACTAATCTAGGTTTGTATATTGTGATTACTCAAGGGCTCAATCATGGTGTGAAAACTATCATAAGCTTGACTAAATTTCAAGTCTCAACCACTAGATTCACCAGGTAATAATTATTCTAGATGGCAAAAATATGAGTTGACACATATAATGGTAGGCTTAGGGTTTGAGTCATTCTTGGAGGTTATCTCCACCAACAACATTATTATTGCAAAAGTGACAAAACCACAAGCGCACACCCAAATCCATGGATGAGACACCTATGATTGCTCAAATCCTTCACTCGAATAAGATAAAGGCTAGAATATAGGCAAGGGTAGGATATTTATAGGTTAGACACTTGACACGAACAAAAAAAATAGATCCTAAGTCCACACTCTCAGCGCTTGCTAGCCTCACTTAATCCCATAAAGTATAGTTCTAGAATCAATCGAGAGTCTTCAAATGATAAGTCTATCGACTTATGCAATGTAGTGCAGTATGGTTTGGAATAAAAAAGAAATGAATCGGTGTTGATAATACTATCGAGTATAATATTGTGCAAGCTATTGATTTTGTAAATAAATATAGCGCTAGAACGATAACGAGGATCATGAAGAAATATATGCAAGATATTATGAGTGAAATGATTGGCCATAAAGTAAAATCACTTGAAAAGGCATTAATGATTTATTAAAGTCTTTCGTGACGAGACAAGTCTTTGGTCTTGAAGTCCATACACATAAGCATATAAACTTATTGGATATGAATCGATCTTTGTGCGAAAATAAAATGAGAATATTTTAAATTATATGATATAAGTTTTACATAGATGGAATTTTCTTGATACTTATACACTACTTGATATAACATTTTCTTTAAACTTATTGGCGATATGTATAACTAATATCCTACGAGAAGGCATTGAATGGGGTGAAACAAATACTTAGATATATTCTGGGTAGAAAGATATGGGTTTATATTTTATTTAACCCATCAAACGGAGTTTAGTGGTTATGCAGATGCGGATTATTTGTTTGATCCTCACAAAGCTAGATCTCAAACTGGTTATTTGTTCCTGAACGGAGGCACCACAATTTCATGGCCTTCATAGAAACAAACACTTGTCTCAACATCATCAAATCATAATGAAGTTATCACTCTACATGAAGCTAGTAGAAAATGTGTATGGTTGAGATCAATGACACAACTCATTGCGACTTCTTGTTGGCTAGAGAAAGAGAAAAGCCCAACTCTCATCTACGAAGATAATGCAGCTTGTGAATGAAAGAAGGGTATATCAAGAGTGATAAGACAAAACATATACCTTCAAGATTCTTGTCACAAACTCAAGACCTTTACTTCAGACTGACACGAGCACACAAACACCACAAAAACAAAATGGTCCAAAGACTTCTCTATAGTTTATAAAAGATGTACAAGACCGAGGTGAAGATGGGCACTACGAAGAGGATTATGATTGATAAGTAAAGGGTGTTGGCAAGCAAATTGATAGAATGCAGAAACTGATGTGATGATGATGAACAACAAATTGGTGATAGGTGCCATTTTTTATAAGCTTAAACTTAGACAAAATAATACATCCTTACAGTTAGAAATTTCAACCAACCGCAGTGACTTAATTTTACTTTTTACGATTAAAGGGCTCTTTAAACCATGTCAAACAGGCGTACTTTTCGCATTTTCAGCGATATTAATATAGAATGAACATTGTTCATCATCAAATGAGCAAACTATAATAGCACTGTACACATTTAACAGGATTTGTAATCTCTATATACGTATATGTAATATGTTAAATGTGATCAATATTAATTCAAAACTATTAAAAGCGTACATTTATACACAAAACATAGGTTTCAAAGCAAACCGATGAAGATCAACCTATACAAGATCAAGATGAGACACGCGCTTGGCGTAACAGTAATATGAGCCACCATACATCACAAAGAAAATCTATCCAAATCTTTTTCAGATAGAGCTATAGACTCGACGTAGAGATTTCAGAAAGGGTTTACAACCAGGGGCGGAACTACGTGATGAGTATGGGGGGCCGGTGCCCTCCACGATTCGCCAAAAAAATCAAATTTTAGTGTAAAATTTTTTTTTTTTTGACATTTTTATTAAAGTGCACTCCCTCACAAAATCAAATTGCCCCTCACCTTGAAGCCAAACAATGTAAAAACCTTAGATCTCTATTTTAATCTTGAAAAATGTCAGTTTTTTGTGTAAAAAAATAAAAAATAATGACCTTTTTATAAAAGTGCATCACGAAATTTATCAAAAAAAAAAATTTTGCCCCCCGCCTTCTAAAATCCTGGGTCCGCCACTGTTTACAACACCTACATGAACATAAGCATTACCAAGAGGACTATATGTAACATGTACACTATGTACAGGGTGTCGACGAGCAAAATCAAAGATTGGAGAAATCGAGTTTATGATGATAATTAAGAAACTAGTGATTGGTACCATTGTTGAGAGCTTGATCAAGTGTGGCCGACGTTTTTCTTTAACTCAAACAAACGAAAAAGAATAAGTGGTGTTTATTTTGATTTTAATACTTTGTAAGTTGGTGATCGAATAATGAAGATGTCAAGATGTTGACATGACTGCTTTCATGGTTGCATACTCACTTCCAACAACAGGTAAAAGTAGTGGTACATTCAATTTTGTTTTCCTAAAATTATAACCGTTAAAGTTGGATTCTGAAAAGTGTCACTATGTCTCAACGTAGTGACCCTTTTTGACTTCTCGTTGATATCTCTATCGCGAGATTACACTTTCTGTGTGTATATTTGTTTCACCGTCAACAATAGTTGCAAAACTTGACATTAATGTCATTAATCGTGATATATGAGAAAAGATTGCAAATCCAGCCACTTTTCAATTATCTTGTGTCCATAATAATATCCATTTAAATGGATTTCATAAATGAACCAACATCAAAAACATTTACAAGGAAAGAAGGTAATGAATTCATAACATACATAATACTTCATACTAAGTATATACAAAACGCTACCTATTTTCGAAACAAACCACATATCGTGACCAAGCTTTGAAGACCAACCTATACTACCCTGATAACCTGATTCCATTTCTCAAAATCTTGATAATCTTATCCTTAACTTCACGGCTTCACGCCCTAACGCAAAGTTTTTGGCTATCCATTCAAATTCTCAAAGTACATGTAAAAGACCGGCTTGAAGATGTGCATTGTGATCGATAAGTGAAAGTTGTCGACAAACAAAGTGAAAGATTGTAGAAATTGATGTGATGATAATGAACAAGATTACAAGAAGTTGGTGATTGGTGCCATTTTTAGTTCTTGAGAGCCTCATCAGCTATGACTTTGATTCTTATATTAAGCTTTTAACTTTCCTTTACTTTAATTAAGTTTTTTAAGGAAGAAACTTGCCTTGTGGGGTTTGTTTTTCACTTAAAAAATGAGTTTTATAAGTTGGTGTTTTCGAAATTTCAAGATATGGACATTATGTATGTCGATCTCCATCTTCTTTTCCAAAGGATCCATAGGCTCCTTTCAATCAATGATTTTCATTTTGTTCTCATTCTTCTCAAGAGACTAAACAAATACCATTGTATATTAGACATGTAAACAAATTGTTTTTAAAATTGAAGAGGTCCCTCAAACCATGTCAAACAATGAAACAAACATATCTATAAGCATATATGTCAACTCTAATAAACAATGAAATGACGAACAATGGTTATAATCATAATCATAATAAGCAAACTATAATCTCGTTATCGTACAAATTAAAGTATACACAATTACACCTATATACATATATGTCATGTGATAAAACATGTTAGATATAATTGCTTAAAGCTTACCTTTACACACAAATTAACATGATAAGTTTAATGTCATAAAACCCAAGATTTGAAGATCAACCTGTACAAACTTACATTGATCTCAATATCAGAATGAGACACGAGATTGGAGTGTCATCAATACGAGCCACCATACATCACAATAAACCTAGATAAGCATTACCTAGATTACTATATGAAACATGTACACGGTGTTGACGAGCATAATGAAATATTGAAAAGATCGAGTTGATGATGATGAACATGAAAGTGGTGATTGGTGCCATTGTTGAGAGCTTAATTGATTATGTGTGTATTTGTAATTTGTGTTTGCGTATGTATCTTGACATTGGTTAATTATTTTTGGGTTTATATTTGAGTTGCGTAGCTTTGTTTTAACTTAAACAAAAGGAAATTTTAGTTAGTGGGCGTTTGCTTAGGTTACAAAATTGTGAAAGTTAGTGATGGATTTATAAAGATGTTGACATGAATGCTTTCATGGTTGCACACTCACATCCAACTAATGGTAAAATAGTGACACATTGATTCTATTCGTATGATAAAAGTTTACTAGTTTAGGATAAGATAAATAAGAAAGGGTTTTTCACTTAGTTTGCAAACTCAATCCACTAAAAGAACAAATCATTGCCAACTACGGAAAGAAATCAAGTTTCTAGCTTTTATACATCTTGGTACAAAATTTTATGAAGTTAAAACTCTTCAAAATAGGGGTGCTCATTGGTTCGGTTATTGGGTTGTTCGATTTATTCGATTCGTTCGATTCGGTTTGTTCATGTTAATACAAATATCGCGTAAAACGTTATTTATATTTTATGGTTTTTCAAAGTTTTGATAATGACAAATATAAATCTATACGACGTAAAAATAAGTAACCAGATTATTAGTGGTAAGTTTACATTCCGACGACAATCACTTAAGGTATGAATAATGTTGTTATAAAATTCGTCGAATGATCAAAAAACCTAAGTGGGTAATTATCTTTTTAAACTCATTTTAAAACAAATATTTTTCATAAATTAAAACTTACTAGACATTTATAATTAGGAAACTTAGTCCCCAAGAATAATTTGAATTCAGCCTTTTTGAAGGCAAATTATTTGGAAAGATTTGGCTAAACATTTGAAAAACACTACATAAAGACGCTCCGCGGATCTGTATTTTATACGGATGGATCGTATTATACGGATCCGTGAAACCGGCAATAGCAGTTTTGGGATAGAATGTCCACTATAAATAGATTTCACCCATTTCATTTTTTTGTCTTTTCTACCATTTTTTGCAAATTATTTCAATCACACAAACTCTCGAGCATTAATTAAACACTCTTTGATCATTTCACTTGCTTTATAACACATTTCAAGTGATCCACAAATTTCCACTTTGATTTCAAGTGAAGAACACAAGAAGATCTCCAAGCTTCTAAGTGTTGTAGTTGTTAGTGTTTACTTGTATATATTGTTTTTGAACTTTGTACATCATAGTTGTGTCATCATACCTCACCATCATACACCAAAGTTGTTAGTCATCATCATACACCAACGTAGAGTGATCAGTTAGTATTTTAGGCCTTAAAATACATCGAGTAGTAAGGTTGGTCTTGCCTTGGGAAAAAACTTGATATTTAGCTTAGTAGCAGTGAAGAAGTGAAGCGACGTTATAAGGTTTTCTTCGCCAAAAGGGAGCTTGTTGATATAGTGCTTACGAACTCGCGAGTTAGGTACTCGGGGAGTGGAGTAGGGCGAGGAAGGAAGCGAATCACTATAAATCACCGTGTTTTTGGTTTGTTCCATTTCTATATTGCATTTACTTATTGTTTATTGTTTGAATATATAGTTGCGTGTCGTGATTTCACATCAAGCAAACAAATCTAACGTTTTCTAAAAAAATTAAAAACGGTAAAACTATTCAACGTCTCCTCCCTCCTTCTAGTTTTCCACAGTTCAGTTACATTTTTTATGGGTAAAACCAAATCGAATTCAAATTGGATTAAACAGAATCAAATAATCGAAAACCGAATCGAATAACCCGAATTGCATACTTTTATTTATTTAGTTATTTAGTTATATAGATTGATGTTATATTCATAATATAAAAGAGTTCTAATTTTTTTTAATATAAATATATAAAAGATATATATATTTATTGGAATTTGGTTTTCATTTTGCCAAAACTATAACTGAACCAAAGACCAAATAGTTAATTTGGTCCGATTCGGTTTTGTATATACGGTTCAATTGCAAGCTCGGTTCAGCTTTTTTCTCGGTTGGATTTGATTTTGGTTTTTGTTTTTTGTGAGTAACACCTAGGGGTATTCATCGGTTCGGTTATCGGGTTGTTCGGTTTGTTCGGTTTGGTTTGTTCGGTTAATTTTTTTTCTGAGTATAACCGAGAACCGAACCGAACTTAAATTGATTCAACCGAACCGAAAACCGAACCGAATAACCGAAAACCGAACCCCCATAACTGAAAACCGAACCGAATAACCCGAATTGCATAAATTTAATTATTTATTCATTTATTTATATAAATTTTTAAAAAGAAAAAATAATAAAACTTAAAAAATGTTATATTTAAAAGAGTTTTAATATTATTTTTATATAAATATATAAAAATATATATATATATTTATTTTAATTCGGTTTTCGGTTTGGATTGCTAAAACCATAACCGAACCGAAAACCGAATATTTAATTCGGTTCGGTTTGGTTTTTGTAAGTTCGGTTCGGTTACGAGTTCGGTTCGGTTATTTTCGGTTCGGTTCAGTTTTGGTTTTCGATTTATTCGAATATTACCCGACCCATGAACACCCTAGTAACACCTGAATTTTGCAACAGCCTAGTTGCACAGTTCAAAAACAAAAACATTTTATAAAGAGGCCTGAAACAATCCGCATGGACTTTATAACTACTCTTTCAATTTGATCTCATGTTTGGGCCTGCTCTTAAATTTATATTGGGCTTTAACGTCGAATCTTTATTTTATGCATATTTGATTATCCATCTTTGTTATTATTCAAACAAGTTAACAAGTCATCGATTGTCTTTAAGTTAATCAAAATTGAAAATATGATTGTACAAATTGAGCAATTTATTTAAACAACTTGGATAAAAATTCCGACATAACACTGAAAAGTTTATAATACAGTTTGCTTGATAAGATTTTGATCCTTAAATATAGGACGGAACCAGGACCAAATATGACCGAGTGCATAAATTTTTTGAAATCGTAATATAGAAACACATTTCGATTGACCGAATGCATTTAAGATGCATTTAAAAATAAAAATTATGTTTTTTTCAAAAATTAACATATATCGAAAATACATAAGAGTCCGAGCAACCGCGGGAATCCCTCTAGTTTCGTCCGTGAGTAAATAGATGGAGCATGAAATCCAATGCAAAATTTACCCAAGTTAGTAAAAACAGGGTCGTCTCATGGATTTCGGTGGCCCCGTGCTATCACCACAAAGAGGCCCTTAAACACACATAAAAAATACACATGTATCACTAGTGTGTAAACTAATTAAACTCAAGCCTCATGTTGTGTATATACATATAATAAAGTGCATGGAATTTTGTGGCCCACGTTAAGCTGTGGCGCTGTGCAATAGCACCTCTTGCACTCCCTTAAAGCCGGCTCTGACTAAAAAGTTTAACCTTCGATTTACATGTGATTTAATAGTGAAAGAAAGATACAGTCCACAATAAAATACAAAGATTGCGACAAGGGTATAGAAGCATTCACGTGCATAATGACCACAATTTGTGTGTCTTACAAGGATTAACTTGTCTTTTTACAAGTATGATGTAGAGATGACACTGAAAGAGTAATTTGTGGCTCAAACCTAAAGTGGCAGCAATTGTGAAAGTGATGGATGGAAAATAATTACCATATGATGTAAGTTTATAATATTATTAAATTGAAGCATGGAAATATAAAATTATATCTTTTGTGACATATATGGAAATGGTTGTACGTTGGTATTATTGAGTTGTTTCAAAGAGGTTATGCCGAATGTAGCAAAAGATTTGACTACTTGGGGTGCCTACAACGATTTTACGTACTGTTTTTAAATTTTGCATGTATGAAAACGTTACGTAAATTTTGAACAATATTTAAGTGGGGGCATATGTATTTGTAAATAATTTAAAACAAATTCATATACTATTATGTGTTATAAAAAAGTTCAATGTAGATCCAATATTTTTTAAAGATTTGATGAATCAATTTTTGCAATCTATTTTTTAATAAAAAAAATATATACTTTCATCTATTTTGTAAAAAAAATAAATATCTCGCAAATCGTTAATCGTTACGTGAAAAACATCGTACCATTACGACGATAATTAAATCTTCTATCTATAGAGGGGCACTTCTATATTACTTTCGTTGAACTTTTTTTTTTGGCATTTTTTTGTAAGTTTTGAAATTTACGTCCGGAGAAATCACATGTGATTTCATAAAATTATATGTGATTCTTAACATGCAAATCGCATGTGATTTTTCAAAAGTATATCGCAGTGCCTGTCTACTGAAAGTTAAAAAAATCTCCTCAGAATGGTGTATTTTCGTCGTTTAACGATTTACCGTTTGCAAGATATTTTATTTTAAATAAAAGGATGTAAAATGATTTTTTATTAATTTTGATGAAAAACAAATGACTAGAATTGGTTTATTAGATCTATAAATAATATGAAATCTATATTGATCTAAGATGTAAGGTGTGTTTAGTAGATAGCTTTTGAGAGCAATTAGCATTTAGGTTATGTTTGTCATTGAGCGGTGTTGAGCTTTTTGAAGCGATTAGCGGTGAGCAATAAGCATTTTGATTTGTAGTAGTTGTTTGGCAAATGAGCGGTAAATTTTGCTATTTTTTGTGAATACTTTTTTTTCCAACGCTTTTTTAAGAAGCTGAGAGCGGTGAGTAGTGAGCGGTGACTACTGCTCACAACTCACTGCTACTTTTAGCAAACACACCCTCAGCATTTAACATTATTATTAAAAAGCTCGTTTGGTAGAAAGCATGATAGAATTTATAAAATTATAAAAATGCTCATTTTTTATGCTTTTTGAATAAGCATTTAGCGTTACCTCATTTATACATTAAAATTACAGCTACAACTATTCTACTAAATATTTTTATAAATTAAACTGCGACTGCTAACTGCTAACTGGTTACTGTTAATGCTAGTTTCAACGAATACACACGTAATACCACATTTTCAAAAGTCTAATCGTGCTGACATTTAATGTTTGCATAAATGTGGAGCTCATAAAATAATCGACCTTCATGAGTAGGTATTTATTTCACCCATTTTTCTCTTGATTGACATTATTGATTTGAAATTATATCATCTTGTTAAATAGAAGTTTTTTAAATTAATATCGTTTCATGTAAATTATAATGGATTTGCTATACAATGTTCACTGAGCAATGGTTACACCAATGATTCAGATAAATATAAAAGAAAAAACTTAATACTCTATTAAATTAAAAAATCACATATTTTTAAGATTATTTGTATGTTTATTTATTGTACATTAAATATATAACTACTTTAGATATGTAAAAAATTATTAAACTAAATGCACTTAACCATTGCCCAATTGACATTGAATTGCAAATCCCAAATTACAAAAGTGATCTATCAATGATATATTTACTCCGGGAGTGCAATGTTTTTCATCGAGTGTTAGTGATTTTAGTGTCATCAAATATTTTTATATAATCGTGGATTTACTCGAGATCAAATGGATTTCAATTGTGAGGAGTGCACGCTTGTATAAACTAATTAATTGTTTGGGTAAGAAAAAAAAAATTGTGAATGTAAGTCAAGGGGCATATAGTAACAAAATTCGCATGGTCACTAAATTATTCAAACACATGTCTTTAAAGAGTGCAGTTAGTGACAATTTTAAAATGTTGCAAAACTATTGTTGGACACATTTAAAGGAAGTGTTGTGACTTTTCATCAAAATGAGTGACTTTTCATCAAAAGCTACAACTTTTTATACAACCACCATTAAGTTTATATATATGTAAACGTAATTTGGTCTTCCATATGTACAAATTTGTATCAACAACAAATTCTCTATGTTTTGCTCTTTTTCCTTTGCCCATAATTTAAGTGTTCATCATTGTCTCATCATTATACGAATTTCTTGTAATCCAAAGAAATTAAATTGGGTAGAAATATTCTATCATGAAAGTGGACTTTTACACGATTCAAGAATTATCCAATTAATCTTTGATTATCACACCCTAATACCAACAACGAGGTATATTATTTCTCACGACAATTAGGCTAGACATAAGAGCATATACAACGATAACGCCATAACGGCGATAAACCCAAAAAAACGGCGTTATGGCCGTTATACCCGTTGTACTAACGCCGTTAATGAGGTAAAAAGGAGCCTGCGTTGAGTTGGTAACGCGCGTTAGGGGAAAAAATCAAATATTTTTCACTTTACCCCTTTGTAACGGCTACAAGCCGTTATGTGTAAAAAAAATCAAAAACTACCCTAAACGGCTAGTAAAAAAAAACATTTTTTTACTACTATAAATACCCAATTAAAACACCATTTTTTTTTCACACTTCCACTACTAAATTATCTCAATACTCTCAATATTTCAACTTCAATTAACTGCAATAACAAGATTGGAAGAGATAAAGTTTTTGATGACGGATACTGCAGGGCAAGATCCAAATGTCGTGGCTTGGATCAATGACGAGAAAGACCGAATCATCAAAAAATATAACTTGAAACCTCGTCAGTAGATCATATTATCGTCATTTCCTTTAATTTGTTGTAACGTTTTATTTGCAGGGTGTTTTTTTATTTTGTTGTCATTTTTTTTTTTAATCTCGTATTGTAATATGTTTTCAATTTTAATGATATGTTTAGTTTAATAAATGAAGTGTTTGTTTTAGTTAAGGGGTTAAAATTGAAAATATGAAATGTTATTAATGTTATTGGGATGTTATTGTTGTGGGTGTTTTTTGGGGATGTTAAGGTGAAATGTTAAAGCTGATGTGGCGCTGACATGGACGGTGTTATTGATAAGGATTTAAAAGCTGCCATTTTGAGGGGTTATTTAAGCCCTTAATTGATCACTTTTGTATCCGTTACTACTTAATTTCGTTCATTTTCACTTTTTAGGTCTTTTGAAGGCAAATTGCTGGAATGACACTTATTCGGACGAAAAGGCGCGAATATACGAAGAAAATGGCCAAAGTCAAAAATCAAGACACTCAGGCTGCTGGAACACAAGGTGACGGTGTCACTGCTTAACTGCGACGCCGTCGCGACATGTTTTGTGACGACTCGGTAGCCAAATTGCTAATTAACAAGTGACGACATCAGGTTTTAAAAGAGTAGGGTGTCACAACTCATACGGCCTAGATTTGATCCAGACGGCGTCAGAAGATGAAGCCGACGGCGTCACAACCATAAGGTGACGCCGTCACAAGCTGCAACATGCGCACGAAGTAGCTGATACTGTTTTGGCCATAACTTTTACATACGAACTCGGATTTAGGTGATTCAAAAGCCCACGCGACCGGAACGAGAAAATCTACAGTTTGGTGAAAAAATGGTCATGACGCCATCATTCTTTAGGTGTGACGCCGTCACTCTTTGCCGACAGAAAATCTGCCTATAAATATAACATTATAACTTCACTTTTTGTAAGCCCTAAACCCTAAGTCCGATTCTAGGGTTTAGGTAGGTGTTTTTCCAAAGAACTTAAAGAGTTTCAAACACTCTAGAAATATCGTGTAATAGTTTGTTTGTTAATCCAATCTTATGGTATGTCTTCAATTATCATAATTGTTGCTTGCTCTTCATTAATTATGTTTGGCTAATTCACCTAGTGTTTACTTATGATTGTATGAAACTTGTATATAATTAATTAGATCTTATTGATTTCTTGGTGATGCTTGTGTCTATCTTCATCATTAGGGGTGTGACAATTTCAATGAGTCTGATTGGTTTAGTTTATAATTCTTGCATCCTACTGTCTCTTGTTTGATTGGTTGTCTCTTATCTTAATTGTGATTGACCTAGTATTTCGATAGGTCATCCGTTGTGTTTTTTATGCTTGAGTAATCTTTGTTGAACCTTAGCTTGTAGTTACTAGTGGAATTTTAGGCTAAATATCCAAAGATCACCTTAGTGTTAAGTTTATGAATCCTAGAGATTTCATAGTCATTGACCTTAGGTAACTTCAAAGAGTTAGGGAGAAACGCATACCCTACAACCTTAGAAGACACAACGCGTTAAGAATAAGGACGTGACAATTCAACCATCAATAGGACGTGACAATTCAGTAGGTAGAATTGGATAGCTAGCAAGGAGTAATACATCATAAGTAGATACAATTCAACCATCAATAGGACGTGACAATTCAGTAGGTAGAATTTAGTTAGTATCTTTTGGGATAGTTGACTAGCAACTAATTCCACCCTACCCTTCACAACCGAGATTCAAAAAATATAAAAATACAAAAATAATCATCCCTCACCTTTAGACTTAAATCGACATACACTTCAGCCTAACAACACTATTCCCCTAGAGAACGATATCAATACCCGTGGCTTACCCTAATACTACACTACAGCGATTAGGTTCACTACCTAGGGTGTTATAAAACTTGCTCGACGAAAAGGAAGTTCCTTTGACCCCGAACGACGCGTGTAGCGTTATCAAGTTTTTGGCACCGCTTCCGGGGAATAGTTATTGCTTAGGCTTGATTTCTATCTCGTTTAGGTGTACTCACAAGATTCCTATAAAGTGAGATTTTTTTTTCTTTTTATTAGCTTCCTCGTAGTCTATCCCCCTTCTTTGTGCCTTTGTTCGTAAAACTTGTCCATTGACTCTTCCGTTCACCATTATGGAGAACGCGAATCCACTATATCCGCGATTAGGTTATTTCATACAAAAATATGATATTACCAATGCGGATTATTCAAGATGGTGGGAAGAAAGTAACCAAGTCCATAAACCTTTTGAGGGTTTCACCATTCCATCAAGCCCACAAAATACCTCATCTAGTGAAACCTATGCTTCGTTTGAGCCTTCACTTAGGATAGACTTTCGTGAATAACCTCCGTGTTTAGAAACTATTTTTAGTGAGGCCCTTAGGAGAACTGACCAAATTTGTGAAAATATTATGGTAAGCAACCAAGCATTAAACCATAAGTTGGAACAATTACTAGGTTTGGTTTCACGACCTAAGGAAATAATACATGACAAGCATATAGATGATGTAGATGTGATTGAGGATAAGGTGAAAAGTCTAGACCCACAAGGTATCCCACAAGTCCCACCATCATTTAAGGCATACACACCGCACGTGACTTACCCAGAAGTAGTAGAAGAGACTTTAGGAATCCCGATGGAGGTAGAACATTTTAACCAAACGCAACTAGAGAATATAGTTTTGAATACTTGTAGTCTCAGTCTTACTCTTAGTTCTAGGGAATTTCCTAGTGTTGATGAACCGGAACCTCAATCTTTACTTCCATCCTTAGATATACATCTAGGAGACAAAAGAGGAACCGACCCACCCATCAACCAATTTAGTCCGGGTAGTTTTAGGATGAAGGAAGCCATTCACACACCCCCTTCACCTCACGTGGAAAATCGCCACCCTAAGGGTGTGTATCGCTACTATCACCCGCACTTAAACTTAAGTGTAGGGAAAACCTCCCCTTTATCCGTTAAATAAGGGTAGAGTCAGGCTCGTGACTCGAACAAAAACAAGCGCTTTTTGGGAGGCAACCCATTGTGTATTTGTTTTTCATTTTTATTTGTGTGTCTTATATCTTTTATTGATTGTTTATTCTCATGTTTGAATTTGTAAAAATGCTTTATTTTGTCTTTAACCTTGTCTTAATTACATATAAAGGTATTTTACATAAGGGATAAGTGTAGGGAGGATTACACACATTTTCAAAAGAAACGTGAACATGAGAATTAAAATTATTTAAAAGATATACATGTGTGTTTGTTCGAGTCAAATGCTTTTATCGAGTCATAATGGATGTTTTGCAGGAAATTTTTCCAGATACTAAAGATAAAAATTTTCCAGAATTTTTTCCAGAAAATCGCAGACCATTTTCTGTCATGATAACCTGACGGCGTCAGGAGGAGTAGAAACAGCTTCTAACTTTTTCTCGTTTTCTGTGCTACCTATAAATTTTTGGAATTTTTCAGGTCTTAATTTTCCAGAAAATCTGCAAACATCCATTCCACAAGCATTATATCTTATTTAAGTCTGGAACTACATCTAGTTGTGATTTTCTTTGTTCGGTTTGATTCTTTGGGTTGTCTGTTTTCTTCAAGTGTGTAGGTTTTATTTATCAAGAAGAAGATACATAAGATTGGATGGAGCTTTTCACGCATAACATTCTTCTTGGAAAGGATTTAACCACTACTTCACACACGGATCCTACCGAGCTAATCAGGGGAGTACTAGTTTCTTTCATTTTTTTTATTACCTTCCGTTATCATAACTTTGATACTTTCGGGGAACATTGGGGACAATGTTCAGTTTAAGTGTAGGGAGGGAAAATAAAACGGGAACTTTGAAACTATGCTTATCCTTGATTATTTGCTTTTTTCAATTGCATTTGTGTAATAAACCATGAGAAAATGTCGGTTAGGGTAATTTTGGCACCAAATTTAAAATTTTTCATGACATATAGGAGTGGGCCATTAGTCTTAATAAAGCGTCTCATGGATAGGAAGTTACATGACTAGCACAAAAACCCTTTACCACCTAAATTCCACCCAAAATGTGAGGATCACCCTTAGATTAGTAGGAATTAAAGCATTCATCTTTAATGCTTAGTGTGTGAACCGGTAGTATAATAGATTCTAGAACTTGTTTTGTGATGCATCCCGAGATCGCTAGTAAGACTACACTTGTGTAGTTAGGAATAACTAAATGATAAGAGGCTGTGGAAACTAGAAGGGGGGTTGAATAGTTTTACCAATTAAAACTTCCTTTTAATCTATTTAGATTGACTTATGAAAATCTATTTGGATGTGTGTGTTGGATGTTGATAAACAAGCATATAAAGGTATGTAATGAAAAGATATGAGTAAGAAGCACAAAACCACAACACGAGTATTTATAGTGGTTCGGCTACAAGGACACCTTCCTTTCCCTACTCCACTCCCCGAGTCACCTACTCGAGAGTTCGTAATCACTACACCAATCTCCTTATGGCGGAGAAGCCTTCACAACGTCGCCTACTCTTTTTTCGGTACTAGGCTAACCACCGGGTTCTTTCACTCCAAGGTGAACCACACCTACACAACGTCGCCTACCCTTTATAAGGTACTAGGCTAAGTACCTAGTTCTTTCACTCCAAGGTGAACTACACCTTCACAACGTCGCCTACCCTTTATTAGGTACTAAGCTAAGCACCTAGTTCCATTGCAATGGAGGAACTACTACCACACTACACCAACGACTAATCCCAAAGGAGATCTACTCATTTACAACATCATCAAGGATATCAATATCCTTGGATCTAATACTAGTCTATCTTGTACATCGAAACACACCATATCGAATGTACATCTAAGGCACCTTTCACTAATGCCTTTGACTAGATCTACAAGACACCTTTCACTAATGTCTTGTGTCTTCACTTCTAAGCACCTTTCACTAATGCTTCTTTGTCTTGACTTCTAAGCACCTTTCACTAATGCTTCTTTGTCTTGACTTCTAAGCACCTACCACAAGTGCTTTATCCTATAGACGATAGCTCCTCTTCTATAATATCTTCGTCTTGACACTTGAGACATCTTTCACTAATGTCTCCAACACTACACTTCTTTGAAGAAAGAAAGGAATCATCAACAAGAGAACTTTAGTAGCCTTGATGATGAGGAAGCATGGCAACTCATGGACTTGAGCTTGCTCGACTTCAAAGGTGGTGATCTTGCCTTTAAGAGGAACCTAAAAGATCACACAAAAACAAAACTACAAACATAGATCTCTTGGATCTAAGGTTAGTGAGATTTAACTCAGGGGGAAGGTGTGTTAGAAAGGGATGATGAATAATGAAGAAATGGCTCACTATTTATAGAGGAAAAATCTTACTGTTCCCCGGATCCCACGGATCCCTTCCACTTGGGATCTGGCTAGCACAAAGTTAAGGATCCGTGGAACGCTCCTCTTTACCCATGGGTATTTTGGTTATGGGTCATGGGTCATGGGTCATGGGTCATGGGTTGAACCATGGATCTTTGGCTAGATACAATGTATCTTTAGGTGCAATGCACTTGGTCACTTGGGTATGGGTTGATCCATAGGTTATGGGTATTATCCATATGTGATATAAGCATGATGTCATGCAATGGGTTATGGGTCAAGATCCATGGGTTATGGGTTATGGGCTTTGGGTTGTACCCAACTACATTCAATGTATTTGCCCAATGGGTTGTGATACTTAAGTTTCTACCCATTTATATTACCCAACATACTACATACTAGTTATGTGTATATTTTATCCAAATATGTAAACACTAGTTGTTGTACATATGTATTACTAAATCATAAAATTACTTATACTTGTTTTAGTGTTTTATGTGAAAATGTGAATATGTTAGAAACTATTAGTTCAAACCATTTACGTATTTTGTTTGTTTCGTTAATATGATTTTACGTTTGTTATCGACAAAACATTAGAAGATCGTAAATATAAATAAACGTTTTTACGGCTTATTTGTATTAACAGTCTCCCCTTTTTTGTTGATGACAAAACATAAAATTATTTTAAGGAAAAGCTAAAATTCGTAAAAGTTTGAATTTGTAGTTTTTACTTTCTTCTCCCCCTTTTTGTCGAAACAAAAAGTGTTTGAAGGAAGGCAACACAGTGTTTTTAAGAAAAGCATGTGAAAGAAAAAGTAAAAAGAAATAGAGAGCAAATAACGGGAAAGGGTCTCGTCTTTTACTCCCCCTTGACGAGTCCATCCCTATGTAAGGGCGTCAAGTAAATGATACTAACCTAGTTTGTTTGCAAATAAGTTTGCAAAAGATATCTTCTACGAGACGAATGTGCTCCCCCTTGAAGATTGCAATTATTGCAAAGGGATGTCACGAAGTGTAACCCTAGTATTGCAAGTAATTTGCAATGTATTGCTTTGACATAAAGCTCCCCTTAGCTTTAGGATGTCAAAGTCTTCATATGTAAATTGAATAACTACAAAACAAAGGTTAGAAATCAAGTATAATTCACAATTTCCTGCAAATGTGATTCAAGTTAGTAGAAAGAAAGCTTTCTGTCTCACGGATCCCGCGGTTCCCTCCTAGTAGGGATCCGTCTAGGAAATTCTGAGGGATCCGTTTTAGCTGTTAAATTTCAAAGAAATGTGATATAACAAGTAATGTTATCACAAAAATGAGATATGAATACAAGGTAATCATATGCTCAGAAAAATAGCAAGTAGCATGTAATTCCATTTAATAAAAGTAGAGTTATGATATACATGACTCTAAAAACTAAGAAAATAAGAAAATACATTACTAGAAATTTCTAAACCAACTATCGCTTGATGCTAGGACACCACTAAAAATCTTCTAGCTCAAGTTTTGTTTAGGTTTGATCTCGTCGAAACGTTCGAGGAGATGATAGAACATGAAACGTTGGTCTTCTCGTACTTCATATATCAAACTTTCAACATGTTGACAATGATAGCAATCTTTGTCATGGCTAGGTCGTGGTGGTGGAAGAAATGAAATGGCTTGATGCGAAGGATCAAGTGAAGCGGCTTGCGGAGCTTCAAACGATGGAGGGATTGGTGGAGGTGCATTTGAGAATGACTCAACCAAAAATGATGGTGGTAGCTGAGAAGTGTCAACTTCCATATGGTCGGGTGTTTGACTTTGATGATTTCTCATAATCTAAATGGGATTATATGATGGAAATGGCGAAAAGGAAGCCGGAGCAAGTGTTGACTCAACACCTTGATTTTGAACCATTATTCCTCCTAATGAGGAGAATGTTGTCGGCGGAAGCGGATGAGATGGCCTAGGAGGCAAGTCCTCTAAATTGTAGACGTGTGGTGATGATAGTGGGGATGTAAATGAAATAGCTCTAGGAACCAATGGTGATGGTTTAGTGGAGATGATATTGTTTGGCCTAGGAGGTATGGTGGTGTTTGGCATAGGTAGTTTTGTGGGTACAATCCTTTTAGGAATTGGTTTGATTGGATGATGAAGAATTCTATCATTTGTTGGCTTGACGGGAGATGATTCGGTTGAAGAAATTTCGTGTATAACACGAGCTCTTTTCATGGGTGGTTCTTTGGTGGATAAGTTACTACTTGGGGTTTTCCTCATGATGGGATGATTTCAAGAGGTTGCAAGAGCTGAAAGTTAGGATGAGAGTGATGACTATGGAGGTCCTAACAAGGTGGTTTATAAACTAAGAGATTTGGCAAGTGCATTTAAGCCTTAAGCCACCAGGATTCATTGGAATGTGATGATTGACATGCACAAGAGTCAACTTCAGAGGTTGCACTGATCTAGGAACTCATTTAAGATGAGGTGGAGTGTTTGAGTTAAGAAGATGAGTTGAAATGATTGTTTTTGAAAGATTTGACATAAGCTGTCATCCGGATCCCACGGTTCCCTCCTCAGAGAGATCCGTCTAGGCTAATCCTAGGGATCCGGCTCTCAGCAGCTATGAAAGAGTGGAAATGATGTTTCTAAGATCTAAGACCTATATCATCTTGAGTGTTTCAGTCCTCCTAAGTGTTTTAAATGAAGGGATGCTTGAGTACTTGAAGGTAATGAATGATGTAGCTAATGATTGTCATTTATGGAAGGATTTGGAACTTTTCAAGAGTACCAATGGATGAGCAAGGATGACACTAAATAAGAGTGTCAATTGAAGCTAAATGATCCTAGAGATCAGGTTGTGTCTTAGGATAATGTTTTAGAAAATATCCTAGAAGCTTTGAGATGAGAAAACTAGATTTTGATCAACTTTGATCAATTTTGAGGTGAGGATGATTTATGATCAATTTGCCATAATCGAAAGATTTCTAAGACTAGATGTGAGGGATCAAGTAGAAAATGAAGTGTGAGTTTAAGAGCGGAAGAGTAGTGGGTTAAAAACGAAATGGTAGATCTACAAGCGTTTTAGAGTGTGACCTAGGTGAGTTATGTATAACTAGGAAAGATTAACCTATCTTGATAAGGACTTAATTTTACTTAAGACACTATGTTTAGCTTAGTGTGAGGTGTTCTAAGAATGTGTTTGAAATACAATGCTTGCAATTGCATTTTCTGTTTGCCGGATCCCACGGTTCCCTAAGAGTAGGGATCCGTCTAGTATAATCTTTGGGATCCGTCCATCTGCTCAGCAGAACCTTTACTAAAGGTATGTAATGATCTTGACAATGCATTATATCTCAAGGATAGTCTAAAGAGAGTTCTAATACCAAGATATCAAATGTAAAATGTTTTATTTCATGAAGGAAATTGGATTACATTGATAAAGCACGAGTACAAGATATTTGATCCTATTTTGGAATACTATTAGTTTCCTTGATTGTTTTCGCTAGGTGGATCATTATGTGATTGATGAGTGTTGGTGGAATCAAGAATGAAGAAAGTCTTCATGAGAGATATGTTTAGCGGTTCCATCATCTTGTTCACAAGTACGTACAACGGACTTTGAAATTGAGGATGGAAGTGCATAACATTATGATAGAGGCGTGTCAAGAACATTCCATAAGGGATTAGTTTATTCTTGGAGCCTTGAAGATTTGCAATTTGCCTTGCGAAGAAGTAGGCGAGATTGTATGGTTGTTGTGTTAGCAAACAGTACAACAAGCGGGAAGGATTTCTTGATTTCCCCTAAGACTCCAAACATTTTCACGTAGGATGAGTGCAAGAGGCTTGTACTCTTCTCGGATATCCCTTGTAAAGATAATGTTTGGATCGGAGTAATATGGTCGAGGTTTGCATATTATGCGATTTAAATCTTCCGGAGAGGGTATGTGTGAACAATATGGATTATTTTCTTCACGAAAGTTGTAGAGAGAATCAAGAGACCAATCTTCGGTGAAGGCACATTGTCCATGATTTGGAATCCGGAGGATGTGAGCAAAATGCCCAAGGGTTAGAGCGAACTTTTGGTTTTTGATATAAAACCAAAGAGATAGAGAGCGATCCTCGTTACGAACGAGTTCGACTTGACGGAAGAATTCCATTATGAACCTTGGACATATCTTCTCGTTGATTTCAAGAAGACATTCTAGTCCTATGGCTTGGAAGGAGGTATTGATACCTTCTTTGAATTGTAGAGAGGTGTCTACAATACGTCCTTCGTGGAAGTGACGGTTTTCGAGATTATTGAACCCACGGACATGATTGCCAGGTGTGTTGGGTTCGCGAGAGATGTTCGGAGTGTAGACGCTAGTGAGTGAAAAATCAAACTCATATTCATGCGTCATAGTTGAACCTATAGAAATGACAAGTTAATGAAGGACCATGTTTGTGATCAACCTATGATAATCTAATGTTTTTACTAGATTTTATTAACAATGGTTTTTAACACTTTAACTTACTTAATGTTTTGACTTTCTAGTGGATTTTTAGTCTTGCATGAAAACTGTTTTCCAGTAATACGGATCCCACGGTTCCTTTACAAAAGGGATCCGGCTAGTATATCTTCCGGGATCCGTGGATCTGTAGTAGCAGAAACATATTTGATAAAAACAAAGGTTTTAAAGTTTTTATACCACGAAATATGTTTTATCCTACATTTTCTTTTAGCATGCATACATGACTTCTAATGTATCACGAAAGAATATAAAACATATAAATAAAAAGAAGTGACAAACACATTATGATAATAATAACCTAGATAAACTAGATCATTAATAATATTGCATTTCAATACTAAGGATGATACAAAGGATTGGGTATATAACCCCAATATAGATTAACAACACAAAGTAAATGTCTCCGTATGTGAACTTCATCATAGGGAACACAAGTGCGATGAGTGTTAGAGCGATGAGCACGAGTGCGATGTAAACCATGTTGATGATGGATCTTCTTGGTTTCGATTGAGATGGAATGAGGAGGAAGATGAAGTTTTTGAATGAGAGAAAATTTTTGAAATTGGAAGATTTAAAAAAAATGAGGGTTTGATGAGATGGTCGACGGTGAGAATATTTATGGGGAAGGAGGAATTTTGAGATTTGTGGCCGACCGTAACAAACTTAAAACGGTTCAAGCACACACTCAATGAAGATCTGAGGAGTATAGGGTCTCCCCGGGTCGTTATGTCCCAACGAGCTATGCAATGGATTATCAAACGTAAAGTGATCGAGAAATTTGAACGAAAAAAGGATTTGAATAGGATTATAACTACAGAAATTTGATGAGTGTGTAAATACTCATCATTTTTGGGTCAATCTGAACTGCAAAGCGTTTAAAAATGCTCAGAAATGCATCAAAATACTGAAAATATTCCAAAATTGCATTTTATAGGTGAGAATATTCCAAAATACTGCAAAGCGTTTCAGATGCAAAATGTTCAAAATCAGATGAAAAATGAGCTAAGTTTGCAGAATTGGCAGTTGCAGTCCCCCAAGTTTCAAAAGTTGTCAAAAACAGTTCCTGAGCACATAATTTCAAAAGAAAAATCACCAAAGGTCCTTTTAAAATCATAAGTTGTCAAAATTAGTCTTTTGGTGAAAAATATCAAAAGTTTTGAGAAATTACAAAATTGGTCCTTCAAGTTTCAAATTTGGCAAACATGGCCCTTGGAAAATTGGAAAATATCAAGTTTGGTCCTTGTACTTTTTGAGATTGTCACTTTTAGCCCTTGGAGCAATCTTTGATGAATTGGCGAACGGTCCCTCTATTTTCAGAAATTGCAACATTAGTCCTTGTGATTTAAAACCTTTAAACCATTGTGACCCTTGTCACAATCAAGTGACCTGCCATCCCTCTTGGACCCCCTGTTTTGGACCCTTCCCCTTTTTATATTAAATCCGTCAAACTCACCAGGTCAAACCAAACTACCCCGCCATCCCTTTCCCCCATTTCCTCCCCCTTGTCGCCCACCATTCCAACCACCACTCAACCTATCACCTCTCCTTGTTCCCCACCTCACCAAACTCCAAATGCATTTAATGCCTCTCCCCCATTTCACTCAACTCTCCAACTGTTAAAACAGATTTGGCCAAAATCCAATGAATGGCCAAGATGAATTCTTGCAATCCAATGGCCATGGAAATTGGGAACTATTCGAAGAGAGAGAAAAGAAGCTTGGAGTATAAAGAGAAGCATTGGGAAGCAAGAGAGAGGAGTCTACTAGTTTTTAAGTTTTGTTAATGTCGTTTTGATATCAAAGTTTTTAATTAAGTGTAATATCTGTAATCTTTTGTTGTCTTGTATCAAACTCATGTTAAATCATCAATATAATCTATTTTAAGCTTCAGTTTCAAAGTTTATCTCAAAGTCATAATTTTGAGTCCACTGTTGAATATTTCAGTTTAAGTTTTAAACATTTAAGCTTCTACAAGCTCAGTTCTCAGTTCTAATAAGCTTTTATCAGCTACTCAGAGCTTTTGATAAGCTCACTTTTAAGTTTCATGCAGTTTTGAAAGTTGGTCAATGAAAGTTAACTTAGCATGGAAATGGGTATGAATTTGAAATGGGTTGAATCAGAGCTGGATTTGGGTTGAATCAGAGTTAGGTTAGGGGTTGGAATAGGTTAGAGGTTCATTAGGTTCTGTTTCAAGCCATAGTGGCTAGGACCCTTTGTAAGTAAATTTCAAGTTTCTTTGCATTATCTTAATTTGTAGTTAAAACTGGTTCTATTCTGTTTAAAAAGATGTATTTAGGATATATAGATGTAGCTTGATCATTAATTCAAGTATGCTCAGTAGTTGTCTCACTTAAATTGCAAAACAGTTAAATAAAGGTGTGTTTGGATCAGTGCTTAAATCTGTGTTCAGGGCTTGTTCAGTGTTTAGCTCTTGTTGTTTTAAGTTTACTTAGCTCTAAATACTTCATATCTGTCTTACTTGTGTGCCTGTAATCCACCAAAGTCAAAATCCATATCATTTGCCTTTAACAGCTTATCTGTTGTGTTTTTGAAAATCAAATCACTTGTTTTGTGTTTAAAAGTCATAAACATAGCTTGCAGTATCTTCATTTAATCACTTAACATCATTTTCAGTTGAGAAATTAAGATCAAACTTCATAAAAGTCAACTACACTCAACTGCTTCAAAAGTCAAATTGGCAAAAATCAGTTTTGAGCCTATATGGAAGGAATTTTCATGGACTCATCCTTGGACCAAATTCAGTGAGAATTGTTGTTTTAAAAACTTAAGCTGGTCTCATTTCTTATAGTCATTTTTGTAGAATTTTACAGATTTTTTTAAAAGCTTCAAACAAGCTTCTCTTTTAAGCTCTAGTTGCCCTGCTCCATAAACTCAGCTTAAGTGAGTTTTTCTCATTTTGTCGGGGTGCATAGAGTTCATTAGAGCTTATCCAAGCTTGGTTTTTGGTTTAAACATAGTCACCCAGGTCTAGTGTAGGTTCCAAGTTTTTGTTTTAGATTTCTAGCTTATTTGAGTGCTTATTTTGTGACTGCAAGTAGCTACCCAAAACTGTTGTTGCACTTGAAACTCAAATACATCAAATCTGTGTAAATGGAGATTTAGAGGTTAAAAGCAGTTAAGATCAGTTGCATTTAAGTACTTGTAGCCTATTTTAGCTTCTGTAAACAGTTGGTGCTTGTTGATCTTCTTTTGGCTTATTCAAGTGCTTATTTATAAGCACTTATCATAGCAGTTGCATAATTCTCCACATAATCACTTGTTTTTCCATTTTTCCTAGATTCAGTACATTATTTTAAGCTTATCTTGAATTTTTCAGATTTTTCTAAGTTTGTTTGCTATTTTTCTGCATTTAAATCTATTTTTAGCACTTTTTAATTAGCTTTTAATACAAAAAATTAAGAAAAGGTTCAAAAAAATAATTTTTCATTTTTCTTAAGTTAAGATAAATATAAAAAGACAAAAAAATATTTTTCCAGATTTTTCTTAGTTAAATTTGTATTTTTAAGTAATTTAAATAGTTTTAAATAGTTTTTAATTCCTAGAAAATCCAAAAACCCAAAAACATCAAAAAACGTATAAAACACAAAAATATTTTCCTTTTGTTTCTATATATGTATCAAAAATAAAAATACAAAAAGATTTGTCGTTTTCATAACAACATAAAATCTTACCACCGCAAACCAAGGCAGTGCACTACCTAACTGGGGGTGCGACCATAATAAGTTCCCGAACTAAAGATTTAAAACTTGCCTTTGTGTCCTTGTGATTGGTGTACCTTTTTCAAAGAAGCCATTCATCTTGTGATTATTGGTTAAGTTCACTGTTGTTTTGCCTCGATTTTGTGTTAATTGATTTTGTTGGTATATCTACTTGTCAGAACCAGAAAACCCATAAAGATTCTTCTCACCCCAAAATTTTATAAAACGTCTTCATAATTCCCATTTCTCTCCTTAACTCTGAGGTCTCTTAGAGTTAACTCTTGTGTATGCGCACTCGCTCTTCTAGATCTGTGAGCCCATTTCGTGAGCTTGTCAAGATTCCAAGAAGGCGTGTCCGTAGACTTTCTGCTCCATCAGTCGGATCTGAGATCCGGACTGCTCACACTACTTCCGTTACCATGGCGGGAGAACGCCCTATGTGTGAGCTTCTCCAGGCACCCATCGACGGGTATGGAGATGCTATCGTTGTACCAGCCATCGTGGCTGAAAATTTTGAACTCAAGACCGGGTTACTGAATCTTGTAACCTCAAATCAATTCTACGGTTTTGAGCGGGATGATCCTCATGCTCATATTCGATGGTTTAACAAGATTGCATCTACCATTAAGTATAAGAATGTCCCTGATCTGTTAAGTTTCTTCGTTCCCATTTTCTCTTTAGGGGCAAGCCCGGATTTGGCTTGAAAAACAACCCCTCACCAATTGAGACATGGGAAGATCCGGTGAAGAAATTTGTGAATGAATTCTATCCACCTTCCAAAACCACGAGTCTAAAAAATGAAATCATCAAGTTCACTCGTAAATTTGATGAATCCTTCAGTGAATCGTGGGATCGTTTCAAGGAATTGCTTCGCAAATGTCCTCACCACGGTTTCTCCGAGTTGATGCAACTCGATACTTTCTACAATGGAGTGAGTCAATCTGATCAAGATTCTCTCAATTCCTCCGCGGGAGGAAATTTCTTGAGTAAAACTGTCAAAGAAGCTTTAGCGATCATCGAAAACAAATCTAAAGTCCGCACTGCACGAAGCAAGCCGGTTGTTTCCCAAGTCCGTGTTGGTCCTTCTTCTTCATCGCCCGTGAGTCAATCTAGCACCGATGCTAAGATTGATAAACTCACGGAAGCCATTCAAGCTTTGGTTCTCTCCAACCAAAAGAAAGTCTCTTTTCCACAAACTTCACCTCCTGCTGAAGTTAAGAAAGTGGAAGTCTGTGTTACTTGTGGTGGCCCCCATGCTTACTACAATTGTATGGCCACCGACGGTAACCCTTTTGAAGCCAATGTTGTGGGCGGGTTTTCTAATCAAGGAGGCAACCAATATCGTGCTCCTATAGACCCGAACCACCGTCCTAACCACTACCCTGGACCTCCCGGTTTCAACCAAAACCGTAATCAAAATCAGAATAGACCAAACCAAGGTTTTCAAAACCAAGGTAATTTCAGTCCAAACAACGGTTTTCAAAATCAGAATCCAAATTTCCAACACCAAGGAAATTTCAATAGAAACCCAGGTCAGGGAAATTTCAACCAAGGGTATTTTCATACCAATAATCAAGGAAATTTTCAGAATCAAGGCCCTAATCCAAACAATAGAGGCCAGAATTTTCCTGTGCAAAATCAAGCCATTGTTCCAACTGGATCATCATCTGATGAGTTGTTGAAACAATTCATGAAATCCCAAGAAGAAATGAATCGGTTGTTGGTTAGCCAGATTGCTGACATTAAGAAGTCTTTAAATGATCAACCCTCGGGCTCAGGTACTTTACCTAGCAACACGATCGCTAATCCGAGGGGCGATGCAAAGGCGATCACAACCAGAAGTGGTGCTTCTTATGATGGACCCGCTATTCCTACTACCTCTTCTTCTTCTCTCCCGAAGGTAGTGGAAAGCGAACCTGAGGCGACAAAGGACAAGGAACTTCCTACTAATAACGGAAGTACCAGCAATGTCCATCCTCAGGTTGTTCCGAAACCCAATACCAAACCTGGAGTTGTTTTTGAACCTCCAGTTGGTAACCCCAAATCCAAAACTTCTATTCCTTACCCCTCACGTTTACATGAGCAAAAGCTCCGCGAGAAAGCTAGTCATCAAATGGAAAAATTCTTTCAGATTTTCCAAGAACTTCATTTTGACATAAGCTTCGCGGATGCCATCATGTTGATGCCCAAGTTTGCATCTACTCTGAAACACATGTTGAGCAACAAGGAAAAGCTGTTTGAGATGGCTAAGACTCCTTTGAATGAAAATTGCTCAGCAGTCTTGTTAAAGAAGCTTCCCGAGAAGCTAGGAGATCCCGGAAAATTTCTTCTTCCTTGTGTTTTTCCTGGGATGATTGAATGCTTTGCCCTTGCCGATCTTGGTGCAAGCATCAATCTGATGCCTTATTCAGTATGGAAGAAACTTTCTCTTCCGGAACTCATTCCTACCTGCATGACTCTTGAGCTTGCAGATCGTTCTATCTCGCGTCCTCTTGGCATCGCCGAGGATGTATTTGTAAAAGTAGGAAAGTTCCATTTTCCAGCTGACTTTGTGGTTGTTGATTTCGATGCTGATCCTCGGGTTCCTCTCATTGTTGGACGAGGATTCCTGAGAACGGGCCGTGCTCTTATTGATGTATTTGAGCAAGAAATCACTTTACGTGTGGGTAATGAAGTTGTTACCTTTAACCTCGATCAGACTTCGAGGTACTCCTCAAATTATGACACTGAATCAGTTAATCGAGTCGATTTAATTGATATTGCTTCAGAGGAGTACTCTCAAGAGTTTCTTGGTTATCTTCATAATTCTGTGGGTGGGGATTCCACCACATCTTCTCAACCTATCATTGCCGACTCTTCCCCCTCTCTCACTCCGTTTGAGGGAGGTGACTTCCTTCTGGAAGAGGTCGATGAATTTCTTGCTCTATCGATGAATCAATTCCGCCTGGAATTGATGGTGTGTATGATTCAGAGGGGGATATTCTTTATCTGGAGCAATTGCTTAATGAAGATCCATTACCTTCGCTCCCTCCGAAAGAGATCACGATTGAGGAAATCAAATCAGTACAAACATCTACTGAAGAATTTCCCGAGGTTGAACTTAAGGACCTACCTCCTCATCTAGAGTATGCATTCTTGGAGGGTGATGATAAATTACCCGTCATAATTGCTAAAGACTTAACTGAGGAGGAGAAAACTGCTCTCATAAAGGTTTTGAAGTCACACAAGCAAGCAATTGCTTGGAAACTCTCCGACATTAAGGGTATCAACCCTGAGTTTTGTACCCACAAAATCTTAATGGAGGATGACTTCAAACCAGCAGTCCAACATCAGAGAAGGGTGAATCCTAAGATTCATGAGGTTATCAAACAAGAGGTTCTCAAACTTCTTGATGCCGGTTTGATTTACCCGATCTCCGATAGTCCTTGGGTTAGCCCAATTCATTGCGTTCCTAAAAAGGGTGGCATTATGTTGTCACGAATGAAGAAAACGAGTTAATTCCACTCGATTGGTTACGGATGGCGTGTGTGCATTGACTATCGCAGTTAAACGAAGCCACCGTAAAGACCATTTTCCTCTACCCTTCATGGACCAGATGCTTGAGAGATTAGCAGGGAACGAATACTATTGTTTCCTTGATGGTTTCTCGGGTTACTTTCAGATCCCCATTGATCCGCTGGATCAAGAGAAAACCACATTCACCTGCCCATACGGGACGTTTGCCTACAGACGTATGCCTTTTGGCTTATGTAATGCTCCTGGCACGTTCCAAAGATGTATGATGGCAATTTTCCACGACATGATCGGGGAAACTATGGAGGTGTTTATGGATGACTTCTCGGTCATTGGGGACTCATTTCAGACATGTCTCTCCCATTTAGACAAAATGCTAAAACGGTGTGAAGACACCAATCTATGTCTAAATTGGGAGAAGAGCCATTTTATGGTCAAAGAAGGCATAGTCCTTGGCCATAAGATTTCTAAGAACGGGATTGAGGTAGATAGAGCAAAAGTTGATGTTATTGCTAAACTACCTCATCCTACTACCGTCAAAGGTATTAGGAGTTTTCTAGGTCATGCCGGGTTCTATCGTTGATTCATTCAAGATTTCTCTAAAATCGCTCGGCCTATGACCCATCTTCTCGAAAAAGATGCTCCTTTTATCTTTTCTCCTGAGTGCATCGAAGCTTTTGAAACACTAAAGAAAAAGCTTACGGAAGCCCCCATTCTAGTTGCCCCGACCGGATTTACCCTTCGAGCTCATGTGCGATGCAAGTGATTTTGCTATCGGTGCAGTCTTGGGGCAACGCAAAACCAAGCATTTTCAGCCGATCCACTACGCAAGCAAAACTATGACTAAAGCTCAGACCCATTACACCACTACAGAAAAAGAATTATTAGCTGTGGTATATGCGTTTGAGAAATTTTGCCATACCTCATCTTGACCAAATGCGTGGTGTATACGGATCACTCGGCTCTCAAATATCTCTTTGCAAAACAAGATGCAAAGCCGAGATTGCTCCGTTGGGTTCTCCTCCTACAAGAATTTGATATCATTATTCGTGATAAAAAGGAGCTGAGAACCTGGCTGCTGATCATCTGTCCCGATTAGAGAACCCTCACCAAGATGTGTTCGAGAAAAAGGAAATAAATGAAACATTTCCTCTCGAAACACTCAATGTGGTTTCTTTTCGTGGAGACTCTTCTACCCCATGGTTTGTTGACTTTGCAAATTACCATGCGGGTAACTTTGTGGTGAAAGGGATGTCGTCCCAACAGAAAAATAAATTCTTCAAAGATGTGAAACATTATTTCTGGGACGACCCCTACTTGTTCAAAATTTGTGCGGATCAAGTCATCCGGCGATGTGTGTATGGTCAGGAAGCCAATGACATTCTCAAGGCTTGCCATTTTGGACCTACTGGGGGACATCATAGCCCCAACTACACCGCCAAGAAGGTGTTTGATTCCGGATTCTATTGGCCCACGATTTACAAGGATGCCCATGAATTTGTCAAAACCGGTGACGCTTGTCAACGTCACGGGAATATCTCACAAAGGAATGAAATGCCGCAAAACGCCATTCAAGTGTGTGAGATTTTTGACATATGGGGCATTGACTTTATGGGGCCATTTCCTTCTTCCCGTGGTAACAAATACATACTCGTGGCTGTTGACTACTTGTCAAAATGGGTTGAAGCTAAAGCTTTGCCCACCAACGACGCCCGAGTTGTTGTGAAATTCTTGAAATCTCTATTTGCTAGGTTTGGAACTCCACGAGCCATAATCAGTGATCGTGGTACGCATTTCTGCAATGACCAGTTTGAAAGAGTCATGCAAAAGTATGGTGTAACTCACCGTCTATCTACTGCGTACCACCCCCAAACAAGTGGGCAAGTGGAAGTTTCTAACCGGGGGATAAAAAGAATTCTGGAGAGGACGGTCGGCGAAAACCGTGCCTCTTGGTCGGATAAGCTAGATGACGCACTCTGGGCCTTCCGTACAGCTTACAAAACACCCATCGGGTGCACTCCTTACAAGCTGGTGTACGGGAAGGCATGTCATCTACCAGTTGAGCTCGAGCACAAGGCATACTGGGCCTTGAAGCATGCCAACTTTGATATTCAGACAGCTGGTGATCACCGGAAAGTTCAAATGAATGAATTAAATGAACTCCGTGATCAAGCTTACGAGAACTCTTTGATCTACAAACAAAAGACAAAGAAGATTCGTGACTCAAAAATCAAAAACCGCGTTTTCAACGTCGGTGATCGAGTCCTTCTTTTCAACTCAAGATTGAAGATTTTCTCGGGAAAATTAAAATCCCGCTGGTCTGGTCCATTTACTATCGCTAAGGTTTATCCTTATGGTACCATTGAGTTATCTCAACCCGATGGTCCTAATTTTAAAGTGAATGGTCATCGAGTGAAGCATTACTTTGGAGAGGACATCCCATCCATGGTTGTCCCGGACTTACAAACTTTCCCCATGAACCAATGAATGCGGGGATCGAGTCAAGCTAGCGACTCGGTAATCAAAAACAGTAGCATGCCATATGGGTTTTCACCCATATTTCTGACTTCTTTCTATCTTTCTACCACCCTAGTGTGGGGGGGGGGGGGGGGTTGCCCCCCATGTTGTGTATATATGCTAGTCCCAAAAAAAAAAAAAAAAAAAAATCTTTCTAAATAATGGCCGTAGTATTTCTCTTTTACGTTCTCAGTTTCGGCATAACCGCCGGTACTTTGAATATTGAGGGCAATATTCATTTCTAAGTGTGGGGGGGAATTCTCACGAATTTTATCACGTAATTATACCGCCTAATTCCCCAGTTTTCGGCCAAAAATTTTTTGGAGTAAGTGTTTTGCTTACTCTTATCACCGCCTTGTCTAATAAACAAAAGGATTGGCTAATCCAGGAGCAAACGGCTCTTGGTAAAGATATCTCAAATCCGTTGACGGCTTGCAATTTGCCCAAAATTGTATGGTATTCAACTCACCATATCCTTAAAAGTGAAGAGTTGGCTAGCCCGCAAGTTTATGGCTTGTGGTAAAGGGAGTGGAAAAACCATAATTGGTAATCGACTCACCAAAGATAATATTGATAATTTATCTAAGAGTTGGCTAGTCCAGAGCAAACGGCTTCCGGTAAAGACAAATCAAATCCGTTGGAAGCTGGTGGTTTGCTCAAAATCAGATGGTTATCAGTGTACCATGGTTCTTGCTTGAACTGAAACATTTGGCTACTCCAGAAGTAATGGCTTTTGGTAAAGAGATGCAAATCCATTAAGTTTTTCTCAAAAGATTGCTAGGGACTAGCAATAGTTTAGTGTGGGGGATTGATGAGTGTGTAAATACTCATCATTTTTGGGTCAATCTGAACTGCAAAGCGTTTAAAAATTCTCAGAAATGCATCAAAATACTGAAAATATTCCAAAATTGCATTTTATAGGTTTCAGATGCAAAATGTTCAAAATCAGATGAAAAATGAGCTAAGTTTGCAGAATTGGCAGTTGCAGTCCCCCAAGTTTCAAAAGTTGTCAAAAACAGTCCCTGAGCACATAATTTCAAAAGAAAAATCACCAAAGGTCCTTTTAAAATCATAAGTTGTCAAAATTAGTCTTTTGGTGAAAAATATCAAAAGTTTTGAGAAATTACAAAATTGGTCCTTCAAGTTTCAAATTTGGCAAAAATGGCCCTTGGAAAATTGGAAAATATCAAGTTTGGTCCTTGTACTTTTTGAGATTGTCACTTTTAGCCCTTGGAGCAACTTTGATGAATTGGCAGAACTGGTCCCTCTATTTTCAGAAATTGCAACATTAGTCCTTGTGATTTAAAACCTTTAAACCATTGTGACCCTTGTCACAATCCAAGTGACCCTGCCATCCCTCTTGGACCCCCCTGTTTTGGACCCTTCCCCCTTTTTATATTAAATCCTGGTCAAACTCACCAGTCAAACCAAACTACCCCGCTCATCCCTTTCCCCCATTTCCCTCCCCCTTGTCTGCCCACCATTCCAACCACCAGCTCAACCTATCACCTCTCCTTGTTCCCCCCACCTCCACCAAACTCCAAATGCATTTAATGCCTCTCCCCCATTTCACTCAACTCTCCAACTGTTAAAAACAGATTTGGCGCCAAAATCCAATGAATGGCCAAGATGAATTCTTGCAATCCAATGGCCATGGAAATTGCTGGGAACTATTCAGAAGAGAGAGAAAAGAAGCTTGGAGTATAAAGAGAAGCATTGGGAAGCAAGAGAGAGGAGTCTACTAGTTTTTAAGTTTTGTTAATGTCGTTTTGATCTCAAAGTTTTTAATTAAGTGTAATATCTGTAATCTTTTGTTGTCTTGCATCAAACTCATGTTAAATCATCAATATAATCTATTTTAAGCTTCAGTTTCAAAGTTTATCTCAAAGTCATAATTTTGAGTCCACTGTTGAATATTTCAGTTTAAGTTTTAAACATTTAAGCTTCTACAAGCTCAGTTCTCAGTTCTAATAAGCTTTTATCAGCTACTCAGAGCTTTTGATAAGCTCACTTTTAAGTTTCATGCAGTTTTGAAAGTTGGTCAATGAAAGTTAACTTAGCATGGAAATGGGTATGAATTTGAAATGGGTTGAATCAGAGCTGGATTTGGGTTGAATCAGAGTTAGGTTAGGGGTTGGAATAGGTTAGAGGTTCATTAGGTTCTGTTTCAAGCCATAGTGGCTAGGACCCTTTGTAAGTAAATTTCAAGTTTCTTTGCATTATCTTAATTTGTAGTTAAAACTGGTTCTATTCTGTTTAAAAAGATGTATTTAGGATATATAGATGTAGCTTGATCATTAATTCAAGTATGCTCAGTAGTTGTCTCACTTAAATTGCAAAACAGTTAAATAAAGGTGTGTTTGGATCAGTGCTTAAATCTGTGTTCAGGGCTTGTTCAGTGTTTAGCTCTTGTTGTTTTAAGTTTACTTAGCTCTAAATACTTCATATCTGTCTTACTTGTGTGCCTGTAATCCACCAAAGTCAAAATCCATATCATTTGCCTTTAACAGCTTATCTGTTGTGTTTTTGAAAATCAAATCACTTGTTTTGTGTTTAAAAGTCATAAACATAGCTTGCAGTATCTTCATTTAATCACTTAACATCATTTTCAGTTGAGAAATTAAGATCAAACTTCATAAAAGTCAACTACACTCAACTGCTTCAAAAGTCAAATTGGCAAAAATCAGTTTTGAGCCTATATGGAAGGAATTTTCATGGACTCATCCTTGGACCAAATTCAGTGAGAATTGTTGTTTTAAAAACTTAAGTTGGTCTCATTTCTTATAGTCATTTTTGTAGAATTTTACAAATTTTTTAAAAGCTTCAAACAAGCTTCTCTTTTAAGCTCTAGTTGCCCTGCTCCATAAACTCAGCTTAAGCTGAGTTTTTCTCAGTTTTGTCCAGGGTTGCACAGAGTTCATTAGAGCTTATCCAAGCTTGGTTTTTGGTTTAAACATAGTCACCCAGGTCTAGTGTAGGTTCCAAGTTTTTGTTTTAGATTTCTAGCTTATTTGAGTGCTTATTTTGTGACTGCAAGTAGCTACCCAAAACTGTTGTTGCACTTGAAACTCAAATACATCAAATCTGTGTAAATGGAGATTTAGAGGTTAAAAGCAGTTAAGATCAGTTGCATTTAAGTACTTGTAGCCTATTTTAGCTTCTGTAAACAGTTGGTGCTTGTTGATCTTCTTTTGGCTTATTCAAGTGCTTATTTATAAGCACTTATCATAGCAGTTGCATAATTCTCCACATAAGCACTTGTTTTTCCATTTTTCCTAGATTCAGTACATTATTTTAAGCTTATCTTGAATTTTTCAGATTTTTCTAAGTTTGTTTGCTATTTTTCTGCATTTAAATCTATTTTTAGCACTTTTTAATTAGCTTTTAATAAAAAAAATTAAGAAAAGGTTCAAAAAAATAATTTTTCATTTTTATTAAGTTAAGATAAATATAAAAAGACAAAAAAATATTTTTCCAGATTTTTCTTAGTTAAATTTGTATTTTTAAGTAATTTAAATAGTTTTAAATAGTTTTTAATTCCTAGAAAATCCAAAAATAATCAGAAAAATACAAAAATAGTTTTGAAAATTCTATTTTGTTATTTTAGATTTTTCTAAGTCAAAATTTTATTTTTCTAGCTTTATTTCCTAAATTCTTGTATTTTAGGTTATTTTTAAATAGTTAAAATTAGTTTTTAATTAATAATAATTAGAATAATAGTCATAAAAATAATTTTCTTTTTCTATAAATTTTCTTTTATCATTAGGTTTGTAAAAATATCATTTTCATATTTTTAGGGTTAATATTGTGTAAGTTTCACGTTTTCATTTGTACGTTACGTAGTTTTTATTTCAGTTTTCTAAAAACATAAAAACAAAAACATCATTTTGCAAATAGTGATAGCGTTTATTTAATAGTTTTTATCTTTTTATTTTCCTTTAATTTGCATTTAAGCCGTTGTAATTTGTTGGCTTTTTCTGTAGTTATAATCCTATTCAAATCCTTTTTTCGTTCAAATTTCTCGATCACTTTACGTTTGATAATCCATTGCATAGCTCGCTGGGACATAACGACCCGGGGAGACCCTATACTCCTCAGATCTTCATTGAGTGTGTGCTTGAACCGTTTTAAGTTTATTACGGTCGGCCATTCACAAGTGGCCGGCTTGAGTGATAAAACTTGACGGTTTGGCACGGATCAATTTGTGTTTTGTTTTATTAGAAGATATGATTTTTGGATTAAGTGAGATAAAACACAATTTTTATAAACCATGATTTCTAGACGGAGGAGCGACACATATGTGAGAAAAAGCTTCCTAATGAAGCTACATGTAAAACATGTGTAAACACGAAATCTACTCAAATAGATGCCTAACAAATAACACTTATTTATTAAATTAATACTACCTCCGTCCCTAAATAAGAGTCCAGTTTGACTTTTCAGAGTCAAACTGGATCAACTTTGACCAAATATATTTTTGCGAGTGTTATATAATACTTGATGAAAAATATATGAATGGATTGAGTTTTAAGTGTATCTTTCATTGGTATAGTTTTTTATCAAGTATTATATAACACAAAAAAGATATTTACGGTCAAAGTTGAATCAGTTTGACTCTGAAAAGTCAAACTGGACATTTATTTAGGGACGGAGGGAGTATCATTTAGATATAAGTGGAAAGTCATACCTCGAATGCACTTAGGAATGTCTTTACAAATGACACAACAAATGTCACTTAGACGATTCCCGCTCCTTTGCGATTAAGATACCTTCTTAAGGAAGGTATTCTTGTTACCAAGCGACTCCTAAAGCTTGGTGGGTATGAGCTTTGACTAATCAACATGACAAAGAAGATTAGTGCAATTAAATGAAAAAGTAAATAAGAAAAATGTTGTTATCAAATCAACATCCAAATATATAGTTTTAAAAGACATGGTGTTTGTTTTTATGAAAAACCTTCTTTGTAGTTTTCAATTAACCATGGATCG
The DNA here is from genome assembly GCA_910596185.1 of Chrysanthemum makinoi. Taxonomy (NCBI): domain Eukaryota; kingdom Viridiplantae; phylum Streptophyta; class Magnoliopsida; order Asterales; family Asteraceae; genus Chrysanthemum; species Chrysanthemum makinoi. Next base: position 195,841,736 of record OU343218.1, on the reverse strand, counting down.
TATCAAGTTTTTAAAGTACAATATAATTCAAGAAACTTGGTAACGAAGCTCTGATGCCAATTGTGGAAAACTAGAAGGGGGGTTGAATAGTTTTACCAATTAAAACTTCCTTTTAATCTATTTAGATTGACTTATGACAATCTATTTGGATGTGTGTGTTGGATGTTGATAAACAAGCATATAAAGGTAAGTAATGAAAAGATAAGAGTAAGAAGCACAAAACCACAACACGAGTATTTATAGTGGTTCGGCTACAAGGACACCTTCCTTGCTCTACTCCACTCCCAGAGTCACCTACTCGAGAGTTCGTAATCACTACACCAATCTCCTTATGGCGGAGAAGCCTTCACAATGTCGCCTACTCTTTTTCCGGTACTAGGCTAACCACCGGGTTCTTTCACTCCAAGGTGAACCACACCTACACAACGTCGCCTACCCTTTATAAGGTACTAGGCTAAGTACCTAGTTCTTTCACTCCAAGGTGAACTACACCTTCACAACGTCGCCTACCCTTTATTAGGTACTAGGCTAAGAACCTAGTTCCATTGCAATGGAGGAACTACTACCACACTACACCAACGACTAATCCCAAAGGAGATCTACTCCTTTACAACATCATCAAGGATATCAATATCCTTGGATCTAATACTTGTCTATCTTGTACATCGAAACACACCATATCGAATGTACATCTAAGGCACCTTTCACTAATGCCTTTGACTAGATCTACAAGACACCTTTCACTAATGTCTTGTGTCTTCACTTCTAAGCACCTTTTACTAATGCTTCTTTGTCTTGACTTCTAAGCACCTTTCACTAATGCTTCTTTGTCTTGACTTCTAAGCACCTACCACAAGTGCTTTATCCTATAGACGATAGATCCTCTTCACTAATATCTTCGTCTTGTCACTTGAGACATCTTTCACTAATGTCTCCAACACTACACTTCTTTGAAGAAAGAAAGGAATCATCAACAAGAGAACTTTAGTAGCCTTGATGATGAGGAAGCATGGCAACTCATGGACTTGAGCTTGCTCGACTTCAAAGGTGGTGATCTTGCCTTTAAGAGGAACCTAAAAGATCACACAAAAACAAAACTACAAACATAGATCTCTTGGATCTAAGGTTAGTGAGATTTAACTCAGGGGGGAAGGTGTGTTAGAAAGGGATGATGAATAATGAAGAAATGGCTCACTATTTATAGAGGAAAAATCTTACTGTTCCCCGGATCCCACGGATCCCTTCCACTTGGGATCCCGCTAGCACAAAGCTAGGGATCCGTGGAACGCTCCTCTTTACCCATGGGTATTTTGGTTATGGGTCATGGGTCATTGGTTGAACCATGGATCTTTGGCTAGATACAATGTATCTTTTGGTGCAATGCACTTGGTCACTTGGGCATGGGTTGATCCATGGGTTATGGGTATTATCCATATGTGATATAAGCATGATGTCATGCAATGGGTTATGGGTCAAGATCCATAGGTTATGGGCTTTGGGTTGTACCCAACTACATTCAATGTATTTGCCCAATGGGTTGTGATACTTAAGTTTCTACCCATTTATATTACCCAACATACTACATACTAGTTATGTGTATATTTTATCCAAATATGTAAACACTAGTTGTTGTACATATGTATTACTAAATTATAAAATCACTTATACTTGTTTTAGTGTTTTATGTGAAAATGTGAATATGTTAGAAACTATTAGTTCAAACCATTTACGTATTTTGTTTGTTTCGTTAATATGATTTTACGTTTGTTATCGACAAAACATTAGAAGATCGTAAAATATAAATAAACGTTTTTACGGCTTATTTGTATTAACAGAGACATTAGGATAACCCTTGTTTGACACCCGTAATATAATTACTTCTTCCATCGATTGAGTAATTCCCCCACACCCTTGCGTTGTACTCATCTTTAGTACACGATACCCCTAGTTAACCCCTCAGAGCCTATCATTTTCGCAGTTCTCGTGATGTTTCGGTTTTTCCGGAATATCAATGAAGAGCATTGTTTACACCCCACCCCCAAATGTACACCCAAATCGCCTTAGCCTACCTTGTATGCACTCACTTTTAGTGCATTATTGTTATCACCCTAAAAACCCTTAGTTCAATTATCTAGTTACTTGCATAAGTTGCTAAGTCGAGTCATATCCTTTGTATACAGTTTTGGGACGATTGGGACTCATGGGAAAAGTTAAAGTTTATGGAATGACGGGAAGGGAACGTTAAATTCAAATTCCTTTTATTTGCGTAATAATATACTCCAAGTGTTTTGATCTTTTCAATTCGGGTCAAATTAGTGTTAGAGTAATAAAAACTCAAGTGTAGGGATGTGCCTATAAATCCCTATCATTTTGATATTACCGTAGAGGATGGTAGAGTAAAAGTGTATGAAAAAAAAAAAAAAAAAATCGAAAAAAATAGAAAAAGAGAAAAAGAAAAAAAAAATAGAGTGTTGAAAAAAAAACAACATACGGGCTACCATCCTACATTTATCCTTTAAATTTATGTTTGTTTGTTTCAGTTATCTAGAGTTTAGAGTGTCGAGTCTTGGCTTAGCAACGCCATTCTTCGTATGCTTGTAACATAAAGATTTTTGACTTCACACCACTAAATAGCCTATCCCACCAAACCCTTTGTTTCCCTACCATAAGCCTATCATTACAACCCTTTAAAAGACCTCTTTGATAGTCTTTCCTAGGTGCTTAAGCCAAAGCGATGGAGGTTTGATCTAGTCTCAAGCCTATGGTAATCTATGTACTAGGACCGGTTAATGAGTGTTTATCTTCTATTTCCAACTTGTTATATTTCATATACACCCGAGAGATGTGAGTATCCAAACAGCCCATGTGAGGTGCTAGTATGTAATTTCCGTGCTTGTTATGACTTTTGCGGGGCTTATATGTGTTGTGGATTATTTTAAACCAATGCTTCATGACCCCTAACTTATAAATTAATTGGCTAAAAGCACATTTGCTTGAGGACAAGTAAATACCAAGTGTAGGGATATTTGATAAGGATTTAAAAGGTACCATTTTGAGGGGTCATTTAAGCCCTTAATTGATCACTTTTGTATCCATTACTACCTAATTTCGTTCATTTTCACTTTTTAGGTCTCTTGAAGGCAAATTGCTGGAATGACACTTATTCGGACGAAAAGGCGCGAATATACGAAGAAAATGGCCAAAGTCAAAAATCAAGACACTCAGGCTGCTGGAACACAAGGTGACGGCGTCACTGCTTAACTGCGACGCCGTCGCGACATGTTTTGTGACGACTCAGTAGCCAAATTGCTAATTAACAAGTGACGGCATCAGGTTTTAAAAGAGTAGGGCGTCACAACTCAGACGGCCTAGATTTGATCCAGACGGCGTCAGAAGATGAAGCCGACGACGTCACAACCATAAGGTGACGCCGTCACAAGCTGCAATATGCGCGCGAAGTAGCATCGTTTTGGCCATAACTTTTGCATACGAACTCGGATTTAGGTGATTCAAAAGCCCACGCGACCGGAACGAGAAAATCTACAGTTTGGTGAAAAAATGGTTGTGACGCCGTCAATATTTAGGTGTGACGCCGTCACTCTTTGCCGACAGAAAATCTGCCTATAAATATAACATTATAACTTCACTTTTTATAAGCCCTAAACCCTAAGTCCGATTCTAGGGTTTAGGTAGGGGTTTTTCCAGCAACTTAAAGGGTTTCAAACACTCTAGAAACATCGTGTAATGGTTTGTTTGTGAATCCAATCCTATGTTATTTCTTCAATTATCATAATTGTTGCTTGCTCTTCGTTAATTATGCTTGGCTAATTCACCTAGTGTTTGATTATGATTGTATGAAACTTGTATATAATTAATTAGATCTTATTGATTTCTTAGTGATGCTTGTGTCTATCTTTATCGTTAGGGGTGTGACAATTTCAATGAGTCTGATTGGTTTAGTTTATAATTCTTGCATCCTACTGTCTCTTGTTTGATTGGTTGTCTCTTATCTTAATTGTGATTGACCTAGTATTGCGATAGGTCATCCGTTGAGTTTTTGATGCTTGAGTAATCTTTGTTGAACCTTAGCTTGTAGTTACTAGTGGAATTGTAGGCTAAATATCCAAAGATCACCTTAGTGTTAAGTTTATGAATCCTAGAGATTTCATAGTCATTGACCTTAGGTAACTTCAAAGAGTTAGGGAGAAACGCATACCCTACGACCTTAGAAGACACAACGCGTTAAGAATAAGGACGTGACAATTCAACCATCAATAGGACGTGACAATTCAGTAGGTAGAATTGGATAGCTATCAAGGAGTAATACATCATAAGTAGATACGCTTCACGTTCCTGGTAGACCCATAATTTAGTTAGTATCTTTTGGGATACTTGACTAGCAACTAATTCCACCCTACCCTTCACAACCGAGATTCATAAAATATAAAAATACAAAAATAATCATCCCTCACCTTTAGACTTAAATCGACATACTCTTCAGCCTAATGTCACTATTCCCTTAGAGAACGATATCAATACCCGTGGCTTACCCTAATACTACACTACAGCGATTAGGTTCACTGCCTAGGGTGTTATAAAACTTGCTCGACGAAAAGGAAGTTCCTTTGACCCCGAATGACGCATGTAGCATTATCAGTTATGGTGTTATTGTTGGGAATGCTCTAATGGTCACCACTTCTCTCACCTTCACGTCAGTGTCACATCACCACTCCTCTCACCTTTTAGCTACAATGGTCACCACTCCCCTCAACACCATTAAAATACATATTTTATACAAACATCCCCTACAAAATACGTCGATGACTCAAGATATCGGTGCGCGTGCGGCTATTCGTATTTTTAGTAGGATCAGCTTTGCTATATCTAGAGGTGTGGGGGCCCAGATTGTTTTGCGGCTCCACACTAATTTATTGTAAATCTTTCGAGTTTCTAATAAAGTGATGTTTTTTAAAATAAATAAAAAAAAATAAAAAATAAAATAATAATAATAATAATAATAATAACACTTTAGGGGCCCACAAATTACTCGGTACCTAAGAGGTAAGCAACCTCACCAATTCTCTCCCTTTTTGCTTCATGTCGCGCGTAACAGGAGGTCTCTACAGTGCAGGTGGCACGTAGGCAGTGGAGGTAAGGGTGAGCCCTCACCCTCTGCTTTTACTAATCTTATAGCGAGGTAATACAAGTAAAATACGGAGTATATTATAATTGGAAGAGCGTGTAGTTAGCACATTGTAAAATACAGAGTATATTATAATTGAGTTCAAATTGGTAGAAAGTGTAGTCAGTGAAATTTCCTAAAACTTTGTGCCTTTCAAAAATAGACACTTATTGTGGTACGAAGTGAGTAATAATCATTACATAGTAACCCAATTTGAGATTTTCTCCTATTTAGTCATTCAAACTTTATTTTGATTGGAAAAACCACTCAAAGTTTCAGTAGTATTCCATTATTGTAAAAAAATTACGTTTGAATGACCTGAACATAACATTTCTCAAACTTGATTATTATTTCGCGGTTATTTTGTTTGTTCAATCATGCATTAATAAGTTGTACATAAAGTTGGTTGAAAGTATTTATTTTCAAGGTATGGATGTTTATTATTAAGGTGCAGCCTGATAATACATATGGTATGTTTGGCGCATGGGGCTGGGGCTTGGGCTGAGGCTGGGGCTTAGGCTTTTATTATAAGTCAAAGTTGAAATTTGTATTTTTGTAAACTTGTTTGGCAAATTGGCTTAAGCTTAAGCTTATTGTTGCAAAATTATTAAAAAAAAAACATAATTAAATCCTTTTTGGTATATGTTAGATATTTTTGTGAGTAAATAAGTAATTTATTGTTCAAAAACCCCTAGCTAAAGTTTTTAGCCCCTTTTATAGGGCTAAAGTTTTAAGCCCATTTAAGGGGCTTATTATTTTATAAGCCCGTGTGACAAACGAGACTTATTTTATAAGCCGACTTATTTTAGAAGCCCAATCCCCATAAGCCCCTCATAAGCCCACTGCCAAACATAGCCATATATGAATAATTTAACCACAACAATTTTAAACAATTTCACAAGAATGAAACAATTTTGAAACTTTGATTGTTCTTATGGTTGATGTAATGTTTGGGTATCCAAATTGGAACACTCATAAAACTTGAGTACTATTAAAAGTGACGTATTCCTTTAATAAAACAATAGCTGTTAAATTTTAAATAAAATTATATTGACCTAAGTATAACTATTATTTTCCATGTTTAATACCTCATATAGTTTATGTCCTTTATACTTTATATTTCATCAAAAGATATACAACAATATATAATACTGTTATTTATAAATATTATTATCAATATATAATAAACTAATATATTTGCACGAAACTATTAATACAAAAAGGAAAACACGAGTTAATGTGATGTGTAAATGAAAACACGAGATTATAAATATACCAACTCATGTTATTCCTCTTTATGAGATTAAGTAATAGTATCCAGAATAGTATTCTTTTTTAACTATGCAAATTCAATAATGACTCATGTTAATTCTCTTTATAAGTTTAACCCGCGCGTACGCATGTTTAAAAATTAATAAACGGTTAAAATTATTATCAACATGAATATAAATATCAAAATGAATGCACGACCTCACAGATTACTATAAGATGAAAATAATAGACGAGATTGAATATATAGCAACGACACATATTTTTCATGGGTCATTATGTGCTAGTAAGCACACATAAGATCTAAAATATGATATTAAAAAGTTCAATTTATATAAGATCAACCTAAACACATTTCACTTAAATAAAGTTAAATCTTTCATGCACCAAAATCTATGCAAAAGATTACTCAATTAATACATAATGTAAAATTATATAAAAACCAGCGAGTGCACGTGTATTATAACTATAAAAGTATAATAGATTAATTATAATTTTATTGAAAATCTTATATAATACAAAACTTGGATTTATGTATTATCATATTTAACTTCAAAACAAAGTTATTAAAACATTATTACTCATTATACTAGATGCCCAAACCCTGTAAATGTCCCGGTTATAAAACTAGTTACTTAGTATAGTGGCATTGAACTATATTTTGTTACAAAAGAATGCGTCTTTTTTAAGAAAGCATTGCGAAATCCCATGTCATGAATCACATAACATTAGATTATGGTTCTTGATGACATACCTTTACTTAAGTATGAATGATAGCGTATAGGGTTTCAGCTCAAATGACTAAAACCTACACACTCGTTACAAGCCTAAGACAGACCACAAGGGTAAATCCCATCACGCTTCATCTCGGAAGCATGATTTCAGGTCTGTGATAAGCAAACCAAGCATGGACAAGCATGTCCAGGCAATGGCTAGACTGGGATCTTATCCAAAGGCCGTTACAACAAACAACACATGCCACTACCTCACTGGCGTAGAGGTAATGCTCTGAGTTTCTCGTTGATACGTGCAATCATGCATGAAACATTTCATGAAACCGGCAGAGCCAAGAATATCACGCCATTTTTGTCTCCTCCCTTGGATGATCATCACATGGACTATCCTACACCGTTAGATTGCATTGACAGGTGACATGAAACCCTAAATGCAACCCTATAAATACCGTTTCATCTAAATGAAATGAACCAAGTCACAATAAAGTGAAGCTAATCAAGTCACAATTAAGTGAAGCTAATTAATCTTAACACATTTACACACACCTTATAGTCGTATGTGAGTGTTACCATAACTCTTGATCCTCGATCATACATTGAGTCCTTACCAAACGTAGAAAACCGAACATATGATTATCCTCACCACAAACCAATGAATACGTACCATACGTAAACAACGAACCTTTCCTTTCATATAAGATTAAGTGCAGTAGTCGCCAACATCATTATTGTCAACTCACTGACCAACTTCACTACAAAACAAATGTACTAATGACAACTAACTTCACCACCCAAAAATATCATACTTAAAACAAACATACCACACACAAGCACACACAAAACAAAGAAAAATAAGCTGGTCATCCAAGCGACCAAGTTGTGTCTTAAGTTGGTTGACAACACGTGGTAGAGGTGGTGGTTTATCGCATAATGCGTAAAGGGAGAGGGGTAGCGCGTTGTCTAAACCCCTGCTACACTTAATCTATAAAATATGACGTTTCTTTCTAATGGATAAGTATTATATCCTCGTCTTAAACCTAATTCTGCACTAATTAATCATTGTCGCTGTAAAGTCATGTCATCGACAAAGCAAAGACAACCGTGAAAGAATTCTCCAACATTCATCCAAAACATCGACGAAGACAAATATCTATCAAGCTCAAATTCTAGGCTTTGATCCTACCCCGCACGCTATTACGTACTTCCACTGTCGCACAGGGAATATGGGTTGAAAGAACCCACAAGCTTGTAAATAAGAGAATCGTCACACTTGTATGAGATATATCATCGTTCTACGCTTCAATATTTTCACACACGTCATATTTTATAACCAACATGGCCGAGTATCACACCTAAGGCGGTTCGTGGGGTCTTACAAAATGGAAAATGATTTGCATGACTAAAATTCATGCCTAATAACATGTGTAACTCTAAAATGACGACACATGGCAAAATTAGTAGTGAGGATCATGAAAGAGAAAATGTGCATTCCACATGTCACATGATTAATGGTTAGGCATAAATTTAGTCATATGAATTAGATCTCTCTATCATTACTCTTACAAAATACTCTTTTAACTAAGTATTATTTTTTATTTCTTATTTCCAGATTATGTTGTATATGACATCATCACTACCACTTTGACACCATCATCACCATTGATCGACCTGATACTTGTGAATTACTCCGTACTCAACAATTTGTCAACTTTTACTTTTGATACAAAAGTTCGCACGCGTTTTTACTCATTGGAATTCTTTAATTTATTTAGGGTGGTGGCATTCATGCCACACTATATCTCACCACCCACCAATAATATCATTCCACCTAATTTCATGCCTCACCATAGTTTTCTAGTGGCAACTATGATTCCATACCTCACTTAATTTTATACCTAAACACAAACACATGCTACTTCCATACCAATTCGGCATGATATACCGATCTCCATGCCACACCGATTCATACCGCACTAGTGGCAATGGTGTGCCCGTACGGTATGGCTTCAAACCGCATGAAACCGAGCTCGAATGCCACCACCCTTAGTGTTTTATTTTCTTTTTAGTTGCTTAGATTCTGTGTTACTGTATACCTGTAGTAGTACAAGATATGTAATTCAAAAGGGAAATGATTTAGAATTGTATATTCTATTAAAGTTTAAAAATTACTGATGATTTAGATGGTCCCACAAAACCAATCACCACACTCAGTGGGGATTTTTTGTATAAACTTTATGTGGCCCTAGCATGCCTCAATGATTTAGCTTTCTAAAAATGTTACTAAACTACTTTTAATGGTGCATGCTCATGATTGTGCGGATCATCTTTTTTAACGAATAGAAAGAAGACACGTAGTTTCAGAGGAATAAGTAGAAATGTTTTTTACGATTTTGTAAGATCAGTGAATAAAAAAATGAGGCCAACGAAGTTATGTAAAATATAAGTAGATATCGAAATGGCGTTTCCTTATTATGTATTACTCTTATTCTTGCGGGTACAAGTGGATTTAATGTGGCGTAGTGGTCTACAAAAGAGATGGTGGGTTTGGTTTACTTTCCTTATAAATCAAGAAATAATGAGTGAGTTGCAGTTAAAGGTTTCATGGGATCCATATAATTGCTTTACAAGATTTTCATGTGCATTAAATCATCATTTTTTAAGGAGCATTGATACATATGTTTAAAAGAAAGTAGCCTAGCGTAAATGAATTACAGAATATTATTCGTACAATTCATTTATGCGTAGAGGCTCCTTGTTTCTATTAGCAGTCCATTTATCATTTTCCTTTCTTAAGATTCCAATGATACTTTGGGTAACTCTTGCATCTAAAATCATCTTCAAACTCAAATCTAAAATATTAGAGTGCATGTTTTTGATACTATAGAATGTTAAATTGGTAAAAATGTATCTATAATAAGAATTTTGCAATTACGGAGCTAAAAAGTTAAATAACTGCTCCTCGGATCACGTGTTGGCTCCTCCGAGCTTGACAATTAACGCCCTTCGAGCACCCAACATAAATGAAAGAAACAAGTTAGACTCGCCATGGGATGGGTTTTGACAGCAAGGTCAAGCTCCGATGTGAGAGTAAGTATAGAATTAGGCATAAAGGCAAGGTAATAAATGTGAGACTAAATGCGCAGTGATAAGTTGGTTGAACATTGAATGAGGTTGGGATAGTTATACTACCCCAACCATTGTACTTGACAATATAAGGAAATGGCGAGCTAAACTATGACTAGCGCCCTAAGTGCTAGCCATCAGTCTACGTGGAGGACAATATCCCGTAATATTTGGATTGACCACTGTACTTGATACGAAATGTTGGGTAAAAGAGTGCTCACCCTCTAATTAGATCATTCGGTCTTCATTATTTCGGACCAGTATCCTTCGGACACGTGGAGACACTTGTCCCCCGGCACGTGTCCTTCGACCACGTACACGAACAGGACCAAACTACTACGATTAAAAATTTTATAATCAGAAAAATAATCATTATGATTATAGTTAGGGTATGTTTGGCACGGAGCGGTGTGAAGCTTTTTGGAGCGATGAGCGGTGAGCAACGAGCATTTTGATTTTTAATGGTCGTTTGGCAAATGAGCGGTGAGTTTTCCTATTTTTTAGGAATGCTCAATTTTCCAATGCTTCTAAGAATGAATGGCACGCCTACTACTTTTTGACAAACACACCCTAATAAATTCTTGTAATATTCACTCGAACTAGTAGAGCCGTGAGTTGAAACTTGACATGCAATAATACTGAGGTCAACCTTCCGTGCAGTGTGCGAATGCCAAGTACTTTTCGCGGATAGGCTTTTGCAAGGAAATTGTTATATTCCTCCAAGCGGAAAAAACTCGCTTTCAATGAACCCATTACATGACAGGATTGAGATTTAGTGCCAGAAATGATTTGATTCGACTTGTGTGATTAAAAGTTTTTACAAAATTTTATTAAGTTTGTTTCATGAATCAGGATTTTTAAGTGTTAATGAATCCATTTGAATCGATTATATTGTTTTTTCATTAAGCTTTCAGATTCAGATTTCGTCTTTTTTTGATAGATTTTGTACCGCATTAATCAATTCATGTAATATTAAATAATAATAACGCTATTTTTTGTTGAATTGTTAAATTAACAACATTTTTTGTATCCCTAAAGACCAGAAAGTACATAAATAGTTAGTGTACATAAACAAAAATAATACAAATATTTATCTTTCGCTTTTATGTCTCAACCTTTCACGGCCCACAACTAATTCATCATTTCTCATATAATTTTGTCAAATTTGAATCCTGTTCTAACGGGGTTCAAACGGTTGAACTGCTCCTGGCCAAAAAGAAGTCGATTAAACCGAAGTCAACCCGACAGTTAATTTCGAAAACAAGCCAAATTAAATCGTTAACCCGCCGGTTTGAAGCGCCCCGTCAACCCGTTTTCGATATGTATTAATAGTTTCCATTTGAAATATATGTCTTCAACATTTGATCGGCTTGCTGCGTCCTTCTCGTTCGCCTTCTGACGGCTTTTATTTCATTAGCTGAACTGTTATGGGCGACAATAGGTTCTTTCTAATGGAACACGTTGGTTCTGGTCCCAACCGGCTTCAAAACTATATGTAACATCAACTGTCTGTATACTGTATGAAGCTTGTTTTATTAATTTGTAAAATGTGTATAATAACATGTACTTTTCATTTTAGGGTGTTTTAAAATATCATTAATTAGTGTGTTTAATTATTTTATATTTTGGATTATGTTGTAGCTTTATATCATTATTTGAAAATTTAATATCAGACTTTTTAGAAGTAAGTGTTTTAATTGTTGTTTTAATTTAGAGATGTGCTTTTAATTTGTAAATTAACGTGAATAAATTATCAGATTTTTAAAGATGCAACAAGCTTTAATAAGAAAGATTAACTACACTATGCATTTCTCTCTCATTTGACTTTCAATATTCAAGTTTTCACTTTTCCACTTTGACCGTTTTTCCATTTTAGATAGTAAAGATAAGGATTGTCTTTCACATAGTGCTTTTGAATTTAAATTAAAAGTCATTTGTCAACATTTATGACATAGACAAAGTTATAATACCAACGTCGACATGAACAATAGTACTTTTTAGAAAGACTTCGCATAGGGTAGCAAAGCCATGGTGCCGTTTCGTCGCCAAACCGCCACGCCGCAGCTTTGAGTCGGCACCTTAAAATCGCACCACATTTAGGATCCGCTGGCATTAATTTCGTGCCAAACTCAATTTTTATTTTTATTTTTTATAAAATTTAAAACAATATATCCTAAAATTACTTTATTCATAAAAACATTACAAGAAATACAAAAACAATAAACTTAAAAACATAACATACTACCTAATTAATCTTCGACATCCCAATTTGGGCAATTTTTCAAAATCTCCCAAACGTAAACATATTTGAACTCTTTTCTACCAAATTGTTGCTGCCTTGGTTTCCAGATTTTCAGATGAGATTGGTCATTTTGAGCACTTCGACGCCGCAAACTGCTTGTAAATTGCGCGAACCTTTGCAATCGATCTAATCCTCGTCCCATTTACCCGCGACAATTTTGCATTTTGCATGTCACCGGTTGTCCGATTATTGAACATATGCATAACGCCATTCCAAAAAAATATTTTCTAACGGTTATTTTGCATATCCATAGCTTGCGAAATTTGTATCCAAACTTGCGCAAGCAAGATTTCTTCAGACTTGTTCCACTTCAAATTTTGAGACATTTGTGTGTGTGTTTTTTGGATTGATGTAGATGTGAAATAAAATGGTGGTTGCCGCCGCCGAGCAAGAAGCAATACGGGAGGCTCAGACTCCAAGACAACTTTTTTCGACATAATGGAGAGTCGATACATTAATGGGGAGTTTTATTCTCCGCCAACAAGTGATGATGGTTTGGACTCGGATGACTCGTTTTTTAAGTGTTTAGTAGTTTTTGACATTATGTATTTTATGTTTTATGTTGTTTTTGGGGATCCATCAGAATGAATTACATATGATTTATGCTTTCGCTTAATCTAAAGTTTCGTTTTAGTAGTTTTAACCACGGAAGTTTAGCCAAGACTCTCTACAAAACTTTCGAATCAACTTCTATTTTTTAAATGCAATGGCTAAAAAAAAAAAAAAAAAAAAAAGAAGGGTCGTTATTTTAAGGCGAGTGCCTCTTCAGCGCCGCTGAGGTAACGGTATGCCAAACTAAGCCGTCGCCAAACTCTCGTTTAAGACCAACTTTGGCACCACCGTACCTCCTGCTCTTACTGTGTCATATGATAGATTGATCATATCATGGATAGTTTTGAAAAAGGGTCGACAAAATATTCTTAATATTTTTCCTTGACCATGATATAGATGTTTTGGTTTCTTAGCCAAAAACATATCTTATTACATAGCATCAACATATTTAATGTGTGATATTTGCTAGTGGTCTCTATTTCTAGCTAGCAACTTATCCATGTTGTACAAGTGTCATTCTTTGTCACTTTTGTTGGTTTTATGGATATAAATTAGTAGACGTGAGTTAGGATCGAACTCGAGAATATGGGATTGCACACTTTACGTATGAGAATTTAAAGTTAATAATTAAATATAAATGTTGTATTTATTTATTTATTAAACGAAATAACTAACGGACGTTAAGTAATTAATGTAATGGACTAACGGTCGTTAAATGTTTATGGAAAATGACTAAATTGCAAAAGTTGGAAAGGTTCCGGAATCCCTTAGGGGGACTCCAAACCGATCGGCCATAGGGACAAAACAAGGAAAGAAAAACCCAACTTGTTCATCAAGTTTGCTTGTATATATATACAAGGCTATGGGTTTTATTTTTTCCATCTCTTGTGCTCATTAGGTAAACCCTAAAAACGTTTTGTGTGTGTTTTCTTTGTCCAAACCGATCAGCCAAACACCTTTGGGTGTCAATCCATTCTTTTTCCACAAACAAAGTTATTTGTTTTATAAAAACTAGCATTACTTTAATTCGGTTTAGTACGTGTGTACAAGAACATAGTAATAACACACTATTGTTATTATCTTGGATTGAATTACAAAAAAGTAAGGGGTAATTCACATAATCCTAACTAAATCAAATTAGGGTTCATCCGTTGCTAGTTTGTGGATTTGATTCTTGTTCGGCTAGAATCAAGAAAAGGTACGCATATTCTTTTATGTTAATTAATTGTTCATTAATAAATCCTATACGCTTCCGCATGATTACTTTGATGGTTTTGTGATTATTTATTTGAATGTCTTGATATATAATTCCAACAGTGGCATCACGAGTCATTGGTTTTAATGAGTAATTAATTACATAAACGCGTAATAAAACAACTATTTGTATGTTGTTTAATATGTTAATCTAGGGTTTATGTTTAATTTATGTTTTGGTCGATTTTTTTTAATTAATGGGGCGTTCCCCTATTTTTTTTTTGTTCGACACATGTATAAATTTTTTAGGGTTTTGAAAATTGTTTGCTAACCTTATTAAAACCTAGAATTAATATTGATTACGTGATTAATTCGTGAATAATTTGTTATGTGTCATGGAATTTTTATATGTGATCTTGTGACTTATGTGTATAATTGTTATGATATTCATGATTATACATGCATGTTAGTCATGGATAAGTTGCTTTGATAATTGTTTAATTGTTGAGACATATTTAATTACTATAAATCTTGAATTGGGAAGACTCAATTATGTATAATTAATGAATCAATTATGTGCAATTTGGTATATTTTTAATTAAGGGTTTACGCAATCGATTCGTCGATGTATGTGGCTCACTTTCTATCACTGGAGTGAAAGCCCTAATTAATATATACATTAAATTTAACCTAGATATTGATTATTAATAGGGTTTTATCAATAAGTTGCATGTGGCTACTTGTTTACACGTATAAATTGTTTATTATGTGTGCATTGTTTTTTAGTAGTTTATTTTTATTGGTATTACTTGTTTGTTTATTATGTGCGACAGTTTAAGCAAAGGGTAATTTTGAATAGAAAAATAATACTGACTAAACAATGGCGAAATTTGATTTGTTTTGGAAGAGTTAAGTTTTCAATAGTTTAATTGATTGGTGACTTTGGTACAAATGGTCTGAACGGCTCACCCATTAGGATGAACTATAAAGGGGTTAATAAAGAAGTGCTATCAAATACATCGAAGGATGTCTAAGGTTATGTTTTGCGCTTACGGTCCTTTGCCCTGTAAGTTCGAGTGGAGCTACTTAGTAAGCCATAAAATGTGCAAGCTCATCTTAAGGGCGAATTAGTTTTAATTCCATGCGCCATTTCGGGTGGTAATTACCCGAAACACTAAGTGTTTACACTTATGCAAAAGTACGGTATAATGGACGATAATTAATACTAAATTCCTTGATTGGTGAACCCAATACCTCAATCAAAACTTTGATAATTTGATCTTTATGAATTGGTAATAAAAAGTTTTTTATTAAATTTATGCTACTAGATGAATGCATGACATCTTTGTACATATTTGATTTGACCACATAAAATCAAAACTAGTACCCTTTTAAATTAAGAATATGCCATCTAATTAAAAGGAACACTTGAAGTTGCAATTTATGTCATGACAGTACTTGGCTAGATTGTGATGGAGAGGTAAATCTCTATGTAAAGTCAAACCTTACATGGACATATTTGCAGTTCTTTAAGTTAGACACTTAAGTTGAGTAGGAAGTGAGAACCGGACTCAATGGCATAAGATGGGATGAAACATGTTTATATTTGCAATAGCGTTGGAAAATATAAATCCCATAATGATCTAGGAGTTGGAAATTGTTTGCCAATTAATGTTCGACAGATTACCTTATTATATTCGTTCGTTGCTAGCATCAATGATGTAATGAACCTATAATAATTTGGATCCTAGTTTTCGAGAAAATTATATGGTTATATGTTTATATTACCGTTGGGTATATATTTTATTTTCTTGAAAAGTTGTATTATCGAAAATACTAATACTTGAACTTTTTTCCGTAGAAATGGCTCAAAACAACGATAACACTAACACTGCACTAAGTTCTGCGTTCAAAAGCCTTTTTGATCGAGAAAAGTTGACTGGCTCTAAGAATTTCAATGATTGGCACCGCTCTTTGAGAATTGTCTGCAGAGTTGTGGCCACCGGATGAAATATCTTTATGAACCTTGCCCTGAACAACCAACTGGTCCTGATACTACTCAAGCTCAAATTGATGCTTGGCAACTTGAGTATAAGCGTCATAATGATGTGGCTTGTCTTATGTTGGGAACAATGGAATCTGCTCTTCAAAAGCAGTTTGAACATTATTTCCCATACAATATGCTCAATGAACTTCGAACTATGTTTGAGAAACCATGCCGTCGAGATTTATGACTTGACCGACGCGTTACATGTAGGCAAGGTGAGGTAAACCCATAAGTGCTCATGTACGGAAATGAAAGGTTACATGGACCAGCCTAAAAGCACTTGGCAAAACTTGTGATGATGACATGGTCGTGAATCGATTAATCGATCCCTTAACAAGGATTTTAATGGTTTTGTCGAAATTTCAATATGCACTGCGCTGGGAAGACGCATCACCTACACGCATTGCTAATTGACTATGAGAAAGGGTTGCCTCAAAAGGTTCCTACCGCCCATGTACTTGCTATTCAGGGTGGAAGGATTAATAAGCCAAAACCGCTAACAACAAGAAGGGAAGGGTAAGGAAAGGTTGACAAAGGCAAACAGCTGATGGCCTATCAACCTCAACCCAAGAAGAACCCTACTCCTAGGAAGGAAAATCCTAAAGGATCAAGCATGCCACCACCGTAAGGTGTTGGGCATTGGAAGAGAAAATGTGCTCTCTATCTTGATGAATTAAGGGCAAATAAAAAGAAGTATGAAGGTCCTAAGCGGTTCCTCCGTAATTTATTTGTCATTGAATTATTTACTCTAAATCATAAAAATTCCTGGGTATATGATACGGGCTGTGGTATTCACATTTGTAATACATTGCAGGGGTTTAGAGTGGAAAGGAAGCTTGCCTATGGGGAGCAATATCTGCACGTGGGAAATGGCGCACATGCAGCTGTTGAAGCCATAGGAACGTTTAGTTTAGTATTGCCTTCGGGCTTAGTACTGTTAACAAGCTCCTTTCACCGGCGGAGAAAACCTTTACACTTCGCTTACACTATTTCCGACACTAAGCTAGATGTCGAGTTCTTTCCAAGGGTACAACCACTCCCACACACAACGTATTTTGAGGACTAAAATACTAACCGCTCACACTCACAAGATTATGATGGTTTGATACAACAATGAAGTATGAATCAACACTAGATCATACAACACTAAACAAACAAGACTTCCAACTTCTCGTTGAAGCTTGAATATGACTTGATCTTCTTTGCTACAAAAGAGATCACTAATATGATATGAAACCGAGTTAGAAAGGTTAGAGAGAAGATATGTATGAGAGTATGTTAGAAAGGGATGAGAAACTACTTGGCTTGGCATTGCTATTTATAGCCAAAGTGGACAGGAGCGCCCACGGACCGCGGAACCCTTAAAGGGTTTCGCCTGTACCATTTTGGTACCGCCCGGTCGACACCAAGATATCAAATCTTTGCTAAAGTCAACTCTATCTAAGTGACATTGTGCAAGATATGAAGAGTACAAATCCACACAAAATATCTAATGAAATCTTCCAATGATTTCCATGATGCATTACATGATGTCATATGTTGTATTTCTATTATTAGAAATATGCAAGTACATAAGTAGTGTTTGGTTTTAAGAACCTAACACATTCTAAAATTTACTATCATACATAATGATTAGAGTCATATCAAGATGTTACTAATCATAAATGTAAATGCTTGAATGATGAATATATTGTTTGAAAAAGCTTGTTTTAATATCTATTAAACTTGACAAGCTTTAAGCTTTTATACAAATTAAATTTACTTTTGTCGTTAACAAAACTTAGGTAAAGATCAAAAATATAAATAACGTTTAATGACGATATTTGTATTAACAATCTCCCCCTTTTTGTTGAGGACAAAATATAAATTTTATTTTTAAAAAGATACAAAGTTTGTACAAGAGTTATAAAAATATTAGTTTTAGAACTTGAAAAAAGAATGTGTATGATGTTTGACTATTTATGAAAGTCAAAGTATTCACTAGTTGATGCATGATATTGACTTTTTCAGAAAGTCAAAGTATGCGTTTGACTTTTTAGAAAAGTCAAGTATTATCAATGAGGGTTCCTGTTTGACTTTTAGGAAGTCAAAAGTATGCAGTTTGACTTTTCAGAAAAGTCAAATATAAATAATTTCAAAGTTCTATATTTTCTCCCCCTTTTGTCTCAACAAAAAGAAGAGGCTATGCGGAATGTAATGAGCCCGAGCTATTATCTCCCTCTTGTTCAAAGCTCCCCCTAAATTGGGTGCTTCAATGGGAAGATTCATGGATTGTGAAAATAAAGCTACAAAAAAAATGTTAGTAATAATGATCATTCACAAGCATTTCCAAACACTATGTAATGACACCAAGAATATAATAAACAACATTCATTAGTTAAAAAAAATTTCATGAGTAAAGATCATGAAAAGAGAACACAATGATGTGTTTTTAGTACAAGAAATAAAAATTATCCTAAGAAAAAAAAAACAAGAAAGACTAGTCTAAAACCATCCTAAAGTGATGGTGGATGGGAAAGAGCGTTGAGACGCTCAAGGATGTGGTTGAGGATGAACCTCATTTCTTCTTGGAAGTCGTGGACCATAACCCGGGTCCTTTCCACGGTTTGGGCCCGCTTGCTCACAAGTGAGCAACCATGCCTTGGAGGGTAGAATGTTTGGGGAGGTTGTGGTGGTGGAATGGTGGATGTGTTGGTGTTGGTGGAAATGTTTGGGGTGGTCATGATGGAAGCAAGCAAAGCACTTTGCATTTGCATTGTCTCACTTAAGTGAGAGTCCACCATGCCTTTGAATTGGTGGAGGTTGTGGAGTTCGGTTTGAATCTCCTCTCTAGTGGGATTGGTATCCCACATACACTCCTCAATGTCCTCAAGATGAGGTGACATTGATGTGGGGAGTGAATGATCCCCATATAAAGGACCATGAATGTCTTTGTGAATGGGGTGGAAGAGAAGAGGTTTAGGCCCTAATGGGGCGTTTGGGTCAAGGGATGACCGAGGTGACTCATGAGCCATCCGCTCAATGGAGTCAAATGATGGCAATGGTGGTGGATGACTTGGCCTAGGAGGCAAGTCTTCCAAGTCCTCTAGGAAAGGATTTGGTGATGTTGGTGGAGTTGAGAATAACTCCATAGGAATGAGAGTTGGAGACCTTGGTGAAGGTGGTGAGGGTGTTTTGGATGTTTGGATGGGTGCCGGTGGAGGTGAAGTAGGTGTTTTTGTTGGTGGTGGAGTGGTGATCACAATGTGTGATGTATTGGGTGTAGCTAAGGTAAGGCTTGTATCATCTCTAATGGGAGATGAGATTGTGAGTGGAGAAGACTCGGATGATGAGCTAAGATGAACAAAGCAACAAGGCCTTACGGTAATTCTAGCGGTCTTCTTGCAAGGTTTTGGAGATGACTTAGTCATTTTTAACTTTGGTTTTGCTTTGCTAGATAGTAGTAAGAGTGAAGAGGGTGTGAGGATGATCATGGTAAAACCTCTCAATTTATAGAAGTGAAAAATTATGGAGAAATGTGTTTGATTTGATGTTAAACCATTGAAGAGATGAGGTTCCTAATGATTTGGAAGTGGGTTGAATGCTAGTCATATCACCCAAGTCAAGCCATTCAAGAGAGATGGAGTGAAGAAGAAAAGATTTGCAATAAATGTGTTCTATTGAGTGGAATTTCATAATATTCAGATCACCCACGGATTTGAAGGTACCAAAATTTGGTTCCTTCCTTTATGCCAAAGGGCTCCTTGGGTGGATTTTTTAAATTTTTGAATTTTGGTGGGAAATGGATTTCTTATATACCTTAGTGAATTATACTAGTTCTAATAACAGTATAAACTAGTTAAGATTGATTTATAAGTGATGGAAGATAATTTGGAATTACGAAAGAGTCGAAATTGAAAAGTACACGAGGATCCACGGCACCAAAATCATACACGACGGAACCCAAAAGGGTGCCGCCTGTCCCCTGCATGCAATGCGGCGGTACCAAAATACATAAAGGACGGTACCAAAATTATGGTGCCGTCTGATCCGTGGAGTGCAGAAAAATGGACAGAGTTCATTTTAGGTGTCGGGACTTTTCCGAAACACGAAATTCTTCTCAAAACATGTTATACTAAACATTTCTAGTTAGGAAAAGTAGATAACACATATATAAACATAGTGGAACATGTATTTTGAGCAAGGCTTATTGATTTTCATATTATAGTGAAAATGGGTAAAATTTGATAGCATACTTGCGCTATCCCCCTGCATGAAATTGTTAGCATTCACCATTGTTTCAGGTTATATTATCATCCTACATAATAAAAACAACGAAATTGTATCAAACATTAATGATAATGTATTGTTCCAAACGCTCCTTAAAAGTACCCTTATTTGTCCAACTTCTTGTAAATCTTGTTCATCATCCTACCAAGGCACTTGAACATTCCCTTAGTTTGCTTGAACTCCGCTGATTCATTCTCTATTTCGGGAAGAGACGCATAATACTCATGAGGCGGAAGACGAGAGCTTGGAAGACCATCCTCGGAGCTATTTGATGATGATGATGATGGAGTTGGAGGTTTTGCTCTCTTGCCTTTTGTCTTAGCAACTCATGCATCACTCAAAGGTACAAAGATGTGAGGATGAGCTCATAGTGAAGGTGCATCCCTTTTGGTGTTGGTGGAATTGGTGCAAAGTTTCTATAGAGACGGGTGAGGAGCATCCCGTATGGAAGAGCAACCGATCCTTGAGTTGGAATATCAATCATTCTCCTAGCTATGTAGTAGGCTAAATTGAATGGTTGACGGGTGGACAAGTTGTAGAGCATATGACAAAGGCAAGCGTTAATGTGATCCCTATTTCCTATGGTGCTAATGACGTTGGCTCTAAGTAGCTCCTCCCATTTCTTAAATTCGGGCTTAAGTTCATTTAGCTCCATTCCATATGGATCTCGGTTTACTTCTTTTCCTTTTCGGGTAACTCGGGTTGTGTCACTTTTTGGGTTAAAAGGTGTTCACGGATGACATCCTTGTCGGCCAAACGGGTTTGGTAGGGTAGAGAGCGGTCATTGATAGCATCAAGAGCGGTGAGTGACCATTTATCCGAGTAGAGACAAGTTCCTCGGTTGGGAATTCCTAGCACTTGAGCAAAGTTGGCTAAGGTGATGGTGTAGTCGTTTTGATTAATTCTAAACCTAAGACAAAATTCATCATCGTCTTCATCACTAAAGCCGGTCACACTAGCATAGAATTCTAACACAAACCTAGGACAAATTGGTTCATCGATGTCAAGAAGACAATCGAATTGAATGGCGGCTAGTTCTTCACGAAGGTTGGTGTTTTCAAGGAAGGATGAGTGAATGGTTCTACCCTCATGGAAATACCTTGATTCTAGACCCCTAAATATTTCTACTTGTTCTTTGGTAAGTCCTTTGGTGTTGTGGTGTTTGGGAATGTAGTTAAGGGTGTCTTTGTGATCATAGAATCTTGCGGCTACCATGGTTATTCCTAAGGACAAGAGTTAATATGTTAAATAATGAGAATAAGTTTTAACGTTTTTGGTTCTAGTGTGTGCCTATATGAAAACAATTTGGAGTTACGGTTATCTCGACTCATTTTATGCACAAAGATGGTTTTAGTGGGGTGTTTGGCAAATACCATGAGATAACCCAAATGCTCCTAATTCAATGTGGCTTCATTTGAATATACCCGGAATGCATATTAGTTATGCAATACCTTTAGTATTCAAGAGCATGCAAGTGATGAAAATTTAACGTTTCTATTTGTATTAGCAATGAAAAAATTGTTTTCCTACAAGTGAGAAGCTTTTCAAAACTTTTGACATGGGGTGTTTGGTTGTTTGAATAAGGCCTTATATTCATTATCTATCAATTAGTGGGAAGCATGATTTGTTTATGCAATATGATAATGTAGTACCTAATTTTAATGACTAGTTATGCAATTTGCCAATTGAATTCATATTTGGTATAAAAGCATACATAAAACCCCATGTAATGATTTGTGCATAAATAAGAATCCTAGACTCAGAATTAAGAAATGAAATGTAGTTAGGATACTTACAATGATGTTATCTTCATGATTAAGTGAGTGGGAAGATGACAATAATGAGCTTGGTTTAAGTTTTACACGTTTTGGTAAAGTGGGTTTTGAGGAAGAGGATGATTTGTATATAGCAGTTTTGCTTATGTAGACACCACGGACCTAGACGGCACAAAAATTTGGTTCCGTCTTTGTTGTCGCTTGGTGCGTGCTACTGATGTACAAGACAAAATTGTTTTGTTTTGACTATTCTAATGTTTTGGGCTATGTTTATCCTACATGTTTGGTTCCATTAACCCTAAACCAAGTCTAAGAAGATTAAAAGGTTCTCGTTTAAGAGGCTTAGTTAAGATGTCGGCAATGTTGTCTTCCGAGGATACTTTCTCGATTGAAATGTTTCCTTTTTGAACATTGTCGCGAAGAAAGTGATGGCGGATTTCAATATGTTTTGTACGAGAATGTTGAACGGGATTCTTGGTGAGATCGATGGCTCCTTTGTTGTCGCAAAGTATCACAATGTCGTTGAGATGAATTCCGTAATCTACGAGAGCTTGCTTCATCCAAAGAGCATGTTGACATGCTTTTCGGTACCGAGACGCACTTTCGGCTTCAGAGTTGAAATGGCCAAGGCCGTTTGCTTCTTTGCAAACCATGAGGTAAGACAATGTCCAACAAAAGTGCAAATACCACTTGTACTTTTTCTATCGACATAGTCACCGGCATGATCCGAGTCGGCATACACTATGGTTTCTACACCCGTTCCTTTGGGATACCATAATCCTAAACACAATGTTCCCTTAATGTATCTAAAAATCCTTTTACAGCTTCTAAGTGTGATGCCTTTGGGTTTTCTTGAAAGCGAGCACATAGACAAACACTAAACATAATGTCGGGTCTACTAGCCGTAAGATAGAGTAGGCTACCAATCATTCCTCTATATTTAGTGTTATCTACGGATTCACCTTCCTCATCCTTGGTTAGTTTAGTGTCCGAGGACATGGGGTTTTAGTTGGTTTGGAATCTTCAAGACCAAATTTCCTAAGCATGTCTTTTATATATTTAGATTGGTTAAAAATATGCCATCTTCTAGTTGTTTTATTTGAAGTCCTAGAAAGAAATTTAACTCACCCATCATACTCATTTCAAACTCGTGCATGATTTTAGAGAAATCATCACATAATTCTTGACAAGTTGATCCGAATATAATGTCATCAACGTATATTTGAACAATGATAATTTGTGATTCCTTTTTCTTGGTAAAAGAGTATTATCTACTAATCCCATAGTATATTTGTTATCAATAAGAAAAGTCTTAAGTCGGTCGTACCAAGCTTTTGGTGCTTGCTTAAGACCATACAATGCTTTCTTGAGTTTGAAGACATGATGTGGTTTCTCAAAGTCGGTGAAACCGGGAGGTTGAGCAACATACACTTCTTCGTTAATAAACCCATTAAGGAAAGCACTTTTAACATCCATTTGAAATAATTTAAAATCATAGGCACATGCATAAGCAAGCAATATTCTAATAGACTCAAGCCTAGCTACCGGTGCATAAGTTTCATCATAATCAATCCCTCTTGTTGATTATAACCTTGCGCTACAAGCCTAGCTTTGTTTCTAGATACTATCCCATTTTCATCCATCTTATTTCGAAAAACCCATTTTGTTCCAATTATAGTTTGATCTTTAGGTTTTGGAACTAATTTCCAAACATCATTTCTAACGAATTAGTTTAATTCTTCTTGCATGGCAATAACCCATGATTCATCTTTTATTGCTTCATTTATGGTTTTTGGTTCAATGGTGGATACAAAGCAAAAATAATTACTTTGATTTTGGGCTTGTGACCTTAAGGTTCTTTGATTGAGTTGTCCTATGACTTTTTCTAAAGGATGACTTTTAGATTCTTTGATGTTGACAATTTCTTTATTTAATGGTTCATCTTCCTTGTTATTATTAATTATTTCTTGACCTTCTATCATTTGACTTTCAACTAAGTCATCATCTACCAAAGGTGATGTCTTAGAGGGAGGTGGACTTTCGTCGAATGTTATGTTCAACGATTCCTCGACTATCATTGTTTCTTTGTTTAGGACAATGTAAGCTTTACTAGTTTGAGAGTAACCAAGAAATACACCTTCATAAGACTTTGGGTCAAACTTGGTGAGATAATCCTTAGTATTAAGAATAAAGCATTTACAACCAAAGACTCTAAAATATCCTAACGTTGGCTTTTTACCTTTATAGAGTTCATATGGTGTTTTGTTTAAGAAAGGACGTATTAAGACTCTATTCAAAATATATGTAGAAGTGTCAACGGCGTTACACCAAAACTTTTGAGGAATGTTTTGTTCATTAAGCATTGTTCTACTCATTTCTTGAATTGTTCTATTTTTACGTTCTACTACTCCATTAGATTGAGGTGTTCGTGGAGCGGAAAAGTTATGTGTTATACCATTTGTATCACAAAAGTTTCCAAATTGAGTTTCGTTGTCAAAGTCCCGACCATGATCCGACGGATCGACACAATTTTGATACCTAGAAGATTTTGAATTTTCTTGCTAAGTATTTCAAATTTATCAAAAGCTTCATTTTTGGTTTTCAAAAACAACGTCCAAGTAAACCTTGAATAATCATCTACTATGACCAAAGTGTATAAGTTGCCTCCATAGCTTCTTATAGCGGATGGTCCAAACAAGTCCATATGTAATAATTCTAGACACTTAGATGTGGACACCATATTTTTAGATTTGTGACTACTATGTGTTTGTTTACCAATTTTGCAAGCGTCAAAAGTGTTGGTCATATTTAAGTTTTGGTAAATTCCTAACCAATTCTTTTGAAGATAGGTTTTGTATAAGTCTCATATTAGCGTGACCTAAGCGTCTATGCCAAAGAGATGAGCTATCATCTAATGTTGTTAGGCAAAGTTTGTCATTATATGTTTTATCTATTTTCATGACATATATGTTATTTTTCCTAACTCCTTTAGCTATGGTGATACCATCTTTTAGTATTTTACTACCATTTTCATCAAATAGCACTTTATACTTTTTATCACATAGTTGGCTAATACTAAGTAGATTAAATCCTAACCTATCCACATGAGCAACATTTTCAATAGTTAGGGAGTTATGAGCGATCGTACCTTTGCCAATAATTTTGCTTTTGAGATTGCTACCAAAGGTGACATTACCTCCGTCATACTCTTGGTATGATGAGAAGAGACTTTGTTGCCCGTCATGTGTCGTGAGCAACCACTATCTTTTATCCATTCATCGTTCCAATCCAACTTTCAAGCATACCTAAGAAGCAAATAACTCAAGCATTTGGTCCCCAATATCTCATGGGTCCATTTGGGTTACACATACCATTTATTTGATTCATGTATGGAAACGATGGGTAAGAGTTCCATGGCATGTAATCTGGAGTTTGATATGGTCTAGGAAAGTTTTGATTCCAACCATTGTGTTGGTAGTTGGGTTGTACGTTGTGGTTGCTCTTAGGAAAGAGGCGTTTGGCAAAAGGAGTTTTATATCGTTGTTGAGTAGTTTTTGATCTAAATTAATTATTGACAAGTCCTACTCAAGTAACTACCGGTTTTAGTTTAATACTATTATTGGTTTTCTTTGTTATTTTAACAAATTCAATACGGTCCGTATTGCGAACATTACGTTCTGAAGTACCCACGGCACCATTTTGCACAACGGACGGAACCCTTATTTTGGTTCCGTCTCGTCCGTCTGTGCATCGCGCAGCAATTTTGATGAATGTTCGTCCTTTTCGGCCGTTTTATTTTGACTCTTTGGAATTAATACTTCATTAAAACCTAGCCCATTCATGTCTCCCGGTGTTTTATGAATTTTAACTATTTCATCGGCAAGAGCGATGTTCTTGTTAAACCTTTTAAATTTAGAATTGTTTTCTATTAAAACATCTTGTGTGAGCTTTAGTTTTTCTATTTCAAGTTTAAGCTCTTGACATGATTTACAATCATCGTCATTTGCTTTTCCTTTTTCTAGTCGTTTTGCTTTTTCTTTTAACTCATAAACTTCATTTTCCAAAAATTCCTTTTGGGTTTTTTAAAATTTATTTTTAGTTATGATTTTTAGACTTAGCTCACACAATTGATTATATTGTTTTTGCAAAGTGTCATCATCAATAGAAGAATAAGAAGAGTCGGAAAGTACCTCATTTGACTCATGTGCCATTAGAGCGATCTCTTCCTTGCTTGATTCTTCATCGTCTTCACTATCACTCCAAGCACCACTTACAAAAGCTCGTTGAGTTTTGCTTTTAGGTGGCTTGGGACATTCTCCTATGAGGTGACTTGCATCACCACATCTAAAACATTTTCTTTCACCTTTACCCTTCTTTTCATCCCGATCCTTTCGAATGGCTTCTTTTCTTCTCGAGGTTGTCTTACGAACTTTCCTCTTCTTCTAAAGAACTTCTTAAAATCTCTAACGGCCATGGCATATTCCTCATCTTCGCTATCGGAGCAAGATTCGTCATCATCACTTGATTCCGCTTTTGCTTTTAGAGCAACGGATTTGATCTTCTCCCTTTTTCCTTTGATGATCTCCGAATCTTTCTCCATCACCATTTCGTGTACTTTGAGGTTACCGATCAACTCGTCTAGTGACATTATTGAGAGATCTTTTGATTCCTCAATGGCGGTCACTTTAGCTCTCCATTTGGGATGGAGTGCTCTAAGAAATTTCCCGACAAAGTTCTTACTACGAAAAGATTCATCAAGTGCTTTAAGTGATGTAATAATAGTGTTAAAGCGAGCAAAGCCACAATCAATGGTTTCATCTTCGGGAATAACAAATTGTTCATATTGTTGAACAAGAAGATCAATTTTGTTATCCTTGACTTGTGAATTACCTTGATGTGTAACAATTAAAGATTCCCAAATATCTTTGGCGGTTTCACACATAAAAATTCTTTCATATTCTTTTCTAGGTAAAGCATTATAAAGCATCATTTTAGCTTCATTATTTTTAGCAACTAGTTTCTTTTGTTCATCAACGGAAATATCCTTTGTTGTAGAACTAAAATCCCTTTAACAATAATAAACCAAAGATCTATATCTTTTGATTTTACATATGTTTCAAAACGGTTTTTCCAATAGATAAATCCATTGGTTTCAAAGAGTGGTGGTCTTTGCATAGATTGCCCTTCTTTAAAGTTTTCGAATCCATGGATCGTTTCAAGTTTATAAAATACAAGTTATTTTAGAAATTCTTGAGCAACGAGGCTCTTGTACCAATTGTAGAAAACTAGAAGGGGGTTGAATAGTTTACCAATTAAAACTTTGTTTTGAAACTTATTGTAAAGATCAATTGATATTGATCTTAGATATGTTAATGAAATATGCAAGAAATATGTAAGAAGTAAATAAGGAAAGAAATGATCAAACCACAACAAGTTGTTTATAGTGGTTCGGTCTACAAGGACTCTTTTTCCTTGCCCTACTCCACTCCTCGAGTCTCACACTCGAGAGTTTAACTTCACTAGTCAACAAGCTCCTTTCACCGGCGGAGAAAACCTTTACACTTCGCTTACACTATTTTCGACACTAAGCTAGATGTCGAGTTCTTTCCAAGGGTACAACCACTCCCACACACAATGTATTTTGAGGACTAAAATACTAACCACTCACACTCACAAGATTATGATGGTTTGATACAACAATGAAGTATGAATCAACACTAGATCATACAACACTAAACAAACAAGACTTCCAACTTCTCGTTGAAGCTTGAATATGACTTGATCTTCTTTGCTACAAAAGAGATCACTAATATGATATGAAACCGAGTTAGAAAGGTTAGAGAGAAGATATGTATGAGAGTATGTTAGAAAGGGATGAGAAACTACTTGGCTTGGCATTGCTATTTATAGCCAAAGTGGACAGGAGCGTCCACGGACCGCGGAACCCTTAAAGGGTTCCGCCCGTGTACCATTTTGGTACCGCCGGTCGACATCAAGATATCAAATCTTTGCTAAAGTCAACTCTATCTAAGTGAGATTGTGCAAGATATGAAGAGTACAAATCCACACAAAATATCTAATGAAATCTTCCAATGATTTCCATGATGCATTACATGATGTCATATGTTGTATTTCTAATTTTAGAAATATGCAAGTACATAAGTAGTGTTTGGTTTTAAGAACCTAACACATTCTAAAACTACTATCATACATAATGATTAGAGTCATATCAAGATGTTACTAATCATAAATGTAAATGCTTGAATGATGAATATATTGTTTGAAAAAGCTTGTTTTAATATCTATTAAACTTGACAAGCTTTAAGCTTTTATACAAATTAAATTTACTTTTGTCGTTAACAAAACTTAGGTAAAGATCAAAAATATAAATAACGTTTAATGACGATATTTGTATTAACAGAATCTAACAATAATAATAATTCAATGTTTAGCATTAACAAGAAGATAAAGTTAGACTTGAATTCTTCTTATCTTTGGCATTGTAGACTTGCACATATAGGCAAGGCTTTCGCGTATGCATAATTTGCAACAAGTTTAAGGGCTTTTGCAAAATATCAATGATGAATCATTTGATAAATGTGAGTCATGCATATCCGGGAAGATGACTAAGAAACCTTTTCATAGCAATATGGAGAGGGCTTACATCTACTTGGTCTTATTCATATTGATGTGTGTGGACCAATTTAGACATGTGTCAAAGAGAGGTGCTAGCTACTTTTTAACCTTACCGATGATTTACCGTTATGGTTATGTTTATTTACTTAAGCATAAACATGATGTGTTTGAAACATTTAAGGTTTTCAAAATTTGAAGTAGAATTGCAATTGGGAAAGAAGATTAAAGCTTTTCGATCCGATAGAGAGGCAGTATCTAAGCCAAGAGTTTAAAGATTACTTAGGTGAGAATGGAATTGTCCAGAATCTCACTTCTCCATATACTCCACAACAAAATGGTGTATCCGAGAGAAGAAATCGTACATTGTTGGACATGATACGATCTATGTTTAATCTTACCACTCTACCTTTATCCTTTTGGGATTATGCTTTGGAATCAGTTGTTATCATTCTAAATATGGTTCCCATAAATAAGGTTGATAAGACACCATATGAAATATGGCACGGTAAAGCTCCTAACCTGTCTTATTTAAAGGTGCAAGGGGTTGCGTAGGTTAGGCGTGACTTCAGCCGGATAAACTCCAACAAATATCAGTAAAGTGTATCTTAAGTAGGATACCCTAAGGAAACTATGGGTTACTACTTTTACTATCCAACTGAAAATAAAGTAATTGTTGCTAGGTATGGAGATTTTTTTTGAAAGAGATCTCAAATATCTCAAGAATTGATGGGAGAGTTTATGATCCGGAAGATGATCAAGAAGATGCATTACCTTCGAAAACACTAACGTACTTCGGTAGAGACACGATGAGTCCGGGTCCTCCACCGAGAAGTTGAAGTGATTCCCGTTAAGTAGATCCTTAAGGAATCTGGCGTGCACTGAGCGTCTATGTCTTAACGTAGAGGTTGAGGAAACTATGTTAGGAGATCTTGGAGAGCCTACTAGTTATAAAGCTGCCATGGCAAGTCTCGATAAGGATAAATTGCAAGTTGCAATGAATGGGGAAATGCAATCCATGAGAGAAAATGAAGTCTGGTAGAGGTTGACTTACCTCCAAACGCCACGGTGGTTGGAAGTAAGTGGCTCTATAAGATTAAGACTGACATGGATGGCAATATACACGTCTATAAAGCTCGTCTAGTTAGCGCATGAGGTTTTACTCAAACTTATGACATTGATTATGAGGAGACATTTTCTCCATGGCGGACATTAGAGCTATTAGAATTCTCATAGCTATAGCGGAATACTATGACTATGAGATATGGCAAATGGATGTCAAAACCGCCTTCTTAAATGGTGGCTTAGATGAAGACATCTATATGAAGCAACCTGAGGGGTTCGTGAATCCACAATTTCCAACCCGTGTATGCAAACTTCAAAGGTCCATTTATGGATTGAAGCAAGCATCAAGGCAATGGAATAAAAGATTTGATGAAGAAATCAAAAGGTATGGATTTATTCAAAATCTTGATGAGCCATGTTTATATCACAAAGTTAGTGGGAGTAATGTAATTTTCCTAATTCTTTTATGTCGATGACATATTAATTATGTGAAAAAGACATTCGAGTTTGCAAAATGTTAAGGCATATCTTGGGAAGTGTTTTCCATGAAAGATTTAGGAGAATTGCATATATTCTCGGGAATCAAGATCTACAGAGATAGGTCAAAGCGATTAATTGGTTTAAGTCAAAGCGCTTACATTGATAAAATATTGAAGAGATTCAATATGCAAAATTCTAAGAAAGGATATTTGCCGATGGAAGTAAAGCATGGCTTATGTAGCAAAATGTGTGCTTCAACACTGCTTGAGGTGTGGCACGCATGCAGAAATTTCCTTATGCTTAATTTGTAGGATCTATTATGTATCTTGTGAGATGCACAAGGCCGGATGTGGCGTTAAGCTCAAAACATGACAAGTCGAAATCATGAGAATCCGGGTGAACTTCTTTGGATTGCTTTGTTAAACATATTCTAAAGTATCTTAGGAATACGAAAGATATGTTTTTATTGTATGGAGGAAATCCGGAACACGAACTTGGTGTTCTGAGTTCTTTGTGATGCGTCTGGCGATGTGATAAAGATGATCTAAGTCTCGGCGGGTTATGTCTTTGTCATCAATGGAGGAGCTTGATTTGGAAGAGCAAGAAGCGAGATACGATGCGATAATACTGCGACGAAGCGAATACATAAACGCCGCTTGAGCACTGCAATGGAGATGTTTTGATTAGGAAATTCATTTCAGGGCTTGGTGTTATGCCTTCAATTGAATCACCTATTGATATGTATTGTGACAATTCTGCTGCAATCATATTTGCCAATGAATCTAGAGTCATGAAGGGCACGGATATTTTCTACGGAAGTATCACTATGTTAGGGAACAAGTCAGGGAAGGTGAAATAAATCTATTGAAAGTTCACACAGATGATAACTTAGCTGATCCGCTCACTAAGGCTTTAGCTAAAGACAAGCTTGTAGGACTTGCCAATGAAATTAGACTTCGTTTAGCTAAAAGTTTTATGCATAACTGTGATTAGTATTTGGATAAAGGATATTGTAAAACATTTATTATTTTAATGAAATAAAGTTTGGATTATGTTTATTTTCATTTATAATATTGCTATCCTATATTTGCATGTTTAATCCGTGAGTAACTAAGTTATTCTAAATGTCCGTTGTCGATTAATGATATGGGAGTATCATTAAACTTAGACAAATCTGAGAGATGTGGTAGAATATACTTAAAAGTATATTGATGAGAATGCATACCAATTTCGGATGATATTCAATGAATTGAATATAGGACTTATCTCAACTACATAATTTACTTTGTGGATATTGTTATAAGTAAATTATGAATAGTTATCCTCAGACTTGAGATACCGGATAAGTGTCATAAATGTAGTGCATTTCATTGAAGCAACTTAACGCTATACGAATCTGGTAGTCATAAGGGTTGTTTTCAGAAATGTTACAAAGTTTATGGGTTATTCTTGTAGTCAAGATAGAATTTGTTCCTTCAAATCTATTTGGAGTTTAATCTTCTTTGGGCCCTCGTAGGGTTTGACAAGATGTTTGTCTTGGCCGCGCAAATCTCCCTAAATATGTTTAGATGATTCGGTAATCTTGGTCAATCACTTACAAAAGCGAAACAGAATAGTTTTATAAAGAATGACTTAATTACATATCTTTATTTAACACGGTATTAGAAACAAAAGGATAATAATAATGAGAAATCATTAAAAGGTTTTTCGGGGAGCCTTGCTTTCGAGTTGTACTAAGGCATCGAAGTGTTCAGTCAAAGCGAATGTGATCACTCTATTAAGATATATCCAAGTGGGAGATGTTGGTTTTATGGATATAAATTAGTAGACGTGAGTTAGGATCGAACTCGAGACTATGGGATTGCACAACGCTGTATGAGAATTTAAAGTTAATAATTAAATATAAATGTTGTATTTATTTATTTATTAAGCAGAAATAACTAACGGACGTTAAGTAATTAATGTAATGGACTACGGTCGTTAAATGTTTTATGGAAAAGGACTAAATTGCAAAAGTTGGAAAGGTTAGGAATCAGTGGGGACTCCAAACCGATCGGCCATAGGGACAAAACGAAGAAAAACCCAACTTTTTCACAAGTTTGCTTTATATATATACAATAGGGGTTTTATTTTTTCCATCTCTTGTTCATTTAAACCCTAAAAACGTTTTGTGTGTGTTTTCTTTGTCCAAACCGATCGGCCAAACACCTTTGGGTGTCAATCCATTCTTTTTCCACAAATAAAGTTATTTGTTTTATAAAAACTATGATTAATTTAATTGGTTTTGATGCGTACGTGTATGCAACATAGTAATACACCTTATTTTATTATCTTTGGATTGAATTACAAAGGTAAGGGGTAATTCACATAATCCTGCTTTAAATCAAATTAAGATTCATCCGTTTGCTAGTTTGTGGATTTGATTCTTGTTAATTTAGAATCGAGAAAGGTAGGCATATTCTTTTATGTTAATTAATTGTTCATTATAAATTCTATACGCTTCCACATGATTACTTTGATAGTTTTGTGATTATTTATTTGAATGTCTTGGATATATAATTCCGAACAAATTTGTCGTTTCATTGTTGGCAAAAACTCTAATCAAGGTCTTTTCTAGACCAATTCGAGAACCAAAAGTTTATTCTAGACAACTAAGCAAACCAAAAAGCTAAACTTCAACCATAAATATTATTAGAAATTACAATTTTGGGATCTTAAAAATAAAGGGTACAATAATTTAAAAAGAAATAAAAAAGAAGTGATTAATTAGGGGTACTGCTTCTGAATGATCCAAGAGCCTTGATTGCACCTGCTCTCAATATAAATTGGTGATAAAAGGCTGCAATTGCTGCTCCAATAAAGGGTCCCACCCAGAATATCCACTGCCACACAACCAAACACAACACTATTTCAGACCAAAGTACTTTTTTATAATGCTTAAAGTACAATCATTTTGAATATAGTTCATCTTGATTTTAACTCTTTTTGCTCTGGAGCAAGTACTTTCTTACTCAATAATTCAACATTGCAATGAGTTGTACCATGTGTTTGTCACATTGCTTGCACAAATAATCAATAATGCATCATGGTAAATTTTGTTCTCAATTAACTTATTATCTATAGGGTAAAAATAACATAATTTTTCTTTGTAACTAAATTTATAAGGTTTTCAAATATAGTTTTCAAATTATAATGTACCTGGTCATCCCAGATTTTCTCCTTGTTGTAGATAACAGCGGCTCCAAAACTTCGGGCCGGGTTAATACCGGTTCCGGTAATAGGAATAGTGGCCAAGTGAACCATGAACACGGCGAACCCGATAGGAAGTGGTGCCAAAACCTATAGTGCCGAAAACCAAAAAATCAAGTCAATTGTCACATTTTCGACACGTTAAAATGTTAAGTGGGCACATATAACACTTGTAGAACAATAAGTAAGAAGTGTCCGTACTGGAACGTGGGAGTCACGGGCACTTCTCTTAGGATCAGTGGCCGAAAAGACGGTGTAGACAAGGACGAAAGTGCCGATAATCTCAGCTCCGAGCCCGGTTCCTTTGTTGTAACCATCGGCTAGAGAGTTGGCTCCTCCGCCATACCTGTTGTATAGACTTTTGTTGAAAGCCTTGACTAAGCCCACACCACAAATGGCTCCTAGACATTGAGCCACCATGTACATAATGGCTCGGATCAATGATACTTTACGTGCTAGGAATAGACCGAATGTCACTGCTGGGTTAATGTGACCTCCTGCAAAGTTACACATAAATGTTACCAACGGTAAAAAGTAAAAAACGTTAACAAAATTACCTTTTTACCCTTTTGGGTTTTCTATTATAAAAGGGCATTTTGGGAAATTTATAGAGTGGGGTTAGTTTCTTTGATGTTGTTGTCACTAGTTTACCGGTGTAACACGTTATCATTATCAACTTCAATAAACTTAAAAAATATGTCGACATTTTGCCTCGTTAATTTCATACGATAATTTACACTTTAACCCTTAAAAACTTCATGTTAGGTGCCATTTTCTTTAACTTTATGTCCTACTATTGGAACCTCCCTATGGAGTCACATATTCCCTTTGTCTGTCCCTCATTTTTTCAGTACAACGCAGTTTTTTGTCAGTTTCTGTTCCGTATTTCTGACAGTTTTAAGCGTTTGCCTTATTAAACTTTATATTTACAGTTCCGCATTTTCAGGTTTATAGCTTTTTGATATAAACAAAATTATAAAAATAAAAAAAAAATAAAAAAAAACAAAAAAAAAACAAAAAAACTAGAGGGTCTTAATAAAAAAGTAGGCACCCTTCTAATAACACCCATCCTATAACATAGGCAAAAGTAAGCCTAAAAGTTACGGAGTACTAAATTACTCTAGCACATTCCTATTTTCTAGGGCTATTTCAGTAATAATAAATGACCAACCCTAGTTTCATATTTTGTCAAGGTTCAACTAGTACTACACTCTAGAAACAAAGGTTAAAAAACAATAATCAGTTAGGTTCCGGATTTTTTTACTCAGATACAGGCAGGTAAAAGTAAAAAACAAGAGAATTAAGGGAACTAACCAGAGATACCAGCAGTGCAGTAAACAAGAACAAAGATCATACCACCAAAAGCCCAAGCAATACCAAGAATACCAACACCACCACACTGGTCAGCGTTCAAGGCAGGATCAGTAGTACTTTTGTACCCAATAACAGTCAACACAGTTATATAAAGAAACAAAAGAGTAGCAATGAACTCAGCAATCAAAGCCCTGTAGAAAGACCACTTTGCCAACTCCCCAGGGTCAATCAAGGGTGCTGGTGGAGGGTCATGGTAGTCCTTAGCTGAGAATGAACCTTGCTCAGGGACATCTTTAGTCATTTTGTTTGACAAGTGTGTGTGTGTTTTGTTAAGATGATAATGGTGTATCTGGTGTGAGTGAGTGTGTTTGTGGTGGAGTTTATATAAAGGGAAATGAAGATAAGAAGGGTGTAGAATGTGTAACGGTTATTTTTGAAGTAGGTGAGTTGTAATTATTGTTAGTGGAAATTATTGCCGTCCATAGGTGTAATTTTGTAAAAATAAGATTTCGTTTTCACCGACCCATTTTTGAATGTTGATGCATGACTTGTTATTTTTGATGTTGTCCCACCACCTTGTAAAACTAGAGAAAATTTTGAGTTTTTATGATGAGTGATGAGGTATGAGTGGATCTTTTATTATGTTCAAGTGATGTCGTGAACAATTTAATTATGGTTTCGTACTACTATTAATATGGTTGCTTATTGTGTAGCAGGCCAAAGTAACATTTTGAAATGATTCTAAATTATACTTTATGACTATTAAGTGACCGGAAGAGTGTTTGGTGTAGCAAGCCCTAATAACACATACCTGACTTTATTTTCGTATGTCAATGGATCTTTCACATACTTTCTATCTACGATGCCAAACCTTCTTTTTGGTCGCCTCGTTCCTTTGCTTTTCCATTGCTTTGATACTTTGTCTCTGAAACATTCCTTAATTAAATTAAGTGGAGAATTCCTTCGTACTTGAGTGTCCCAATGAGCTCGTAGGCAAGGTCCTTACTATTTTTACGCATGACATGAGGTTGTCTACCTCACTAGTATTTGAACTGAAATGCCAGGCGGAGGAGTGTAACTGCCTTATCGCGCTATCCGACTTGTATGTGAAAAGCATTTCGTACTCGTAATTGATCCCTTCCCAGCGAAAGGTGTGCTCCAATGAAAAGTACACAACACTAGTAGTGCCCCTTTTGACGACCAAGTCACAATAGAAACAATGTGTGAGTGAATGTCGCTCTACTTCCAGGCAATAGGACTAAACCTAAAGTATATTCTCTTCTCCGGTTATAGCTTACGTTTGAGTTTCTTCTGACTACAAGGAATTTCTCAGCTGGAGTATAAGTAGACGAACAACACCTCATTTCCTTGCATTAGCGCCCGCTTTTCCACATCCACTTCAGGGAGAGAGCAAGTATAAATCATAGCTTCAGGCTTTCGAGCCTTTATTGGTCATTGGTGTGTCATTTTAGCAAAACTTCACCATCCCCTCAATAACAAACAATAACTAAAACAAATTTCTTATCAATAAAACCAATAATTGTTATTGATGCACGTAAGTCCAATAAAAACACTCTACCAAAAATACCACACTCACTAGAAAAATAAAAAATAAAAAATGTGAATAATGATTTATTGGTGCACTATGGCTAGCCTTTGATGAGCCTTTAGTGCTTTTTAGGAGCGAATGGCACGCAAATAACACCCACACCGTGCACTCTAATAAGTTATAACTTACGAAATTTATGCTCGAGACACTATATTCAAACTCTCAAGTCGTTTCTTTGCTTTCGATTACCATATCATTGGGGATAATACCTATCTTCAAATAGGTACGGTATGTTTCTTTATAATGATGGTAACTCTAA
Organism: Chrysanthemum makinoi; assembly: GCA_910596185.1. Classification (NCBI taxonomy): domain Eukaryota; kingdom Viridiplantae; phylum Streptophyta; class Magnoliopsida; order Asterales; family Asteraceae; genus Chrysanthemum; species Chrysanthemum makinoi. The sequence goes on along the minus strand of OU343218.1, from coordinate 195,804,680 downwards.
CTTATAGCAATAAACATGAGTAAAATCTTTAGTAATACTAAATTCTATTTTAAAGCATCTACAATGTATCAAGTTTTTTAAAACTTGATGCATTTAATACATAAAATTTCTAATCAATTTTTTTTATCAAAATGTCATGTTATAAATTTTCTTTCAATGCAAAAACTATTCCAAAAGCTTTTCATTAATGAAAATTCAAGTAAAAAATCAAAACTTCAAACACTTAACAAACTACAAGCTTTTACTAAAAACTTCACAAGATGTATTTTATTGCAATACATAAAAGTTGTTAGAAAGGCTTTTACATATATCTCATTGGCATGGCCGACTCAGGATTTTTAGAGGCGGGGGCAAAAAAAAATTTATAAAATTTGTGATGAACTTTAATAAAAAGGTCATAAAATTTTTTTTTACACTAAAGACTGATATTTTTTTCTAGATTAAAATAGAGATATAATGTTTTTACATTGTTTGATCTTAAGGTGGGGGGCAATTTGATTTTGTAATATGGTGCACTTTAATTAAATGGTCATAAAACTTCACCATCCCCTCAATAACCATCCCCTCAATAACAAACAATAACTAAAACAAATTTCTTATCAATAAAACCAATAATTGTTATTGATGCACGTAAGTCCAATAAAAACACTCTACCAAAAATACCACACTTCACTAGAAAATAAAAATAAAAATGTGAATAATGATTTATTGGTGCACTATGGCTAGCCTTTGATGAGCCTTTAGTGCTTTTTAGGAGCGAATGGCATGCAAATAACACCCACACCGTGCACTCTAATAAGTTATAACTTACGAAATTTATGCTCGAGACACTATATTCAAACTCTCAAGTCGTTCTTGCTTCGATTACCATATCGAATTGGGGATAATACCTATCTTCAAATAGGTACGGTATGTTTCTTTATAATGATGGTAACTCTAACTTATAGCAATAAACATGAGTAAAATCTTTAGTAATACTAAATTCTATTTTAAAGCATCTACAATGTATCAAGTTTTTTAAAACTTGATGCATTTAATACATAAAATTTCTAATCAATTTTTTTTATCAAAATGTCATGTTATAAATTTTCTTTCAATGCAAAAACTATTCCAAAAGCTTTTCATTAATGAAAATTCAAGTAAAAAATCAAAACTTCAAACACTTAACAAACTACAAGCTTTTACTAAAAACTTCACAAGATGTATTTTATTGCAATACATAAAAGTTGTTAGAAAGGCTTTTACATATATCTCATTGGCAGTGGCGGACTCAGGATTTTAGAGGGCGGGGGGCAAAAAAAAAAAAAAAATTTTTAAATTTGTGATGAACTTTAATAAAAAGGTCATAAATTTTTTTTTTACACTAAAGACTGGTATTTTTTCTAGATTAAAATAGAGATATAAGGTTTTTACATTGTTTGATCTTAAGGTGGGGGGCAATTTGATTTTGTAATATGGTGCACTTTAATAAAATGGTCATAAAACTTCACCATCCCCTCAATAACCATCCCCTCAATAACAAACAATAACTAAAACAAATTTCTTATCAATAAAACCAATAATTGTTATTGATGCACGTAAGTCCAATAAAAACACTCTACCAAAAATACCACACTCACTAGAAAAATAAAAATAAAAAATGTGAATAATGATTTATTGGCGCACTATGGCTAGCCTTTGATGAGCCTTTAGTGCTTTTTAGGAGCGAATGGCACGCAAATAACACCCACACCGTGCACTCTAATAAGTTATAACTTACGAAATTTATGCTCGAGACACTATATTCAAACTCTCAAGTCGTTTACTGCTCGATTACCATATCGAATTGGGGATAATACCTATCTTCAAATAGGTACGGTATGTTTCTTTATAATTATGGTAACTCTAACTTATAGCAATAAACATGAGTAAAATCTTTAGTAATACTAAATTCTATTTTAAAGCATCTACAATGTATCAAGTTTTTTAAAACTTGATGCATTTAATACATAAAATTTCTAATCAATTTTTTTTATCAAAATGTCATGTTATAAATTTTCTTTCAATGCAAAAACTATTCCAAAAGCTTTTCATTAATGAAAATTCAAGTAAAAAATCAAAACTTCAAACACTTAACAAACTACAAGCTTTTACTAAAAACTTCACAAGATGTATTTTATTGCAATACATAAAAGTTGTTAGAAAGGCTTTTACATATATCTCATTGGCAGTGGCGGACTCAGGATTTTAGAGGGCGGGGGGCAAAAAAAAAAATTTTTTATAAAATTTGTGATGAACTTTAATAAAAAGGTCATAAAAATTTTTTTTACACTAAAGACTGGTATTTTTTTCTAGATTAAAATAGAGATATAAGGTTTTTACATTGTTTGATCTTAAGGTGGGGGGCAATTTGATTTTGTAATATGGTGCACTTTAATTAAATGGTCATAAAACTTCACCATCCCCTCAATAACCATCCCCTCAATAACAAACAATAACTAAAACAAATTTCTTATCAATAAAACCAATAATTGTTATTGATGCACGTAAGTCCAATAAAAACACTCTACCAAAAATACCACACTCACTAGAAAAATAAAAATAAAAATGTGAATAATGATTTATTGCACTAGCACTATGGCTAGCCTTTGATGAGCCTTTAGTGCTTTTTAGGAGCGAATGGCATGCAAATAACACCCACACCGTGCACTCTAATAAGTTATAACTTACGAAATTTATGCTCGAGACACTATATTCAAACTCTCAAGTCGTTTACTGCTCGATTACCATATCGAATTGGGGATAATACCTATCTTCAAATAGGTACGGTATGTTTCTTTATAATGATGGTAACTCTAACTTATAGCAATAAACATGAGTAAAATCTTTAGTAATACTAAATTCTATTTTAAAGCATCTACAATGTATCAAGTTTTTTAAAACTTGATGCATTTAATACATAAAATTTCTAATCAATTTTTTTTATCAAAATGTCATGTTATAAATTTTCTTTCAATGCAAAAACTATTCCAAAAGCTTTTCATTAATGAAAATTCAAGTAAAAAATCAAAACTTCAAACACTTAACAAACTACAAGCTTTTACTAAAAACTTCACAAGATGTATTTTATTGCAATACATAAAAGTTGTTAGAAAGGCTTTTACATATATCTCATTGGCAGTGGCGGACTCAGGATTTTAGAGGGCGGGGGGCAAAAAAAATTTTTTTTATAAAATTTGTGATGAACTTTAATAAAAAGGTCATAAAAATTTTTTTTACACTAAAGACTGGTATTTTTTTCTAGATTAAAATAGAGATATAAGGTTTTTACATTGTTTGATCTTAAGGTGGGGGGCAATTTGATTTTGTAATATGGTGCACTTTAATAAAATGGTCATAAATTTTTTTTTTAACACTAATAATTGATACTTTTTGGCTAACCATGGAGTGCACCCCCCCTAACCTCCATGTAGTTCCGCCCCTGCTCATTGGTGCGTTTTTATAATTAACATACACTTTAAGGTGTACGTACATAATATACTTAAATAAAATCGCTAAAGTGTGTATTTCTTGCACGAATTCGTCCTTTACCAAATATGTTTCATGCATAACTATTAAAGGAAAGAATTCAATGCATTTAAAGGAAATTTGAAAGTTAGTTACTTTACTTTTATCTTTTTCTTTCACTATCCTTAACTTTATATGTTAATCACGTAAATTTCCAATCTATCTGTCCAATAAAAGGTTGTTAGTAATATATACCTACAAAATACTTGTTTGTATAAATTAAGTATACAACCACTATTGTGCAATTGCTTTGTCATTCGATGATGGATCAAGAGTTTTGAACTTTGGAATAAAATATCAATTGCAAATTAATAAGTTGGGATATAATATATATTATACTGTATTTTAGTACTACAAAAAGAATATATAAGTAGCATGCATTGCATATACCTAATGTTCCATGTAAATTCATCCCATGTTCCTTGTATAGTTCTATCTATAGCAATAACTTTTGCATAGAATATTTGTCTTTTTGACAATTAACATATCTTACAAAAACATATCCTACAAAAAAACATAACCTACCATGATTATTTAAACCTTAGTTAAGCTTTTTGCAGTTTTTTTGTGTAATTTAGTTGTTTTAGTGGGTATGCATAAGCATAATTAGGAGTTTAATTAAACCAAGTTGTGTTTAAATTATGAAAAAGATGTACAATGATAGTTCACGAGAGTTTGGTGGTCGATATCACATGATGCATGGTAGCCAAAATTCTCATTTTTGTCAAATTCAATTTTTGGCCCCCCTTTAAAATGGTGGTCCTTATTCAGAATTTCTGATTGATTCATTGTCGCACCAAATTTTCCTATTTTCTGAGTTGTCCACTATAATTTTCATTTTTTAAAACAGATAATTAAATTTCTGGACACAAAATATATTAAAGATTCTCGCTACACCTTTTTGGAATGGTGAAGTAGGGTGGCAATTCGTATCCGGGGCCGAGTTGGCGGGTCAAAAGATCCCAACTCGAATTTGATCTGTTTAAATAATCGGATCAGTCATGTTAACTTAACATGTTTACACATAACCTGAACATAATCTATTTAACCCGTATATATATTTATGGGTTGGTAGGTTAAATAGGTTACATGGGTGAACATATTAAATGAGTTTCGAGTTGACCCAACCCGTTTATCTAAAGAAGTTGGCATATTACATGGGTTAAACATGTTAAACGAGTTCGTGAGTCGACTCATTTAACCTATTTAACTCGGACAATAAATGTTGTTCCCAAATATCACATCTACTATTAATCTAAAATATATAAAGTGGGTGCGGACACTTTATTCTAGAGAGAAAAACGAGAGAGAAAAAAAAATCTTGTAAAACATTTGGATAACACACACCCCGTTACTCATAAGGTAGAGGGTATTTATATCCATACATACGTCTCGCATCCCTTGGCAACTATACAAGTGTTGCGAGAGTATAATGTTGTCGCAAGCTTACAGATAGACACAATGTATCCTAATCTATAACAAAAGATAAATAGAAGTCTCTACTAAGATGATTTACACTTTTCGTATTCCAACAATAAAGTATATATAATTTTTTAATATTTGAAAAAAATCTTAAGCGAGTTGACGGGTCGACCCGTTTAACTTATAACCAACCCGAACATGACCAGTTTAATAAATGGTTAAATGGGTCGATGCAATAACTATTTAGACTTAACCGAACATATTAATGTTCGTATTAATTTCAGGTCGTGTTTCGTGTCAAGTTAGAAATTGCCACTTCTAAAGGAAGGCTCAGTAAACAACTAATTAATTAAAATTTGTTACTATTATAATAATTATTTTTTTGTTAATTTTTAGCAATATCTTAAGTATCTTAAAATTTGACGGTAAGGATTAATATATATGTATAATTTGAAATAAAAAAGAAAACTAGCTCTCATTATTTTAAGTAGTCCAGAAAAATTTGCTTTTCTTTTCACTTTTTTAGCTGAGCACAAAGTTGACATTAGGTTAGATTTTTTATTTTTTATATATATTTTTTTTTATTTTTTGAAATACTACATATAAAGTTAAAATTGGTTAAATGTGAAATGTTGAAAACTGAAAATGGTCAAAGGTAAGATAAATATGTGAAATAATGAATAAGATTCGAAATTGCAGAAAAGTTCTGGTAAATTTGATAATACATTCATGACATTGAAAGACTTGTATATTACTTATATATGGCATGTACTTTGTCTTCCACTATTTCCGAATGAAAACTCATATATAAGCAATAAATTATATATAAAGTCAATTTGTAAATCATAAACTCATGGGTTAAGAAAAATAAAAAATTTACTTTCTTTATATAGCTTCTTATGTATCTGTATGATGAAAAACATTTATAAATTTAGTTTATTGAAATGAAAAATATTAATAAATATAAAATATTACTATTTTCCATAGATAATAGTTGATCACTTTACTTTTACTTTACGAACATATAAACGGGTTATGCTCATATTATATAAAAGAGGCGTGTGCATACTGGAGGTTACAAAAATAACTAGAGGAGTACTCATGCATAAGAACGAGATTTTCTAGCGGCAAACAGCTATAGTTACACAAAACACGTACACTTAACCAAAATATCAATATAACTATCTGCCGCTATAAATTCAGTTGCTATGCACGAATACTCGTCTAGTATATTACAATGTAGGCAATTATTTACAGTTTCTCTATAAAAATTTAAAAAAATATATATAATTCAGTAATTCATGCACTTAGTCCTTGCTACATGCTTTCCTCCTGTTCATTTTTTATTTATTTAAAAAAAAAATTGTATGTAATTCTCTATATAATACATGGGACGAGGACCTTTTCACAAACTTTATTAAAATAAACGTTTCCTGGCTACTCACTGTGAGTGTCTCGCTCTAATAAAAAATCACTTTTCCTTCTACTCTGTTAGAGACGTTTTGTGGGTACTCAGTGTGAGTGTCCTTTTGTAATAAAAAAAATGACTTTTCCTTATACTCTCTTAGAGGAAAGTGATAAAATATTGGCACACCGCCTCATCTCACCGCCTCTCTCCCTAATTCCAATTTCTATATTCTTCCAACAGTGTATTTGTTTATGTTAGATTCACTGCATCTCAAAAATCCATTATGGTTTTGATGTTACCTCTTCAGTTTCTACATGCTAGGTTAATTATCGTTAAGTTGCTAAACTATGGTTTTGATGTTACCTTTTCAATTAAGCAAAACCCATCTCAAAAATCCAAAAAATGTCAGATTCACCCCCAAAATGCAACCGGAACGATGGCCGGAAGTGCCGGTGTGACCGGAAGGCGTTTGAAGGTAGGACCCTTTGTGAGAAACATTATCTTCCGGTAAACTTACAACATAAATTAAACCCGGCTTTTTATATATTTTTATATTTATGTGTTGTTTTGACAGATCCTTGATGGGTTTTGTTTGATTATTAAAACCCTTTTTCAAATTTGTATTAATATTAACGAAAGATATGTTTTAACGCAGATCTTTAAAGGGTTTTTGTATAATTTTTTTGTGTTTTGTTTACAGATCCTTGATGGGTTTTTGTTGAAATGAAAAACCAATGTTTTCGTTGCTGTAATCAGTTGAAATTAGCCAAAAGGGTCCTCGAAAAAAGTCGAAATAGAGTTCTAAGTCGTCTGCTGACATGTCTGAGGATCTTGATGATGCTTTGAAGAAAATGAATTTGAAAAAAGGGGATTTGCAGTTGGATTACTAGGTTTCTTCTAATCTTTATTGATCCTAAAAGTAAGTTTTACATTTATTGGTTTATGTTATTTTAAATTTAATGATTTCTGTTGAATTTGTTTCGAAAACAGGACGGTTATATTATATATATGTATAATAGCACGGCGTCTATACAGACTATATTTTCTTATTCATTTGCACTAAAAAAATATAGTTTTTTTGGGCGTGTCGTTGGTCTCCCTGTCTTAGACCGTTTTATTGTTCTTTTCTTTCCTACGAGATAACTATGCATCGTTTTTTTGATCGGCTAATCTATACTTTTCCAAAGATCATTGACGCTTCTTCTTCCCTCCCACCCACCCACCGTCTTCTTCAAAATCATTTGCTTTTCTTATACATCAGCTACAAGATGGTTTCCTTGATGTTTAAGATACTATGTAGGTAACTTTGCAAACCCTAACTCTCAAAATCAGTTACTGAATATACATAATGAGAATTTATTTTGGATTTTGGGGTTGTGTAGGGGAAGACGGGTGTTTGGTGATGTGCAAAAACATTTAGATAACGAAACTAATACTTAAATAACATATTTGGTATGGTTATTGCTTTTCTTCACTGTCATCGAAAACGTAAATGTTGAAAATTGAGTTGTAGATTGAGTTGTGTTATTGAGCTATATGCTTGCTAAAATTAGATATCGTTCTTTTTGTTGTTGCTTAAATAGGACGACCATTCGTTGTGGCTTAAATAGGACGACAACCATCCTAAAGGGAGCGGTGTGTTTGGTTTTGCTTATTAGGGGCCCTAGGGGGTGCGTTTGGATTATTTTACGGATTTAAAATTATTATTTTGCTTACACACTAGGCTATTTATATAGTGCTGGTATTCCAGGTTTTGTTAACTTATAGGTATAAGTAAACTGCTTAAAAATGTGATCGTGGTGAAGTTGTTGTTGCATTTCTAAAAACTTTGTTGGACCTTATTGCTGTTCTTGCTGACAAAACTGTAGTAAGTGTAAATCGGTGACAGTGTGATCATGTAAACTGTAGAAAATCAGACTTTATTGTAAAACTGTGATTGTGATGATGTCGTTGTTGCATTTCTACAGTTTTCAAAGCAAGAAACTGTTCTTGCTGTTTTTGCTCCCATCATTACCCACGCTTGGGTACATTGCCTCATTACACTGTGAGATATTTTTATGAAACATATATTGGAAACTGTTACAAGCCTTTTGATCAAATGATATAACTGAAAAGTTTCGTTAAATATGCAGACTAAACATGCAGAAAATGAATCACACGAAAAAGCTATAGTGGCGTCCAAGAAACATCTCATGTAGATCGAAGTAGGTGAGAACTTCCAAGTTTTAGACGTTGTAGTTGACATTGTTATTTATAACCTTTTATGCACTAAAGTTACTATTTTTCACCTCGATATGAAACAGTGAAGAAGGCGAGCTAGAGCCTATGGCTGCTGCAACAATTGAGGATGTCACACTCGGTCTCTGACAACAGTCTTTGGCTGTTGGTAATAACATGGGAATTCAAGTCAGGAAAAATACTTCAAAGAGGTGGTCGGTTCAATCACATTACTCTCCAACGGCGTCGAAAGAAAGGACTAGACAGACGCCACATTTGGACAATGCATATAATGGTCAGTCATGTTTTGAGCATTCGTCATCTTTGTTCAAATTTGTGTCGTATCTTGAATGTCGTCTCTTTTTCTATGCAGGTAATACCAATGGCGTCCAAATGAATGAAAAGGAATGCGATTATAGTAGTAGCGCAGGTATAGGTTTTCTGCGGTAACGATGCGTAATAGTTTCGCTTCCTTATGCATTTGCGGGCAAAACGCTGAATGTGGTATCTATCAGGTTACAAGTACCATTGTTCAGAAATGCGGGCCTAACAACTTTGCCTGCAACCCTTCTGTTGACGCGTGCGTACGACATTCTTTTCCACTGTCATCAGTATCGCAAGGTTAGATTTCTATTGGAATTTCTAACACGATTGTTTGCCACTAGCAACTGCATAAGTTTCAGCTTCCTTATGCATTTGTCGGGCGCAAAACGCTGAATGTGGTATCTATCAGGTTACAAGTACCATTGTTCAGAAATGCGGCCCTAACAACTTTGCCTGCAACCCTTCTGTTGACGCGTGCGTGGGACATTCTTTTCCACTGTCATCAGTATCGCAAGGTTAGATTTCTATTGGAATTTCTAACACGATTGTTTGCCACTAGCAACTGCATAATTTAACTAGATTGTGTATGCAAGATATGGACCGATTGTGTTGGATTTGGGGGCATGGATAATACGGAGTACTCATCCACTTTCTTCCATTCCAACATGTGATAAAGCGGGTGGTCAGGAGCTTACAAGAACCGTTCAAAATTTGGAAAAAGTACCACACACCATAAGCTATATGCCAAGAAAAAGGCAACAAGGTCTAGCCTCGACGGGTAATGATTTTCGCATATCTTTGATCGGGTTCGGCTGTTATCATATGTTGGTACACCGTATATGCGTATGACCTTTCAAAGTCATCTGCTATATCATTTGTCACTATAGCTAGAGATTATACCCGAGATGGTCAAAATTGTTAGACCACTCCTGCTCCCATCAACCATAAGCAACAAAAATAACTAGACCAATGAACTATCCCAGCAGCAAGTTACACTAAATGCTCGTGTACGAGCCTCTCGACATTAGCAGTTTACAGTACTTTTAACAGATTCGTCCGTATAATTGTATGATGATTTTAACTTTCAAATTACAGCCAATCACCAAAATTCGTACAATGCTCTGAAAAGGAGGTTCGGCGAGACATGCACAGGTTCTTTCATATGCTAACATTAAAGATTTCTAAAATTTCATTGCAACTTTGGATGACAATTTGTTAATCATTTCAGGTTACCATCATTATAGGCTGACATGGTTTAGAAGACCGGGTTCCAACAACAGATCATATACCATCAGATGTACCAACACGGTTACGCCAACGTTAGTGATGCCCCTTTCTCTTTTAATAATTTCCATATTGGTAACTTAACTTTCCTTACCTTAGTCAACAACCTGGTAATCGAAATCAGCAATAGACAAAGATTTCCTCCATGGTTGTTAGCATATGTAGATTGCGAATGTGTTCCAGATGTCTCAAACGTTTTCATATGCATTCCATTGCTCCGTAAACATTTTAAAACAACAGTTGTTAGCTGTGTATATCTTAAGTCTGTAATCCGCTAGATTTTCGATTAATTTTAGATTACTGTGAACTTAACCCACACTGTAAAATGACAATCCATTATCAATTGAACCCTTATTAAACCACATAGATTATTGTCATTGTACGCATTTTGGACTCATGAAATGAAACTACGACAACAGTTGCTGCGCAGATAACAGTAACACAAGAAATCTCAGCTACACAAGCGCGCACTCCTACATCCTCTGCAGCGTTTGTTTAAGGAAGACTTAGCAGTTCAGCAGCGTTCAAGGCCTTTATATCATAGATGTTGTTTGCGCGGGAGGGTCCAATTGTTTGTGCATCGGGATTATCCGGATTTCATACATCAACTTTTTTCACGTGTCCACAGCGACTCACAAGGAGGTATTTGCAAGGGCAGACAAATAGGAACCTACACCAAATGCTAAAAAGGCCAAGCACAACTAGCACAACACTCAGATCAACAACAATTGTGGAAATCATGGGCACGCAGGTACTATAATGTGCACACATAAAGGTGTATTCCTTTAACATATAAAGTAATTGTTAGGATATAATGTGCACACATAAAGGTGTATTCCTTTAACATATAAAGTAATTGTTAGGACACGTATAATGTAGTATGTATGGTGCTCCTACCATACATCCATCAGGTTGAGACTTCCCAGGTTCACGCCACTAGGCTTGAAATATGTACTGTTTGTAAACAACAGCTGCTGCGTTCTACCTATTTACTTTCGTGACATAATGTAATCGTCTATTTTCGAACGATGATTAAAAAAATATTGCAAACACCCCCCGCCGCAACGCGGCGGGTTCCTTTCACTCGTTAAGTACATTGTAGGCATCATTTCCTTTTTTTTTATCGAATACAATAACAATTTAACTATTATATGCCAAAAATAATGATTGAAAGTATTATTGATACGTAAAAGTGGTATTCGTATTGAGTGCAATAATTGAAGCATGAGATAGGAATGGTCCTACACCTCACGACTATATCCACTGGCAGACCACATGCGATATCTAACACTTCTCATCTGTCGATGAACTTACACCTGTACTGTTCGCATTGGTCGACAATGATTATGATTCCAACTTAAATGATGTATATTTAGTAAGTAAACGAAAATTAAAAACTAACGAAGTATTTGTTTAACATAACACTTCTGCTCCACATTATGACATTAAAGATATGATTCGCGTACTTCACATGTTTTTTTATCCTGACAACATGAATGTACGTTTGACCAATAAAAGTTATAAGAGCTCAAGGTGTCATCAGTATAACAAACTTCTACATTAGTTTAACAAACTTTCACAAGTAACCCCTTCTCTATCACTCACAACAAACCTCAACTTACGTACTCATTTGAGGCCTATCACTTACAACTTTATTTTTTTAATTTAAATTTTCAAATAAACTAAATTCATTTCGTAAAAAATAAAAATACAATACAACATATTAAAAAACATAAAATAAAGATACGGTAAAAAAAAACATACGCAACTTAAAAAATACATCAAATTATAACGAAACTAATTATTTGGATTATGTTGTTGAAATTGTTCCCATTGATGTTGTTGCCAAACATGCTCGATGAGACATCGTTGAAGCTTTGCGAGTTTACGTTTATCATGTAGTTCTTTAGCTTTTCTTTTTAGCATTGCGCAACGGTCAATCAATGTCTGTTGTAAATTTGGTTGCGGAGAAATATACGTTTCACCAACATCGGATATCGCAAATTGTTGATCTTTCAAAATCATATTATGCATTATGATGCACGAGTACATGATTCTCCATAACTTGCAAAGAGTAAATGCACGCGCCGGTTGGGTAATGATATGCCAACGTCCTTAGAGGGCACCAAAAGCTCTTTCGATATCTTTACGAGCACTTTCTTGTTTCGCTTTGAATGCGACATTTTTTGGGTTACTTGCAACTGTAAATGATTTGACAAAAGATGCCCACTCCAGGTAAATTCCGTCAGCTAGATAATAGCCATGGTTAAATTTGCGCCCGTATACTTCAAACTCAACCTCAGGGGCGATATCCACAACTCGTATGAAGCAACGGCTTCAAGCATTATAGTTTGATACTTTTTATCACCTCTGTTAAATAGGCCTTGCCATTCTTTCGGACAATTTTTTCATTCCCAGTACATGCAATCGATGCTACCCAACATTCCCGGTAGCTTATGAACAATGTTATGTGCGTTGTATAAGTTGCGAATATCATTCTCATCTGGTTTTCTTAAAAACTCCTTCGCATACAAATGGATTATGCACATAGTAAAGAAATCTAGGCAATCGCGTGCAGAGTGTTCACCAATTTTTAAATACTCGTTTAATGCATCAGCTGATATCCCGTAAGCCAATTGACGTAGGGCACATGTGCATTTCATAATCACACTAAAACTCATTACACCCCTACCATCGGGTCGGACTCTAAAAAAATCAAAATGCTTAGGAAGAGGACCATGAGTTTGAATATATGTTTCAATATCTTGTACTTTTTTTAAAAATAGTTTATGGCTCATACGAAAGGTAGATTTTGGGTTGTCACCAAAATAGTCAGCAAGTGGACGTGCTTCAGCAATTTCACGTTCACGGGGGACGTATCTACGGTGTAATGAAGGGTCGGCTTGTTGTTGTTGCAACGATTACTTGAACTCAAACTCTTGAAGAATCATCTCTAGCTCCGCTATCACTTCAATGTCACTTTCACCCGAAAAAAATGATTCACTCATGTTTATATATGTAGATTTTGAAAGGTGTAGTATTCATAAATGTGTTAAATAAGTGTGTTTAAAAAAATTAAAAACAAATTTACGCAACTGTAACAAATCAGAAAAAGTAAATGTTTATCTTCGTTGTGCAGGTGGCGAGGATCATGACGGCGAGCCATCGCGAGGCACCACAGTGTCACGGCGAGCCTGCCAGCGTGGCACAACGAGCCATGACAAGCCCGACACCGGGTGCTCGAAGCCGTAACTTTTTGGTTATTCATGATTCATTTACATAAGGTTCTATTTACTTAGAGCATTAAGTATGGTGAGCAGCTAAATCTTGTCATTTGAGTTTTACGGGGTGCCACATTATAATACAACCCTTCTAGAATCTTCTTTATCACAACTAAACACAACAAGGTTTTATGGGTCTCATCACTTCCTTTTTTATTATTTTTTTATTCAACTTTACAAATAACATAAAATTCATTCATAAAAATAAAAATAGAATACAACATATTAAAAAACGATACAAAACATAAAATAACGATACGGAAAAGAACATACGAAATTTAATAAATACATCAAATTATAAAGAAACTAATTATTTTGTTGTTGTTGTTGATAGTGTTTCCATAGATGTTGTTGTTAAACTTGTTCGATGATATTTCGTTGAAGCCTTGCGTGCGTGCGTTTATCACGGAGTTACTTGGATTTCTTTCGTTGAACTTCGCATCGCTCGACCCATGCCCGTTTTAAATTTATTCGCGGATAAATATACATCTCGCTCATTTCGGATATCGAAATTTTTTGATATTAAAAAATCATGTTATGCAATATGATGCACGTGTACATGACTTTCCGTAACTTGCTGACAGTCCATTGAAGTGCCCGTTGGGCAATAATCTGCCAACGTCCTTGGAGGACACCAAAACCTCTTTCAATGTATTTTCGAGCACTTTCTTGTTTCTGTTTAAATACGGAATTTAAGGTGGAATGTGCAACCGTAAATGATTTAGCAAAAGATGACCGCTCTAGGTAAATCCCGCAGATAATACCCTTGATCAAATCTAACTCTGTTTACTTCATACGGAACCACGAGGGCGATTTAATAAAGCAAGTCGTCGAATAACGGATAATTATTCAAAATGGTAAGATCGTTATTCGCACCCGCTACCCAAAAAAACCACAAATCATATGATGCAACGGCTTCAAGCATTATAGTTGGATACTTTTTACCACCTCTGTGAAATTGCCCTTGCCATTCTTTTGGACAATTTTTTCATCCCCAGTGCATACAATCAATGTTTCCCAACATTTTCGGTAACTTATGAACCGAGTTATGTGCGTTGTATAACTTGTGAATATCATTCACGTATATTTTTCTTAAAAACTCATTCGTATACAATTGGATTATGCACATAGTAAAATGATCTAGACAATCACGTGCACAATGTTCCCTTATTTGTAAATGCTCATCTAATGCATCAGATGCTATGTTGTACGCCAATTGACGTATGGAGGATGTGCATTTCATAATCATACTAAACTCATTATACCTGTAGCATCGGGCTGGACTATAAAGAAATCAAAATGCTTGGGAAGATGATGATGAGTTGCAATATATGTTTCTATACATTGTACTATTTCTAAAAATAGTTTACGGCTCATATGAAATCAACGCCTAAAATTTGTGTCCATATATTTTGGGTAATCACCAAATAGTCGGCCATTAGACGTGCTCCAGCAACATCACGTTCGCGGGGATGTATCTACGGTTGTGTGAACTTCCGCCTTCTTGTTGTTGTAACGATTGATCAAACTCATATTGTTGCAGAATCTCCTCCAGCTTCGATATCTCTACAAGTTCAGTTTCATCGAAATAAGATAAATTACTCATGTTTATTGGTTCTTATAGTGTAGTGTTTTGAAAGAAAAGTTGTGTTAAATTTATAAAAGTATGTCACTATTTATGGTGCGAAAATTTATGTTTATTAAAAAAAACGAAAAAAATAAATTTTATAACGTCTGACAGACAAGCTTCAAAACAGCAAAGCACAACAAAGGGTGACGGTGTGGTGGCTTGCTGTGGCGAGCTTGCCACATCACCACAGTGAAACACAACTAATCCCACACCCAATTAAATCAACTAAAAAGAATGGGTCTCGATCAAGCAAACAGCAAAATGAATAACAAATTGTCAAAGTATTATATAGATTTGTTTTACGTACTTTTTACGATGGATATTCAAAAAGCCAATACTCGTACAGCTTTGGTAGTTAGAAAAAGTTTTAAACAATTATTATCAAAAGTCAATGCATGTATTAGCATGCTGTCGTAATAATGAACCTCATTCTCTCATGTTTAATCCTAATTCGTAATCATGCACCACGTAAAACAAATTGAAGGTTGTAAACTTGTAACTAAGAAATATGCTAATGATTTAGAAATGCATCAAGCTTATGTTATTTTATACCTTTATGTGACATTTTTGTCCTCCACTTCTTGTCGCACCCTAATTTTACAATACAACACAAATTTTTTTATCAGTTTTTATTCTTTATTCCTTTCAGTTTTAACCTTTTAACCTATTAAACTTTTTATTACTGTTTCGTACTTTCATATTTATAGATTTTTAATATAAATAAAATTATTTAAATAAGAAAAAAATTTACAAAAAACATGAAAAGGGGGTTATAGTCATCTTATTTTTTCTAATAAAACACAAATGTTTAAATTCGAACTTTATGTTTTTTATTCTGCATGTACTTTTTCAATTATTAAAAGGTAAAATTATCATTTTACATGCACAAAAAATGTTAAAATTTGAGAAATTTGTGTTTTGATAGTTAAAAAGAAAAACATGATCAAATCCGGCCTCATAAAAAAAGCGGGTGATACTCACACCACATTTTTTGCTTAATACACCACAACTTATGTATTACAGTATTGTACGATACAAACTGTAATGCACAAGTTGTGGTGTATTAGTAAAAAAATGTGGTGTAAGTATCAATTCTCCATCAAAAAACGAAACATTTTCATAGTGCCATGCCTAACATGTGGTCGGAATAGTTGTCACCGGAACAACCAACCATACGTGTACCTGTCAAGATTAAAAAAAATAAAAAACGTTCACAAAATGTATGGTCTGAGATTATTGGGCGGTTTGATAGACCTGGATTTGTGGGTCCCACTTGGCCGCAAAAACATCACTATCATCGACACCGTCATCGGCATGCGAATGTACTGTTGGTATTGCGGTTGGTATAAGTCTCAGTACTTTTGTTGTATATACATACTGGTGTTCTTTATGTGACCGTTGTGGGCCTAGTGAATAAACGGAAACATTGATTTATGTTTTGCAACGGATCGATAAAATGGTATCTTGTGTTTCTTGTTTTTGTTTGTTTGAATTGATAAGAAGATTTAATACTGATTTATAAGCTTTATGTAGGCCACATATGGTTTATAATCAGTTTATGATAATCTGTGTATCGTAGTTTTATTTTCTAGTTTTTGGAATTGTGAGCGTATCGAGAGATACTTGTAGAAGTGAGCAGTAGCTGTAAGTAATACTTGTATTTTTTTATTACATAGTTATAGTTGTAATTATAATATGTACAACCACTTCTAAATGCTCAAAACTCTTAAATGATACTTTGAGGAGCGTTGAAATATGAGCACTCTGAAGAAAAAAAAAAAAAAAAAAAAAATTACTTACCGCTTACAAACGAGCATTATAAATCACAACCATCAATGCTCACTAATTTTAAATGTTCCTAAACGCTATGCACCAAACACACCCTTATTTATAATAGAAAAATTATGTTGATAAATAGAAAAAAGTGAAAATAATACTTTCTTTTATGGGAATGTCTAACCAATGCCCTAAGGGCATTGGTTAAGATTTGTCTTTTTGTGGTTTTTAATAATTATTTATGTGGGTCCTCGTCCAAATATGCAATTTTATGTCAACTACAAGGACCATTTATGTAATAAAAAACCACAAGAAAACAAATCTTAACCAATGCCCTTAGGGCATTGGTTAGACATTCCCTTCTTTTATTGCGGAAAATCAAATTGTACCGTTATATACTTGACTTTCAGAAAACCTTTTGGGGACAACATGAAGTTTATCAAAATAGGACCACGGAAGATAATAAAAAGCTGAAAAGATGTGACCTATCGCCACTTGAAAAAAAATTGACAAATTATGCAAAGCTGGTAAAAAATTGCAAAGGTCACAAAATTTTGACATTTTTTAACGAGACACATAAAACCAATGTCGTAAATATTTCAGGTAAAAATACAAACTAGTGACTGAATTATGAACACTTGATAGTAATACATAACATATTTAAATTCTTTTTTTCTTACTTGTTCTAACTTTTAATCCCTCCTCAATATTCATTATTTTTGTAACTTCATCTCCAACTTATCATAATTCAAAACACCTACTTGAAGAAGATAATTGAAGTAAAAAAAAAAAAAATCGACGATGCTTTATTAGATGTTGAAAATCCAGCGTGGATGAGGTTGGATGTCGATGGGCCCACATGACAACCCATGGGCTGGGCTACTTAAAGCATCTAACCCAAAACAAATCTTACTCGAAAACAACTTTCAGATATTCTCGTGAATTAATTGTTTTTATTTCAGCCTTTCAGGTTACATAAATTCACATAAAATGAAATCTATTCGACTTAAATATACAATATGTATTTCTACCATTGTGTGGACTTGTGTCTACAACCCCAAGTCAGTGTCAAATATTTGGGTCATTATTTTAAAAGATAGGTATCTTCAAATTATTTGTTATGATACTTCGGATATAGTAACATGTCAAAAAAAAAATTAATTAGTTTATCGTCCATTTAGCTCTTACTAGTCAATGGTTTCAATACATTAATTAATTCTCTATGCAATAGTGAACAAGGTTTTTTTTTTTTGAATAAAATTATTTTATTATAAGATTGCAAGTTCATGCATGAGATCACCCAGCGAAAAAAAATATTTAACACAGAGATTACATGGATTACGTACATGTTCTCTACTTAACTATGCAAAGACAACAGCTCAACTCAATTATAGAATACGTTAAAAATAATATATTTGTTGTCAAATCAAAGTAGGTCTGTTTAGGCTAGCCCCAATGGAGGCGATTCACACTCGATCGTCCCATGTGGCGATCGATTTCTTTTCGATCGGGCTATTGTGGAAGACATTCGATTGCGTCCCAAGTTAACCAAATCAATCGCCTGCAAGATCGATATTTATTGTTGTATCGTTGCATATGAAACAAAAAAAAAAGAATCCTACCCTTACTGGGGCACCTAATCGCCTGAAGGTCGTTGGAGAGAGAAAGCTGACGTGGCATGGAAAATGAGGGGGATTGAATCCCCTTACTGGGTCAGCCTTAGAGCCTTTGTTGTCAAATCATAACTATTTACACATTATTGTTGTCAGAACATACAAGTAAATGAAGGCTGTTTAGTTTTGCAATGAAGGAAAACAGTTTATAATCATGACAATGTGATTGGTGCACGTACACAAACAACCAAAGTGTGTATCGAGGAGGTACTGCTAAAATGCGCAATAATGTGAGCACGAATGTATAAGGCTACCCATTAAGGTCGGTCGACCTTCAGTTTCACTCGGTCGGTTAAGATCGGCCCTGCTGCAGCCTTAAGGTCCTAGTCGGTCGGTTGAGTGCAAAAGAGAGGAGAAGGTCGTGGTCTCAACCTTCATTTTGTATTGTGTTGTGTGATTTTAATTAATTAAAATGTAATTTTTGTAAGGTATGTTTTTTGGTAGTATAGGTTGATTTATTGTGCCTAAAATGTCAGTTGTAAATCACAGGAGAGACAAAACTGAAATGACAAAAAAAAAAAAAATTGCTTGGGGTCACTACTGTGAGTAGTACTGAAATAGGTTAAATCACTAACCTGCTCACTTAAACATAGACAAGAAAACCATGAAAGGTTGAACGGATAATATTTAGGTGGGTAGAAAAGAATAAAAATTTGAATAATTTATAATATTAATCACTAGAATGAACACTTTTCAATAAGAATTATAAAAATCGACGTTTTATTAGAGATTTATCAAAATCGACAAACCGAGTATTTTGATTTTGCTTGCCCTCTCTTTTTGCTCGCTGTTTTAAGAAGTAGACAAACATTTTTCGCTAAAAGACAAAGAACATGGATAGCAAAATGCTTTCTCGTCTCATGTTTTGCTCGTTGTTCTCACTAAAAGACAGAGAACATGACGAGCAAATGCTTTGCTTGCCCAAATATTTTGCTCACTTTGTTGATTTTGATAAATCCTTTTAATGTTTGTTTTGATAATTGTTTATTTAAAGTGTTCATTTAAAAAAATGACACTAGTTTATAAGTTGTACTCCCTTTATCTTGTTCCAAATTCGGGTGTGCTTAGTCCAGACTCGGAAAAGAGAAAGAGAAATATAATAATAATAGTGGGGAAAGAGAAAAGGGAGAAAAAATCATTCATTCTAATTTATTGGGTAATGATTCATTACTCACTATTAAGTAACGAGTCATTCCATTATATAGCACCAAACATTATTTTTCATTACCTTTATCATTACTCACCCTATAAAACATCCTACCAAGCATCTCTTTAATTGTCTATTATTAAAGAAAATTTTGATCAAGATTACTATATTACTTTTACTTGATATTGTTATACAAACTTTTAGTAAAACGATAATTAATTACCATTAAGAAAAAAAAAAAACAAACAAACAAACAAACAGTGATAATTATGATTTTCCTAAACTCTGTATTTTTTGTTTGGTAGCCAATTATTTAGAAACGAAATGGGTAACTGGTTAAAAAATATAGTTAAAC
Organism: Chrysanthemum makinoi; assembly: GCA_910596185.1. Taxonomy (NCBI): domain Eukaryota; kingdom Viridiplantae; phylum Streptophyta; class Magnoliopsida; order Asterales; family Asteraceae; genus Chrysanthemum; species Chrysanthemum makinoi. The sequence goes on along the minus strand of OU343218.1, from coordinate 195,784,617 downwards.
GAAAACTAGCCGCAAATGACGAAAGAAAGATGGTGGGCACACATCACACCGAAATGTTGGCTATCTTTTGGTTCAACCTTAACCTCCTTGCCCCGATATGACAGTAATCGAAACCAAGCATATATTCTCTCAAGTCCCCACCTTTTAACATATTTTGGGCTCCAACATATTTATTTCTTCTTCATATTTTTTGGGCTCCAACTTGATTTAACAAATAGCCAACAAATCGTCACGGATGATATGAAGGCTCTTGATCTTATATCATTGGAGTTATTTAACTGTATTATAGCAAAAAGTATTGTTAGTGTTGTTAGTTTAACTTTTTATCTCATAATTCAGAATTTATAACTTAATCAAAAAACACCATTTTTTCATCACTTAATTTATAAGACACTTCCGAGCCCACAACTATTAAAACAAAACATAAATAAAACACAAAAAAAGTAAAAAGTCTTATTACTTGGCTGGTGAATTTGGCGCAAAGCCTTTTAACTTGACTTATGATATGGCTTGGTGCCATAGGGACACGCTATAGGGCAATAACACGCCATATGACGTCGGTATCGAATGTTGTACGAGTTAGCATTTATGTTAGAACCCGCTTATATTATTTAAAAACGTTACTAAGTTTAGTTTCAGACCCGGTCGATAATAAGTTTAGCTCGGCCTTTAGTAAAGATTTAAAGTCATAGATAAAGGTGGAAAATAAGTTTTACTGACTTCACGTTGTCGACACATCGTCCAACTTTCAATCACTGTTTATCACAGTAATGATCATCACATTTCTTACTATTTACAAATTACAAATACACCAATTAACACACAAATATCCCACAAAACTCACAAGCGTACTAGTCCATGAAAGCATTACAAAAATACATGTAACATTTAATTTTAAATAGGAAACGATAACTTTAATTATGTTAAATCAAATTTTCAATTACTAATAAACTGTAGTTGCTTTCTACGGAGTAGTATATATATAATCTTTCTTTTTTTCATATGTAAACATATTTGACAATTGAAATATTCCAATGTCGGTGTTCATTATATATCATAATACATGCTTTTCACAGATTTTAGCTCTTATGTCACCTTTATCCTTAATTGTGACATATAGATTTGTATTTACGTAAGAGACTTTAAATAACTAATGTATATCTGTATCTTTTTCGCAATAATACTGATATAGTGGTTTTACTATATTAAATAGCTATAAAATAGTGTCAACTAGTCACTTATTAATTGATTAAATAAACTTAATAGTCATCTATAAAGACATTGATTTGTCAATGTGTACTAAATGTAAAGAAGAGAAAACATTTTTGTTTAAAGTTTAAAAACTTAAAAAATAGTAATATTGTAAAATTATAGTACTTTTACTTTTAAAAGGTTATGCGTGAGTTGCAAACACAAAAGTTTTACAACTCATAGACAGTGTAACTAATTATTATAGTTTAGTAAAAATAAGTCAGGAGAATTGATTGTTCTTTAGAAAAATTGAGAAGTAAGCTTGTAAAGTATGACGGAATGATCTAAAAGATGAGAGAAAATATATTTTTTGTTTTTATAATTCAATTTGAAAACAAAAGAATAAACGGGGGTGGGGGTGTTTAGAAATTTGATTTTAAAATTAATATTAACATAATTACAATAAAATATAATGAGAAAAAGTACATTTGGTGATATGATGAAAACTTAGAAGAAGTATTTATTTATGGTGCACTAATATCTAATATCGCCTAGTTGTCTTTATTGAATTTGACACGCTTTGATTGGTGGTTATGAAAGATATGCTAGTGTTTTGGTCTAGCTCTTACACTCTATAATAACTAGCCTAGTATCTTGGTCCAACTCCAATAACTAACTATTATGCAAGTGTTTATGCATCCCGTCATGTCTCATAGCCAGCATTACCTCTCCGTGTTAGCACACAAATCTACAAGGAACCCTAGGCAGCTCAGCTAGGCCAATAACCTAAGAAAGATCCAAGGTTTATGTGGTTCTTAGTCCGACAATAAACGATTATCGAATGTTATTACTTTTGAAGATATAATCAATTCGCAAGCATTAGATAAGCACGCTCACCAACAAAAAAACATTAGAAAACAACTAAGCAATACAAGATTTCTTGTAATCGTAAACACAAGAGATTTAGCCTACCATAGCATATGAAGAACAAGAAATCAACGTAATCAAACAAGTAATGATAAACATAGTTGAATGATTAATGTAATAACTTTTCTTGATGATACACTTGATTTCATAAGGTAAAAAGGACTCAAAATCCACCTAAATTTGTTAGGGTTTGTCTCCAAAAACTTCCACATGAATTATGAAAACAACGCAAGAGTATATATATAGAAAAATAGGTGTGACGTGTCAGCCTTTGGTTGTGACGTCGTCACCTCGCCGTTATCCACTTAAGATTTTTGTCCACCGACTTCACTTGATAATGTCAGCTTATAGGTCGTGATGGGTAAATATAGGGTCGTTACCGTGTCACCATGCCTGTCTCCACACACAGACCAGTCACGAAAAAGTGCAAAACTTCACTTTCTAGGTTTTTTTTTTTTTTTTTTTTTAGTGCATGAGTTTGCTTGATATATCACATGTGATGTAACGCTAAGGGTGCGTTTGGTATGCTATCATGAATCACAATCGGTATCGATTTAGGTATAAAGTGAGTCCCTCACCTATGATAGTTTGATACATTGCTTCTTGGACTCCTATGGAGTATGGAAGATCTATATCTTAACCAAACACTTGCATCATATCCATTCCGATTAACCCCTACCAAACACACCTTAAGTTGTAAATTCGAACACTCAACATGTTGTAATAAAATGAGGATAAGTATATGTGTAGAATTCCATATGATTAACATTTTTTTGCATTAAAAAATACAAATCATTTTTCGAAAAATATATCACATATAATTTTTGAACTTTTAAATCAATACAGTTTATTCATTTAAGTTAGACTTTTGAACTTAAATTATCATCTAGTGTGTGAAGGGATTTGTGTTTGTTAAAATAAAAACTACTCCTTATTATTATGTTGCCTTAAAATACGAAGTACAAACACGTGAATCTTAAGTGAATAAGTTCTATCTTGCCAATTATTGTTGCTTTTACGGCACAAACTATAAGTAGCGACTTATAAAAAGTTTAATGGGCCTTATAAAAGGCTCAAATTTATTAAGATTGAATCTCATTTGTAGACCTGTTCTTATAATAAAGTTTACACATAAATTTTGATTAACTTTGTGTTGAAACTTGAAGGTCTAGACAAAAAGCTCTCATGAATTCATTTGTATATTTTTGATATTACGCTAGATATCGTTATTGGAATATACGTATGAGATTCATCAATTTTGTTCAAGCATGTCTTAAGAAACATGAAAAAAAAATGACATTACTAATCAATGTTATAAATAGCGTAAGGCGTGACGTAGCGGCATAGCTAAGCCTCACGTCTTAGAATCCATGGCGAAGCTACAACGTATTTTAAGATGTGACTTAAAGTGACACAAAATATTTGTAGATTTATACATTTGTATCATATTTTATATATATCGAGTTTACAAAAGTGTTATGAAATAAAGTCAATAAATTATTATTCTTAAATATAATCTTCTTCATTTCTTTAAATAAAAAACCCAAATACCAGACCTAAATCGCAATTACCGGGGCCATATACGTGGTATGCATAACATTGTAACCAGGTTACTTAAAAACGTCTCAAAAGGCGTCATGCCTCGCGCCTTTCCACGTCACGCCTACAGTCGACGCCTAACGCTGCGTTCTCGAGATTTTCTTGGTGGGGATAGAAATGATGTGTAAAGAAGAAAAAATAAAGTAAAAGGGAAAGAAAGAAAGTTGATTTAATATTTCATATTCTCGAGTTGAAATAAAATGAAAGAGAAAAAAAATTATGTTGTGTTCTCGAGTTGGGAAGAAAAGAGAGCAAAAAAGACATAATTACATTTATGCACTTTTAAATATATTCATTTTATCATAAGAGTGGAATATGAGTAAATACTTAAAGTTATATTGATCATTATATACTAAGAGCAATGATAGGCTCACTAAAAAAGTTTCACAAAAACTTCCCACAAAATGATGGGCATACTAGTTGGCATTTTTTTCTCTCTCTTATCTTTTTCTTTTTCTAAAAAGGACACCACTTCTATAAGCATGTCAATTACACCCCCCCCCCCCTTTTTTTTTTCTTTTTTAATAAAGATGTGTGATGTTAGTGCAATTTCACCTTCTATTAGTTAGAAAGTGTTATAGCAAAGAGTCTGCATTCTCCTTCCTCCCGTAGCAATTAGCAACACTTTTTCAGTCACTAAACTGTCGCTAGTCTGTTGCAAATTTGATATCTCCTTCCTCCCATGGTAATTAGCAACGCTTATGCTGTCACTAATCTGTTGCTGATATGTCACTATCATGATTACTCCTTCCTCCCGTTCCTTTTTGTGACACTTTTTCTGTTACTAACCTGTTACTAAGCATCAATGTCCATCTCATATTAACAAATTAACAAGTCAGGTAGCAAAGACATAAATCGAACATGTTCCAATCATCATATGCTCAAAAGCACAATACCAACCGTCAAGACCAAACACTTTTCTAACTATTACAGAAATCACAACAGTAGAACTCTTTGTAACACTAGATTGAACATCTAGGTCAGCTGTTTTAAAAGAGCTTGGCATCAGTAAGAACAAAGCTAACAGTTACCATTGACGAGCAGTAGATACGTTCAAAACGAGCACCAGATTCAATTATGTAGCAGTAGATTCATTTTAAACTAGCAGTGGAAAGAATATGCTAGCAGTGGTAACAAGCGAGATAGCAGTGGTTACAAGAATGACTAGCAGTGGAATCGATTAAAGCTAGCAGTGGTTAAGTGGTTACGAAGAGCAGTACTTCAATGGGTGGGGTGTAGAATAGGGGTAGTATAGATTCTAATGTAGGTACCGTTTGTGTGGTGATTCATGTTTTGACATTGTAAATTCTTGACAAGAATGAGAAAGTTAGTGGAGCTAACATATACAATCAAAAAATTCGAAAATTATGATAGCAATAGAGGACTTACTTGGTTCCTTCCTCATCATATTCCACGTTCTCAATATCGGTTATTTTGGGTCTTTCTGATAAATAATCATCATGTAACGGAGAAGAAAGGTAAGATGATTCTTTCGATGCATACGATGAAGAAGGTAAAGAAGAAGATCGACTCACCTAGATGTAGGAGATGAGTGGTTGGAGAAGGAGAAGGATAAGAGTTTATGATAATAAATATTACTCCGTATATATGAAAAGATAAATAGAGAAGAGAGAGAAAAAATGTTAGGTTCCCATATATGCAACAAAAGTATCAATAGAAGAAATAGATGAAGAATAGATCGGTTGAACAATAACAATCAAACACTATGCGTAGATAATAATGAAAGGTTATGCGTATGCTTAGTGAAAGAGAATGAATTGAACAACCAACCCTGTGAGAATGAAACAAGCTTCTGTTGAGAGAAACTTGAGTGGCTAAGAAGGTTTAGTGCATGCGTCACTGGGTCCATGACGACTTTTAATCTTCAATACCGGCGTCATCAAGTGACAACCAGTAGCATATGAATTGAATCCGGTATCTGCCCTAAGTTGAATAATTTGGAGGGCTATTTCTTTTCACCCTTTTCTTTGCTTTTCTTTTTTAATTCTTCAACTCATTATTTCTCCGATTCTCATTTTCTCCTTTTATAAAATCATACCTAAGGACTTCTAATTCTAACTATTGGTAGTGTCCTTGGGTAGATCCCTCCGGCTCTGGCGGATCATAGGACGGTTATTCCTAACCTTAATCACCTTATAACTCCATTGCCATAAAGCCATTTTCATGAAAATCTCTCGAAGTGTTTGTGAATGAAAGACATTTTGTACCACTGTGATAGTTTTATCTTTTAGCAGAAATACTCCCCCTCCACACGTGCTTAAGTGTTAAGACAGAAATCTGCACGGTGAGAGAAAAGCGCGCACTTTTGAATTGATCGACTCAAGATAGACAATCCCTTGCGAGACACGATTATGTTGCATAGTTAAAGAGTTACATTGTCAGCTTTTAGGTGACAACTAGCTCTAATAACTACCTTGAAGGTGTGGACAAACCTCGAAAGGTTGTCAAACCCGTCAAAGTTCATGTCTATCAAGAGCTTCTCGATAGGTACAATTTACTTGGATAAGTCTTTGGAAGACAAATCTTTTCAATGTATGACTGTTCAGTTCCCGTCAATTCATGGGTTGAAGTCTTTTCACACGAGGATTCAACTAACAAAACACAACATATTTCTTATCACATAATTTTTCTCCCCCTCAAAAATGGCATATCAATGTTATTTTTGAAGAAATGTTGAGAATAAATATGACCATTTTGAGTTTTGTGGGAAGATTACACAAAGAACATTTTGTGAACAAAGTTTGTAAGTCAAATACTCCCCCTCAACAAGTGATATAGACGGTTGAGGTTTTGAAAATCATAAGGGGAAGTACTTGTCCTTTTGAGCAAAACCTTGAAAAGTGAATGGTTTGATAGGTTTTACTCAAAAGTAAGAAGCTTTCGCTCCTTTTATAAGGATTGTGGCACTGAAGCGTACCACAGGGTCCTTTATTTACAAGAACGGGTTGTACACTGATATATGTGCACAAGCCATTTTCATATAAATCACACATCCAAAATATTATAAAAAGAAGTAGTTTTAAGGGGTACCAGGAAGTCCATCAATCTTTCCAGGAATGCGAACAGGGCGTTGATAGCCGGCGAGAGCAATCCTAGGACGACCACCGACAAAGCTCTCCAGAGTGCTGAACTGGTCCCGTCGATACAACCTTTCATCAATCCTGGTAATGATCCTCTTCACATCCCGTCTTTCCTTAGAATTCCATCGCTTTTGTGACCCAATTCCTTCATGAATATCTTTCAACCTATAAGCCAATCCGTCCCTAACCTTCTTCAATGTGTGATCCCCAAACTTATGAAGATCTCTACACGCCATCAGCGTTGCGTTGTAGTTCACTAAGGTAAACTACTCAATGGTTGGTGATGAGAGTGTATTGTGGAAGCTGGTTGATGTCGGGAAGTTCTAGCTAAGGTCGGGTGAAGTTGACTCGGGTCTGATACTACTCAACAGCAAGCTGGAGATCTTCTACACGTTCTTTGATCACTATGCTTCTGATGAAGATAAGGAAGGACTTGATGTATTCACGTTGTACTTCATTTGAGAATTGTCTCATGCGACCCTGTACTTTGGCAAGGTACATGTCTTCAATGTCGTTGAGAGACAAATTCTCAAAGTCCGCTTCAGAGAATGCATAATCCCTTTCGTCTTGCCTTTTGACCACAATATTCTTAAGGAAAGTGTAGTCCCATTTAGACGAAAGATCAACATGTTTAATAGCAACAATTCCTTTAGTACTGAACACTTCATGTTGAGACTTCTGAATCTGGCAGCTTCTGTAGTAGATTCGTCGGCGTTCCGGCCAATGATGAATCCCATACATTGCATCACGGTCATATACTTCCACATTGTTGGAGAACATGTGGTTAGCCTTTTCCTCGATGGCTATGCAGTTAGAGTATATGGCTGTGATTGCGCGCCAAACAGTCAAGCTAAATCACACAAGCCCGCCACTTGTGAATGGCGGACCGTAACCACCTTAAAACTGCTCAGGCTAAATCAATGAAGATCAGAGGAGTACAATGTTTCCCCGGGTCGTTATGTCCCAGCGAGCTATGCAATGGATTTTCGAACGAATAGTGATCGAGAGATTTGAACGGGAAAGAAGAATTTGGATATGATTATAACTACGGAAAAAGCCCATAAACTACAGGGGCTTAAATGCAAATTTAAGGAAATTAAAAAGATAAAACCTATTAAATAAACGCTATCACTATATTTAAAATGATGAACGTTTAAAACTTAAAACTAAAAACTTACGTTTAAATTAAAATTACGTAAACGTATAAAATAAAAAGTGAAACTTATACAATGTAGATCCTAAAAATATGAAAAATACATTTTTACAATCCTAATGATAAAAGAAACTTTTTAGAAAAAGAAAATTAATTTTATAACTATTTATCTAATTATTATTAATTAAAAACTATTTTTAACTATTAAATAATTACCTAAAATGCAAGAAAATAGGAAATAAAGCTAGAAAAATAAGATTAAGACTTAGAAAAATCTAAAATATCAAAATAGAATTTTCAAAACTATTTTTGTATTTTTATGACTATTTATCTATTTTCTAGGAATTTTAAACTATTAAAAACTAATTAAATCACTAAAAATTACCAAATGGACTATGAAAAATATGGAAAATTACTTTTTCTACTTTTTATATTTATCTAAACCTAATAAAAATGAAAACTTATTTTTTTTAACCTTTTCTGAATTTTTTGTATTAAAAGCTAATTAAAAATGATTAAAAACTAATTTAAATTAGGAAAAATAGCTAAACAACTTAGAAAAATCTGAAAATTTCAGGAAAAGTCTAAAATGATGCTAGGAATATGAGAAAATTGGAAAAACAGGCCCTTGTGTGGAGAAATACAGAACTGCTATGGAAGTGCTTATTGGAATAAGCACTTGATAAGCCAAAAGCTCACCAAAAGCTACCAAACTAGTACACAAGCTGCAATAAGCTAATTTAACTAAAATGCAATGAGTTTCAACAAGCTAATACCACTGAGAAGCTAGATGCAAAGATTTGAGCTATTGAGATTTTGGCTTAAAATCAGTAAAGGGGGGCAAGTTTGAGCTTATGAATAAGCTAACCAAAAAGCCAAAACTGGAAACCAGAACTTGGGATCAACACTAGACCTGGTTGAGATCAAGTGTGCCAAAAATCAGGCTATGGGGAGCTCTAATGAGCTCTGTGCACTTGATGCAAGAACTGAGTAAAACTCAGTATTCACTGAGCAGAGAGCAGGGTAAATGGGGCTTGTTTTGAGCTTGTACACAAGCTTATCCAGCAAGCTTAAGCCTAAAACAGATACTAGGTCTTATAGACCACCTAGATCACTACTTGTAACCAAAAATTCAGACTCTAAAAACCTTTAATGCATCCTTGCATCACCTGCAACTTCGTGGAAAACCAAATTTTGACATTTTGACTTTTGAAGAAATGTTAGGAAGTTGACTTTTCCCAACTTTGGACCCAATTTTATTGACTGAAATGATGTTATAAGGTTAAATGAAGCTATAGCAAACTTTGGTTATTACTTTGGAACACAAAATAAGTATTTGATTAGCCAAAGTTTCAACAAGTGAACCCTGTGAAGATTGTTAAAAGATGATTTTGACTATTGAGCAAGTGTGGGTGCAAGAACAAGACAGATAAGGGCTCAATTTGACTAAACAAGCATGGACCAACTGATTTTATCCACTGAACTAGCCTAGACCATAGATATTGCAGCAAATCCAAACACTAAGTAAACCACTGTTAAGCATTTGAAACTAAGCTAACTGCTAAACCAACCCATGCAGACATTCAAACTAAGTTTAATTAACTTAATTAACACTAAATCAATAGGCTGAAACTAAGTAAAACCACAAATATAAATTCAAGTGCAATATGCAAGATTGATTGAAAATGAAAAAAATGAACTGCAAACTCACAAGTGTCCAACTGCTTTGTAGGCTAAGACAAGAACCCAAGATCACTTATACTAGGCCATTTCAACCCACATACGTCTCTGCAATACCCAAATTTCAAACCCAAGTCTGCTTGAACCCAATTCCCTCTGAGTTTGACTTTCGTTGACCCGATACCCAAGTTGCTTGGAATTGAATAAAAAGCTTACTCAAAGCTGTAAGAAGCTTGAATAAGCTTATTTAAACTGTGAGATAAGCTATTAACACTTGCACATAAGGTTTTGAAATTGAAACTTGTCACAGTGAACATGAAAAATGAAATGTAACATAGACTTGAATTAATACTTGAAACTGGTTTCAGTACACTGGATTAACTAATTTAACACTGGAAATTACAACTTAAACATATTCAAGACATAGAAATTTAAATAACGACATACATGTGTAATAAAACTAAAAACTAAGTCTCTAACTTGCTCCTCTTGGCCTCCTTTTATGCTCCAAAGTCTCTTTCTCACTCCTCTGAGCATTTCCCAGCTGCAATCTCAACCTTAGGATGGCTAGAATTAATCCTAGCCATTAATCTCGTTTTGGCCATTTTTGCTTTTGATATCCTGGGACGGAAAGGGGATGCATTAAATGTAGTGGGTTGGTAGGTGAGGTGGGGAGGGACAATGGGTGAAAATAGAGTTGCTATGGGAGGTGGTGGTGGGAGCGCACAAAGGTGTCGGGGACAGGAAGACAAAGGGGGTATATTATTTAAATGGTTGGGTTTTGGGTTGGTCGGGTTAAAGGTTTGGACCTGTAAAGGATTTGGGCCAGGGGTTGTGTTTGGGCTTGGGTTATATTAGGGTCCGGTTTGGTTAGTTTAGGATTAATAAAACAAGGACCATATGTGTAATATCTCAAAACCAAAGGACCAAATGTGTAAAGCCCCAATTCCCAAGGACCAAACATGTAACTTTATGAAGAGTAGTAAAAAGGTTGGTTTTGCCAACTTGAATAATCCAAGGGTTAATTTTTAACATTTTGAAATTCCCAAGGATTAATTTTGAACATTTTGGATTTTCAGGGACTAAAATGTAATTTTCTCAAAACTTTTAGATTTTTCACCAAAGGACTAAATATGACAATTTATGATTTTTAAAAGACCTTTGGTGACTTTTCTTTTGAAATTTTGGCTCAGGGACTATTTTTGACAAGTTTATAAACTTGGGGACTAAAACGCAATTTTGTAAATTTGATATGTTTTTCATCTGATTTTGATATTTTTGCATTTGAAACACATAAAACACTGATTTGTGATATTTTGATCATTTTGATGTGTTTCTGAGTGTTTTCAGATGATTTCGCAGTTTATTTTGTACAAAAATGATGAGTATTTACACACTCATCAATCCCCCACACTAAACTATTGCTAGTCCCTAGCAATCTTTTGAGAAAAACATAATGGATTTGCATCTCTTTACCAAAAGCCATCACTTCGAGTAGCCAAATGTTTCAGTTCAAGCAAGAACCATGGTACACCGATAACCATGTGATTTTGAGCAAACCACCAGCTTCCAACGGATTTGATTTTTGTCTTTACCGTAAGCCGCACCCTTCGGACTAGCCAACTCTTAGATAAATTATCAGTATTATCTTTGGTGAGCCGATTACCAATTATGGTTTTTCCACTGCCTTTACCACAAGCCATAATCTTGCGGGCTAGCCAACTCTTCACTTTTAGGATATGGTGAGTTGAGAACCATACAATTTTGGGCAAATTGCAAGCCATATAAACGGATTTGAGAAATCTTTACCAAGAGCCGTTTGCTCTTGGATTAGCCAATCCTTTTGTCTTACGACATGGCGGATGATAACCAAATGAGTAAGTGTAGAACACTTACTCCAAAAAAATTTTGGCCAAAAACGGGGGAATTAGGCGGATAATTACATGATAAAATTCGTGAGAATCCCCCCCACACTTAGAAATGAATATTGCCCTCAATATTCAAAGTACCGGCGGTTATGCCGAAACAAAGAACGTGAAAGGGAAATACTACGGCCATTATTTAGAAAGGATTTTTTTTTTTTTGAAACTTGCATATATACACAACATGTGGGGCAACCCCCCCACACTAGGGTGGTAGAAAATAGAAAGAAGTCAGAAATATGGGTGAAAACCCATATGGCATGCTACTGTTTTTGATTACCGAGTCGCTAGCTTGACTCGACCCGAATTAATTGGTTCATGGGGAAGCAAAGTGGAAGAAACAATCTCCATCGGACTTTCATTCAAGATGTTTGGATAAACATTCGAAGCACGTGAAAGTTCCACACCGATGAGATATAGCGAGAACCGGCTCAAAAATGATAATTGAAAATGCCGGGATCAAAAATAGTGTCCTCATTCTCGAAGGAGTGAAGAAGAGAGGAAGACACATCATAAGTGAGGAATGGAAGGAAGATGTTTATAACAATTAGGATCCATTCGTCATCCTCAAATGTAGACATATCTGGAGGAAGGGTGAAGGTAGTATCATCAATAAGCAAACTCTTATGATAGAGCACACCTTCCTCCAAGCCAATATCATCCTCAAGATCAAAATAGAAATGATCATATTCTGGAGGAGATATGTCATGAGAGAGTTCACCGGAGAACTCTTCATGAAAAGAATCATTGGAAAAAGCCTCAAGCTCGGGCTTGTCCAATGTAGAGTCACTATCCACAACGGGGATAGGAGATGAAGCTGGTTTAGCACAAAATGATTCGATCTTAGAAACGAGGAGATTTATATTGAACAATTGTTCACAAAGTACCTCATCCTTAATTTCAAGATCATCAGAATCTCTCACATCTTCTAAGCTAACTAGCTCAGAAGGTAAATCTTCCACATAAGCGATGTCTCCACAAGATAACGAATCATCATCATCAGAATCAGAGGACATCTCAACATGATCATTTTGGAAGACAAGAGGAGGAGGGATATCACACACATGATCAAGAATTCCCTGTGACTCTCTTGGGATTGGGACAAGGTCCTCAACACTAGACTTTATCAATTCGTCCGATTCCTTTTCAGGAACAGTGTCAAGATGCTCGGCCCCCATAATAAGAGAGTGAGTGTGAATCTCGGGTGTGATAGCAGTTGTCTGAGATGGAATCTCAACTGCTGGAATATCAACTGACTGAGGAGGTTGAGAAATATTATTTCTAAAAGGATAAAAACCCTCCTCGTCATCATCATAGAGAGCTGCCTTGAGAAATTGGGAACGCCTTAGAGCTGCTTGCTCTAGGATAAATAATTCTTCCCTCGATTGGCGGGCTTCTCGCTCTTCGGCTAACAATTCTCCTATGGTCTTTTCACCACTCACTTGATTCTTAAAGTTACTCATCATATCCTCAAGTGTTTTTATTGCGGTTTCAAGATCCCTGGAGATTTCATGAGACAACGGCTCGGTGGAGTTTGAACCGTATAGTCTTTGTGGAGGTTGGAAATTATCAAACATGTGAGAGTCATGATTGTTACAAGGAAATGGATTCCCTGTTTGACAATCAGAGCTGAAATGGGGGCCTCCACAGTACTCACAAAGTTAAAACTGTTGAGTGGATGGTGAATCATATGGATTTTGGTCATATCCAAAGTTCGAGCATCACCGAAAACTGTTCATAGACAAACGTGTTTCCGGATTGACACTCAAATCCTTGGTGAGGACCTCCACAAAATTCACAACAGGTATGCTGATTGTATGAAGAATAGTCGGGTTGTGGTGGGTAATTGGAAAAGTTAGAGGAGTCGTTAAATGAGTTCTGATTATAATCATAATCAAATGAATTTCTTGAACCACAAAACAAACAACTCCCGTTATGGATATCATTACCACATTGTACACACGTACACCAACGACAGGGTGAACCAAAAAGAGGCTCACCACAACCGACACAAGGAATAAACGATTGCATTTGATAGTTATGAAGAGGAATCAGTTTATTCAAAGAATCAACAAAACCAACATGGTGATCCGGATGACTATCAAGTCTCGAAGAACATTCAGAAAGATCAGGAGGTGGGACAAGTGGTGTGCTCTGAGAGCTAGCAATTTCCACCACTTCCATTATGGTCTCCGGTTCGGTTCTTGAAACGTGAAGATTAGGCAAGTCATGCTTGCTAGTCACCGGTGTTTGAACGGGTTCATCGTAATCAATTCTAATTCTTGACCTTTTTTCATCGACATAAATTTGTTCGATTAGATTACGGGCTCTAGATTCAAAGAGATTGTCCTCGTAATCCTCGGTGGGTGCTTGGGGTAGCTCCGACGTTTGAACTGGTTTGTCAAGATTAGAATGTATTTCAGGTTGTGGCGGTTGGTCGAAATAACTTTGAAAAGCATTTTTGATGGATAATTCGCACGAATTGCAAAATTCGCTTGAACTAGGACCTCCACACCGCTCACACACATTCTCGACGATGAAGTTGACGAATGTCGACATAAGAATTAAACATATAGAGGATTAAGAAGAGAATCAAATGGTTGAGAGGATACGAAAAATAGAATTAAACGGCCAAAGAGGGTAAGAGAAATAGAATCAACGAATAAGAGGAATGAGAAGAATATTTTTGGGGGTTTTGGATAAGAAAATATAAACATATACAGATGGATGGTATGAACAAAGAGTGAATATCCAAATCACTAATCTGCTAGACGTAGGATAATCACAGACTCCGAATGGCGCCAAAATTTGATGCGCTCCAAACAGTCAAGCTAAATCACACAAGCCCGCCACTTGTGAATGGCGGACCGTAACCAACTTAAAGCTGCTCGTAACGAAATCAATGAAGATCGAGGAGTACAATGTTTCCCGGTCGTTATGTCCCCGAGCTATGCAATGGATTTTCGAACGAATAGTGATCGAGAGATTTGAACGGGAAAGAAGAATTTGGATATGATTATAACTACGGAAAAAGCCCATAAACTACAGGGGCTTAAATGCAAATTTAAGGAAATTAAAAAGATAAAACCTATTAAATAAACGCTATCACTATATTTAAAATGATGAACGTTTAAAACTTAAAACTAAAAACTTACGTTTAAATTAAAATTACGTAAACGTATAAAATAAAAAGTGAAACTTATACAATGTAGATCCTAAAAATATGAAAAATACATTTTTACAATCCTAATGATAAAAGAAACTTTTTAGAAAAAGAAAATTAATTTTATAACTATTTATCTAATTATTATTAATTAAAAACTATTTTTAACTATTAAATAATTACCTAAAATGCAAGAAATTAGGAAATAAAGCTAGAAAAATAAGATTAAGACTTAGAAAAATCTAAAATATCAAAATAGAATTTTCAAAACTATTTTTGTATTTTTATGACTATTTATCTATTTTCTAGGAATTTTAAACTATTAAAAACTAATTAAATCACTAAAAATTACCAAATGGACTATGAAAAATATGGAAAATTACTTTTTCTACTTTTTATATTTATCTAAACCTAATAAAAATGAAAACTTATTTTTTTTAACCTTTTCTGAATTTTTTGTATTAAAAGCTAATTAAAAATGATTAAAAACTAATTTAAATTAGGAAAAATAGCTAAACAACTTAGAAAAATCTGAAAATTTCAGGAAAAGTCTAAAATGATGCTAGGAATATGAGAAAATTGGAAAAACAGGCCCTTGTGTGGAGAAATACAGAACTGCTATGGAAGTGCTTATTGGAATAAGCACTTGATAAGCCAAAAGCTCACCAAAAGCTACCAAACTAGTACACAAGCTGCAATAAGCTAATTTAACTAAAATGCAATGAGTTTCAACAAGCTAATACCACTGAGAAGCTAGATGCAAAGATTTGAGCTATTGAGATTTTGGCTTAAAATCAGTAAAGGGGGGCAAGTTTGAGCTTATGAATAAGCTAACCAAAAAGCCAAAACTGGAAACCAGAACTTGGGATCAACACTAGACCTGGTTGAGATCAAGTGTGCCAAAAATCAGGCTATGGGGAGCTCTAATGAGCTCTGTGCACTTGATGCAAGAACTGAGTAAAACTCAGTATTCACTGAGCAGAGAGCAGGGTAAATGGGGCTTGTTTTGAGCTTGTACACAAGCTTATCCAGCAAGCTTAAGCCTAAAACAGATACTAGGTCTTATAGACCACCTAGATCACTACTTGTAACCAAAAATTCAGACTCTAAAAACCTTTAATGCATCCTGTGCATCAGCTGCAACTTCTGTGGAAAACCAAATTTTTGACATTTTGACTTTTGAAGAAATGTTAGGAAGTTGACTTTTCCCAACTTTGGACCCAATTTTATTGACTGAAATGATGTTATAAGGTTAAATGAAGCTATAGCAAACTTTGGTTATTACTTTGGAACACAAAATAAGTATTTGATTAGCCAAAGTTTCAACAGTGAACCTGTGAAGATTGTTAAAAGATGATTTTGACTATTGAGCAAGTGTGGGTGCAAGAACAAGACAGATAAGGGCTCAATTTGACTAAACAAGCATGGACCAACTGATTTTATCCACTGAACTAGCCTAGACCATAGATATTGCAGCAAATCCAAACACTAAGTAAACCACTGTTAAGCATTTGAAACTAAGCTAACTGCTAAACCAACCCATGCAGACATTCAAACTAAGTTTAATTAACTTAATTAACACTAAATCAATAGGCTGAAACTAAGTAAAACCACAAATATAAATTCAAGTGCAATATGCAAGATTGATTGAAAATGAAAAAAATGAACTGCAAACTCACAAGTGTCCAACTGCTTTGTAGGCTAAGACAAGAACCCAAGATCACTTATACTAGGCCATTTCAACCCACATACGTCTCTGCAATACCCAAATTTCAAACCCAAGTCTGCTTGAACCCAATTCCCTCTGAGTTTGACTTTCGTTGACCCGATACCCAAGTTGCTTGGAATTGAATAAAAAGCTTACTCAAAGCTGTAAGAAGCTTGAATAAGCTTATTTAAACTGTGAGATAAGCTATTAACACTTGCACATAAGGTTTTGAAATTGAAACTTGTCACAGTGAACATGAAAAATGAAATGTAACATAGACTTGAATTAATACTTGAAACTGGTTTCAGTACACTGGATTAACTAATTTAACACTGGAAATTACAACTTAAACATATTCAAGACATAGAAATTTAAATAACGACATACATGTGTAATAAAACTAAAAACTAAGTCTCTAACTTGCTCCTCTTGGCCTCCTTTTATGCTCCAAAGTCTCTTTTCTCACTCCTCCGAGCATTTCCCAGCTGCAATCTCAACCTTAGGATGGCTAGAATTAATCCTAGCCATTAATCTCGTTTTGGCGCCATTTTTTTGCTTTTGATATCTGGGACAGGAAAGGGGATGCATTAAATGTAGTGGGTTGGTAGGTGAGGTGGGGAGGGACAATGGGTGAAAATAGAGTTGCTATGGGAGGCTGGTGGTGGGAGCAGACAATGGTGTCGGGGGGGACAGGGAAGACAAACTGGGGGCGGGTATATTATTTAAATGGTTGGGTTTTGGGTTGGTCGGGTTAAAGGTTTGGACCGGGTAAAGGATTTGGGCCAGGGGTTGTGTTTGGGCTTGGGTTATATTAGGGTCCGGTTTGGTTAGTTTAGGATTAATAAAACAAGGACCATATGTGTAATATCTCAAAACCAAAGGACCAAATGTGTAAAGCCCCAATTCCCAAGGACCAAACATGTAACTTTATGAAGAGTAGTAAAAAGGTTGGTTTTGCCAACTTGAATAATCCAAGGGTTAATTTTTAACATTTTGAAATTCCCAAGGATTAATTTTGAACATTTTGGATTTTCAGGGACTAAAATGTAATTTTCTCAAAACTTTTAGATTTTTCACCAAAGGACTAAATATGACAATTTATGATTTTTAAAAGACCTTTGGTGACTTTTCTTTTGAAATTTTGGCTCAGGGACTATTTTTGACAATTTTATAAACTTGAGGAACTAAAACTGCAATTTTGTAAATTTGATATGTTTTCATCCGATTTTGATATTTTGCATTTGAAACACATAAAACACTGATTTGTGATATTTTGATCATTTTGATGTGTTTCTGAGAGTTTTCAGATGATTTCAGCTTTATTTTGTACAAAAATGATGAGTATTTACACACTCATCAGGCTGCTGGGAATGGAAGTGTCAGTGATGTAGCGTATTTCCTTGAACCATCGCCACCGTGTAGAAGGAATTCCAAATCTTTGTTGAAGAAATATCGTAATGGAATCTTAGGCTGATCTGGTTGGCCAATTGTTGGTAGAGGTTTAGACCAGTCGGTGTAATATGGAGGGTTGTCCCGTTTAGTGAAGTCGATGTTTGCTTCGGGGTTGGGCCAATCCATGTTGTTAGACATAGCTCGTGCTATATTATCAAGGTGATACTCAACTTCAATAGCACTTTCCGAGCTGTCTTTGAGCAGTTGAAATGCTTCATTCTTGATTCGCTTCAACTCGGATTTCGTCATCTTTTTCACACGGAATTTTTCTTGCAAGAACTTAGCAGGCTCCAATGTACGACCTTCTACCGCATCTTGACCTTCAGGTGGGTAGGGAGTAGAATCAACAAGCTTCGAGAACCAATCGAATTCAGTGTCATCCTCGTCCAGCCATGATAAGACGTCAGTCATAGGCGCCTTCTTCTTCTTTTTATTTGGCCTAGAGGAGGATTCTTGTTTCTTCGCTGTGTCAGGAGAGATGGGTTGTTGTTGGGGCTCAAAGACTTCCTCATCGTCACCACCCGTATACGCAAAGTAATCACCGGTTTTCTGAGTCTGGGGTGGTAACTCAGAATCCTGAGGTTTGTCAATAGAAGAGCGAGGAGGAGATCTTTGTTGAGATAGAGTCCGTTGGGGTGGAGGTTGCATAGAGGATGATTCACCAGACTTCTTCGGGCGTTTGGGCTCGTTATCCTTATCCTTATCTTTGTCTTCATCGTCTCTTGGACGCTTAGGCCTTCAGCTTCTTCTCGCATGCTGATTTGAGTTGGTAATCTAGCAATGCTTCAAACAATTTACCTTCGTAGGAGGCAAATGTTGCAGAGCATTTAGACATTTGAGCTACCAGCCGGTTAACCAATTCAGCATCTGAGAAGATTATGGGATCAACTGGATTGATGTTTACATGCATTGGTGTTGATTTCATAGTTTGCTTGGCCAGATGTAACAGATTCGGATAGAGTTGTTTGGTAAACATCTCCTTTGTAATTCCAGGAACGATGTCAAGAAGGAACTTGTGAGTGTATCCTTTGATCATCTCGTCCATTTTCCCTTGAAGATAATCTTTCATGAGCTTCTGGACATACTCCCTTTCAACTTGCATCTTGTCTTTCTCATCATGAAGATACTGTATCTGGTCAGCAAGAAAATCTAACTTCTTCTTTGTAATATCTTTCTCTCTGACCTGCTTGACAGCTTTAACGATTCTGGTCTTTGCTTGAGAGATCGAAGATGCAGTTGGCTTCTTCACTGATTTGCATGTTGATTTGGTTGATCTTTTTGATGGTGGTGGTGAAGAGTGAGAAGACGAGTCAGATGATGGTGAGATGTGAGGAGACTCCGGGTCCTTCGGTGGTTCATAATTTTTCTCCTCGGAACGAATTGGACTGTTGAGAAGAAAATCATCATAGTCATCTTTTCCAGTTTTAGTCTTTTCTGCAGCCTGAATTCTAGCTTCCTCTTCTGCTTTGGCATGAGCTGCAGCCTCTTCATCAGTCTTTTCTTTCACAGACTTTTCTTTTTCTGGTTCCTCCGGTCGTTTTTGTTGTTGCTCAAGAGTGGTGGCACCAGTTCCCTTATCGGGTTGATTAACCGCATCAAGAACTGGTGTAGATTGAACTCCACCACTCGACCCTCCGGGGCCACCCATTTGATCCTTTGCAAATGCTTCGGCAAAATGTTTATGTCTGAGTTCCTTTAACTTCCTTTGATATTCCTTTTGCTCATCTATTGGTTCTTCTTCAGAGCTCTCCTTATCTTGTTCAATCACAGGAGTCTTCCCTTTACCGTTGTCAGCTGGTGGACTGGGAGGTTTAGCTTCTGATTGAGTAACGTCGGTTGTAGTTTTAGAGTAGAAGATCTCTTCGTCTGATTCTGTATCTTCAGAGCTTTCGTCCACTAGCTTTCTTGGCGGTTCAGGCTTAGGTACTGTAATAGGAACAGCTTCCTTAGGAGGAACTTTCCTTTTGAGTGGAGGTTTCCTCTTCGGGAACTTCCTTTGACTTTATATGCTTGCAACACTCCCGCACTACCTCTTTCGGTTTTCCCGGTAGGTGTACCGAAGACTTATCATCGAGAGAACCAACTTTACCTTCATCAACCGCTACCGGATACCGTTTGTATGAGTAAACCTGCTTAATTGCATCATAGAGAAGGTGGTCCGGCAGCACAACACCTTGTTTCTTTGTTGTTGACTCCTTGAATCTGACCGTTAGAGTAGGTTCATACAACATGTCGTGATTGTTGGGGTCATTGAGTCTCTTGGGGATATCAGGATTGAGTCTAAGAGCTCTTTGGATCAACAGTTTTGTATATCTGATATAAGGGATCTTTGAGCCAAGCTTCTTGAGAAATGTCATCATGTCGTCCCATATCAGAGCTTCGACTTCAATGTGCTTCATGTTGACCAAAGCTCAAAAGATTTGCAGTTCCATGAGCTTGGGATGCTCATATCCACTATCACGACCAGAAACCGACTTGGTGATGATGATGTAGAGAGTTCTCCAAGGTTGAGGAATATTCTTAAGATCCACATGTGAATGCTTAGTGATTACTCCTGTATCTTCGTCATAACCAATATCGATTAGGAACTGTAGAATAGTCTGTTCAGTTGGTGTGGCATTGAGTTCGGTTGGCTCGATGATCGGAATGAGAAGAACAGCCCGTAAGTCTGCAGGTGCGATGGTGACTTGTTTGTCATTGAGAGTCACCGTCACAGCGTTTTGTCCTTTGATCATTTGCATTGAAGTCCAGAACTAATGAATATAGATCTCGTGCAACGTAGCAGAATTTGAGAGCATGTTCGATAAGGATGATTCTTCGAATATCCACAAGCAATCAAGCAAGAAGACTCGGAGGTGAGAGTTTCAAAGTCAACACGAAGGTTGTTCTTTCCAATCTTCATCGGATAGCCATTAGGGAAAATATCAGCAATGGTGAGAACATTTGGTGCATCCACATTCATTTGAGAGTCCATGTCGTGATCTGAAATATATTTAGCCAAAAGAACCAACATATCGAAAGACATTATGTTAGTCAACAAATGGTTTTATTGTCTAGTTATTGAATGTGCAATGTTGATGATTGTTACGAGTCCAAAGTCACTTGTTTGTCCAATAGTCTAATGACGTCGTGATAAGTTTCGTGAGTTAGTTAACTTTAAGTTTTAAAGTTCATGTTATCACTTATTTTTCACAACATATTAAACGTTTAAGCTTATTAGTGACATTGTTGGTTTCGTGACGTTATGATTTATTTATTTACAAGTTTGCACGCGTAACAATTCATGATTAAGGTTAACAAGGCTTAGGCGTAGAAATGGCAGCTTATGCGTAAACAGGAGATGTATACGCATAAACGCAAGCTTATGCGTAGGATCCTGACTTACGCGTAAGAAATATTACGCGTAGGAAAAGGAGACCTTATGCGTAGAGCTTACACGTAAGCGTATATAAACCTTATGCGTATGGCTTACTCGTAAGAGTAGACCTTATGCGTAGAAGTCACTGTTTACGCATATCCTTCACAGGATACGCGTAGTCCCTTATGTAGAACCTTACGCGTAACAGCTACGCGTAAGATTACTCTTACGCATAACTCTCTACGCGTAAGGTGATCCTTATGCGTAGTTTGCTAGTAACCTTGATTCTGATTTTTACGTGTAGCAAACCTGAAATAATAATTATCATGGCATCAATATTAACATTAACATTCATTATTCATCAGATCAAGCACGAAGAACTCATCAAACAGTTACGCGTAGAAGCACTTATGCGTAGTCCTAAACCCTAAAGTTCAAGAATTACGCATAAGATATCT
>OU343218.1:195669486-195762805 GCA_910596185.1 Chrysanthemum makinoi | reverse complement strand
TGAAAGTTGCAGTAAAGGGCAATAAGGACTCAGGCCTAATCTATACGTACTATGTGCCAAATGACACCATATAAATCATAATAAAGGCTTGTGTAGAAAACTAGAAGGGGGGTTGAATAGTTTACTAATTAAAAACTTTGTTTTGAAACTTATTGTAAAGATCAATTGATATTGATCTTAGATATGTTAATGAAATATGCAAGCAATATGTAAGAAGTAAATAAGGAAAGAAATGATCAAACCACAACAAGTTGTTTATAGTGGTTCGGTCTACAAGGACTCTTTTTCCTTGCCTACTCCACTCCTCGAGTCTCACACTCGAGAGTTTAACTTCACTAGTCAACAAGCTCCTTTCACCGTGGGGAGAAAACCTTTACACTTAAACGCTACACTATTTCGACACTAAGCTAGATGTCGAGTTCTTTCCAAGGGTACAACCACTCCCACACACAATGTATTTTGAGGACTAAAATACTAACCACTCACACTCACAAGATTATGATGGTTTGATACAACAATGAAGTATGAATCAACACTAGATCATACAACACTAAACAAACAAGACTTCCAACTTCGTTGAAGCTTGAATATGACTTGATCTTCTTTGCTACAAAAGATCACTAATATGATATGGCTGAGTTAGAAAGGTTAGAGAGAAAATATGTATGAGAGTATGTTAGAAAGGGATGAGAAACTACTTGACTTGGCATTGCTATTTATAGCCAAAGTGGACAGGAGCGTCCACGGACATGGAACCCTTAAAAGGGTTCCTTACGCGGTGTACCATTTTGGTACCGCCCGATCACGGCAGATCAAGATATCAAATCTTTGCTAAAGTCAACTCTATCTAAGTGAGATTGTGCAGGATATGAAGAGTACAAATCCACACAAAATATCTAATGAAATCTTCCAATGATTTCCATGATGCATTACATGATGTCATATGTTGTATTTCTATTTTAGGAATATGCAAGTACATAAGTAGTGTTTGGTTTTAAGAACCTAACACATTCTAAAACTACTATCATACATAATGATTAGAGTCATATCAAGATGTTACTAATCATAAATGTAAATGCTTGAATGATGAATATATTGTTTGAAAAAGCTTGTTTTAATATCTATTAAACTTGACAAGCTTTAAGCTTTTATACAAATTAAATTTACTTTTGTCGTTAACAAAACTTAGGTAAAGATCAAAAATATAAATAACGTTTAATGACGATATTTGTATTAACAATCTCCCCTTTTGTTGAGGACAAAATATAAATTTTATTTTTATAAAAGATACAAATTTTGTACAAGAGTTATAAAAATATTAGTTTTAGAACTTGAAAACAGAATGGTAATGCAAGTGTATGATGTTTGACTATTTATGAAAGTCAAAGTATTCACTAGTTGATGCATGATGTTGACTTTTCAGAAAGTCAAAGTATGCAGTTTGACTTTTTTAGGAAAAGTCAAGTATTATCAATGAGGGTTCTGTTTGACTTTTAGGAAGTCAAATGTATGCGGTTGACTTTTTCGGAAAAGTCAAATATAAATAATTTCAAAGTTCTATATTTTCTCCCCCTTTTTGTCTCAACAAAAAGAGGTTATCTTGGAATGTAATGAGCCCGAGCTATTATCTCCCCCTTGTTCAAAGCTTCCCCTAAATTGGGTGCTTTAATGGGAAGATTCATGGATTGTGAAAATAAAGCTACA
This sequence comes from Chrysanthemum makinoi, assembly GCA_910596185.1. NCBI lineage: Eukaryota > Viridiplantae > Streptophyta > Magnoliopsida > Asterales > Asteraceae > Chrysanthemum > Chrysanthemum makinoi. The sequence continues at coordinate 195,761,101 of OU343218.1, read as the reverse complement.
AAAAATGTTAGTAATAATGATCATTCACAAGCATTTCCAAACACTATGTAATGACACCAACAATATAATAAACAACATTCATTAGTTAAAATTTTCATGAGTAAAGATCATGAAAAGAGAACACAATGATGTGTTTTAGTACAAGAAATAAAAATTATCCTAAGAAAAAAAAATAGACTAAAAGACTAGTCTAAAACCATCCTATTGTGATGGTGGATGGGAAAAGCGTTAGGCGCTCAAGGATGTGGTTGAGGATGAACCTCATTTCTTCTTGGAAGTCATGGACCATAACCGGGTCCTTTCACGGTTTGGCCCGTTTGCTCACAAGTTGAGCAACCATGCCTTGGAGGGTAGTATGTTTGGGGAGGTTGTGGTGGTGGAATGGTTGATGTGTTGGTGTTGGTGGAAATGTTTGGGGTGGTCATGATGGAAGCAAGCAAAGCACTTTGCATTTGCATTGTCTCACTCAGGTGAGAGTCCACCATGCCTTTGAATTGGTGGAGGTTGTGGAGTTCGTTTTGAATCTCCTCTCTAGTGGGATTGGTATCCCATATACACTCCTCAATGTCCTCAAGATGAGGTGACATTGATGTAGGGAGTGAATGATCCCCATACAAAGGACCATGAATGTCTTTGTGGATGGGGTGGAAGAGAAGAGGTGTAGGCCCTAATGGGGCGTTTGGGTCAAGGATGACCGAGGGTGACTCATGAGCCATCCGATCAATGGAGTCAAGTGATGGCAATGGTGGTGGATGACTTGGCCTAGGAGGCAAGTCTTCCAAGTCCTCTAGGAAAGGATTTGGTGATGTTGGTGGAGTTGAGAATAACTCCATAGGAATGAGAGTTGGAGACCTTGGTGAAGGTGGTGAGGGTGTTTTGGATGTTTGGATGGGTGCGGGTGGAGGTGAAGTAGGTGTTTTTGTTGGTGGTGGAGTGGTGATCACAATGTGTGATGTATTGGGTGTAGCTAAGGTAAGGCTTGTATCATCTCTAATGGGAGATGAGATTGTGAGTGGAGAAGACTCGGATGATGAGCTAAGATGAACAAAGCAACAAGGCCTTACGCTAATTCTAGCGGTCTTCTTGCAAGGTTTTGGAGATGACTTAGTCATTTTTAACTTTGGTTTTGCTTTGCTAGATAGTAGTAAGAGTGAAGAGGGTGTGAGGATGATCATGGTAAAACCTCTCAATTTATAGAAGTGAAAAATTATGGAGAAATGTGTTTGATTTGATGTTAAACCATTGAAGAGATGAGGTTCCTAATGATTTGGAAGTGGGTTGAATGCTAGTCATATCACCCAAGTCAAGCCATTCAAGAGAGATGGAGTGAAGAAGAAAAGATTTGCAATAAATGTGTTCTATTGAGTGGAATTTCATAATATTGAGATCACCCAGTTTGAAGGTACCAAAAATTTGGTTCCTTCCTTTATGCAAAAAGGCTCCTTGGGTGGATTTTTCAAATTTTTGAATTTTGGTGGGAAATGGATTTCTTATATACCTTAGTGAATTATACTAGTTCTAATAATAGTATAAACTAGTTGAGATTGATTTATAAGTGATGGAAGATAATTTGGAATCACGAAAGAGTCGAAATTCAGAAAATTACCTGGAGGATCCACGGCACCAAAACTATACACGGACGGTACCCAAAAGGGTGTAGATGCGTCCTTTATACGTGCGCGTACCAAAATACATAAAGGGCGGTACCAAAATTATGGTGCCGTCGATCCGTGAAGTCTTGAGCATAAAATATGGACAGAGTTCGTTTTTAGGTGTGGGGACTTTTCGAAACCTGAAATTCTTCTCAAAACATGTTATACTAAACATTTCTAGTTAGGAAAAGCGGTAACATATATATAAACATAGTGGAATATGTATTTTGAGCAAGGCTTATTGATTTTCACATTATAGTGAAAATGGGTAAAATTTGATAGCATACTTGCGCTATCCCCTGCATGAAATTGTTAGCATTCACCATTGTTTCAGGTTATATTATCATCCTACATAATAAAACAACCAAATTGTATCAAACATTAATGATAATGTATTGTTCCAAACGCTCCTTAAAAGTACCCTTATTTGTCCAACTTCTTGTAAATCTTGTTCATCATCCTACCAAGGCACTTGAACATTCCCTTAGTTTGCTTGAACTCAGTGATTCATTCTCTATTTAGGGAAGAGGCATAATACTCATGAGGCGGAGAAGGCGAGCTTGGAAGACCATACTCGGAGCTATTTGATGATGATGATGATGGAGTTGGAGGTTTTGCTCTCTTGCCTTTTGTCTTAGCAACTCGTGCATCACTCAAAGGTACAAAGATGTGAGGGATGAGCTCATAGTGAAGGTGCATCCCTTTTGGTGTTGGTGGAATTGGTGCAAAGTTTCTATAGAGAGCGGGTGAGGAGCATCTCGTATGGAAGAGCAACCGATCCTTGAGTTGGAATATCAATCATTCTCCTAGCTATGTAGTAGGCTAAATTGAATGGTTGTCGGGTGGACAAGTTGTAGAGCATATGACAAAGGCAAGCGTTAATGTGATCCCTATTTCCTATGGTGCTAATGGCGTTGGCTCTAAGTAGCTCCTCCCATTTCTTAAATTCGGGCTTAAGTTCATTTAGCTCCATTCCATATGGATCTCGGTTTACTTCTTTTCCCTTTTCGGGTAACTCGGGTTGTGTCACTTTTTGGGTTTAAAAGGTGTTCACGGATGACATCCTTGTCGGCCAAACGGGTTTGGTAGGGTAGAGCGGTCATTGATAGCATCAAGAGCGGTGAGTGACCATTTATCCGAGTAGAGACAAGTTCCTCGGTTGGGAATTCCTAGTACTTGAGCAAAGTTGGCTAAGGTGATGGTGTAGTCGTTTTGATTAATTCTAAACCTAAGACAAAATTCATCATCGTCTTCATCACTAAACCGGTCACACTAGCATAGAATTCTAACACAAACCTAGGACAAATTGGTTCATCGATGTCAAGAAGACAATCGAATTGAATGGCGCCTAGTTCTTCACGGAGATTGGTGTTTTCAAGGAAGGATGAGTGAATGGTTCTACCCTCATGGAAATACCTTGATTCTAGACCCTAAATATTTCTACTTGTTCTTTGGTAAGTCCTTTAGTTTTGTGGTGTTTGGGAATGTAGTTAAGGGTGTCTTTGTGATCATAGAATCTTGCGGCTACCATGGTTATTCCTAAGGACAAGAGTTAATATGTTAAATAATGAGAATAAGTTTTAACGTTTTTGGTTCTAGTGTGTGCCTATATGAAAACAATTTGGAGTTGCGGTTATCTCGACTCATTTTATGCACAAAGATGGTTTTAGTGGGGTGTTTGGCAAATACCATGAGATAACCCAAATGCTCCTAATTCAATGTGGCTTCATTTGAATATACCCGGAATGCATATTAGTTATGCAATACCTTTAGTATTCAAGAGCATGCAAGTGATGAAAATTTAACGTTTCTATTTGTATTAGCAATGAAAAAATTGTTTTCCTACAAGTGAGAAGCTTTTCAAAACTTTTGACATGGGGTGTTTGGTTGTTTGAATAAGGCCTTATATTCATTATCTATCAATTAGTGGGAAGCATGATTTGTTTATGCAATATGATAATGTAGTACCTAATTTCAATGACTAGTTATGCAATTTGCCAATTGAATTCATATTTGGTATAAAGGCATACATAAAACCCCATGTAATGATTTGTGATAGTTTTGTGCATAAATAAGAATCCTAGACTTAGAATTAAGAGATGAAATGTAGTTAGGATACTTACAATGATGTTATCTTCATGATTAATGAGTGGGAAGATGACTATAATGAGCTTGGTTTAAGTTTTACACGTTTTGGTAAAGTGGGTTTTGAGGAAGAGGATGATTTGTATATAGCGGTTTTGCTTCTGTAGACACCACGGACCAGACGGCACCAAAATTTGGTTCCGTCTTTGTTGTCGTTTGGTGCCGTGGCTACTGTAGCAGGTACAAGACAAAATTGTTTTGTTTTGACTATTCTAATGTTTTGGGCTATGTTTATCCTACATGTTTGGTTCCATTAACCTAAACCAAGTCTAAGAAGATTAAAAGGTTCTCGTTTAAGAGGCTTAGTTAAGATGTCGGCAATGTTGTCTTGGGAGGATACTTTCTCGATTGAAATGTTTCCTTTTTGAACATTGTCGCGAAGAAAGTGATGGCGGATTTCAATATGTTTTGTACGAGCATGTTGAGCGGGATTCTTGCTGAGATCGATGGCTCCTTTGTTGTCGCAAAGTATCACAATGTCGTTGAGATGAATTCCGTAATCTCTGAGCTTGCTTCATCCAAAGAGCTTGTTGACATGCTTTTCCGGTGAGGCGTGCTCGGCTTCAGTAGTTAAAATGGCCAAGGCCGTTTGCTTCTTTGCAAACCATGAGGTAAGACAATGTCCAACAAAAGTGCAAATACCACTTGTACTTTTCTATCGACATAGTCACCGGCATGATCCGAGTCGGCATACACTATGGTTTCTACACCCGTTCCTTTGGGATACCATAATCCTAAACACGTTGTTCCCTTAATGTATCTAAAAATCCTTTTCTATGCTTCTAAGTGTGATGCCTTTGGGTTTTCTTGAAAGCGAGCACATAGACAAACACTAAACATAATGTCGGGTCTACTAGCCGTAAGATAGAGTAGGCTACCAATCATTCCTCTATATTTAGTGTTATCTACGGATTCACCTTCCTCATCCTTGGTTAGTTTAGTGTCCGAGGACATGGGAGTTTTAGTTGGTTTGGAATCTTCAAGACCAAATTTCCTAAGCATGTCTTTTATATATTTAGATTGGTTAAAAATATGCCATCTTCTAGTTGTTTTATTTGAAGTCCTAGAAAGAAATTTAACTCACCCATCATACTCATTTCAAACTCGTCGTGCATGATTTTAGAGAAATCATCACATAATTCTTGACAAGTTGATCGAATATAATGTCATCAACATATATTTGAACAATGATAATTTGTGATTCCTTTTTCTTGGTAAAAGAGTATTATCTACTAATCCCATAGTATATTTGTTATCAATAAGGAAAGTCTTAAGTCGGTCGCACCAAGCTTTTGGTGCTTGCTTAAGACCATACAATGCTTTCTTGAGTTTGAAGACATGATGTGGTTTCTCAAAGTCGGTGAAACCGGGAGGTTGAGCAACATACACTTCTTCGTTAATAAACCCATTAAGGAAAGCACTTTTAACATCCATTTGAAATAATTTAAAATCATAGGCACATGCATAAGCAAGCAATATTCTAATAGACTCAAGCCTAGCTACCGGTGCATAAGTTTCATCATAATCAATCCCTCTTGTTGATTATAACCTTGCGCTACAAGCCTAGCTTTGTTTCTAGATACTATCCCATTTTCATCCATCTTATTTGGAAAAACCCATTTTGTTCCAATTATAGTTTGATCTTTAGGTTTTGGAACTAATTTCCAAACATCATTTCTAACAATTGGTTTAACTCTTCTTGCATGGCAATTTCCCATGATTCATCTTTTATTGCTTCATTTATGGTTTTTGGTTCAATGGTGGATACAAAGCAAAAATAATTACTTTGATTTTGGGCTTGTGACCTTAAGGTTCTTTGATTGAGTTGTCCTATGACTTTTTCTAAAGGATGACTTTTAGATTCTTTGATGTTGACAATTTCTTTATTTAATGGTTCATCTTCCTTGTTATTATTAATTATTTCTTGACCTTCTATCATTTGACTTTCAACTAAGTCATCATCTACCAAAGGTGATGTCTTAGAGGAGGTGGACTTTCGTCGAATGTTATGTTCAACGATTCCTCGACTATCATTGTTTCTTTGTTTAGGACAATGTAAGCTTTACTAGTTTGAGAGTAACCAAGAAATACACCTTCATAAGACTTTGGGTCAAACTTGGTGAGATAATCCTTAGTATTAAGAATAAAGCATTTACAACCAAAGACTCTAAAATATCCTAACGTTGGCTTTTACCTTTATAGAGTTCATATGGTGTTTTGTTTAAGAAAGGACGTATTAAGACTCTATTCAAAATATATGTAGAAGTGTCAGCGGCGTTACACCAAAACTTTTGAGGAATGTTTTGTTCATTAAGCATTGTTCTACTCATTTCTTGAATTGTTCTATTTTTACGTTCTACTACTCCATTAGATTGAGGTGTTCATGGAGCGGAGAAGTTATGTGTTATACCATTTGTATCACAAAAGTTTCCAAATTGAGTTTAGTTGTCAAATTCCGACCATGATCCGTGCGGATCGACACAATGATAGAAGATTTTGAATTCTCTTGCTAAGTATTTCAAATTTATCAAAAGCTTCATTTTTGGTTTTCAAAAACAACGTCCAAGTAAACCTTGAATAATCATCTACTATGACCAAAGTGTATAAGTTGCCTCCATAGCTTCTTATAGCGGATGGTCCAAACAAGTCCATATGTAATAATTCTAGACACTTAGATGTGGACACCATATTTTTAGATTTGTGACTACTATGTGTTTGTTTACCAATTTTGCAAGCGTCGCAAAAGTGTTGGTCATATTTAAGTTTTGGTAAATTCCTAACCAATTCTTTTGAAGATAGGTTTTGTATAAGTCTCATATTAGCGTGACCTAAGCGTCTATGCCAAAGAGATGAGCTATCATCTAATGTTGTTAGGCAAAGTTTGTCATTATATGTTTTATCTATTTTCATGACATATATGTTATTTTCCTAACTCCTTTAGCTATGGTGATACCATCTTTTAGTATTTTACTACCATTTTCATCAAATAGCACTTTATACTTTTTATCACATAGTTGGCTAATACTAAGTAGATTAAATCCTAACCTATTCACATGAGCAACATTTTCAATAGTTAGGGAGTTATGAGCGATCGTACCTTTGCCAATAATTTTGCTTTTGAGATTGCTACCAAAGGTGACATTACCTCCGTCATACTCTTGGTATGATGAGAAGAGACTTTGTTGCCCGTCATGTGTCGTGAGCAACCACTATCTTTTATCCATTCATCAGGTTCCAATCCAACTTTCAAGCATACCTAAGAAGCAAATAACTCAAGCATTTGGTCCCCAATATCTCATGGGTCCATTTGGGTTACACATACCATTTATTTGATTCATGTATGGAAGCGATGGGTAAGAGTTCCATGGCATGTAATCACGGTTTGATATGGTCTAGGAAAGTTTTGATTCCAACCATTGTGTTGGTAGTTGGGTTGGACGTTGTGGTTGCTCTTAGGAAAGGGGCGTTTGGCAAAAGGAGTTTTATATCGTTGTTGAGTAGTTTTGATCTAAATTCATTTTTGACAAGTCCTACTCACAGTAACGGCTGGTTTTAGTTTAATACTATTATTGGTTTTCTTTGTTATTTTAACAAATTCATTACGGTCCGTATTGCGAACATTACGTTTCTGTTGAAGTACCCACGGCACCATTTTGCAAAGCGGACGGAACCCTTATTTTGGTTCGTGCGGTCCGTCTGCATCTGCGCGGTTTTGATGAATGTTCGTCCTTTTTGGCCGTTTTATTTTGACTCTTTGGAATTAATACTTCATTAAAACCTAGCCCATTCATGTCTCATGGTGTTTTATGAATTTTAACTATTTCATCGGCAAGAGCGATGTTCTTGTTAAACCTTTTAAATTTAGAATTGTTTTCTATTAAAACATCTTGTGTGAGCTTTAGTTTTTCTATTTCAAGTTTAAGCTCTTGACATGATTTACAATCATCGTCATTTGCTTTTCCTTTTCTAGTCGTTTTGCTTTTTCTTTTAACTCATAAACTTCATTTTCCAAAATTCCTTTTTGGTTTTTAAAAATTTATTTTTAGTTATGATTTTTAGACTTAGCTCACACAATTGATTATATTGTTTTTGCAAAGTGTCATCATCAATAGAAGAATAAGAAGAGTCGGAAAGTACCTCATTTGACTCATGTGCCATTAGGACGATCTCTTCCTTGCTTGATTCTTCATCGTCTTCACTATCACTCCAAGCACCACTTACAAAAGCTCGTTGAGTTTTGCTTTTAGGTGGCTTGGGACATTCTCCTATGAGGTGACTTGCATCACCACATCTAAAACATTTTCTTTCACCTTTACCCTTCTTGTCATCCCGATCCTTTGGGAATGGCTTCTTTTCTTCTCGAGGTTGTCTTACGAACTTTCCTCTTCTTCTAAAGAACTTCTTAAAATCTCTACCGGCCATGGCATATTCCTCATCTTAAGCTACGGAGCAAGATTCGTCATCATCACTTGATTCCGTTTTTGCTTTTAGAGCAACGGATTTGATCTTCTCCCTTTTTCCTTTGATGATCTCCGAATCTTTCTCCATCACCATTCCGTGTACTTTGAGGTTACCGATCAACTCGTCTAGTGACATTATTGAGATCTTTTGATTCCTCAATGGCGGTCACTTTAGCTCTCCATTTGGGATGGAGTGCTCTAAGAAATTTCGTGACAAAGTTCTTACTACGAAAAGATTCATCAAGTGCTTTAAGTGATGTAATAATAGTGTTAAAGCGAGCAAAGCCACAATCAATGGTTTCATCTTAAGGAATAACAAATTGTTCATATTGTTGAACAAGAAGATCAATTTTGTTATCCTTGACTTGTGAATTACCTTGATGTGTAACAATTAAAGATTCCCAAATATCTTTGGCGGTTTCACACATAAAAATTCTTTCATATTCTTTTCTAGGTAAAGCATTATAAAGCATCATTTTAGCTTCATTATTTTTAGCAACTAGTTTCTTTTTGTTCATCAGCGGAAATATCCTTTGTTGTAGAACTAAAATCCCTTTAACAATAATAAACCAAAGATCTATATCTTTTGATTTTACATATGTTTCAAAGCGGTTTTTCCAATAGATAAATCCATTGGTTTCAAAGAGTGGTGGTCTTTGCATAGATTGCCCTTCTTTAAAGTTTTGAGAATCCATGGATCGTTTCAAGTTTATAAAATACAAGTTATTTTAGAAATTCTTGAGCAACGAGGCTCTGGTACCAATTGTAGAAAACTAGAAGGGGGTTGAATAGTTTACCAATTAAAAACTTTGTTTTGAAACTTATTGTAAAGATCAATTGATATTGATCTTAGATATATTAATGAAATATGCAAGCAATATGTAAGTAAATAAGGAAAGAAATGATCAAACCACAACAAGTTGTTTATAGTGGTTCGGTCTACAAGGACTCTTTTTCCTTGCCCTACTCCACTCCTCGAGTCTCACACTCGAGTGTTTAACTTCACTAGTCAACAAGCTCCTTTCACCGGCGGAGAAACCTTTACACTTAACTTACACACTATTTCCGACACTAAGCTAGATGTCGAGTTCTTTCAAGGGTACAACCACTCCCACACACAATGTATTTTGAGGACTAAAATACTAACCACTCACACTCACAAGATTATGATGGTTTGATACAACAATGAAGTATGAATCAACACTAGATCATACAACACTAAACAAACAAGACTTCCAACTTCTCGTTGAAGCTTGAATATGACTTGATCTTCTTTGCTACAAAGAGATCACTAATATGATATGAAACTGAGTTAGAAAGGTTAGAGAGAAGATATGTATGAGAGTATGTTAGAAAGGGATGAGAAACTACTTGGCTTGGCATTGCTATTTATAGCCAAAGTGGGCCAGGGGGCGTCCACGGACGCGGAACCCTTAAAGGGTTCGCCATGTCTACATTTTAGTACCGCCCGGTCGGCCGATCAAGATATCAAATCTTTGATAAAGTCAACTCTATCTAAGTGACATTGTGCAAGATATGAAGAGTACAAATCCACACAAAATATCTAATGAAATCTTCCAATGATTTCCATGATGCATTACATGATGTCATATGTTGTATTTCTATTATTAGAAATATGCAAGTACATAAGTAGTGTTTGGTTTTAAGAACCTAACACATTCTAAAATCTACTATCATACATAATGATTAGAGTCATATCAAGATGTTACTAATCATAAATGTAAATGCTTGAATGATGAATATATTGTTTGAAAAAGCTTGTTTTAATATCTATTAAACTTGACAAGCTTTAAGCTTTTATACAAATTAAATTTACTTTTGTCGTTAACAAAACTTAGGTAAAGATCAAAAATATAAATAACGTTTAATGACGATATTTGTATTAACAGAATCTAACAATAATAATAATTCAATGTTTAGCATTAACAAGAAGATAAAGTTAGACTTGAATTCTTCTTATCTTTGGCATTGTAGACTTGCTCATATAGGCAAGGCTCGCATGCATAAGCTGCAACAAGAAGGGCTTTTGCAAAATATCAATGATGAATCATTTGATAAATGTGAGTCATGTGCATATGCGGGAAGATGACTAGAAACCTTTTCATAGCAATATGGAAGGGAGAAACTACGATCTACTTGGTCTTATTCATCTTGTGTGTGTGGACCACTTAGACATGTGTCAAAGAGAGGTGCTAGCTACTTTTTAACCTTTACTGATGATTTCAGCCGTTATGGTTATGTTTATTTATAGCATAAACATGGGGTGTTTGAAACATTTGGTTTTCAAAGGCTGATAGGCGCAATTGGGAAGAAGATTAAAGCTTTTTGATCCGATAGAGGAGGCGAGTATCTAAGCCAAGAGTTTAAAGATTACTTAGGTGAGAATGGAATTGTCAGAATCTCCTTCTCCATATACTCCACAACAAAATGGTGTATCACGAGAGAAGAAATCATACGATGTTGGACATGATCACGAATCTATGTTTTAATCTTACCACTTTACCTTTATCCTTTTGGGATTATGCTTTGGAATCAGCTGTTCGCATTCTAAATATGGTTCCCACAAATAAGGTTGATAAGACACCATATGAAATATGGCATGGGAAAGCTCTAACTTTTGTCTTATTTAAAGGTGGGGTTGCGGCGTAGGTTAGGCGTGACTCAGCAGGGATAAACTCCAACAAAAAGATCTTATGTAAGTGTATCTTCGTAGGATACCTAAGGAAACTATGGGTTACTACTTTTACTATCAAGCGAAATAAAGTAATTGTTGCTAGGTATGGAGATTTTCTTGAAAGAGATCACCATTATCTCAAGAATTCAGTGGGGAGAGTTTATGATGCGGAAGATGATCAAGAAGATGCATTACCTTCTGAAAACACTAACGTACTTCGATAGAACTGATAGTCAGGGTCCTCCACGGAAGTTGAAGTGATTCCGTTCATTAGATCCTTAAGAATCAGCGTGCACACGAGCGTCTATGTCTTAACGTAGAGGTTGAGGAAACTATGTTAGGAGATCTTGGAGAGCCTACTAGTTATAAAAGCTGCCATGGCAAGTCACGATAAGGATAAATTGCAAGTTGCAATGAATGGAAATGCAATCCATGAGAGAAAATGAAGTGCGGGTAGAGGTTGACTTACCTCCAAAGCGCCCGCAGTGGTTGGAAGTAAGTGGCTCTATAAAAGATTAAACTTGACATGGATGGCAATATACGGTCTATAAAAAGCTGCGTCTAGTTAGCAAGGTTTTACTCAAACTTATGACATTGATTATGAGGAGACATTTTTCTCACATGGCGGACATTAGAGCTATTAGAATTCTCATAGCTATAGCGGAATACTATGACTATGAGATATGGAAAATGGATGTCAAAACCGCCTTCTTAAATGGTCGCTTAGATGAAGACATCTATATGAAGCAACTTGAGGGGTTCGTGAATCCACAATTTCCAAACCGTGTATGCAAACTTCAAAGGTCCATTTATGGATTGAAGCAAGCATCAAGGCAATGGAATAAAAGATTTGATGAAGAAATCAAAAGGTTTGGATTTATTCAATATATCACAAAGTTAGTGGGAGTAATGTAATTTTCCTAATTCTTTATGTCGATGACATATTAATTATGTGGAAAAAGACATTCGAGTTTACAAAATGTTAAGGCATATCTTGGGAAGTGTTTTTCCATGAAAGATTTAGGAGAAGCTGCATATATTCTGGGAATCAAGATCTACCGAGATAGGTCAAAGCGATTAATTGGTTTTAAGTCAAAAGCGCTTACATTGATAAAATATTGAAGAGATTCAATATGCAAAATTCTAAGAAAGGATATTTGCGATGGGTAAAGCATGGCTTATGTAGCGATATGTGTGCCAACACTGCTGAGGTGGCACGCATGCAGAAATTTCCTTATGCTTGTTTGTAGGATCTATTATGTATCTTTGTGAGATGCAAGGCGGATGGCGTTAAGCTCAAAACATGACAAGTCGAAATCAACGAGAATCCGGTGAACTTCCGGATTCTTTGTTAAACATATTCTAAAGTATCTTAGGAATCTGAAAGATATGTTTTTAGTGTATGGAGAAATCGAGACCGCGAACTTGGTGTTAGGGATTCTTGTGATGCGTCTGGCGGTGTGATAAAGATGATCACGGTCTCGGGCGGTTATGTCTTTGTCATCAATGGGAAGCAGTTGGCTGGAAGAGCAAGAAGCGGTATCGCGATTCGTCTGCGGCGAAGCGGTACATAGGCGCCGGAGCTGCAATGGAACTGTTTTGATTAGGAAATTCATTTCAGGGCTTGGTGTTATGCCTTCAATTGAATCACCTATTGATATGTATTGTGACAATTATGCACATAATCATATTTGCCAATGTACAGGTCATGAAGGGCACGGATATTTTCTGGAAGTATCACTATGTTCGGGAACAAGTCCGTGAATGTGAAATAAATCTACTGAAAGTTCACACAGATGATAACTTAGCTGATCCGCTCACTAAGGCTTTAGCTAAAGACAAGCTTGTAGGACTTGCCAATGAAATTAGACTTAAGTTTAGCTAAAAGTTTATGCATAAGCGTGATTAGTATTTGGATCAAGGATATTGTAAAACATTTATTATTTTAATGAAATAAAGTTTGGATTATGTTTATTTTCATTTATAATATTGCTATCCTATATTTGCATGTTTAATCCGTGAGTAACTAAGTTATTCTAAAATGTCCGTTGTCGATTAATGATATGGGAGTATCATTAAACTAAGACAAATCTGAGAGATGTGGTAGAATATACTTAAAAGTATATTGATGAGAATGCATACCAATTTCAGATAATATTCAATGAATTAAATATAGGACTTATCCCAACTACATAATTTACTTTGTGGATATTGTTATAAGTAAATTATGAATAGTTATCCTCCCAGGACTTAGAATACGGATAAGTGTCATGAATGTAGTGCATTTACGTAGAAGCAACTTAGCGCTATACGTAACTGGTAGTCATAAGGGTTGTTTCAAAATATTACAAAGTTTGTGAGTTATTCTTGTAGTCAAGATATAATTTGTTCCTTCAAATTTATTTGGAGTTTATCTTCTTTGGGCCTCATTAGGGTTGACAAGATGTTTGTCGCGGCCTTCAAATCTCCCTAAATATGTTTTTTAGATGATTGGTAATCTTGGTCAATCACTTACAACAAGAAACAGAATAGTTTTATAAAGAATGACTTAATTCCATGTCTTTATTTAACACGGTATTAGAAACAAAAGGATAATAATAATGAGAAATCATTAAAAGGTTTTCGAGGAGCCTTTTCGAGTTGTACTAGAGGCATCAGTGTTGCTAGGCGTAACCGAATGTGATCACTCTATTATAAGATATATCAGAGTGGGGCTGTTGGTTTTATGGATATAAATTAGTAGGCGTGAGTTAGGATCGAACTCGAGACTATGAGATTGCACACTTTACGTATGAGAATTTAAAGTTAATAATTAAATATAAATGTTGTATTTATTTATTTATTAAACGAAATAACTAACGGACGTTAAGTAATTAATGTAATGGACTAGCGGTCGTTAAATGTTTATGGAAAAGGACTAAATTGCAAAAGTTGGAAAGGTTCCGGAATCCCTTAGGGGGACTCCAAACCGATCGGCCATAGGGACAAAACAAGAAAAGAAAAACCCAACTTTTTCACCAAGTTTGCTTGTATATATATACAAGGCTAGGGGTTTTATTTTTTCCATCTCTTGTGCTCATTAGCTAAACCCTAAAAACGTTTTGTGTGTGTTTTCTTTGTCCAAACCGATCTGCCAAACACCTTTGGGTGTCAATCCATTCTTTTTCCACAAATAAAGTTATTTGTTTTATAAAAACTATGATTACTTTAATTCGGTTTTGAGTAAGTGCATGTACAAGAACTTATAAGTAATAACACACTATTGTTATTATCTTGGATTGAATTACAAAAAGGTAAGGGGTAATTCACATAATCCTAGCTAAATCAAATTAAGGTTCATCCGTTGCTAGTTTGTGGATTTGATTCTTGTTGGGCTAGAATCAAGAAAAGGTAGGCATATTCTTTTATGTTAATTAATTGTTCATTATAAATTCTATACGCTTCCACATGATTACTTTGATAGTTTTGTGATTATTTATTTGAATGTCTTGGATATATAATTCCAACAAATTTGTCGTTTCATTGTTGGCAAAAACTCTAATCAAGGTCTTTTCTAGACCAATTCGAGAACCAAAAGTTTATTCTAGACAACTAAGCAAACCAAAAAGCTAAACTTCAACCATAAATATTATTAGAAATTACAATTTTGGGATCTTAAAAATAAAGGGTACAATAATTTAAAAAGAAATAAAAAAGAAGTGATTAATTAGGGGTACTGCTTCTGAATGATCCAAGAGCCTTGATTGCACCTGCTCTCAATATAAATTGGTGATAAAAGGCTGCAATTGCTGCTCCAATAAAGGGTCCCACCCAGAATATCCACTGCCACACAACCAAACACAACACTATTTCAGACAAAGTACTTTTATAATGCTTAAAGTACAATCATTTTGAATTATAGTTCATCTTGATTTTAACTCTTTTTGCTCTGGAGCAAGTACTTTCTTACTCAATAATTCAACATTGCAATGAGTTGTACCATGTGTTTGTCACGGTGCACACTTTTAAATAATCAATAATGCATCATGGTAAATTTTGTTCTCAATTAACTTATTATCTATAGGGTAAAAATAACATAATTTTTCTTTGTAACTAAATTTATAAGGTTTTCAAATATAGTTTTCAAATTATAATGTACCTGGTCATCCCAGATTTTCTCCTTGTTGTAGATAACAGCGGCTCCAAAACTTCGGGCCGGGTTAATACCGGTTCCGGTAATAGGAATAGTGGCCAAGTGAACCATGAACACGGCGAACCCGATAGGAAGTGGTGCCAAAACCTATAGTGCCGAAAACCAAAAAATCAAGTCAATTGTCACATTTTCGACACGTTAAAATGTTAAGTGGGCACATATAACACTTGTAGAACAATAAGTAAGAAGTGTCCGTACTGGAACGTGGGAGTCACGGGCACTTCTCTTAGGATCAGTGGCCGAAAAGACGGTGTAGACAAGGACGAAAGTGCCGATAATCTCGCTCAGGCGGTTTCCTTTGTTGTAACCATCGGCTAGAGAGTTGGCTCCTCCGCCATACCTGTTGTATAGACTTTTGTTGAAAGCCTTGACTAAGCCCACACCACAAATGGCTCCTAGACATTGAGCCACCATGTACATAATGGCTCGGATCAATGATACTTTACGTGCTAGGAATAGACCGAATGTCACTGCTGGGTTAATGTGACCTCCTGCAAAGTTACACATAAATGTTACCAACGGTAAAAAGTAAAAAACGTTAACAAAATTACCTTTTTACCCTTTTGGGTTTTCTATTATAAAAGGGCATTTTGGGAAATTTATAGAGTGGGGTTAGTTTCTTTGATGTTGTTGTCACTAGTTTACCGGTGTAACACGTTATCATTATCAACTTCAATAAACTTAAAAAATATGTCGACATTTTGCCTCGTTAATTTCATACTTTCATAAAAGTAGTATCTATGGTTGTTAAAGAAAATTATTTAAAAAAAAAAAAAAAAAAGCTTACGTAAAGATAATTTACACTTTAACCCTTAAAAACTTCATGTTAGGTGCCATTTTCTTTAACTTTATGTTTCATTTTTCAGCTACCACTCTATATATCTTTCCTTCAAAAACATTTCA
This sequence comes from Chrysanthemum makinoi, assembly GCA_910596185.1. NCBI lineage: Eukaryota > Viridiplantae > Streptophyta > Magnoliopsida > Asterales > Asteraceae > Chrysanthemum > Chrysanthemum makinoi. The sequence goes on along the minus strand of OU343218.1, from coordinate 195,745,054 downwards.
CCAAAATTATTCTTTAACTAACTTAATATTTACTTATCCTATAACATAGGCAAAAGTAAGCCTAAAAGTTACTAAATTACTCTAGCACATTCCTATTTTCTAGGGCTATTTCAGTAATAATAAATGACCAACCCTAGTTTCATATTTTGTCAAGGTTCAACTAGTACTACACTCTAGAAACAAAGGTTAAAAAAAAAAAAAAAAAACAATAATCAGTTAGGTTCCGGATTTTTTTACTCAGATACAGGCAGGTAAAAGTAAAAAACAAGAGAATTAAGGGAACTAACCAGAGATACCAGCAGTGCAGTAAACAAGAACAAAGATCATACCACCAAAAGCCCAAGCAATACCAAGAATACCAACACCACCACACTGGTCAGCGTTCAAGGCAGGATCAGTAGTACTTTTGTACCCAATAACAGTCAACACAGTTATATAAAGAAACAAAAGAGTAGCAATGAACTCAGCAATCAAAGCCCTGTAGAAAGACCACTTTGCCAACTCCCCAGGGTCAATCAAGGGTGCTGGTGGAGGGTCATGGTAGTCCTTAGCTGAGAATGAACCTTGCTCAGGGACATCTTTAGTCATTTTGTTTGACAAGTGTGTGTGTGTTTTGTTAAGATGATAATGGTGTATCTGGTGTGAGTGAGTGTGTTTGTGGTGGAGTTTATATAAAGGGAAATGAAGATAAGAAGGGTGTAGAATGTGTAACGGTTATTTTTGAAGTAGGTGAGTTGTAATTATTGTTAGTGGAAATTATTGCCGTCCATAGGTGTAATTTTGTAAAAATAAGATTTCGTTTTCACCGACCCATTTTTGAATGTTGATGCATGACTTGTTATTTTTGATGTTGTCCCACCACCTTGTAAAACTAGAGAAAATTTTGAGTTTTTATGATGAGTGATGAGGTATGAGTGGATCTTTTATTATGTTCAAGTGATGTCGTGAACAATTTAATTATGGTTTCGTACTAATTAATATGGTTGCTTATTGTGTAGCAGGCCAAAGTAACATTTTGAAATGATTCTAAATTATACTTTATGACTATTAAGTGACCGGAAGAGTGTTTGGTGTAGCAAGCCCTAATAACACATACACGACTTTATTTTAAATGTCAATGGATCTTTCACATACTTTCTATCTACGATGCCAAACCTTCTTTTTGGTCGCCTCGTTCCTTTGCTTTTCCATTGCTTTGATACTTTGTCTCTGAAACATTCCTTAATTAAATTAAGTGGAGAATTCCTTCGTACTTGAGTGTCCCAATGAGCCGTAGGCAAGGTCCCTATTTTTACATGACATGAGGTTGTCTACCTCACTAGTATTTGGCGAAATGCCAGTGGGAGGTGTAGCACTTTATCGCGCTATCAGACTTGTATGTGAAAAGCATTTAGGTAGTAATTGATCCCTTCCCGAAAGGTGTGCTTGAAAGTACACAACACTAGTAGTGCCCCTTTTGACGACCAAGTCACAATAGAAATAATGTGTGAGTGAATGTCGCTCTACTTCCAGGCAATAGGACTAAACCTAAAGTATCTTCTCTTCTCCGGTTATAGCTTACGTTTGAGTTTCTTCTGACTACAAGGAATTTCTCAGCTGGAGCATAAGTAGACGAACAACACCTCATTTCCTTGCATTAGCGCCCGCTTTTCCACATCCACTTCAGGGAGAGAGCAAGTATAAATCATAGCTTCAGGCTTTCGAGCCTTTATTGGTCATTGGTGTGTCATTTTAGCAAAACTTCACCATCCCCTCAATAACAAACAATAACTAAAACAAATTTCTTATCAATAAAACCAATAATTGTTATTGATGCACGTAAGTCCAATAAAAACACTCTACCAAAAATACCACACTCACTAGAAAATAAAAAATAAAAATGTGAATAATGATTTATTGGTGCTTATGGCTAGCCTTTGATGAGCCTTTAGTGCTTTTTAGGAGCGAATGGCATGCAAATAACACCCACACCGTGCACTCAATAAGTTATAACTACGAAATTTATGCTCGAGACACTATATTCAAACTCTCAAGTCGTTTACTGCTCGATTACCATATCGAATTGGGGATAATACCTATCTTCAAATAGGTACGGTATGTTTCTTTATAATGATGGTAACTCTAACTTATAGCAATAAACATGAGTAAAATCTTTAGTAATACTAAATTCTATTTTAAAGCATCCTGATGTATCAAGTTTTTAAAACTTGATGCATTAATAATAAAATTTCTAATCAAATTTTTTTTTATCAAAATGTCATGTTATAAATTTTCTTTCAATGCAAAAACTATTCCAAAAGCTTTTCATTAATGAAAATTCAAGTAAAAAATCAAAACTTCAAACACTTAACAAACTACAAGCTTTTACTAAAAACTTCACAAGATGTCTTTTATTGCAATACATAAAAGTTGTTAGAAAGGCTTTTACATATATCTCATTGGTGCGTTTTTATAATTAACATACACTTTAAGGTGTACGTACATAATATACTTAAATAAAATCGCTAAAGTGTGTATTTCTTGCACGAATTCGTCCTTTACCAAATATGTTTCATGCATAACTATTAAAGGAAAGAATTCAATGCATTTAAAGGAAATTTGAAAGTTTGTTACTTTACTTTTATCTTTTTCTTTCACTATCCTTAACTTTATATGTTAATCACGTAAATTTTAATCTATCTGTCCAATAATGGTTTGTTAGTAGCATATACCTACAAAATACTTGTTTGTATAAATTAAGTATACAACCACTATTGTCTATTGCTTTTGTCATTCGATGATGGATCAAGAGTTTTGAACTTTGGAATAAAATATCAATTGCAAATTAATAAGTTGGGATATAATATATATTATACTGTATTTTAGTACTACAAAAAGAATATATAAGTAGCATGCATTACCTAATGTTCCATGTAAATTCATCCCATGTTCCTTGAATAGTTCTATCTATAGCAATAACTTTGCATGAATATTTGTCTTTTTGACAATTAACATATCTTACAGAAACATATCCTACAAAAAAACATAACCTACCATGATTATTTAAACCTTAGTTAAGCTTTTTGCAGTTTTTTTGTAATTTAGATGTTTTTAGTGGGTATGCATAAGCATAATTAGGAGTTTAATTAAACCAAGTTGTGTTTAAATTATGAAAAAGATGTACAATGATAGTTCACGAGAGTTTGGTGGTCGATATCACATGATGCATGGTAGCCAAAATTCTCATTTTTGTCAAATTCAATTTTGGCCCCCTTTAAAATGGTGGTCCTTATTCAGAATTTCTGATTGATTCATTGTCGCACCAAATTTTCCTATTTTCTGAGTTGTCCACTATAATTTTCATTTTTTAAAACAGATAATTAAATTTCTGGACACAAAATATATTAAAGATTCTCCTTAACACCTTTTGGAATATGGTGAAGTAGGGTGGCAATTCGTATCGGGGAGAGTTGGCGGGTCAAAGATCCCAACTTCGAATTTGATACGTTTAAATAATCGGATCAGTCATGTTAACATTAATGTTACACATAACTGAACATGTCTATTTACTAGGTATATATATTTATGGGTTGGTAGGTTAAATAGGTTACGTGGGTGAGCGTATTAAATGAGTTCGAGTTGACCCGACCGTTTATCTAAAAAGTTGGCATATTACATGGGTTAAACATGTTAAGCGAGTTAGATAGTCGACTCATTTAACCTATTGCTTCGGACAATAAATGTTGTTCCCAAATATCACATCTACTATTAATCTAAAATATATAAAAGTGGGTCAGGACTACTTTATTCTAGAGAGAAAAAAAATCTTGTAAAACATTTGGATAACACACACCACGTTACTCATTAAGGTGGGGTATTTATATCCTTACATCGTCTAAGCATCCAAAACTATACAAGTGTTCGAGAGTATAATGTTGTGCATAAACTTACGGATAGACCAATGTATCTAATCTATAACAAAAGATAAATAGAAGTCTCTACTAAGATGATTTACACTTTTCGTATTCCAACAATAAAGTATATAAATTTTAATATTTGAAAAAAATCTTAAGCGGTTGGCAGATTCGACCCGTTTAACTTATAACCAACAGAACATGACCAGGTTTAATAAATGGTTAAATGGGTCGATGCAATAACTATTTAGACTTAACCGAACATATGTGTTCATTATTAATTCAATTAGTGTTTAGATGTCAAGTTAGAAATTGCCACTTCTAAAGGAAGGCTCAATAAACAACTAATTAATTAAAATTTGTTACTATTATAATAATTATTTTTTTGTTAATTTTTAGCAATATCTTAAGTATCTTAAAATTTGACGTAGGATTAATATATATGTATAATTTGAAATAAAAAGAAAACTAGCTCTCATTATTTTTAAGTAGTCAGAAAAATTTGCTTTTCTTTTCACTTTTTAGGCGAGCACAAAGTTGACATTAGGTTAGATTTTTTATTTTTTATATTTTATTTTTTTTATTTTTTGAAATACTACATATAAAGTTAAAATTGGTTAAATGTGAAATGTTGAAAACTGAAAATGGTCAAAGGTAAGATAAATATGTGAAATAATGAATAAGATTCGAAATTGCAGAAAAGTTCTGGTAAATTTGATAATACATTCATGACATTGAAAGACTTGTATATTACTTATATATGGCATGTACTTTGTCTTCCACTATTTCCGAATGAAAACTCATATATAAGCAATAAATTATATATAAAGTCAATTTGTAAATCATAAACTCATGGGTTAAGAAAATAAAATTTTTACTTTCTTCATATAACTTCTTATGTATACGTATGATAGAAAACATTTATAAATTTAGTTTATTGAAATGAAAAATATTAATAAATATAAAATATTACTATTTTCCATAGATAATAGTTGATCACTTTACTTTTTACTTTGAACATATAAGCGGGTTATGCTTTCGTATTATATAAAAGTGTGCATCTGGAGGTTACAAAAATAACTAGAGGTACCCATGCACAGAACGAGATTTTCTAGCGGCAAACAATTATAATTACACAAACTTTCATTACATAACCAAAAATATCAATATAACTATCTGTATAAATTAGGTTACACGAATACTGCGTCTAGTATATTTCAATGTGAGCAATATTTACAATTTCTCTATAAAAAAAAAAAAAAAAAATTATAATTCAGTAATTCATGCACTTAGTCCTTGCTACATGCTTTCTCACGTTCATTTTATTTTTTTAAAAAGAATGTAAAATAATTAAATTACATTATAGCATCACTTCCTTTGAATAAAACTACACCATTAGTCTTGAGTAATCGTTGACCATCAAGTTTTGCTCCTTTGACCAAAAATAATTACCTTGGAAGTTAATCCGCTATATACGTTAGTCATCGTTGGTCCCTCACCCTAACTAAAGGTTGGACTAACGAGTTAAGCAATTGTGGAGGAATATTGTCTTTTCCCACCCACAATAATGATTTCATCTACCTTTCATTTCAATCTCATACCACAAACAAAAACACACACACCAACGCAACCTTGAATAACACAAAAATGGTGGTACCCATGGGATATGTAATACGAGAATCACAAGTTGAGTTTGATCCAAATGTAGCTTATGGTAAGTTTTCTTATTTTTTGCAATTTTTTGTTTATCCAAGTCTTGTAAATGATACTCTGTTTTGTTGGGAATTTGATCCAACATTGAATAAACCTAATCATAATTTTTTGTGCCATAAATGCTGCGTTTTCAATAAGGGTCATTATGGAGGCTCTTTCTAACAACTTTGATAGGAGGTTCATTAATGGCTTTTCAAAGATTGTAGATGAGTTAGAACTCGATGAGTTTTCATTCATGAGATGGATGCCATTGTAGAAGAGTTAGGTAATGATGGCCATAAAGTAATGTTTTATCTTTTCTTTAAACCTGGTGGTGATTTAGATAGTGGCCTACAACCTTGCATTGACCAAGATGTTCTTTTTTTGGCAAAATATGTTGAAGAAGGTCACAAATTCATTGAAATATATGTTGAGCATGAAAAGACCAATGGGTCGACCTTTATTTTACTCCAACATTGAAAAAGAAAGGGTTTTGATAGAGTTTTGATGAACCAAGAAGTTTGTCCAAAGCGGTATTACACCGTTGTTAGGAAATGCATTAGAGATGAGAATTCGGAGACAATGTAGTACACAAAGTAGTGTCAATGTAGGTCAAGGTAGTGGTGTCACTATAGATGTAGGTGAAGGTAGTCTTGCTAAGGTTTGTACCTATCAGTCGGGAGATAGTGAATTTGTGCTTTTATTCTTCTTATAACCCTTATGAGCTTCACAAGACTAAACCGATCCTTTTAGCGATTTAGATGATATGATAGAACAGGGACCCGAAAATGTTGATTTAGATCTAAATAGTATGGAAAATATTACATTGAATGTTGCGATATATGAGATGATATAGAGAATGAAACACAGTGTTTCTAGTGAGGATAGTGAAAGGGAAACAGGACTTAGATTCTAGTGATGATGATAGCGAGGATAGTAGTTACATTATGGATGAAGAAAACTATGTTTCAGAGGTTGATGTTGACATGGAAGACTTTCGTTGCAACATTGATGAAACCGGTAGTTCATGGGATGTAGGAATAGAGATGAAATATCGATAAATGAAGAAGCACAGAGGATATAGAAGTTATGGATAATGATTATTTTTGAGAGTGCTTAGGATGAGAAAATGAACTTGATAGGTTGAAAAGAGGAAGTTGAAACTTATTAGGAAACAGTGCACATGCTTCACCTGGTGTACAAGACATACTTTTATGTGGAATGCAAACTTTGAAAGCAGGGAACAAGTAAAATACCTAGTTAAGGAGCATTCAATTGAAACAAGGAGGGAACTTAGGATGGAAAAAATGACAGGAAAGAGTGAGGGTTGTCTGCAGGGGGTATTATACCAACTTTGCCCACATGTGGTGGGTAGGTAATAGGCACATAATGGGCGAATAATGGAGTAAGGTCAGTTAATGCTAGTCTAAAGGAAAAGAAATAATAAATGGTGAAAACCTAAAACTAGGAAGAGGATGATGCCAATAAATGTCCAAGGTGTTGCTAGTATCCAAAATAAAAAAAGTATTACATGGCGGTGAAAACTCATAGATCTATTCATAAGTTAACACAATCGAAAACAATTTGTATGCCACATCAAATGGTTCTTAAAGAACTTGTTGAGCAACTCCAATCAAACCTAACATACGTGGGAAACGTGCAAGAGCAATTACAAAGGAAGCATGGAGTTGTTTTAGAACAAAAAGCATTAGAGCAAAGTCAGAAAAGTTAGAGGTGATTATACTCATCAATATAATATGCTCAGAAGTTATGCATTAGAGTTGATGGAAGCCAATCAAACACAACTGTGAATTCAGTGCAAAGGCTGAGGCAGATCATACATGTCCAACAAGGGTTTTAAAAGAATTATATGTGTGCTTAGGGCCTTTAAAAGAAGGATTCAAGGCTGGATTGAGAGAAATACTTGAACTAGATGGGACATTCATGAAGGGTCCATTCCCGTCAATACTACTGATGTAGTGTTGACTCAAATAATGAATTTACCCTTTGGCATATGGATTGTGGAGACGAAAACACAGATTCTTGGACATGGTTTCTTTCACAATTGGGAGATGACTTGGACCTTTATAGAAATTCCAATTTCACATTTATTAGTGTGGTGACGGTATGAGTCTCTTTTCACATTTAATGCTTTTATGATGTAAAATTATACGTTTGTAACATATGTAGAATTATTTGTGGTAGGGTCTTATTCCCGCACTTGCAAAGTTGTTTCCCAAATGTGAGCGATTTTTGTGTCAAGCACATTCATGAAAATATGAAGAGCTGCAATGGAGTGGTCGCACTTAAAGTGTTATGGAAATGTACAGTAACAACGGTCGCAGTTTCAGCTAGCAATGGATGAGTTCAAAGCATTTAGCAAGCCTACTTATGAGTGGTTATTGAAGATTCCACCTCACATTGGACAAAGCCATTTCTCGGTATGCACTAAATTATATAAAAATAGGTTCAACGAGTTGCATTAAGATAGATGATACAAAACACATTAATTTAGAGCCATAAAAGGCATACATTAAGATAGGTGATACAAAACACATTATTTTAAAGCCATAAAAGGCATACATTAAGATAGGTGATACAAAACCATGAAAGACCGGGTGATAGGTACTAGGTGCTTGGCCCATCCTTTTATTTTCCCTTCCCTTCCCTTTTCTTTGTAATTTCAGTTAGTTGCAACATAAGGTTTTGACACCAAATTCTTCAAGAGTGGCCTTTGCAGGCAACCCTAGAACTTTAGGCCTTGCATCAAATAGAAGCTTTTCAATGTTTTGGGTTAGTGGCTTATCATCATCCTTTGCATTTTGCTTGGTTAACATAATGTGAGCTTTGACCCACCTTTGGTTGATAAAACTCTAGCTCATAGAGATTACCTTTACATCTTGCAATGGAAAATACCTCGTCCTTTTGTTACACGAACTTGTGTCATCGCAGTTTGCATGCTACGATGTATCCTTTGGAAATGCAAATTATTCTAAAAAAACCAATAAAACATAAGTATGTTTGCTTGATTATACGAAAAAAAAACCAATAAAACCTTTTCTCTTGTTGGAACCTTTGTTTCCTAAACTCATGTTTGCGGCAAGTATGATTAGATGAAGAAGATGTTTGATATGGTTTTGTATTATCCATATATGCCCTTATATAGAATTATTGGTAATACATTCATTCATTGAGTAACAAATGTAGAAAGTGTTGCATTGATTCATTGATTGCACAAATGTGAAAAAGTCTTGCATTGATTCATTGGCGCCACAATGTAATGAACAATGCAATAGTAAAATTCATAAAGTGATTGATAGTAAATTGCTTAATAGAGCATGAATTGCAATAATTCTACAAAGTCCAAATGGGTATAACATAGAATTGCATAAAAGTGGCTGCCCGGTGTTTGCATCCACGTCATACATATTTGAAATTCATTTACAGTCTTTTAACTTAAATTTGAATTTTTAATAGGGAAACTAAACAGAGATGTCTTGGTGAACAATATGTGTGAAGTTTTTTGGCAAATTGTTGGTGGTAGAGATAAGACAATCATTTCAACATTAGAGTTTGCAAGGTCTTATCTAATGAAAAGAATAGTTAATGTGAATAAAATGATTGAAAGATGTGATGGTCCACTAACACCCCTCTTTTACTTCACAAAGATTTTGAAGTTGAACTGTGATGAAGCAAGTAAGTATCTGATTACTTGGGGAGGAGGTATATATTATGAGGTAAGTTGGTCATGGAATGATCGGTGTGTGGGTGAATGTGGAACAAGGACATGTACCTGTGAAAGTGGGAGTTAACGGGATACCTTGTAAACATGCCGAGCAACCACAGGAATATGGCACCAACAATCAACTATGAGTATGATTACGAGGAATGGGTACATCCATATTTATAGGTATGTAATAACTAACTTTGCTTGTACAATTACTTCATTTACATTGCGAGATTGTTAGGATTATTAATGCATTTCCATTTAATAGGTTGGATACATGGAAGAAGGTTTACTCATACAAGGTCAACCCAATCAGAGGTCCAAGTTCATTTGGCTAAGTGTAATGTACCAATAACTTCTGCTACCACCAAAACATCAACCACAGGTTGGAAGACCAAACAAGGAGGAAGTCTAGGAAGAGGTTTGATGTGGTGCATATGTCCAAGCATGGCATGCGACAGGATACTCAAAGCGTGACATGTGACAAGTGTGTGAAAACAGGTCCAACTCAGAGTTACCTTTGGACCAAGAAAATCAAAGTCAAAGGGAGGTGGTAAGAAGAGGAAAACTATAAGTGCTTTTGGGGAAGATGCGAATTCTGCAACAAGACCTAATGATGGTAAAAGGTAAAGGAGTTGCGATTGATGATGGAAACAAGAAGAAATATCAACCAAGGAAGAAATTTGTTGTTCTTGGTTGATAGTTGTGTCTTTATTTACAATTAAGACTACTAATATGTATTTGGAAATGGTCTTTTAGGATTATCACTTAGTATTTGGTCTACCAAAAGCGTGTTTGCGATATGGGTATTTGGTGCATAACTTTGATGTACTAGGCCTATTTTGTATGATCATGTCTTGACACTAGGGCTGCACTGTATTTGGTGCGCAAAAATGTGACTTTTACTTGTGTGAAGTTTTAACTTACTTGCTTGTCTATCAGGGTCAATATCATAAATGGTAATGGGTCAATTTGAGTTTGGTATCCGGTTTCCATTTGATTTGGGGGCATGGGTGAATTTGGGTTTGGTAATTGGTTCCATTTGACTTAATTAGTAATGGGTCAATTTGGGTTTGGTATTTGGTTCCATTTGACTTAATTAGTAATGGGTCACTTTGGGTTTAGTAATGGGTACAATTTAAACACTTTTGGTATTTCATTGACACAAAAACACTATTTACAAGTGACTTTTACTTGTTTCGTATCATTCACACAAAAAACGTGTACTTGTTTCAGTATCATTCACCACAAAAGAACAAATTCAACCCAAAATGTTAACCAACAACGCCTTTCATTCATAGAACCACAAAAAGTGGTATCGCTACAATCAACTAACTTCCACAAAAGATCTAAATTGACGGTTAACACCTAAACACCACAAACAACCAAACTTAAAAATCTAACTTAAGTTAACAAATTGTAAACAACACACATCAACACAAAAGACCAAGAAACATAAAGATACTTCTTCATCCTTGCTCTTTGTTCCTGCAACTCTTGAATTTGTCCTCGATAATTTGTTCGATGATCTCAATAGTCGTTATTATGTTAACAGTCGACCACACATTGGGGGATCATAATCAAGAGAAGGGTCGATGCCTATTAAGAAGATTAAATAACGATGAAGTTAATAACATCATAAAAGAGATCAACCATGTTCTTCCTCACAAAATCAAATGATGCGCACACATATCGGGGCAACCATAAAACCTTCGATCACGGGTTGATGTTGGTCCATGATGTTCTCTGCTTGCTTTCGTCTTCCACGGTGACAATTCATCATTTACGTGTTTTCAATTATTGGGAATAGAAGTGTAAATGGAAGAAAGAAAGAAAAATGAAAATTTAGGTGGGATGGGATGCTTATATATGGTGGGAACGAGAAAGAAAAGCGGGGAAATATCTTTAGGGTGGGAAAAGTGGTGTGGGTGGAAAAGACAAATATACCCTCCCACTTAACAAGGCTTACTTGAAAGGATTAGTCCAACGCTTAGGGTGAGGGACCAACGATGACTAACGTTTGTGATTAGGGCCGACGGTGCAATTTTTTGGTCAAAGGCCGAAACTTGATGGTCACACGTATTACTCAGAGATGAATGGGTAGTTTACTCTTTCCTTTTTTTGCTCCGAATACAATAACAATTTAAATATGGAATGTCTGGCAATACCCACTAAGGCATTGGTTAAGTATAATTTTGTGGTTTTAGTTACAAATAGTCCTTATAATTGACAAATAGTACAAATAGCCACTTAGGGTATTGGTTAGACATTAAATCTTTACTTATTCTTCCATACATGCAAAATTGTCCAATGTCGCAGACAAGAAACAATAGACAGTTTTGTAATAATAAGTGGGACCAGCTTTTCATTTTCAACCAATCAAATAGAATATTCTTCGCTTTGATTCTCTTTGCTTACTTAATACCCTTGGAAAGTTTTAATAATTAAATTGAGTCGTTATCACAAATTCAAATATAATTTTTTTTATGAATACAATACAATTATAAAGACATGCCAAAAATAATGATTGAAAGTATTATTGATACGTAAAAGTGGTATTCGTATTGAGTGCAATAATTGAAGCATGAGATAGGAATGGTCCTACACCTCACGACTATATCCACTGGCAGACCACATGCGATATCTAACACTTCTCATCTGTCGATGAACTTACACCTGTACTGTTCGCATTGGTCGACAATGATTATGATTCCAACTTAAATGATGTATATTTAGTAAGTAAACGAAAATTAAAAACTAACGAAGTATTTGTTTAACATAACACTTCTGCTCCACATTATGACATTAAAGATATGATTCGCGTACTTCACATGTTTTTTTATCCTGACAACATGAATGTACGTTTGACCAATAAAAGTTATAAGAGCTCAAGGTGTCATCACTATAACAAACTTCTACGTTAGTATAACAAACTTTCACAAGTAACCCATTCTCTATCACTCACAACAAACCTCAACTTACGTACTCATTTGAGGCCTATCATTTACAACTTTATTTTTTTAATTTAAATTTTCAAATAAACTAAATTTATTTCGTAAAAAATAAAAATACAATACAACATATTAAAAAACATAAAATAAAGATACGGTAAAAAAAAAACATACGCAACTTAAAAAATATATCAAATTATAACGAAACTAATTATTTGGATTATGTTGTTGAAATTGTTCCCATTGATGTTGTTGCAAACATGCCGATGAGACATCGCCGTTGAAGCTTTGCGAGTTTACGTTTATCATGTAGTTCTTTAGCTTTTCTTTTTAGCATTGCGCAACGGTCAATCCATGTCTGTTGTAAATTTGGTTCTTGGGAGAAATATACGTTTCACCAACATCGGATATCGCAAATTGTTGATCTTTCAAAATCATATTATGCATTATGATGCACGAGTACATGATTCTCCATAACTTGCAAAGAGTAAATGCACGCGCCGGTTGGGTAATGATATGCCAACGTCCTTGGAGGACACCAAAAGCTCTTTCGATATCTTTACGAGCACTTTTGTTGTTTCGCTTTGAATGCGACATTTTTTGGGTTACTTGCAACTGTAAATGATTTGACAAAAGATGCCCACTCCAGGTAAATTCCGTCAGCTAGATAATAGCCATGGTTAAATTTGCGCCCGTATACTTCAAACTCAACCTCAGGGGTGATATCCACAACTCGTATGAAGCAACGGCTTCAAGCATTATAGTTTGATACTTTTTATCACCTCTGTTAAATAGGTCTTGCCATTCTTTCGGACAATTTTTTCTATTCCCAGCAAGATGCAATCGATGCTACCCAACATTCCGGTAGCTTATGAACAATGTTATGCGTTGTATAAGTTCTTGAATATCATTCTCATCACGGTTTTCTTAAAACTCCTTCGCATACAAATGGATTATGCACATAGTAAAGAAATCTAGGCAATCGCGTGCAGAGTGTTCACCAATTTTTAAATACTCGTTTAATGCATCACCGTTGATATCCGTAAGCCAATTAACGTAGGGCACATGTGCATTTCATAATCACACTAAAACTCATTACACCCCTACCATCGGGTCGGACTCTAAAAAAATCAAAATGCTTAGGAAGAGGACCATGAGTTTGAATATATGTTTCAATATCTTGTACTTTTTTTAAAAATAGTTTATGGCTCATACGAAAGGTAGATTTTGGGTTGTCACCAAAATAGTCACAAGTTGGGCGTTCTTCCAGCAATTTCATCGTTCACGGGGGACGTATCTGTGTGTAATGAAGGGTCGCTATGTTGTTGCAACGATTACTTGAACTCAAACTCTTGAAGAATCATCTCTAGCTCCGCTATCACTTCAATGTCACTTTCACCGAAAAAATGATTCACTCATGTTTATATATGTAGATTTTGAAAGGTGTAGTATTCATAAATGTGTTAAATAAGTGTGTTTAAAAAATTAAAACAAATTTACGCAACTGTAACAAATCGAAAAAGTAAATGTTTATCTTCGTTGTGCAGTGGCGAGGATCATGACACGGAGCCATCGCGAGGCACCACGGTCACAATACGAGCCTTTGCCGCGGCACGACGAGCCATGACAAGCCCGAATACGGGTGCTCGGCCGTAACTTTTGGTTATTCATGATTCATTTACATAAGGTTCTATTTACTTAGAGCATTGGCGCAAGTATGGTGGCGACTAAATCTTGTCATTTGAGTTTTACGGGGTGCCACATTATAATACAACCCTTCTAGAATCTTCTTTATCACAACTAAACACAACAAGGTTTTATGGGTCTCATCACTTCCTTTTTTATTATTTTTTTATTCAACTTTACAAATAACATAAAATTCATTCATAAAAATAAAAATAGAATACAACATATTAAAAAACGATACAAAACATAAAATAACGATACGGAAAAGAACATACGAAATTTAATAAATACATCAAATTATAAAGAAACTAATTATTTTGTTGTTGTTGTTGATAGTGTTTCCATAGATGTTGTTGTTAAACTTGTTCGATGATATTTCGTTGAAGCCTTGCGATGCGTCGTTTATCACTTGAGTTACTTGGATTTCTTTTCGTTGAACTTACGCGCATCGACCGAATCCAGCATGCCCGTTTTAAATTTATTCATGGATAAATATACATCTCGCCATTTCGGATATCGAAATTTTTGATATTAAAAATCATGTTATGCAATATGATGCACGTGTACATGACTTTCCGTAACTTCTGCAGGACAGTCCATTGAAGTGCCTTGGGCAATAATGCCAACGTCCTGGAGGACACCAAAACCTCTTTCAATGTATTTTCGAGCACTTTCTTGTTTCTGTTTAAATATGGAATTTAAGGTGGAATGTGCAACCGTAAATGATTTAGCAAAAGATGACCGCTCTAGGTAAATCCCGCAGATAATACCCTTGATCAAATCTAACTCGCTTTTACTTCATACGGAACCACGGGGGCGATTTAATAAAGCAAGTCGTCGAATAACGGAGAATTATTCAAAATGGTAATATCGTTATTCGCACCCGCTACCCAAAAAAACCACAAATCATATGATGCAACGGCTTCAAGCATTATAGTTGGATACTTTTACCACCTCCGTGAAATTGCCCTTGCCATTCTTTTGGACAATTTTTTCATTCCCAGTGCATACAATCAATGTTTCCCAACATTTCCGGTAACTTATGAACCGAGTTATGTGCGTTGTATAACTTGTGAATATCATTCACGTATATTTTTCTTAAAAACTCATTCGTATACAATTGGATTATGCACATAGTAAAATGATCTAGACAATCACGTGCACAATGTTCCCTTATTTGTAAATGCTCATCTAATGCATAGATGCTATGGCGTTATGCGCCAATTGACGTATGGAGGATGTGCATTTCATAATCATACTAAACTCATTATACTCAGACGTATTGCGGACTATAAAGAAATCAAAATGCTTGGGAAGATGTTGATGAGTTGCAATATATGTTTCTATACATTGTACTTTCTAAAATAGTTTACGCCATATGAAATCAACGCTAAAATTTGTGTCCATATATTTTGGGTAATCACCAAATAGTCGGCCATTAGACGTGCTCAGAACATCACGTTGGAGGGGATGTATCTACTGGCTGTGTGAACTTCCGCCTTCTTGTTGTTGTAACGATTGATCAAACTCATATTGTTGCAGAATCTCCTCCAGCTTCGATATCTCTACAAGTTCAGTTTCATCGAAATAAGATAAATTACTCATGTTTATTGGTTCTTATAGTGTAGTGTTTTGAAAGAAAAGTTGTGTTAAATTTATAAAAGTATGTCACTATTTATGGTGCGAAAATTTATGTTTATTAAAAAAGCGAAAAAATAAATTTTATAACGCCTAACGGACAAGCTTCAAACAAAGAAAGCACAACAAAGGGTGACGGTGTGGTGAAGGAGCTTGCCACATCACCACAGTGAAACACAACTAATCCCACACCCAATTAAATCAACTAAAAAGAATGGGTCTCGATCAAGCAAACAGCAAAATGAATAACAAATTGTCAAAGTATTATATAGATTTGTTTTACGTACTTTTTACGATGGATATTCAAAAAGCCAATACTCGTACAGCTTTGGTAGTTAGAAAAAGTTTTAAACAATTATTATCAAAAGTCAATGCATGTATTAGCATGCTGTCGTAATAATGAACCTCATTCTCTCATGTTTAATCCTAATTCGTAATCATGCACCACGTAAAACAAATTGAAGGTTGTAAACTTGTAACTAAGAAATATGCTAATGATTTAGAAATGCATCAAGCTTATGTTATTTATACCTTTATGTGACATTTTTGTCCTCCACTTCTTGTCGCACACAAATTTTACAATACAACACAAATTTTTTATCGTTTTTATTCTTTATTCCTCTCATTTTTAACCTTTTAACCTATTAAACTTTTTATTATCAAGTTTCGTACTTTCATATTTATAGATTTTTAATATAAATAAAATTATTTAAATAAGAAAAAAAAAATTACAAAAAACATGAAAAGGGTGGTTTAGTCATCTTATTTTTTCTAATAAAACACAAATGTTTAAATTCGAACTTTATGTTTTTTATAACTATTCTGCATGTACTTTTTCAATTATTAAAAGGTAAAATTGTCATTTAACATGCACAAACTCTACATAAATGTTAAAATTTGAGAAATTTGTATGTTAAAATTTAAGAAATTTGTGTTTTGATAGTTAAAAAGAAAAACATGATCAAATCCTACTTCATAAAATGCATGATTATTACACATTTTTTTAGCGACATTGATAACTTATGATTACAAGGTATTTACGATAAACCCAGAATGCACAAGTTGTGGTATATTAATCAAAAAATGTGGTGTAAGTATCAATTCTCCATCAAAAAGCGAAACATTTTCATAGTGCCATGCCTAACATGTGGTCGGAATAGTTGTCACCGGAACAACCATACGTGTACCTGTCCAGATTAAAAAAAATAAAAAACGTTCACAAAATGTATGGTCTGAGATTATTGGGCGGTTTGATAGACCTGGGATTTGTGGGTCCCACTTGGCCGCAAAAACATCACTATCATCGACACCGTCATCGGCACGCGAATGTACTGTTGGTATTGCGGTTGGTATAAGTCTCAGTACTTTTGTTGTATATACATACTGGTGTTCTTTATGTGACCGTTGTGGGCCTAGTGAATAAACGGAAACATTGATTTATGTTTTGCAACGGATCGATAAAATGGTATCTTGTGTTTCTTGTTTTTGTTTGTTTGAATTGATAAGAAGATTTAATACTGATTTATAAGCTTTATGTAGGCCACATATGGTTTATAATCAGTTTATGATAATCTGTGTATCGTAGTTTTATTTTCTAGTTTTTGAATTGTGAGCGCATCGGAGATACTTGGTAGAAGTGTGAGCTGTAAGTAATACTTGTATTTTTTATTACATAGCTTATAGTTGTAATTATAATATGTACAACCACTTCTAAATGCTCAAAACTCTTAAATGATACTTTGAATATTGAAAATGAGACTACGAAAAAAAAAAAAAAATTACTTACGCTACAAACGAAAGCATTATAAATCACAACCATCAATGCTCACTAATTTTAAATGTTCCTAAACGCTACGCACCAAACACACCCTTATTTATAATAGAAAAATTATGTTGATAAATAGAAAAAAGTGAAAATAATACTTTCTTTTATTGCGGAAAATCAAATTGTACCGTTATAAACTTGACTTTCAGAAAACCTTTTGGGGACAACATGAAGTTTATCAAAATAGGACCACGGAAGATAATAAAACGCTGAAAAGATGTGACCTATCGCCACTTGAAAAAAAATTGACAAATTATGCAAAGCTGGTAAAAAATTGCAAAGGTCACAAAATTTTGACATTTTTTAACGAGACAGATAAAACCAATGTTGTAAATATTTCAGGTAAAAATACAAACTAGTGACTGAATTATGAACACTTGATAGTAATACATAACATATTTAAATTCTTTTTTTCTTACTTGTTCTAACTTTTAATCCCTCCTCAATATTCATTATTTTTGTAACTTCATCTCCAACTTATCATAATTCAAAACACCTACTTGAAGAAGATAATTGAAGTAAAAAAAAAAAAATCGACGATGCTTTATTAGATGTTGACAATCCAGCGTGGATGAGGTTGGATGTCGATGGGCCCATATGACAACCCATGGGCTGGGCTACTTAAAGCATCTAACCCAAAACAAATCTTACTCGAAAACAACTTTCAGATATTCTCGTGAATTAATTGTTTTTATTTCAGCCTTTCAGGTTACATAAATTCACATAAAATGAAATCTATTCGACTTAAATATACAATATGTATAGCGTGTTCTACCATTGTGTGGTGTTGTGTCTACAACCCCAAGTCAGTGTCAAATATTTGGGTCATTATTTTAAAAGATAGGTATCTTCAAATTATTTGTTATGATACTTCGGATATAGTAACATGTCAAAAAAAAAAATTAATTAGTTTATCGTCCATTTAGCTCTTACTAGTCAATGGTTTCAATACATTAATTAATTCTCTATGCAATAGTGAACAAGGGTTTTTTTTTTGAATAAAATTATTTTATTATAAGATTGCAAGTTCATGCATGAGATCACCCAGCGAAAAAAAATAGTATTTAACACAGAGATTACATGGATTACGTACATGTTCTCTACTTAGAGCACAAGGTATGGGGTGCTATTGGTGTGTCAAATGCGTGCCATTCATGTGCCAACCATACCGGAACATCGTGCCATTCGTGAGCCAAATGTTTTGAGCTAATGCAATGGCTCAAGCCATTTGCATTCTTGTGTGTTTTCTTTTCTTTTTGTGTATTATGAAATGAGAGATTTTTATGCGATTTTGTGGGATCCAATAACATACGTTAGCCAAGCATGGATGGCGATTGTTTTAGTTATTGGTGTGTTATTGAGAAATGTATGATGTGGCACTGATGTGACATACCAATAACGTGTTAACGGTTCCTCCGATACCTTGTGCTCTTAACTATGCAAAAATATCTCTACTGACAACAGCTCAACTCAATTATAGAATACGTTAAAAATAATATATTTGTTGTCAAATCAAAGTAGGTCTGTTTAGAGCCTTTGTTGTCAAATCATAACTATTTGCACATTATTGTTGTCAGAACATACAAGTAAATGAAGGCTGTTTAGTTTTGCAATGAAGGAAAACAGTTTATAATCATGACAATGTGATTGGTGCACGTACACAAACAACCAAAGTGTGTATCGAGGAGGTACTGCTAAAATGCGCAATAATGTGAGCACGAATGTATAAGGCTACCCATTAAGGTCGGTCGACCTTCAGTTTCACTCGGTCGGTTAAGATCGGCCCTGCTGCAGCCTTAAGGTCCTAGTCGGTCGGTTGAGTGCAAAAGAGAGGAGAAGGTCGTGGTCTCAACCTTCATTTTGTATTGTGTTGTGTGATTTTAATTAATTAAAATGTAATTTTGTAAGGTATGTTTTTGGTAGTATAGGTTGATTTATTGTGCCTAAAATGTCACTTGTAAATCACGCGAGAGACAAACCGAAATGACAAAAAAAAAAAATCGCTGGGGTCACTACTGTGAGTAGTAATCTGAAATAGGTTAAATCACTAACCTGCCTACTTAAACATAGACAAGAAAACCATGAAAGGTTGAACGGATAATATTTAGGTGGGTAGAAAAGAATAAAAATTTGAATAATTTATAATATTAATCACTAGAATGAACACTTTTCAATAAGAATTATAAAAATCGACGTTTTATTAGAGATTTATCAAAATTGACAAACCGAGTATTTTGATTTTGCTTGCCCTCTCTTTTTGCTCGCTGTTTTAAGAAGAAGACAAACATTTTTCGCTAAAAGACAAAGAACATGGATAGCAAAATGCTTTTTCTAGTCTCATGTTTTGCTTCGCTGTTCTCACTAAAAGACAGAGAGCATGACGAGCAAATGCTTTGCTTGCCCAAATATTTTGCTCACTTTGTTGATTTTGATAAATCCTTTTAATGTTTGTTTTGATAATTGTTTATTTAAAGTGTTCATTTAAAAAAATGACACTAGTTTATAAGTTGTACTCCCTTTATCTTGTTCCAAATTCGGTTGTGCTTAGTCCAAACTCGAAAAAGAGAAAGAGAAATATAATAATAATAGTGGGGAAAGAGAAAAGGGAGAAAAAATCATTCCTTCTAATTTATTGGGTAATGATTCATTACTCACTATTAAGTAATGAGTCATTCCATTATATAGCACCGAACATTATTTTTCATTACCTTTATCATTACTCACCCTATAAAACATCCTACCAAGCATCTCTTTAATTGTCTATTATTAAAGAAAATTTTGATCAAGATTACTATATTACTTTTACTTGATATTGTTATACAAACTTTTAGTAAAACGTTAATTAATTACCATTAAGAAAGAAAAAAAAAATAACAGTGATAATTATGATTTTCTTAAACTCTGTATTTTTTGTTTGGTAGCCAATTATTTAGAAACGAAATGGGTAACTGGTTAAAAAAATATAGTTAAACGAAAACTAGCCGCAAATGGCGAAAGAAAGATGGTGGGCACTCGAAACCAAGCATATATTCTCTCAAGTCCCCACCTTTTAACATATTTTGGGCTCCAACATATTTATTTCTTCTTCATATTTTTTGGGCTCCAACTTGATTTAACAAATAGTCAACAAATCGTCACGGTTGATATGAAGCCTTTTGATCTTATATCATTGGAGTTATTTAACTGTATTATAGCAAAAAGTATTGTTCGTGTTGTTAGTTTAACTTTTTATCTCATAATTCAGAAATTATAACTTAATCAAAAACACCATTTTTTCATCACTTAATTTATAAGACACTTCCGAGCCCACAACTATTAAAACAAAACATAAATAAAACACAAAAATAAAAGTCTTATAACTTGGCTGGTGAATTTGGCGCCAAGCCTTTTAACTTGACTTATGATATGGCTTGGTGCCATAGGGACACGCTATAGGGCAATAACACGCCATATGACGTCGGTATCGAATGTTGTACGAGTTAGCATTTATGTTAGAACCCGCTTATATTATTTAAAAACGCACTAAGTTTAGTTTCAGACCCGGTCGATAATAAGTTTAGCTCGGCCTTTAGTAAAGATTTAAAGTCATAGATAAAGGTGGAAAATAAGTTTTACTGACTTCACGTTGTCGACACATCGTCCAACTTTCAATCACTGTTTATCACAGTAATGATCATCACATTTCTCACTATTTACAAATTACAAATACACCAATTAACACACAAATATCCCACAAAACTCACAAGCGTACTAGTCCATGAAAGCATTACAAAAATACATGTAACATTTAATTTTAAATAGGAAACGATAACTTTAATTATGTTAAATCAAATTTTCAATTACTAATAAACTGTAGTTGCTTTCTACGGAGTAGTATATATATAATCTTTCTTTTTTTCATATGTAAACATATTTGACAATTGAAATATTCCAATGTCGGTGTTCATTATATATCATAGAATTCACAAGAATCATTTACGATAAATCTTTAACTATAATATGACGAATAATGAAATAAGGTTAAAGTTAAAACTTCAATTAAAATAAAATATACCCACTAAAAATATAAAAACTAAAAACTCATAAAAATATATTAAAATGGATGCTGAATTAAAGAAAGATAAAATTTAGAAAATATGGTGTAATTAGATTATAATATAAATAAGTAGATAAAAAGATATTTTAATTTGAAAATAAAGATGAATTTTAATAAAAGTCACACACGCCATTTTATAATTGTTCCTTATTTTAATTTTTGCCTAAGTTGTTGTTTGTTAAATTACGCTGAAATATATAGTTTATCTCACGACGTAAATCTTTATCTTAATTTTAAGCCTTCTAAAATTAGAAGACTTAATTTTTAAGCCTTCTAATTTTAGAAGGCCTAAATGCATTATAAAGTAGTATAGATAATACATGCTTTTCACAGATTTTAGCTCTTATGTCACCTTTATCCTTAATTGTGACATATAGATTTGTATTTACGTAAGAGACTTTAAATAACTAATGTATATCTGTATCTTTTTCGCAATAATACTGATATAGTAGTTTTACTATATTAAATAGCTATAAAATAGTGTCAACTAGTCACTTATTAATTGATTAAATAAACTTAATAGTCATCTATAAAGACATTGATTTGTCAATGTGTACTAAATGTAAAGAAGAGAAAACATTTTTGTTTAAAGTTTAAAAAACTAAAAAATAGTAATATTGTAAAATTATAGTACTTTTACTTTTAAAAGGTTATGCGTGAGTTGCAAACACAAAAGTTTTACAACTCATAGACAGTGTAACTAATTATTATAGTTTAGTAAAAATAAGTCAGGAGAATTGATTGTTCTTTAGAAAAATTGAGAAGTAAGCTTGTAAAGTATGACGGAATGATTTAAAAGATGAGAGAAAATATATTTTTTGTATTTTTATAATTCAATTTGAAAACAAAAGAATAAACGGGGGTGGGGGTGTTCAGAAATTTGATTTTAAAATTAATATTAACATAATTACAATAAAATATAATGAGAAAAAGTACATTTGGTGATATGATGAGAACTTAGAAGAAGTATTTATTTATGGTGCACTAATCGCCTAGTTGTCTTTATTGAATTTGACACGCTTTGATTGGTGGTTATGAAAGATATGCTAGTGTTTTGGTCTAGCTCTTACACTCTATAATAACTAGCCTAGTATCTTGGTCCAACTCCAATAACTAACTATTATGCAAGTGTTTATGCATCCCGTCATGTCTCATAGCCAAGATACTCCTCCGTGTTAGCACACAAATCTACAAGGAACCCTAGGCAGTTCAAATAGGGCCAATAACCTAAGAAAGATCCAAGGTTTATGTGGTTCTTAGTCCGACAATAAACGATTATCGAATGTTATTACTTTTGAAGATATAATCAATTCGCAAGCATTAGATAAGCACGCTCACCAACAAAAAAACATTAGAAAACAACTAAGCAATACAAGATTTCTTGTAATCGTAAACACAAGAGATTTGGCCTACCATAGCATATGAAGAACAAGAAATCAACGTAATCAAACAAGTAATGATAAACATAGTTGAATGATTAATGTAATAACTTTTCTTGATGATACACTTGATTTCATAAGGTAAAAAGGACTCAAAATCCACCTAAATTTGTTAGGGTTTGTCTCCAAAAACTTCCACATGAATTATGAAAACAAGGCAAGAGTATATATAGAAAAATAGGTGTGACGTGTCAGCCTTTGGTTGTGACGTCGTCACCTCGCCGTTATCCACTTAAGATTTTTGTCCACCGACTTCACTTGATAATGTCACATAGGTCGTGATGGGTAAATATAGGGTCGTTACCGTGTCACCATGCCCGTCTCCACACACAGACCAGTCACGAAAAAGTGCAAAACTTCACTTTTTTTTTTTTTTTTTTTTTAGTGCATGAGTTTGCTTGATATATCACATGTGATGTAACGCTAAGGGTGCATTTGGTATGCTATCATGAATCACACCCAGATCGATTTAGATAAAGTGAGTCCCTCACCTATGATAGTTTGATACATTGCTTCTTGGACTCCTATGGAGTATGGAAGATCTATATCTTAACCAAACACTTGCATCATATCCATTCCGATTAACCCCTACCAAACACACCTTAAGTTGTAAATTCGAACACTCAACATGTTGTAATAAAATGAGGATAAGTATATGTGTAGAATTCCATATGATTAACATTTTTTTGCAATTAAAAATACAAATCATTTTTCGAAAATTATCATCTAGTGTGTGAAGGGATTTGTGTTTGTTAAAATAAAAACTACTCCTTATTATTATGTTGCCTTAAAATACGAAGTACAAACACGTGAATCTTAAGTGAATAAGTTCTATCGTGCCAATTATTGTTGCTTTTACGGCACAAACTATAAGTAGCGACTTATAAAAAGTTTAATGGGCCTTATAAAAGGCTCAAATTTATTAAGATTGAATCTCATTTGTAGACCTGTTCTAATAATAAAGTTTACACATAAATTTTGATTAACTTTGTGTTGAAACTTGAAGGTCTAGACAAAAAGCTCTCATGAATTCATTTGTATATTTTTGATATTACGCTAGATATCGTTATTGGAATATACGTATGAGATTCATCAATTTTGTTCAAGCATGTCTTAAGAAACATGAAAAAAAAATGACATTACTAATCAATGTTATAAATAGCGTAAGTACGACGTAGCGGCATAGCTAAACCTCACGCCTTAGAATCCATGGCGAAGCTACAACGTATTTTAAGATGTGACTTAAAGTGGCACAAAATATTTGTAGATTTATAGATTTGTATCATATTTTATATATATCGAGTTTACAAAAGTGTTATGAAATAAAGTCAATAAATTATTATTCTTAAATATAATCTTCTTCATTTCTTTAAATAAAACCCAAATACTGACCTAAATCGCAATTACCGGGCCATATACGCAGTATGCATAACATTGTAACCGTGTTACTTAAAAACGCGTCTCAAAAGGCGCCATGCCTCGCAGCCTTTCCACGCCACGCCTACAATGACGCCTACGGCGTTCTCGAGATTTTCTTGGTGGGGATAGAAATGATGTGTAAAGAAGAAAAAATAAAGTAAAAGGGAAAGAAAGAAAGTTGATTTAATATTTCATATTCTCGAGTTGAAATGAAATGAAAGAGAAAAAAAATTATGTTGTGTTCTCGAGTTGGGAAGAAAAGAGAGCAAAAAAGACATAATTACATTTATGCACTTTTAAATATATTCATTTTATCATAAGAGTGGAATATGAGTAAATACTTAAAGTTATATTGATCATTATATACTAAGAGCAATGATAGGCTCACTAAAAAAGTTTCACAAAAACTTCCCACAAAATGATGGGCATACTACTTGGCATTTTTTTCTCTCTCTTCTCTTTTTCTTTTTTCTAAAAAGGACACCACTTCTATAAGCATGTCAATTACCCCCCCCCCTTTTCTTTCTTTTTTAATAAAGATGTGTGATGTTAGTGCAATTTCACCTTCTATTAGTTAAAAGTGTTATAGCAAAGAGTCTGCATTCTCCTTTCTCCCGTAGCAATTAGCAACACTTTTTCAGTCACTAAACTGTCGCTGGTCTGTTGCAAATTTGATATCTCCTTCCTCCCATGGTAATTAGCAACGCTTATGCTGTCACTAATCTGTTGCTGATCTGTCACTATCATAATTACTCCTTCCTCCCGTTCCTTTTTGTGACACTTTTTCTGTTACTAACCTGTTACTAAGCATCAATGTCCATCTCATATTAACAAGTCAGGTAGCAAAGACATAAATCGAACATGTTCCAATCATCATATGCTCAAAAGCACAATACCAACCGTCAAGACCAAACACTTTTCTAACTATTACGTAAATCACAACAGTAACTCTTTGTAACAAGATTGAACATCTAGGTCAGCCGCTTTAAAAGAGCTTAGCATCGAAGAACAAAGCTAACAAGCTACCATTGACGAGCAAGAGATACGCTCAAAACGAGCAAGCGTGATTCAATTATGTAAAGAGATTCATCTTAAACTAGCAAAGGAAAGAATATGCTAGCAGGTGTAACAAGCGAGATAGCAAGTGGTTACAAGAATGACTAGCAAAGTGGAATCGATTAAAGCTAGCAGTGGTTAAGTGGTTACCAAGAGCAAGACTTCAATGGGTGGGGTAGAATAGTGGGTAGTATAGATTCTAATGTAGGTACCGTTTGTGTGGTGATTCATGTTTTGACATTGTAAATTCTTGACAAGAATGAGAAAGTTAGTGGAGCTAACATATACAATCAAAAATTCAAAATTATGATAGCAATACAGACTTACTCTCCTTCCTCATCATATTCCACGTTCTCAATATCGGTTATTTTGGGTGTTTCTGATAAATAATCATCATGTAACGGAGAAGAAAGGTAAGATGATTCTTTCGATGCATACGATGAAGAAGGTAAAGAAGAAGAACGACTCACCTAGATGTAGGAGATGAGTGGTTGGAGGCGAGAAGGATAAGAGTTTATGATAATAAATATTACTCGTATATATGAAAAGATAAATGAGAAGAGAGAAAAAAATGTTAGGTTCCCATATATGCAACACAAGTATCAATAGAAGAAATAGATGAAGAATAGATCGGTTGAACAATAACAATCAAACACTATGCGTAGATAATAATGAAAGGTTATGCGTATGCTTAGTGAAAGAGAATGAATTGAACAACCAACCCTGTGAGAATGAAACAAGCTTCTGTTGAGAGAAACTTGAGTGGCTAAGAAGGTTTAGTGCATGCGTCACTGGATCCATGACGACTTTTAATCTTCAATACCGGTGTCATCAAGTAACAAACAGTAGCATATGAATTGAATCCGGTGTCTTCCCTAAGTTGAATAATTTGGAGGGCTATTTCTTTTCACCCTTTTCTTTGCTTTTCTTTTTTAATTCTTCAACTCCTTCTTTCTCCGATTCTCATTTTCTCCTTTTATAAAATCATACCTAAGGACTTCTAATTCTAACTATTGGTAGTGTCCTTGGGTAGATCCCTCCGGCTCTGGCGGATCATAGGACGGTTATTCCTAACCTTAATCACCTTATAACTCCATTGCCATAAAACCATTTTCATGAAAATCTCTAAGTGTTTGTGAATGAAAGACATTTTGTACCATCGTGAGAGTTTTATCTTTTAGCGTAAATACTCCTCCACACGCTTAAGTGTTAAGACATAAATCAGCACCTGTGAGAGAAGAGCGCGCATTTTTGAATTGATCGACTCAAGATAGACAATCCCTTGCGAGACACGATTATGTTGCATAGTTAAAGAGTTACATTGTCAACTTTTAGGTGACAACTAGCTCTAATAACTACCTTGAAGGTGTGGACAAACCTCGAAGGTTGTCAAACCCGTCAAAGTTCATGTCTATCAAGAGCTTCTCGATAGGTACAATTTACTTGGATAAGTCTTTGGAAGACAAATCTTTTCAATGTATGACTGCTCGTTCCTCAATTCATGGGTTGAAGTCTTTTCACACGAGGATTCAACTAACAAAACACAACATATTTCTTATCACATAATTTTTCTCCCCCTCAAAAATGGCATATCAATGTTATTTTGAAGAAATGTTGAGAATAAATATGACCATTTTGAGTTTTGTGGGAAGATTACACAAAGAACATTTTGTGAACAAAGTTTGTAAGTCAAATACCCCCCCCCCCTCAACAAGTGATATAAACGGTTGAGGTTTTGAAAATCATAAGGGAAGTACTTGTCCTTTTGAGCAAAACCTTGAAAAGTGAAAGGTTTGATAGGTTTTACTCAAAAGTAAGTAAGCTTCGCTCCTTTTATAAGGATTGTGGCATAATCAAGCTGCACCACAGTGGTCCTTTATTTACAAGAACGGGTTGTACACTGATATATGTGCACAAGCCATTTTCATATAAATCACACATCCAAAATATTATAAAAAGAAGTAGTTTTAAGGGGTACCAGGAAGTCCATCAATCTTTCCAGAATGCGAACAGGCTTTGATAGCCGGCGAGAGCAATCCCTGGACGACTCACCGACAAAGCTCTCGAGTTCTAACGTCCCGCCGATACAACCTTTCATCAATCCCGGTAATGATCCTCTTCACATCCCGTCTTTCCTTAGAATTCCATCGCTTTTGTGACCAATTCCTTCATGAATATCCTTCAACCTATAAGCCAATCCGTCCCTAACCTTCTTCAATGTGTGATCCCCAAACTTGTCAAGATCTCTACATGCCATCATAGCCATGCGTTAGTAGTTCACAAAGGTAAACTACTCGAATGGTTGGTCGATGAGAGTGTATTGTGGAAGCCGGTTGATGTCGGGAAGTTCTAGCTAAGGTCGTGAAGTTGACTCGTCCGATATTTACTCAACAAAGAAGTCGAGATCTTCTACACGCTTCTTTGATCACTATGCTTCTGATGAAGATAAGCAAGGACTTGATGTATTCACGTTGTACTTCATTCGAGAATTGTCTCATGCGACCTTGTACTTTGGCAAGGTACATGTCTTCAATGTCGTGGAGAGACAAATTCTCAAAGTCCGCTTCAGAGAATGCATAATCCCTTTCGTCTTGCCTTTGACCACAATATTCTTGAGGAAAGTGTAGTCCCATTTAGACGAAAGATCAACATGTTTAATAGCAACGATTCCTTTAGTAATCGAACACTTCATGTTGAGACTTCAACTCGGCACCGTAGTAGATTCGCGGCGTTCCGCCAATGGTGAATCCCATACATTGCATCACGGTCATATACTTCCACATTGTTGGAGAACATGTGGTTAGCCTTTTCCTCGATGGCTATGCGCTTAGAGTATATGGCTGAATGGAAGTGTCGGATGTAGCGATTTCTTGAACCATCGCCACCGTGTAGAAGGAATTCCAAATCTTTGTTGAAGAAATATCGAAATGGAATCTTAGTGATCCGTCGGTCAATACAATTGTTGGTAGAGGTTTAGACCCGGTCGTAATATGGAGGGTTGTCCCGTTTAGTGAAGTCGATGTTTGCTGCGGGGTTGAGCCAATCCATGTTGTTAGACATAGCTCGTGCTATATTATCAAGGTGATACTCAACTTCAATAGCACTTTCCGAGCGTCTTCAGCAGCTTGAAATGCTTCATTCTTGATTCGCTTCAACTCGGATTTCGGCCATCATTTTTCACACGAATTTTTCTTGCAAGAACTTAGCATGCTCCAATGTAATGACCTTCTCTGATCTTGACCTTCAGTGGGTAGGAGTAGAATCAACAATCTTCGAGAACCAATCATCAGTGTGTCATCCTCGTCCAGCCATGATAAGATTCTTCACCATAGGCTTCTTCTTCTTTTTCTTTGGCCTAGAGGAGGATTCTTGTTTCTTGGTCAGGTCGAGAGATGGGTTGTTGGGGGCTCGTGAGACTTCCTCATCGCCACCACCACCATATACGCTAAAGTAATCACCGGTTTTCGAAGTCCGAGGGTAATCGAATCTCGAGGTTTGTCACAAGAGAAGAGCCGAGGAGGAGATCTTTGTTGAGATAGAGTCCGTTGGGGTGGAGGTTGCATGAGGATGATTCACCGCACTTCTTCTGGCGCTTGGGCTCGTATCCTTATCCTTATCTTTATCTTCATCGCCTTCGACGCTTTAGGCCTTCGCTTCTTCTCTGCATGCTGATTTGAGTTGGTATTCTAGCAATGCTTCAAACAATTTACCTTCGTAGGAGGCAAATGTTGCAGAGCGTTTGTGACAACTCGTACTTTCAGGTCATTTCTCAAATTCACTATTCATCTCGGAAATTTACTATTCACCGGTTACTATTCAAAATTTTACTATTCACCATTTTCGGAGTCAAAGTAATATTCTGATAACGTATTTCAAAATTTACTATTCACAAAACACTATTCATTTCCGGAGAAAATTTCTATTCATGCTTCACTATTTCATCATTTATCGTAAACTAGGTTTACGAGTATCAAATTGCACAAGAACCTTAATTTTAGGCAATGCCAATTCATGAACAATCATCATGAACATTTCATATAGACTAGGTTTAGTCTACATATCATTAGCATCATCATCATATTAATTCATGCATGGTTTTGCATTTTACGTTAAACGTGTAATTTTTATTAAATAAACGTTATCGCGTAATTAATTATTTTGAATATTTGATCCAATACTTCCAAAAATTATCCCAATATATTTTTATATTCATATTAAGATTATAAAAATAATATTATGAGTTTCCCCGGTGTTTTAAATTTATTTTGTATATAAATTGTTATATTTATATAATTACGACGGTTTTAGTAAAAACTACACGATAATTATTATTTCACTCAAATTTTGTAAGGAATGTATTTTTATAATTTTTATGACTTCAATATATCTTATTTTGATCCGTTAAAATTTATTTTTAGTTAACGCTACCCTAAATACTCAAATGTGTATACAAGTTACTAACTATTTTACTTAACCTTACATCTACTTATACTTATACATTTAAAAAATATATATATATATATATATATATATATATATATATATATATATATATATATATATATATAAACATTAAACAAAAATCACCCTTGTCGACAACAAGGGTGACTCACACTTAAACATAGCTAAATATCTTATATTTACAACCATATTATATTCAATACTTACACATACATGCTAACTATCCAAAGTGTAAAAAAAAAGATCAAAGTCTCTTCCTCTCTTCTCTCTTCAACCAGCCAACCATAAGGATCAAAGGAGAGTTCATCAAAAATTTTCTAGTCAAGTTTATTACACTCTAGTTACACTCGATTAGGTTTTGAAATAAAAAACCTAGGGTGTTTAGGATTAAACCTTTGTTCACTTCACCTCATCAAGTTACTAGTAAGCATCTCATATTCATGTTCATATTTCATATTTATTTTGTGTTCATTTCATCATATTTAAGAAAAACATGCAAGTCATATGTATGTTTATACCACTTTTCATTGTTTTTAAGAGTTATATATATATATATGTCATCCTATAATTACTCCTTGAAATATATCACTTTTGGTGATGTTTAGGAACCCATGACACCCTAAGAAGGTGTATGGTAGGATTAGAATAGCTTCGGAGTTGTTTTGAATTGGTTAGAATAGGTTTGGCGAGAAAAACTCATTTCTACAAGTTTAATTAAGGGTCCGTCCATATTTTTGAATTCGGAATTTTCGACGAGATAAAAATTTTTGGCCTAGATATTTAGAAAATATACTTTAAACGAAAACATGGTCGCTTGAACGGGTTAAAACGGAGCTATAAAGAAGAAGATATGAATTTTTCAAGTTTGACGATGAAAAGTGTAAAACCGTAAAAATTCAGCATGTTTCGTCTACTTTGTACGAGTCAAAAATGAGGCTTAGGCGTTATGAAATGTGTCGACTTATCAAAAATATATTAGTATACTTTGATAATGGCTAAGGACATATAAAACGTAGAAAACGGACTTGTAACGATTAAATTACATACGTTTACATGAAGTTGCCGTAACTATATTATATAAGAAAAACTAATATATTTCTATTAGACAAACCTTACAGCAACAAGTGACCATGTTGAGGGTCGTTTTTAACATTGATGTAGAACTTTTTATAACGTGATGTCTTCTAGTAGAAGTAAGTTCGCCAAGCATATTTTCCAAAATGTCCAACCGTCCGCGGAGTTGTAACTAATAAAACGGTCACTTAAACTTTGCCGAAAACCACCCTTAAACAATATTTTGGATACAAGTACCATACTTCACCTATACTTTTCTCCATGATCGAGACCTCTAGGATGTAAACTTAAATGCTAAAACTTTGAGATAATGATACAAGCTTCCCAAAACCGTTGAGTTTGTTTCCTAACACTCGACGTGCACCATTTTACGACTAGCTTTTCGAGGCCGATTATTCACTTTCATGAAATTGTCAAATGACATTATTTTACGACGAAAAGTTATAATTTCATAATAAATCATAAAACGACTATCGTAGGATGTTGATTCAACGTATATACTTGTAAAGTATTTTATAAACATGACGAGATGTCATAAACATATATTCCGACGATAAATTCTATTTTCAAAAACGCATGTGGTATAGATTACATATGGATTGCATGCACACATTGTTTCATGATTTACATTAGAACATATCATTCATAATAGGTCACGGTCAAAGGTTGCGCTCATTTCAAGATTGCCATTATATCATCATTATCATTGCAATGTGAGTTTTCATAGCCCCATTTATTCAAGTTTTTACTTTATTTCAAACCTACAAGGGAGAATACATTGCACATCATTTTTATTACGATACCAAGTATATCAAATTCATTACATTGCTTAAGTTACCTCATGCCAATTGAGTGTCCCCATTATATAACATGAACCGTTAATTTCATAGAATCGCTGAAGTGGATAGATCTATCGAGGGTGACTCTCCATCCTGGGTTGGTGGATTCCAACTGGTTAAAAGGATGCATTTCATTTAATATCATTATTTGAGTTGTTTGGCAAACACTCTGTTGGCGCGAACATCATGATCAGTCTAGTTTCGGTGTCATGGACTTATAGCAATTGTAACATTTTTGTGACATATTTGTCATACATAATTTATACTTGTGGTAGTCGAATTAAACATTTACCTAAACTCTATGAACTCACTCAACCATTGTGTTGACACTTTTAGCAATGTATTTTTAGGTAACTAAGACATTCGCATCATGGCACGAATAAGGAAACCTCATAGAGTCGCTGCCGACGCTGCCTCATTGTATTTTATGACACTTTAAAACATCGCTTGAATTGTAACAAATTTATTTCGCAAGTTGATTTTCATTTAGGACCTATACTTGTAAACTCTGATTGTTTTATTAAATCAAGCGATGTATTTTCCAAACGGCACTTTAGGTCGTTCAATATAACTGTGATTGTGATGCTATGACAGTCAATCCCTAGGAATTCCATTCCGCTGCAAAACAGGTAATTTGGGGGTGTGACAGCGTTTAGACATTTGAGCTACCAGCCGGTTAACCAATTCAGCATCTGAGAAGATTATGGGATCAACTGGATTGATGTTTACATGCATTGGTGTTGATTTCATAGTTTGCATTGATGTAATGATTCGATAGAGTTGTTTGGTAAACATCTCCTTTGTAATTCGTGAACGATGTCAGAAGGAACTTGTGAGTGTATCCTTTGATCATCTCGTCCATTTTCCCTTGAAGATAATCTTTCATGAGCTTCTGGACATACTCCCTTTCAACTTGCATCTTGTCTTTCTCATCATGAAGATATCAGACCGGTCGCAAGAAAATCTAACTTCTTCTTTGTAATATCTTTCTCCTCAACTCGCTTGACGGCTTTAACGATCCCGGTCTTTGCTTAGAGATCCAAGATGCGCTTGGCTTCTTCACCGATTTGCATGTTGATTTGGTTGATCTTTTGATGGTGGTGTGAAGAGTGAGTAAGACGAAGTCGGATGATGATGAGATGTGAGACTGGTCCTTCGATGGTTCTAATTTTTCCTAATGAATTGGACCGCTGAGAAGAAAATCATCATAGTCATCTTTTCTAGTTTTAGTTTTTACTGCAGCTTAATTCTAGCTTCCTCTTCCGCTTTGGCATGAGCCGCAGCTCTCTTCATCGCCTTTTCTTTCACGTACTTTTTTTCGTTCCTCCTCCGGTCGTTTTGTTTTTGCTCAAGAGTGGTGGCACCGCCTCCCTTTATCGGGTTGATTAACCGCATCAAGAACGGTGTAGATTGAACTCCACCACTGACCCTCCTGGCCACCCATTTGATCCTTGCAAGTGCTTCGCAAAATGTTTATGTCTGAGTTCCTTTAACTTCCTTTGATATTCCTTTTGATCATCTATTGGTTCTTCTTCAGAGCTCTCCTTATCTTGTTCAATCACGAGTCTTCCTTTACCTTTGTCACCGGTGGACTGGAGGTTTAGCCTCGATTGAGTAACGCCTGCAGTGCTTCTTGAGTAGAGATCTCTTCGCCCTCGATTGTATCTCGAGCTTCAGGCCCACTAGCTTTCTTGGCGGTTCGAGCTTAGTATCGAAGAATAGAACAACTTCCTTAGGAGAACTTTCCTTTTGAGTGGAGGTTTCTTCTTCTGAACTTCCTTTGACTTTCTCAGGCTTGCAACACCCTCGCACTACCTCTTTCTCGGTTTTCCCGGTAGGTGTACCGTAAGACTTATCATCGAGAGAACCAACTTTACCTTCATCAACGCTACCCGATACCGTTTGTATGAGTAAAGTCTTTAATTGCATCGAGAGAAAGTGGTCCCAAGAAGACAGACCTTGTTTCTTTGTTGTTGACTCCTTGAATATGACCGTTAGAGTAGGTTCATACAACATGTCGTGATTGTTGGGGTCATTGAGTCTCTTGGGGATATCAGGATTGAGTCCAAGAGCTCTTTGGATCAACAGTTTTGTATATCCGATATAAGGAATCTTTGAGCCAAGCTTGAGAAATGTCATCATGTCGCCCCATATCGAGCTTCGACTTCAATGTGCTTCATGCGACCAAAGCCCAAAAGATTTGCGCCCATGAGCTTGGGATGCTCATAGCTACCGCTCACGACCGAAAACCGACTTGGTGATGATGATATAGAGAGTTCTCCAAGGTTGAGGAATATTCTTAAGATCCACATGAATGCTTAGTGATTCCCTCGATCTTCGCCATAACCAATATCGATTAGGAATCAGAGAACAAATTGCTCTGGGCTTGTGTGGCGCTGAGTTCGGTTGGCTCGATGATCGAATGGAAGAACGTACCGTGAAGTCTTGAAAGTGATGGTGACTTGTTTGTCATCGAGAGTCACCGCCACGGCAGTTTTGTCTTTGATCATTTGCATTGAAGTCCGTAACTGATGAATATAGATATCGTGCACTGCAGAAAGAATTTGAGAGCATGTTCGATAAGGATGATTCTTCGAATATCCATAGCAATCAAGCAAGAAGACTCGAGCGGCGAGAGTTTCAAAGTCAACACGAAGGTTGTTCTTTCCAATCTTCATCGGATAGCCATTAGGGAAAATATCAGCAATGGTGAGAAAATTTGGTGCATCCACATTCATTTGGCCGCCCATGCCGTGATCTCAAATATATTTAGCCAAAAGAACCAACATATCGAAAGACATTATGTTAGTCAACGGATGGTTTTATTGTCTAATTATTGAATGTGCAATGTTGATGATTGTTACGAGTCCAAAGTCACTTGTTTGTCCAATAGTCTAATGACGCCGTGATAAGTTTCATGAGTTGGTTAACTTTAAGTTTTAAAGTTCATGTTATCACTTATTTTTCACAACATATTAAACGTTTAAGCTTATTAGTGACATTGTTGGTTTCGGATTATGATTTATTTATTTACAAGATTGAACGCGTAACAATTCATGATTAAGGTTAACAAGGCTTAGGCGAGAAATGGCGACTTATGCGTGAACAGAGATGTATACGCATAAACGCAAGCTTATGCGCGTAGGATCCTCGACTTACGCGAAGAAATATTACGCAGAAAGGAGACCTTATGCGTAGAGCTTACGCTGGGTGAAGCGATATAAACCTTACGCGTAAGGATTACTCGTAAGAGTAGACCTTATGCGTAGAGGTCACTGTTTACGCATATCCTTCACAGTAATAGTTACGCGTAGGATTAGCTTACGCGTAAGAGATGAGAAAACACAAAAGTTATGCGTAACGTAAAGTTTAGAAACCTTAGGCGAAGATGAATCTTATGCAGAAAAGTTCACGCCGTAAGCTTTAGCTTATGCGTAATTTTGGGTTTTACTAAACGCTTTTACACTATCACGCAAAAGATATCCAAAGTCGCGTTTCGTGCTTATCCAAGCAAGAAAAACACCGAAAATACCACCTAAACCAAGATCAAACCAAGGACAAGTTACGAAGTTTTAGGGTTTTAATACTCGTAGAACTACTGTAAAATGATTTTGCCCAAAGATGTTTCTAAACCGCATTTTTGTGATGAAACAGATTTAATATCACCAAAATAACACAAAAGTGTGAAACTTGATGATCCAAAGAGTCTAAAACGGTTATACGTAGAACGAAACCCTCATACAAAAACTAGCTTAAAAACAATGATCCACGCGTAAAGTTTGAAAATTTTTGCCAAAACAGCTTATTTTAACACCTTAAAACGTTGAAAGTACAAGAATCTTGGATTAAAAAGTGTAAAAATGTGTTTTTAAGCAACCAAAGTTTGTAAACCCAGTTACGCCAGAGGACCAAAACCCCTTAAAAACAAACCGATTCACCCAACTATTTGGCGATTGATACCATCGTTTGTGTTCCCATATGCAACACAAGTATCGTTAGAAGAAATAGATGAAGAATAGATCGGTTGAACAATAACAATCAAATACTATGCGTTGATAATAATGAAAGGTTATGCGTATGCTTAGTGAAAGAGAATGAATTGAACAACCAACCCTCGAGGAGTGTTATTACATAGTATTTATAGGAGAGGAGCTTGGGCAACACTCCTAGTCCCTTCCTTTTCCTTATTGACTAGGCCTGGCTTATGGTTTCTACATAAGCCTAAGGCTAATTACTAACATAAAGGTCATATTAAGCTAACTATTACATGTGAATCACTAACACTTGAATTAGTTTTATGAGTGATTCCAACAAAAAAAATGCCAAATGGTATGCCACATCATTTGTGGGAAGTTTTTGTGAGATTTTTTTAGTGAGTCTATCATTTCTCATATACTAAATAGTGCGAGTGTAGAATTGTTTCCGTCCCAAATCCTTCATATTTGGGTGGAAAATTCTTATAGGAATTTTCCTGTCATTTCATTTGTGTTTCCTTTCCTTTCCATTCAAAAAAAACTCAAGAACACAATAAAATTTCAATTTCTTATCATTTACTTTCCTTTCCTTCTAAAAATGAACTCGAGAACGGAGCGTAAGTCTGTTTCGTGACAAGGAGATCACACATCGTTCCTTAACAGCGTCATTACGCGTCTTTTAAAACAATGGTCCTGATCCATGTTCTAAGTTATAGAAATAAAAACACTTGAATAGAATGGCCAAATAATTTCAACAGTGCACCTAAATCCTAATCTACTAAAGTGAGATAATTGATGAGCACATGCACATCCTACTTGAGAGTCCAAACCTTAACAGGCCACTGGATTTAAATGACAGGCCTCGGCCCTGTGCTGTTTTGATGAAAATTTGAAATAGAGACTTTACTACAATTAAAAACTTATGTACAAAAAGTCAGGGCTTTGAAACTTCAACTTGTAAGAAGTCAAAACTCTATTAATGCATTAAGTTAAGGTATTGAATGAGCGATAAATTATAAAAACACCATTCAACAATTCTAACGTATTTAATTATCCTACGTATGGAATTTGTAATTACTTCACTTTGACTGTGATTCACACTAGCTTGTGCAATATCCCAAAAATCTTGAAACCCAAAATTATTAAGGAGTATTTAGCATGATTTATCGATCGAGATGCTGTTAACTAATTTAGCATGATTTATCGATCGAGATGCTGTTAACTACTCGTATTAAACATATGCAAATATTATTACATATTTTTTCATTCACATATCAGTACACAATGGTTCATTAAGTATTGAATGCTTGACGTTTTAAGTGACATAAAGTATGTCACGTTCATATAATAACATCTATCTACATCTACATAAAAAACCAATAAATAAATAGTTGAGTAATGAATAAATAGTTGAGTAACTTGATACGTGTGGAACTCTGAATATATGTTTCAAATATATTGTTAATTTAGGTAAACTAGATTATTTATATATGTTTTATTTATTATAATAATATAACGATAGAAGAAGACATTTCATGGAGAAGAGTTTGGTTTTTCATTTTAGACTGTACAGTACGAGTAATAATCTAAAGCAAATTAATTAGGAGACATCTTAGTAGTTGGCTTTGATTAGAGAGTAATTTTCACCATTAAAGCATTTAATGTTGTCTTTATTATAATCATAAAAACGTGATTCATTCATTTTGCTTAATGAAAATGGGGTTTAATTATTTCCAAAATACGATATAAGTTTGGGATTAGTAAATGTAAGGATTTCGTTCAAAAAAAATGTAAGGATTTCCTTGAGGAAAACAAACTATGCATATTTTTAAATTAGAAATTTATGTTTAAAACAAAAACGAAAAATATAGCGGTTTTGATTTTTCTATGTTTTTGTTTCATAGTTTTGGTTCAAGCCGGTTTCGTTGCAAACTAATACCCCTATCGAATTTAAAGCTGTAAAGACTAAAACATCGTTATTACGAGGAGAAAAAAAAAAAAAAAAAAAAAGGTGCTTGAAACCCAATCTATACAATTGTCGACCAAATTATATGCAATATGTGGCAACAATATTATTAAGTGTTTGTACATTTTCATGTAAGCTAATTTTGTATTATCAAAAAACATGAAAATCCTTTTTCTTTTCTAAATGGCACAAAACTCTTCCCCGCAAAATAAATATCTTCACCAATGGAGCATTACTCCAATTGTTGGAGCACTTGTGCTTGAATCAATTGACCAAAGTTCAAGTCTCATCCTTTACATTTGCTTCATAAACCCACCTCCGCAAAACCTATGCATGACACCTGGAGACTTTGTGGAATAAGAGATCGGGGTCCGGACTTTCGTGTTTCTCCAGCTTGGTGCCCCAATGCGCCAACAGTGAGAGTTGTTGAGTTATTCCTCTGGAGTGGACAATGCTGGTGCCAAAAGACACTCAGGGTCACGGTGTTCCCGCCAATCTACACCTTTTTGTGGAAAGTAAATATCTTCATTTGGAGAATGGCTTTGGATCGGTTGCCTTACAGGTTGAATCTCTCTTCTCATGGAATTGACATTCTGATGATCTCGTGTCCCTCTCAATGGTAACGGAATCTTCTAATCACATTTTCTTTAAATGTGACATAGTTAAGGAGGTGAAATCTAGTTCGAAAATAGTGTGATATCCCTCTTCCCGTTCTTACTTCTCTCGAGCATTGGATAGTTTGGTTTGACTCCTATAACACTTTTAATGACAAGAAACATCGTCTCTCCGTTGTTTTTGCTTCGTCCCTTTGGTGGCTTTGGAGATGTTGCAATAGTGTCCTTTTTGTTCACACCCAATGATTAAAGGGAAATTTTCGACAACATTCGTTTGGTTTCCTTCTCCTGGCTCATCAGTATGCTGGAAATTTAGTTTAATTGAGAGATATGATCATACTTGGAAATGGGTTTGGAGGTACGGAGTGTACACCCATTAAGTCCTTGATTACCCTGACTCTAATAGTGTAACTTTTTGTTCACACCCAATGAGAAAAAGTGATAATTTTGACAATATTCGTTTGGTTTCCTTCTCCTGGCTCCTCAGTATGTTGAAAATTTAGTTCAGTTGAGGGATATGGTCATACTTGGAAATGGGTTTGGAGGTATGGAGTGTACACCCATTAAGTCCCTCGACACTCGACTCTAAAAGTGGTTAATGTTCAATCCTTCAACGAAGTTACTACCGCTAGTACTAATGTTATTATCTTGTATGGGCGAGTTACTAATGCTAGTACTAATGTTACTATCACAAGAGTTACTACGTGGGTAGAGTTACTATCGCTAGTGCTAATGTTACTATCGTTGGCATAATTACTACCGCTAGTACTAATGTTACTACCTGCTTGCAGAGTTACTATGCTAGTATCACTGATATAGTTTGTAACTACTTTGACCTATTAATAGGTAGTTTCAAACTCATAATTAAGACCATAATAACTTGGTCTTCTAACCACTATGACTATAATAGAGGAACATTATGAGGAGATTAATTAGCCTATTAATTCTCATAATTACATTGACTAA
The DNA here is from genome assembly GCA_910596185.1 of Chrysanthemum makinoi. Classification (NCBI taxonomy): domain Eukaryota; kingdom Viridiplantae; phylum Streptophyta; class Magnoliopsida; order Asterales; family Asteraceae; genus Chrysanthemum; species Chrysanthemum makinoi. The sequence continues at coordinate 195,705,738 of OU343218.1, read as the reverse complement.
GGGTAATCGATCCTATAAAGAGGATACACATCTCGCATGAAAAACGACAAGCATAAACACTTGAAAGCGAACATGTTCTTGATTTGTGCCTAAAAAAAGAACACCACTTGGTCTTATCCCATAGAGATATTCGTGTAACCTATGCATAGGGTCGAATAGTTTCTATTGGAAAGTGATAACATGATTTCAAGTGATATCGAGTACTCATTGATTATCTACACCCAACTGGGTACACTCCGACAAGAAACCAACAATCAATAGAAACTTTTTAGTGATAATCAATGGTTTCTCATGCATGAGGCAATGGTCGCTAACTCTTCCAAATTGGAAAAGTTTAAAGGTGTCGATTTCAGAAGGTGGCAAAAGAAGATGCACTTTCTTCTCTCAAGCATGAGTATGGTGTATGTGTTGAGCACACATATTCCTGATGATGGGGATGATGCAACTGTGGAAGACATAAGGAAAAGAGCAAGTGGGGGAATGATGACTACATTTGCAGAGGTCTAATCCTCAATGGTATGTCTGATTCTTTATTTGATATTTATCAAAATGTTGAATCTGCTAAGGAACTATGGGATTCTTGAGGCTAAGTATATGGTCAAGATGCCTCTAGCAAGAAGTTCCTTGTGAGTAATTTTACAAATTACAAAATGGTCGATTCTAAACCTGTCATGGAACAATACAATGAACTTCTTAGTATACTTGGTCGGTTCACACGACACAAGATACACATGGATGAGACAATTTCAATCTCTTGTGTCATTGATAAACTCCCTCCTTATTGGAAAGATTTAAAGCATTCTTTAAAACATAAGAATGAACATGAAGAATTAACTCTTGTTGAGTCATATTATTCATGCATTCATGAGGAATCACTCAAAGCGCAAGAATGCTGACAAGCCAAAAAGTAGCAATGCTACTGGTGCATTAGTTGTCAATATGGTGAAGTATAACAACTCCACCAGGTACAATGACAACAAGGGCAAACGTAAGCATCAAGATAACACCAAATTTTATTTTAACAAGAAGCCAAAAGCAACTTGTTGGAAGTGTGGGAAACATGGACACTTCAGGAAGGATTGTAAGGGTGTTAATGTTGGCAACAAATCCAATGGATCAGGCACAAGTGGATCCAGGAATGGTAATACGAATTATCTGAAAGGTTAGAATATATTTAGTAAGTCTTTTCAGATCTATTATGTTACATATATATCTGAGGCATAGTTTGTGCAGTGATGATGATATTGCCCTCGTGGTTGACTCGTGCAATAATCTATGTGTAAAGATAGAACTGTTCAAGACCTATGAGTCACTCAATGATGGTTATATTCTTCATATGAGAAATGAGTCAACAAACTCGTGCATGGAAGATGATGCTGGATTTTAAAATTTAGTTATGTTTTACATGAAAGATTGTTTATCCTTACCCCTGCTTAATGTTTTACATGTTTATTGGGTATGTTGTTGTTGTTGTTGTATGTTCATAATATTAGAAAGATCTTGGTTTCTAGCAGTGTTTTGAATAATTGTGGTTATAAAAAAGTTATTGAATCTGACAAGTTTGTTTGTCTAAACATGGTGTGTTTATTGGTTTTGGACTTTTGGCTATTTGTGTAATCAAATATTCAGGCTTAATATTGTTAATGATATTGCTAATTCAGCCTTTATATCAACCTCTAAACTAAATGATTCAACCACATGGCATGCTAGACTTGGCCATGTACACTTTAAGAGAATGCGATATATGTCTAAGGATGGGTTAACCCAACCATTGATCATGATGACCAAAATAACTAAGAAACCTTTTCAAAGTGTAAAACGTGAAATTAAAGTTTTAGAGCTGATTCATAGTGACCTATGTGATTTACATGCTACTCTTTCTTTGGGAAATAAGAAATACTTTGTGACATTTATTGATGATACTTCTAGGTTTTGTTATGTTTATTTGTTACATACTAAGAATGAAGCATTAGATAAATTTAAAGTGTTTAAAGCTGAAGTTGAATTGCAACAAGGGTCCTTGATCAAAAGGTTAAGGACTGATAGGGGAGGTGAGTACATAGATACTTTGTTCTTTCAGTTGCTGGTATCACCTTGGGATATAATCCATGAAACGAATGCTTCCTATACTCCTCAAAGAAAAAATGGTATCTAAAGGAAAATAAGTTTGGTACAAGTCGAAAAAATGTATAAATCCCATGAAAAACATGGTAATGAAGGAGATGGTTAATTTATATATTAATACCATGTTGTCCTATTCACCCAACAGAAAGTGTAAACAACTCAAATAATGAGTATTAAATGAAATGCAGCTTAACCGCTTCTAGAGAAATTAACGCTTCATGTTAATGGGACTTAATATTTATTAAATAAGGTTCCAAAAAATGATGTGCAATATTCTCCCCGTGGGTTTGAAATAAAGGAACAAGATCACCCCTTATGAATTATGAATGATATGCTTTGGATGATGTAATGTCTAAAAGAAACCTAATCAAATAGAATTTATCTTTCGTGTTATAAAATACTTTACAAGTTGGGATTGTAGGGTTGTTGTTGTTGAAATTTTCAAGACTCCCCGATCCAAAGCTTAACTCAACCTGCTAAAACTTTGGCATTTAAGGTGGGCCTCAAAAAAATATTAGAGGCATTGAAGAATGGTTTTCGCATCTTTTATTCATTACAACCCGTTGGATATGCCTTACTTTTACCGAGCATTCTCGTCAAGGCATATAGGTTCTATGATATTGAACCTAATGAATCGCTTTCAATTAACTCAATAATTGAATCAACATTTTATAACGGACTCATTTTTTGATGCAATCTTTGATTTTTCGCTCGCCAAACTTCAAAATTCATAACTTCTTCGAAGGCTTTTAACCCATTCAGATTTTTAAAGTGTATTTCTAATCACCCAAAAATTATTTCTATCAATAATTTTCCAGATTTTTAAAAATATGGACCAAGTAAAATGAGTTTTTCTCGAGCCAAACCTATTCTAACCCATTCAAAACAACTCCGAAGCTATTCTAATCCTACCATACACCTTCTAGGGTGTCAAAGGATTCAAGGAGTAATTATAGGATGACAAATATATATATAACTCTTAAAATCAATGGAACTAATGACATTGGTAAAAATAAATATGTTTGATGAATATGGATGCGTGAGGAGGTTTATGGACAATGGATTTTCTAATCTGAGCAAAACCTTAATAAAGAGGTTGGTTAAATTCTTGGTTTTATGATGATTCCTTCCTTGGTCCTTGTGGTTGCCGGTTCTAAGAAAGAGAGGAAGCAACCTTGAAGAAGTAGTGAATGATAAGTGTGAAGTGAAATACGACTTAGTAGATATTTGTAATTCCTGCGCATAAGGTGTTAGTCATAATAAGGATAAGTATAATTAGATGTAAATTACAGACTTTGAGTATTTAGGTAGCCAAAAAAATAACTTTTAACGTCATTTGGAAAATTGAGTGAATAAATATTTATCGGGTTGAATTTCCGAATTATATAAACATAACAATTTATATACTAAATAAATTGTTTTGATAATATAATTTTTATAGTCAATTATATTTAATTAAATGAACAAGGGATGAGGTCTCACCAATACTTGTTGATGAATTCTTATTATTTGATTTGATAATTGTGAAACATTTCATTTATAAATGTTGAAACTTTTTAAAGGATGATCCCAAAACATTTGAATAAACAACTTAATATTTATTAAATAAGCAATGAAGTCCTAGGATGTTTCTTTTGGGATTGTAGGGTTGTTGCCTTGAAAGAAGCAATAAATGATGAGATGGATTCTATGATATTGAACATTATAATTAACTCAATAATTGACAACAACATTAGAAGGGATTCTTGGTGTTGACATTGGTGTTTCATCTACTTGATGAGGTTGGGTTCAAAGAACCTTGCTCAATGTAGGGACAGGACTGCAAACAATTATATTTAATTAAATGGATTTTCAAAATCCCAAAACATTTGAAAAGCAATGAAGGTGTTTTCTCTCGAGATGGAACTATAGACAACAACACTGAAAAGTTCAAGGAATGTAGATGGAACTAGACTAGTCATTCAGGGCTTTAAACAAAAATCAATGATAGACTACTTTGATAGTTATACCCCTGTGGCATGTATCAGTACTATAAAATTGCTGATTGCTTTGGTATCAATTCACAATCTGATTATTCATCAGATGGATGTGAAGACAACTTTCAATGGTGACTTAGATGAGGAGGTTTATATGAACCAACCTCAGGGCTTTATCATGCATAGCAATGAAAACAAGGTGTGTAAACTGATTAAGTATTTGTATGGACTAAAACAAGCACCTAAACAATGGCATCAAAAATTTGATGAAGTGGTTTTGTCTAGTGGTTACTTACTTAACCAAGCTGACAAATGTGTGTATAACAAATTTGATGAATGTGGTAAAGGAGTCATCATTTTTCTATATGTTGACGACATGCTAATCTTTGGCACTGACCAAAATCAAGTTAACCTGACAAAGGAATTTTTGTCATCAAGGTTCTCCATACAAGACATGGGGGAGGCTGATGTTATCCTTGGTATAATGATTAAACATGAAAGTAAAAGAATTTATATCTCTCAGTCTCATTATATTGAGAAGGTGTTGAAGAAATTTAATTACTTTGATTGTACTCCAATGAGTACTCCCATGGATACAAGTGAGAAGCTGACACCTAATACTGGTAAGACTGTATCTCAACTTGAGTATTCTAGGGTGATTGGTTGCCTGATGTATGCCATGACTTGTACAAGACTTGATATTGCTTTTGCGGTGGGTAAACTAAGCAGGTATACTAGTAATCCTAGTGCTCATCCCTGGCAAGCAATTCAGAGAGTATTAAAGTTTCTGAAGAAGACTATGGATTATAGTCTCTCATATACTTGTTATCCTTCAGTATCAAAAGGATACACTGATGCAAGTTGGATCAAGAATAACAAAAGATAATTGCCCGCCCGCTGGTTGGGTATTCCTAATTGGTGGAGGTGCAATTTCTTGGGCATCCAAGAAGCAAACTTGCATCACCAGTTCAACAACGGAATCTGAATTTGTTGCTTTAGCAACTGCTAAGCTCAATGGTTAAAAAAAACTTGCTTATTGAGATTCCATTGTGGCCTAAACCTATAGCACATATTTCTATCAGTTGTGATAGTGCTGCTACATTGGCTACGACTTATAGCCAAATGTACAATGGGAAGTCTAGACACTTAGGTGTCAGGCATAGCATGATTCGTGAGCTTATCATGAATGGGGTGGCATCAATAGAGTTTGTTAGATATCAGCAAAAATTAGTTGATCACTTAACAAAGGGTTTGGCTAGAGACTTGGTTTTAAAGTCTGCATAAGGGATGGGTTTAAAGTCCAACTTAGTCACTGAATTCTAAGACACCCACCTCCCTCCTGAGGAAACTTGGGAGCTGAGTTCAATGTGGAAATCTGAACATTTAGTGGAATGTAGCACATGTTTTACAATCATCCCAAGGTTTCTAACCTAGTTGAAAAGGAGGATGAAGTCTTTACTTCTTAATGGTTAATTTTTTTGAAAAGGTGTTAAGCAAGAGCATGAAAAAAGAGGGATCACCTATGTAAATGTTGAAGTGTTGCCGCTTCAAGGAGCTTTGGATTTTGGCTCTTACAACATTTATGAATTGGATATGGACACGTGGCTTATTTAGTGTCAGGAGCGTAATTGTTATCTTCATGTATTCAAGTGGGTTGATGGGTTCAATTCTTAGAACACCCTGATTCTCGAGTATTTGAACGTGTAATGTACTAAGATGGGAATTCAATCTTCAAGATATTTTCATTTATGCACATGTTTTGTTTTATGTTTATTTTCATGCAAAAGGAATTGTACTAAATTAGGGAGGATTGTTGGAAATTTAGTTCAATTGAGGGATATGATCATACTTGGAAATGGGTTTTGAGGTACGAAGTGTACACCCAATAAGTCCCTGATTACCCTGACTCTAATAGTGGTTTAGGTTCAATCCTTCAGCGAGTTACTACTGCTAGTACTAATGGTACTGCTGCTGACAGAGTTACTACTGCTAGTGCTAATGTTACTACTGTTGGCATAGTTACTACTACTAGTACTAATGTTACTACTGTTGGCAGAGTTACTACTCCTAGTACTGCTGGTATTAGTTTGTAACTACTTTGACCTATTAATAGGTAGTTTCAAACTCATAATTAAGACCATAATAACTTGGTGTTGTAACCACTATAACTATAATAGAGGAATATTATGAGGAGATTAATTGACTTGTGTATTCTCATAATTCCATTGACTAAGACTAATCGATCCTATAAAGAGGATACACATCTGCATGGAAAAACAAATGAAACATAAACACTTGAAAGCGAATAGGTTATTGATTTGTGCCTAAAACAAGAACACCACTTGGTCTTATCCCATAGAGATATTCGTGTAACCCAGACATAAGGTCGAATAGTTTCTATTGGAAAGTGATAACACGATTTCAAGTGATATCCAATACTCATTGATTATCTACACCCAACTGGGTACACTCCGACAAGAAACCAAGGGGGTCATATGTCATGTAATTGGATAAAATGGCTAAAAAATCCCCTGCTTCTTTCGAGTTCTTGATGTGTTTTGTTGGGAGTTTCGAGCTTGAAGTTTATCTTGTTCTTTTGTATTTATTTTTCAGAGCTTGTTTAGGTCTACATAAAAAACACTTCGGAGTGAAAAACGATGGCTCGGCCTCCGTGCAGGAGGATTTTTCTCTTATCTCGGTTTTACTGTAATTGGCATGAGTTTTTTTCATCACTTTTGCAGTCCTCGCAGTTAAATCTTTTTCTTACTTGTGTTTATTTCTAGTTTTTGTAACTTGTGTTTATTTCTAGTCTATATATGTACATTTGCTCCTAGCTCTTAGGTTTTTATTTATATATATATTTCAGCCGTTCAAAATATATATATACACATCACAAACATTCTCTCACATGTCGTGTACTTGAACTCATAATCATTGATTAAGATCTTCTCACACAATAAAAGGTACCAGACACAATCCCTTTAACAAAACATGAAAATCCTTTAATAAACAGGTATGAACTTTCACAATGCCAACCAAATGAGTAAATTTATTGATCATCACGTTTCATTAATTGTTGGACCAATACCGCCTGGCTAAGATGGTGTGTAAAAGTGTGCGGTCGACAAGCCCCACAATTTAAGAGGTCTCACTTTGTGTACTTATGCTATATATCCGACTGTCTCGTCTTTGTAAATACCATTAGTTAAATACAACTCATCTTGCCACAATAAATAAAACGTCACTAAGAGGCCTCATTATAAAAAACCTTTACGTTTTTTTTATAGTTTTGATGGGATATTTTTTTAATTTTCGTCCAAGACCTCCAAATTCATTTACGGGCTCTGCCAAATACGTTCAAGTATATTAGAACATACTTGTGTATGGGAATTGATTTGCACATAATACAAATTGATTGAGACACTCCAATTCATGATGCAGACTTGAATTTCAGTATTAATATTCTTGTAGATAACTACTTGTATTACTGAGTGTACAAATAAAACTTGAAGTGTGACAATCATCTCCCTTATGTATATGTTAAGAAAATGGTGATTTCGCATTACTTTCAAAATGACGGGACGCCAAATTTTTAGTGATTGAACATTTATACTCTTACAGGATAAACACAACTAAAAATAATGTGATGGTATAAATATCTAAACACTCAAAATGTGAATGTTACAATCATTTTTGAAAGTGTGCAAATCACCTCCATAAGAAAATAGTAAAATCAACAAACAAGTTTATGAAATTGAGTGAAGCACTAAGATTAGTGATAATCATAATCATGGTATGATAATTATTTGACACACAAGTCAAAAGTTTTTCTTTTTAATTTGAGTGAATTACATAATTTTGATAATTGCTATTCAAGCGCTCATGTGGTGAATCTTTTTGGAATATTTGCATTAGTCCTGCCATGTTATTTTCAATCCAGCGTTTTATCCTTCGTTAATAAATTTTGCATCATTTGCTTATCCGCTACCAATTCCAATTTTTATTGTTTTGATTTTATTAAGTTTTGTCCGTTATTTGATCAAAGCTAAATTTTACAGAATTAAAAATTTTTTCAAAAAAATTTGAATGAAAAAATATTTTTTTCAAATATTTAAAAAAAAAAACGGACATTAAATTTTCAAAAATATTTTTTCCAAATATTTTTAAAAAATCTTAAAATCCTTTCCAAAATATTGAAAACGAATATTTTAAAAAAATATTTAAACGGACATATTATTCAATTTTTTATTCAAATATTTAAAATATATTTTGAAAAAAAAAATTTTATTCAAATTTTTTTTTTGAAATTTTTTATTCAAATTTTTTTAAACGGATAAAAAACGTAAGAAAACCGATAAAAAACGTTACGAAGAAGAACAACGGACAAAACGAAGAAAGGTGATAAAAACATAAGAAAAACGGACAAAAAATTAAGAAAAACGTAAGAAAAATGGAGAAAAACGGATGAAAACCGATAAAAACGTAAGAAAAATGGACAAAAACTATATAAAACGAAAGAAAACGGACGAAAAACGTGAAACCGGGGAAATCGGATAAAAACGAACTAAAACGGATAAAACGGACAAAACGGGTGAAAACTATTATTAACGGAGGGACTAATTGGGAAAACTATATTTTAAAAAATAAGGACTAACGGTGCAAAATTTATTAACGATAACCAAAACAAAACTTAAACTAACCGCATAACGAAGGACTAACAACGCAAGACACTTAACGGACATTTTGACGAGGGACAAACCGTAAGATTTGTAAACCACGGATGTAAACGTCTGCCAAAAAAAAAGCACATGGACGTTTTCTGCAATTTTCAACAAACCACAAGGACCAATTATGTAATTCACTCTTTTAATTTTAATATACTAGGCCATTGAACTTGGATATCCTGCCACACTTTATTCACTCTACTCCATTTGTCGTTTGCACAGAAATTATTATATTCTTAATATAAAATAAATACAGTTTAATGTTTTTAATTGAATTAATTTTGCTTAATAAATTAGGTTATTAAAGCACATTTACAAGCTTTTAGTTAAATTTGTGTTCTAATAAATAAACATAAATGATAGTAAGTGCACATAACCAGAAAAAGCACATTATTGAGTTATTCACTCCACTCCATTTATTGTTTGTACAAAACTTATTATATTTTTAATATCAAATTAATATAGTTTAATGTTTACATTTAGAAAACTTTAATTGAATTAATTTTGTTTAATAAATTTGAAATATTAAAGCACATTTACTTTAGGAAAAAATTAATTACGGGGTACCTTTTTTGTTTCAAAATTTCAAATCGAAAAAGGATAGTATGTCATTGTAAATTTGTATAGGCCTGCATTAATTTTTTTTTTCTCTTTTTTTGAGCAGAGTCTATATAGCAGTACTTATGAACAAGATTAACTACGAGCTCTAAAACAACAATTGCTTGCCAAATGTTAAAGGCCAAATAATTGAAAAAAGTATCATATTTGTCATCATTTTTTTTTGTGGGTAGCGAACAATTTTTTTTGCTTTGTGGTAATTTTCTTTCAAATTCATCCTTTTTACTTGATATGTGACATTTTTTCGGGAAAAAAATTTCTATTAGCTAAGAGGCAAAATGTCCAAAATTTTCACAAAATACCCTAAAAGGATAATTTTGAAATAAATTCCACAAAAAGAAAAGAAAAAAATTGTTCGCTACCAACAAAAAAAAAATAATGACAAGTATGATACTTTTTTCAATCATTCACCAATTTTAAAACATGTTACTAACCTTTATCCTTGTAAGTATATATGTAAAAACAATCCTTGTAAGTATATATGTAAAAACATGTATGGTATTCATTTCAAAACACTAAATAAATGATAATTTAATTTACAACACCAAATTTGGCGACTAACCTCATGTATACTCGTCTAAATAACATGCTGATGACTCCCTAGAAGCCCCGTCGACAAAGTATGTAGCTAGTTTATTTGACACCTCAATGTAGACGCATCATATCTTCGGGTCAAACGAGTTCCCAATGGCCTCATTTACCATGCATATCATATCTTATGTTTGAAAATGATAGTAAAAATTTGTAGTATAGATGAAACTCAAGTTTCAATTTGAAGCTTGTTTAATATACTCTCCGTTTCAAAATGCTCATTTTTTTTCTTTGGATGTCTCAATATAAATGTTTAGTTTGTATGTCAATTAGTTAAAAGTAATTTTACAGAGTACGGATAATATTTGATTGATAAATAGTATAGCTAGTAAAATTTCTTAAAACTTTGTGTAACATGAAAGTGAAGGAGTATAATTTAAGTGGTTTTTCATTCAAATCTTCATAAAACTTAGTTGTAAAGGTTTTTTATAAGATTTGTAAACAAAACAAAACTTATTTTGAGAAAACAAATTACTTGTATGCTAAACATCGACATCTTAATAAACATTAAAAAGTTATTATGTTAAATCATGTCATCTAAATAAAAAATTCAACTTCATTATATATAACATAGATAAACCTCACCGATAAAACCAAGCGTAATGGTCACGTTGTGAAAACACTCAATGGCTCGTCAAACGCCATTACATGATCCCTACTTCGCGTACGAACCGACAATATGAAGATGGTTTAGTCACTTTTCTTGATTGAACCAAATTTCATTATTTGTATGTGTGTCTGTGTGGTATATTTGGGATATTTATGGTGTATTTTTTATGTGATTGATTTGATGATCAACATTAAGTTTGGTGTGTGTATGATAACTCATTTAGTTAAGTGTATGTTTGATGCATACAAGATTATTGAGATTGTGCTTATTTTTTCTCGATAAGCTACAAATTTTATATTTCGAAACTTTGTTTGATAAAAATTGACTGACATAACTTTTTAATAATCAAATCTTATAATCTTTTTATTCCTTTTTCCGCCTCCCTTGTAGCTTAATCTTTATTTCTCGCAAAATTTACTTGCCAACCGGATAGATTATTTAAAATGTATTTTTAATTTTTTTAAATTGTCTAGCCATTATCTATTTTGTTTTTAACATTTTTAATGTTAATTTCTTTGTGTATGTATGATTTTACGTGAACATGTTAGAATGTGTTTGGTACATGCCCATAATCAAATCCATAGAACGCGGTTTGGTTGATAACTGTAGGAATCTGAATGCAACCTATGACTATATAGTGGGGAGGTACCTTTATGTCTAATTCCGTGGCATTTCTTTTTTCTCCATACATATAATATAAATCTAATATCAATTTTCATTCAAACACAACTTATATAGACCAAACAACACTTTTTGTTATAATTATTCATAATAAACTTTATAGTCACATCTATACCTATAGTGATTCCATCAAACATACCAAAGTACCAAATACACCCTTTAAAAAGAAATGGGCAATTTTAAGTTAAAATGGTTGTATAATACATAAAAAGTAAAATAAACAAAAACGACAAGCTAAATAACCTAAAGTATTTTGACAAAAATAGAAGACGGGTGTTTCAGTGCTACATGCTATCCGAAAAAAAATATAAAAGAAATTATTTTTTATGTTTTATGTAAACATTTTATTTTCATCTATAAATTCCCCTACCAAACAAAAATTTATTTTCTAAATAGTTACTGTATTTTTAAAAACTAAACATTTTTTTCATAATCACACGTGACAAAGATCTAATATAAATCTTTTGGGAATGAAGAAATGGGCATAATATATAACCTTATTAGAATGATGAGTACTACTCTCTCTCTCTATAACACTATCTAACATCTGTATCTATTTCTATTCTATAAACAAACAAAATTCAAAACCCTAAATCATCAATCGAATGATCACCAGCATTATTATATAAAACTAATAAGAACAAGATGTATAAGAATCAATTGCAGGAACTAGCACAAAGAAGCTGTTTCAACTTACCTTCATATATAAGTATTAGAGAAGGTCCAGATCACGCTCCTAGGTTTAAAGCTACTGTTAATTTCAACGGTGAGACTTATGAATGCCCTAATTATTGTACCACGTTGCGTCAGGCTGAGCATTCTGCTGCTGAGGTCGCGTTGAATGCGTTGGCGAGCCGTGGTCCGTCTAATTCGCTCGCTGCCAGGATTTTGGTGAGCTGCTTTTTTTTTTTTTTTTTTTTTAAGGTTTTGATTTGATTGATTGTGATTGTGATTGTGATTGTGATTGTGAGTTTGATTTATATAGAAATGTGACTTATATAGAAAGTCTGTTTAACTGTCGGTGTTGTTACACTGTGTTCTCGAGTATCACTTAAGGAAAGAAAGGACAGAAAATGAAGTGAAACAGAAAAAGTTGTGTTCTCGAGTATCAATTAAGGAGGAGGGAAAGAAAATGAAAATGACCCCAAAAAAAAAGGAGTGTTTCCTCTCAAAATTGGCTGAAAATATTTACTTCCTTTTTCTTTACTTTTCCTTACTTAAAAACTGAGCATAGGAAACGGCCACGGGAATACTGGTTAGGCCCGTACATCAGAGCAAAAAAGAAAACCTTGACGTCCGTGGGTAATGTGACCAGGGATCCTTTTCTATTTACACGTTTAGTGGGGATTTGGGAAGAGTTCCATTTTATGTGTAGTTGTTCTCGTGTATATAGGTTATTTCAGGTGTGATAGATGCAGGAAACGAATTTTGAGAGTAAATAATGATATATGTAATTTGGTTAAGAAATAAGTAAGGTGGTTCTGGTATCATGTAGAGGATGCTAATAACGATTTAAATGCTACAGTAGTTACTTGGATTATGGCATAGGAGGGACTACTGTATGTTTGCTAGTAAACCCTTTTGGCTAAAAAGGTTTAATTTCTGCTTTTTGTGCTTGAATGGTGCCTAATTCGAGGGGTGGTATGTTAGGATTGTCTTTTGAATTATATGCGTGCAAATGTGTAGGTTTAAGAATACCATCATGTATAAACTGCAACCAAAGTTTAGAAAATTAACTGTGTTAGGCTGGTCTGATATTTTCTTAATTTACTTGTGCCAAAATAAAATTTTAAAATTATTAGTGTAATGATTTACTGAAGAACCAGATATCTAAATGAACTCTATGATGATGTGTTCATGCATCATCCCTTGACATGATCCGTAATCATAGTTACGTCAGTATCTCACATGTAACTTTTTCATGAGCTCTACTTACTTGACTAAATTTCTGCTTGGACAGGACGAGACAGGGGTGTATAAGAACCTTTTGCAAGAGGTTTCTCAAAGAGTAGGGGCGTCGTTACCGACATATACAACTTTTAGGACAGGCCTTGGGCATTTGCCGGTCTTCACCTGTACTGTAGAATTGGCAGGCTGCACATTTACGGGTGAACCAGCCAAGAATAAGAAGCAAGCTGAGAAAAATGCAGCCATGTCAGCTTGGTCATCTCTGAAACTTTGTAAGTCATGCCATTTTAAATTAATGTAGTGATTCTAGAAATATCAGCCAAATCCTGCATTTTGAGAAGTTACCCGCCATTAAAAAAGGCCACTGTTGTAGTAGCATGAACCTCTTAGATCTTTTTAGTGTGTGTGAACTTTTGATGTATATCTTAGCATGGAGTTAGAATATCTGAAGAAGTATGATAGCTGTGCTTAAATCCGTAGCCAACCAAATTTTAATAAGAGTTTCTTGCTCAACCTTTTCTCATTGTAACTATACCACATCCGGTTACATTTACTAAACAATTTCTCTGGTTAGATGGTGAGTGTTGAGAACGTCAAATTTGTGCAGTTTGGCACATTGTTTCATCTTTTATTCCTATTTCAGATATCTTAGCACTGAACACCTTCTTTGGCACAACAACAGTGTTAGATTGTTTGATTTATTAAAATGCAGAATATAATTCAGAGTTGGCAAGTCGAGGGTGTAAATCGAGACTGCTTATGTATTTTTGATACCACAATGCATAACACACAACTTCTCATTTCTGCTGCTATAATGGTAGATACATGAATAATTTACAAGGGTGACAGGCGGTTGCTAGTTCCATTTTTATGTTTGTGTGCAATGTATGAACCACACGTTGTAAACCCTCCTTTCTGTCGTTGATTACATCTCCTTTTAGTAGTTGTGCTTGCTTCTGTGAACTAAATCGCATGTATATAAGTAGACTAAGGTTTCTAAATTGCCATACATAATTTTATCATCCCTAGAGCTTTATATTATGACATACATGCGTATGCATTATATCTTACTGAATTGTGGACACTAATGACCGACTTTTCCTCTCTTCAGTGACCCAGCAAACAGAAAGCTCCTCTTTGCAAAAAGGGATCCTGGAGGAGCAGGAGCATGTCATTGTAGCTCGTGCTTTACAGAAATTTAGATTGAAGGCAAGGATGTCCAGTATACCGTTTCCTATCCAGTTTCCAGCACCAAATCCAAAGCCACATAATGCTCAGTCACCAACTTCCACTACATCAAAAATACTTCCATTAATATGCCCCAAAACAACCCCTCGAACTAGGCCTCATCTCACCACATTGTTAGATAATGACGAAACTTGCAACAAAAAACCTCAAAACAACAGAGCCACAGAAAATGAGACACACGTACCCTCAAAACCGTCTCCAGAAAACAAATTTAATTTCATTACCACAAGCGCCACCCCTGAAAACCGTACAACCCGACCACACAAGTTCCCTGCAGTTGGAGCTGCACCATATATCCCTGTTGGGCACTTCAGGGCTCATCACGGGATGGCCCCACCAGTCACCATACGCAATGCAATTCCTGTTTTTTCTGCCCCTCCGCTTCCTATGCCTCATATGGGTATAGTACAGCCTAATCAGCTTCCGCCTCAGTTCAGGGGGCTGCCGACAATGTGTGGTGTAGCACCTCCGGTTACTATAAGACAAGCGATGCCAGTTTATTCTGCTCCCAACATCCCTCAATCCTCTATCAAGTCAGTGCCGAGCTCAATAACACCAATAGAAGACAAAGGGCATACCATTTCTACTGTCCAAGATTCGAAGTCTCCTGTCAAACTGTCAGCAACTTCAGTCAGCACAATGGGTGGTTTGTCAACACCAAAGGAAGAGGAGGCGAAATTTCAAGAACTCAAACTGGAAAATAACTTGAAGGAGTTACAAATTTGATATTAAGTGAGACATGATTAAAAAGAACAAATATTAGGATGTGCTGGCTTGTGTTCTGCAAAATCTGTAATTGTAGGTATCAAACTTTCGGGTACTCTTGCTTTATATGTATATGTTCATGGTGGGAAGAGACGAGACACGGAGATTGTCACAGTCAGCCTCTTGTGGCGTCGTATTTTTGGTTGGAGTTTAATCGTAGTAGGTTTGGGTTGTCCGCACAAGGGAACATGGGATTCGTACGAGTTATAAATCAAATGTATTGTACTTCTATAAGTTGTGGTGATCTGGGGTGTAGGTAGAATATGGAAACAAAATTGTTGTATAATTTACGATTTGGTTCGGCACTCAGATTAATCAACAACTTGTATTCTGCTTGTATTGAAAAGGTACAAACCTAAGCATCATTTATCCACCAAGGCACTAATCTTTCAATCTCCATGCATTCCATCTTCTGTTATGGAGTCTTGAATTGTAAGACCAGTTTACTAAAAATGACCACTTTAAGCAAATGCTAGTGTATAGAAAAGTTGTTACAGTGTATAAGTGCAATGGCATTGCTTGGTTAGTACTTCCAAAACAACCGTTCGTTAAGCATAATATCTCATGTTGAAAATTGGCCATGGTGTGGATGTCATGCTGAGTTGTTTCTTTTAACTGTTGAGATACATACAAGAAGTCAATAACGAATCTCAAACCTGTTTTCCGAAGCTTAAATTAGTGGTACTAATATCAGTACGATATACAGACCATCGATTGGACTTGATATGGCATTTGGACGGCTGATATGTATTCACCATGCAAACAACATAAGATGAAGACCAGATATCACATATAACTATGGCTCTTAGGTCTCAACCTGAGAGAATTAAGCCAAGAGAACAACCCAATGTGAAGATTCACCTATGCTTGCACATCTTAAAAACAAAGAACTTGTTTTCATTTAGAAAGACTCATGGCAAGTGTTATGTTTGAGTGCAGTAAGATCTACAATCATCCAATGTGTACAAGTGTATAACGTACATTTCAAACTTCGTTCCAAATATGAAGACTAATTAAATCCGTTCAAAAACAAGTGTCCAACATCATTCGTCAGAAAAAGTGTGCCAAACCCTAGTTATATATACAGGAATACTTCTGACATATTCAAACCTCTAATCATAAATTAAATTACAGCGCGTACAGTTTCAGCATGTCAAGATCATGGGGGCGTGAAGGACTACACTGGATCTACTATGTGCATGAACTGTTTACACTGGCTTTTTACGAGGAGAAAGAAGTATCTATGGCCTGTAATATGGGATGCGTATTGAACCGGAAATTTCTGAAGGTTTGACCAGGGCCTTTGTTGGAGGCATTTACAACATGGCTACTTTTGCTTGACGGAACCTCTGTTGTCACTAAGCTACTCCCTGGAGAATTTCCTTTTGCTTTCCACACGATTTTTGCTTCATGAGAACATATAATTTAATCAGCAAAATGAATTAAAGCAAAACAAGTGTACAGTTTGCTTCACTATAAGAAAATAGATAGATACAAACCTCTTGCAGGGGCATTTGCTTTTGGTTTTACTGGGGGTTGATGAGAGGAAATCCATGATCTTAAGGATCTGAAAGAAGTCACTTGTGAATGCATTAGTACTTTTAACACGTAGATGGTTATCTTCGCACAAAGGAAAAATAAGATAAATCAACGCACATAGTAGTGCCACTTGACTTACTTTAAAAATGGAGCAACCATGTAGAGCTTAAGACCGGTTACACCATGTGATATTACATCTCCATATACTGGTTGAAGATCATCAAGCCTCTGCCATGCAATTTCCTGCAGTTGAAAACACACATCAGAGTTATTAATACCACAACTTAACCGCTGATACCAAACGCTGGGAGAGATGCCTGAATTCCTGAAATGGGACTGGAACTTCCTATTGGGTTAGGCATATAAAAATACACATATGAATGACACATGAGCAACAAGAATCACATACACTTATCTCCTTTTTGGTTTGACAGGCAAATGCCGTGTCGTCTTTCACGCCTCCAACTATGTAGAGTCGTACTCTCTGTGGCCCAAACGTCAATTCGATAAACTCATCTTGGTTAATAAGCTTTGAAACATCAAATCCTGTTTCTTCCAGAACCTGCAAACAGAAACGACACGTAGCAACCATAGAAATACATGAGTTCTAATTGCAACTGAAATCTGATCACGTTAATAACGTTAAAATGTGATCTAAGACTAATTTGCAGCATTCCAGAATCGAAGGAGACATTTTAAAGTAAAGCTTATGGCATATAAATTTCCAAATCTTAGATATAAAACGTCATCGTCAGATGCAAACAAGTTTAGGCGAGGCGCATAATTAAGCCATAAACCATTCATAAATATGCTGAAATAAAACAGGTAAAGGGTCACCAAAGACAATCTGATTGCACACTTAAATTATAATATTTACTTCTCTGATAGCACAATTGTGGTCTTCCTCGTCTTTATTCTTTTTCCCTCTTGGAAAACTCCAGCTTGATCCCTTCCACGCTTTCACTAGTACACACTGAATACGGAAAAGGATATCAAAATCAGAAACATGGGCTACTCAAAAGTGAAAACAAAATATAAACAATAAACAATTAAGTTTTTATACCACGTGTGGAGACAATCAGCATCACTATAACATCACAGGCAACATTTTCTTGGTACAAAAAGGTTTGTGTTCCTTTAAATTTAACAGAATGTACTCCAACTTATACTAAACCAATAAAAATTCAGGGAACATGTCTCTTGAGCTTTTTATCCATGTTCCATGATAAAGGCACATTTAAAAACAGAAGTATAATCAAGGTCCTTGGGGTAGACTATAGAGACCTTCATTGCAAGCCTAACTTACGTTACCATCTACTGTAATCTTAAGAACAACTCAGACCCACCTAAAAAATTGAAGTAACAAGCAAGCTAAATACTGACATAACATGTCCTTGTTTCATATCAGCAGCATGAACCTCAGCAAAAGCGTCTAAACAAAATTTGCCTCCCATTCAATCATAAACAAACTTTTTTGCCATTCGTCTATATGTACCATCAAGCAACTTTACTAAGAAACACTACAGCCTTCAAATAAACCACAGCATGTATAATCTGTCTTTGCAAAACTTTTAAAGTTTGCAATTTTTTCTATCATAGTGATCGCTCTAAATTGCATCATATCTCTAATTATCGATCATGATTCACAGACAGTAACCAAAAGAAATATGATACAAAACGGACATGAAATTTAATACTCGCTTGCCACTCTTATGCACCATAGAAGACAAACATACTTTAAGCAACATAAGATATAAAAATGAAACAAGGACCAGCATAACTACACTAGGTTCAGAAGAAACATTACCCTCTCGTAAGTTTGATCCAAGATAATCGCCCCAGTAACAGGAACTCGAACCTTGTATGATGTAAAATCCTTAAATATATCATCTATATGAGGCACATAAGGCTTCAATACATCGCAACTGTTAAACACTATTAATACCTTAAGGAACACAAACGATAACAAAAAGAAAAGATATACAACAAAAATTTATATCATATGTTAAGGGGGTGTACAGATTAGTTTATTTCCCCGGCTTATGGGCTTATTTTAAACTGGAAAAGCCAATAAGCTCACTTCTTTTAGGGCCCATGAGCTTGTCAACTTGATCTTTTGGACTTAAAATAGCTACAAGCACCAAAAAAAGTGACCTTATTTTCTTTTCCAACTTTAAATAAGCCGATAAACCCGGAAAGAAACTAACAACAAGTAAAAAAGGATACTTAAAGACGTAAACTCCTTCAAAGTAAACGACTTCAAAGACGGGTTATTTTCGACAGAATTGTCCTCATAGAACCAATGTGCATACTCCACAAGAAACAAAATCCTCTCAAACGACTGCTGATCCTCTTTCGGAACATTCAGTACAAATCGACTGCCAAAAAAATATATCATTATTCATTTTCACTTGATAGTGAGCAATAAGACTACATAACTATCATTTCTAATAAAACGCAAATAAAAAAGTGGCACCTGCAGAGATCATCAATGAGTTCTTTAGGAGGATGATGAATGCCCTGTTTCGAAGACATTTTTAATCTTTTCAAGATAAAGAAAGAAAACCCTAATTTTATTTCTAGTTCTAGTTCAACTGATGAAGACGAAGACCTGAACAAGTTGGTTTTGGGATCTTTTATAACTCTACCAATAATTGTTTGTATTTTTTTTTAGGGTAAGTGGCAAATTTCGTCCCTAATGTTTGTCAAAATTGCACATAATACATCGAGAGAAAAAAATTACAAATTAGACATCGAGAGCTAAAGTTGCGTGCAAAATAACCACCGAGAGCTAATGAGCGTTAGTACTCCCGTTAAGTAGACTCAGTCGATGGGTATAATTGTAATTTCACTGTTCCCGATAATTAATTCACCTGACTAAATTGCGTTCCCAGTGTACGACTTTATTTTAATGGCTAAATTTGCAATAGACGACTTTACTTCTGAAACACACCTATTTAGTCAAACTCATTTATCAGTACCCCCCCTCCCCCCGAACACACTCTCTTAAGATAAGATCAAATTCCTCATTTCCTTAATCATGAACATGTCTCGTTGTTTTGACCTCGGGCTTGCCTGTAACTCCTTTGTGCTAACAGAAATGATGCTTGGCCGTTACCAGCCATAGATTCTTCAAGACGTGCAGCAGGCACAGGATTTGATGAACATGTCCCCAAAGATTACTGATAGGTTCGGTCGTAGAGGGAGCTGATTGTTGCTTCGAAAATTTTCACGTTCGAGAACTGCAAGGGACAATACGAAGAAGCTTAGGAGACTCCAGACTATTGGTTTGCATAGGATGAGGGTGTTGATGAGGATGGTCAAGCAAATTTACGACAAGATTCTAGAGAAGATTGGTTTGCTGTGAGGCAGAGGTTTATGAAAGGGGGTTGGTTTATGGAGGTTGGGCTGGATTTCTTTTGTTGTTAATGATGAATGTAGATAGGGGTAGGGGTTATTTTGTTGTGGTTTCCATAGTTTATGATGAATGTAGGTAGGGATTTGGGACTTGGGGTTATTTTGTTGTTGTTGTTTCCCTAAGTCTGGGTTGATGGATGTAGATGTAGATAGGGGTTGTGGTTTCCCCTATCTTAAAATTGTAAGAATATGGTTAATGAATGAAATGGGTCGTTTGATCCATATTTTCAATGTAGAATATGTTCAAATATGTTTTTACCGGTTTAGTGTCTTTGATTAGTATCACAAACATAAACATGAAAATCACATTAATCAAACCATAAAACACAAACCAAAACAAGAAAATGACATTAATCCATCCATAAAACACAATGGATTAGGACTTAAGCCTCTAGAACAATGGATTAGGATTTATGATAGGTGATGCAAAAATAGAGTAGTGATAGTAGTGAGCCATCATTTGGACACTATGATTATATATTGGCAAATTGGATCACTAGGAATGTGCATTACTGCAAATAACATGATATAACACCCTGAAAATATGGTCCAGCGGAAGCATACGAGCCTTTGGGTGCTAGTATCTTGGTATCACAACATAAGGTATAAAGAATAGTTTTTATCCCGTTTATTTAGAATAAGCTTCATTAATTGAAAACATTAAGTTTACATTAATGAAAGTAGTGCGGAAACAGGCCCAAAAGAAGTTTAAAGCGGTCCCGATTATTCATCGGAGTCGCCTATGACCATGCCCCTTGCCAAGCGTCTTCCAATAGTGAGCTATCGCCTTAAACCTAAGAACACATGCTAAAAAGGTCAGCTTACGTTGGTGAGTTTATAGAATTTAGTTACAAAAGTAATAGTGGACCTGGTAAAGTTTAGTTGTTATATGAGACTAAGGCAGATCTATAATACACATTCTAATCAACAATCAATCCCATCAATAATCAATCCAATCAATAATCAACAACACGTTTGAGATCTCCATGTAGGGCCCCGGGCGACTCTAGCCAGCGCAGTATGGTAGCAAGGCCTAGAACAAATGCTACCATGGACTAGGTCGGATACACTTAGCTAGGCATCGCGTTGTAGCATAGAGATGCTACCCTAGTCTAAGTCGACAAATGTCGTATATCTAACCTTTCCCAATCAACACATTAGCAATTCAAAATAGTAGTGGCAGGTCCAAAAAATAGTTTGTATTCACATAAACATAAAAGATCACAATTCAAAATCAAATATACCAAACGACAGTCATTCTCAAATAATGTTCACATATTCAATGCGGTTGGTTAAAAGCTGCGTGTATTCTCCCCCAAAAGAGTTATGAAAACATTTGAAAAAAGGGGCTATGAAACTCACCTTAGCCACAACAGTGCACTATTGACACGACTGGCATCTAAAGCTAATCTCCACGGCATCCAGAAGAATGTACGACGAGTATGATAGAATAGAGCTGACGCAACCTAATGCGTATACGATTATCTCAAAATACGGCTCATACGATAAAGAAGTCGATAGGAAGTAATGTGTCGTAGTTTTCGTGGATCATTCATGTCGTTACTTTCAAAAGTCCATTATCGTTCCCAAAAGTTTATAATTAATATCTCAAAAGTTTAGTTTTAACGTTTCGTGTGGTGGTAATGTAACATATTGGTTTTCACAATCACATAATATAACACATATATGGGTCGAATGGTTTAGGTTCTAGAGAGAGAAAGTGGAAGAGAGTTGGGAACTTTAGTGAGACAAAGAAAAATGTATTATGAAAGCTCCAACCATTTTCCTTGCTAGGCAAAGGGTATTTATAGTTGGTTACGAGACACGCCTCCTACGGGCTATGGATCATGCATACAGTGGGTAAAGACCCGTCCGTCCTCCACGGTGTTACTTAACAAACTACTTACTATTACTAAATGACTACGACTATGAGCTTTCTAACGAATACATATACTTGAGGTGACCGACTCTTTAACTACCGGATTATCTAAATCCTAACAATATCCCCCTAAGGGAGGTCACCTCAATTACAACAATTACAAACAGATATTACATTTTGGTGTTCTTGGACTCTTGATTAAGTTCTTTGCTCTGTAGTCCGTAGTTTTTGATTCTTCATATTTTGCATGTGTTGTATTTCAAGTGGAGGTCTTTAACTGATCCACGTGTTGGTGATTATTTAAGCCAGCTTTGAGATCATCAGCCACAGCAAATCTCTGACTCATCCTTTGTTGTATCGCCATCATGTGAAGTTGTGACTTTTGGACCGACATGCTCACATTTTGGATCATGATATCTTCTCATCAGAGTAGCAGAAGCTTTTGTTGATTTATGATATTTGCAGCAGCGTAGCAGAAGCATGGATTGGAAATATCAGAGCCAGTTGATGAAGATATGCACATATCATGATATCTTTAGAAGTGAGTGTGATATGTGAGCATGCGATTATGGATTGACTCCTCAATTTTGATCAGCTGCAACCGTCGGGTGTTCCTGCAAACAACAGTTAGCAATAAAGCACACGAAGGTGTCTTTGATCACTTTCGTTGAATGGGGTTGCAAGAACCACGGTTCCCCGTTGATCAGTACAAGTACTTCTTGTGATCAGGTATAATTCCGAAGAATCTCCTTGACAGGGTTTCGCAGCTAATCAAGCCGTTCTCAAACCGGAACATCTCAAAGAAGACAACACGGAGTGAGTGAACCAGCAAATTGAGATTCACTGATTGATGAGAAATGATTTGAAAAACAATCGTGTACTGCTTAATAGAAAGAGTTTTACAGTACAACGAAGGTTTTATGGGAAAAATCAATTTTCAATCAGAAATACCCTTTTAATTTTGAAATATTAATACACAGTTGATGTGCTAGAGAAAAGAGTTGTTGAGCATAACGACCGGCTTTTCAAAGGTATCCGTCAATCCATTTCCTGGACCAAGGTTGATTCAAGATTGAATCTCCCCATCGTTTCTATCCAGTTGTCACAAGCTTGATCTTTTGGAAAGATCTCACATGTCACCCACCAAGAGCTTGTTTGATGTTAGCTCTAGAAGGATTTCCATCTTCATCGTGAATACTTTACATATCACTCGGATATTCTGGCAATACCACAAGGATAATGCGTGGGACTCTTAAAATATATTCTTACTTTCCACATTGTGTGAAACAACAAGTCTTCCAGAATAATGTGTCCTAACGAGATTTATTGATGATCTCTTGGCTCTAGACTCAATAGTGCACATTTGGTTTTCTATGCAGGATACTAGGTAGAGGGTCTCCTTCTTCAATATCAACAATCTCTAAGAGAAAGTCGATAGATTATGTTGGTTCCCCGTGAGAATGAAACAAGCCCTTTTAAGAGGAGCTTGAGTAGTTTGGGAAGTTTAGTGCAGTGCGTCACTGGGTCCATGACGTCTTGTCTACAATACCGATGTTACCTTGGTAACAACCAGTAGCATATGAATTGAACCCGGTTTTTGCCCTAAGGTTGAATTAATGGAGGGCTATTTCTTTTCACCCTTTTCACATTCAATTCTTTTTCATTATTCAACCCCTTCAGTGCTTACCGAGACTTCATTACAAGAACCTTATTAGGTTTATTCCAGTTCTAGCTCAATCTCAGTCGGCACTCTTCTCATGTTCTCATTTTCTCCTTTTTTCAATATACCTAAGGACTTCTACACTATCTAGTGGATTGTCCCTGGGTAGATCCCTCCAGCTCTGGCGGGATCATGGGAACGAATACTTAACCTAACCTTCCTTATATCTCCATGCATAAAATAAATTGGTCGGTCTTTTGGTATTGTTCATTCCGCCTCAAAACCAATTGAAAACCATTTGAAAATCAATCAAGGTACTTGTGATATAAATTCAAAGCGTTTTGTACCTTAATTGGTTTTGATATTTTAGAAATGCTCCCCCTCAACATGTGCTTCAGGTGTTAGAAATTATTTTAGCACACGGAGGCAAGAGGAATTTTGAAATCTTAGATTGAGAATGACATATCCAATCTTTGATTAACATTTTCTAAAATGATCATCATCACTTCCCGATCAAATATTGTATTTTAAGTACTTCGGATGAAATATTTTGGGAAGGATGAGGTTTTCTTTTGATTGCTCCCCCTCAATATGTGCATCGAGATTCGAAAGAGTTTTACACATATTAGAGGGAACCTGCACTTTTGAGATAAATCAATCACGTTTCAATCCTTTTTGGTTTAAGATAATTGCTCCCCCTTAACATGTGCATGGAAAATTTGAAATCGTTTGGAACATGTAGGGAGGAGTGCTTGTTGTTATATTTCTAAAACCACTTATCGAATTATCAGTTTATATCCAATTTAAATCACAAAATCTCCCCCGATCACAATTTTTAAACCCTTTGAGATTTGTGATCTCAGTTGATTTAAATTATTTTTGAAAGGTTTTTGAGGAGACGCGTGACTTGCTTTTTAAAATATTTAACTGATCAGGATCAAATTATGAGACTTTAAACTCCAATGGTCCAACATGCTTAAGTATCTTATGAAAACACAATATTAGCCTTGGTCTGGATCCAATTGTACAAAAAAATTGTTCTTTTTGATTATCCAAATGTAGACCTTGCTCGTTTACGTGCCAATTGTTTAAAAAAATAACTTTTTGATTTGATTGAAATCATTCTCCCCCTCAATCAATGACTTAAGTTGTTGATTGTGTGTTAGAGATTTTGACAAATGATAAGTCCAGATGATTTTCAAAAATAGAGTCCGAGTTATTTTCAAAGCAATTTTGTTTTCATTAGATGACAAATATTTTTCAGAAGAATATTTTTAGAAGGAAAATATTTGTGAGGAAACATTTGTCTTTTTGGCGACAAACTTTCCTTATGAACTTTTGTTTTTAGAATCAGAGTAAGAGGATTCAAAAATTATATTAAGCATGACTCTGTTCTTACTTTTAAAACGGGTTACTGCCTGAAATGACAATAAACCTACATTTTTCTCCATCTTTTTTTTTTGTGGTTTTATAATTTTGTATTTTGCATTTTGAAAAAATATGTACAAAGAATAGATGAGAAAACACCTTTACTCCTCGTCTTCCTCCTGAAGACGTTTGAGTGTTTCTTGTTGTAGGCTTTTCAAGCCAAGTCGTGGAAGGATGAACTCAAACCGTTCTCTAGGAAGAGCTTTGGTGAAGATGTCTGCTAGCTGATATTCAGTCCTTACGAAATATAGTTCAACCACACCTTTCTCCACTTGTTCCATGATGAAGTGATGTCGAATGTCAATGTGCTTTGCTCTTGAGTGTTGAACATTGTTGCATCAGAGAGCAATGGCACTTTTGTTATCACAATACAGAGGAACTTTGTTGAATACAAAGCCATAGTCAGATAATTGGGATCTCATCCATAAGATTTGAGCACAACAAGATGACATGGCTATGTATTCAGCCTCTGTATAGGATATAGAAGTACTCATTTGTTTCTTTGAAGACCAGCTTACTAACTTATCTCCCAATAACTGAGCACCTCCTGACGTACTTCGACGTGTATCTTGACACTCTGCATGGTCTACATCTGCATATGCTGTTAGTGACATATCGGTGTCCTTCGGATACCAAAGTCCCATGTTAATGGTTCCTTGGAGATACCGAAAGACCCGTTTAACCGCTTCAAGGTGCTTTTTGGTAGGCTTAGCCTGGTATCTAGCATACATGCATACAACGAACAAAATATCAGGTCTACTGGCTGTGAGGTACATCAGGGATCCAATCATACTTCGATATTTCGTTTGATCAACCATGATCCCTGAGTGGTCCTCATCTAGTTTTGTACGCTCCACCATGGGAGTGTCAACAGGGTCACAAGAATCAAATCCAAATTTCTTTAAAATTTCATTTGCATATTTAGATTGATTAATAAAAATGCCTCCGAGACATTGTGAAATTTGTAATCCCAAGAAAAATGACATTTGTCCCATCATAGACATTTGAAATTTGGAGCCCATCTCCTTTGAAAATCGGTCACATTCATTAGGGTCGGTTGAGGCAAAAATAATATCATCAACATAAATTTGAATGTGAATTAAGTGTTTGCCTGACTTTCTGGTGAACAATGTGGGATCAGCTGCTCCTTTGCTGAATCCATTTGTCAAGAGAAACTTTGACAGTGTATCATACCATGCCCTTGGAGCTTGCTTCAAACCGTAAAGGGCCTTCTTCAAGCGATAGACATGGGTAGGATACTCTGGATTCACAAAACCTTCGGGTTGACTGACGTAAACTACTTCTTTGAGATCTCCATTAAGAAAAGCAGTCTTTACATCCATCTGATAAACTACCATGTTCTTGCTAGCAACATTGGCCAGAAAGATTCTGATAGCCTCAATTCGTGCAACCGGAGCAAATGATTCCTCAAAGTCAATCCCCTCCTCTTGACGGTATCCTTTTGCAACAAGTCTTGCCTTATTTTTCAAAACATCACCATGTTCATCAAGTTTTACTTTGAAGATCCAATTGAGAGAAATAATCATAGCACAGTCTGGAGCATGTACTAATTCCCAAACATCAAGTCGATCGAACTCATGAATTTCTTCTTGCATTGCATTGAACCAACTGTCCTCAGATATTGCTCCATAAGGTATCTGTTGCAAGTTGTTGACGAGTGGATACCGGACGAGAAGGGTTCCCAATGATATTTTCCAATGGATGGTCGTGTGTCCATTTTCTGAGATGTTCATGTGGTTGATGATGAGGAACTGATGTAGCAGAATTTGGATCCCCTGATGAAGATGGTTCAGGTGTTGGTTCAGGGGCAAATATGTTTTTAAACGGAGCATCTTCAGGAGTGGCAAAGGGGTTATCTCCATCATAATTAGCAGCTACATTTCCATGATGTACAGCCGAAGATTGAGGATTTGAAGATGATGATGAGTGATCTGGAGCTGGCGCTTCTTGAGACAGAGACATTCAAACAAATGGATTGTCTGTGTTGATTGGATTTGAGTCCGCCACTGTTGATGGTGTAGAATAATCATTATCATGAGGTTCATAGTATTCATCAAACATTGGATCAAACAATTTCTTCAGATATTCTTCAGATGGAGGTACATATGGAACTGCAGGGGATTGATTCTGTACAGGAGAAGAACTAATGGGACTTTTTGATAAGAATTATGGTGCGGGTCCAGAACTGGATTGTCCAG
Organism: Chrysanthemum makinoi; assembly: GCA_910596185.1. Lineage (NCBI taxonomy): Eukaryota > Viridiplantae > Streptophyta > Magnoliopsida > Asterales > Asteraceae > Chrysanthemum > Chrysanthemum makinoi. The sequence goes on along the minus strand of OU343218.1, from coordinate 195,678,351 downwards.
GAGCCGTTTGCACAGACAACTCATCGAACGTGACATGAATAGTTTTCATAATGTCTCGGGTTCTTTTGTTGTAGATTCGGTAACCCTTCCGATTTGATGCATAACCAACAAAAACTCCAATATCTGCCTTAGCTTTTAGCTTACCCAAATCTTGACCATCATTAGTTGGATAACACAAGGCTCCGAACACACGAAGGAAAGAAAGATCTGGTTTTCTGTTGTGAACAAGTTCGTATGGAGTTTTTCCATGAGAAGTATGAATCAGGGAACGATTTTGGGTGTAACATGCAGTTGCAATTGCTTCTACCGAGAGGAACATTGGGGCCTTTGAGAATATAAGCATAGTTCTTACAGCTTCTACAAGAGTTCGATTTCGTCTTTCAACTACACCATTCTGTTGAGGAGTGCGAGGAACACTTATTTGATGGCTGATCCCAATGCTTTCATAGAACTGACTTAGTTCTTTGTTTACAAACTCAGTTCCATTATCTGTTTGGATGATTCTAACTGTTTTATTAAGCCGGACCTGCAACTGTTTAACAAGTTTGATGATGACTGTGACAACTGGCAATTTAGGGAGTCTATTTTTAGGTAACCGCATTACGTTAAACTAAACCGAGTTTTGCCTTTATCACTATTTTTATAAACCATGACTTGATTTAATATCGTCTATTGGTTTTTACGGTTTATTTCACTATTAAATGAGTTATCGTATGAGTTTAACTCTATTTGGTAGGCACTATTCGATTCGGCACTAGAAAAGCCTAAAACAAGAAATATTGTAACTTTTAGACCGTAACTCGAAAATTGACAAATAAATAGTCAAAACTTGTGGAAAAACATAAATAACGATGTTAGAAAGTCGAATGAACGTTGTGGGACACTCGGGGGACAATATGTGAGCTCGGGAATGGGTAAACGGGATAATTTACGAAAAATGGCGACCACGGCCCCTCCTTTTTCCCTTAGGCCGGCCACCCTCCCTCCACATTTCATTTTTATTTTAGTCCACCCCTCCTAGTATATATACCCACCCACTATCTCATTTTACTCTTTCATTTCTCTCTCTAAAAATCACCTACACCCACTTTCTCTCTCTCCCCTTTTCTCTCTAAAAACCCTAGCCGCCACCCTCTATTATCCGGCCACTATTCCGGCCACCTCCGGCCAAAATCCGGCGCGTCACCCCTCACCTCCACCACCAAATCAAAGATCTCTTCATCCTCTTTCCAACCATATATTACACGCTCCATTTGGACCTCCATAACACCTTCAAATATTCGAATCAAGATTCATACTTTTAGGGTTTCAAGTGGGTTTTACAATTGGTGCTTGAATAAGGTAAATGGAACAAGATTAGAGCTTGTTTGAGCTTATAGAAGCCTCGTATGGATTATTAGGGTTTCGACCTAATGACCAAATTTGGGGCTTTTGGGTGGAACATGAAATTAAGTCTAATTAGTGTCTAAATAAACAAGTAATTAGTGTTTGGTAAGTGTGTGGTGTATCAATTTGATGGGTTTATGCATTTTAGGTTTAGTTTCATATTTTTGGTTAAGATAGATGATGGGTTTTGTGTTTGGTTAGTGATTGGAGCTTGAATGATTGGATTTGGATGTTGTGGAATGGATTTGGGTGATGTTTGATTGGTTTGGAAGGGTATACGAGCCACAAAGGGCACGTACGTGGCCCTTGGCTACGTGACCCACTTGGGCCACGGGTCGGGTCGATTTGGTAGCTTGTTGGTTGATGTAGTTGAGGTTTGGATGAGACGCGTGGAGCCGAAAAGCTTCTAGGGCTTGTTTGGTTCACGTGGTCTTAACCGCGACCGTGTCATGACCATTAGGGTCATAACATTGGTTTCGAGTATATTTGGTTGATTAATTGGTTGGCGAGATTGTTTTGAGTTGGTTTGGGATTGAATTGCGATATTGTGACTTTTAAATTTGGACTTGATATATATATATATATATATATATATATATATATATATATATATATATATATATATATATATATATATATATATATATATATATATATTGTTGACTTTGAGCTACGTCGGTGTTACTTTGACTTTTTAGTCAATAGATGACTCCGACAAAGCCGTAACATGGACTTTAGTATAATTTGGACTATTGATTGATTAAAAGCCGAGAAGTTATGACTCGTGCTTGTAGACTCGAAACGAATAACGATATGAGATTAATATTGGAATTTGACGAAATATATATATAAATATGAAAAGGCTAATAAACTAAGAAATATGAATAATAAATGGGCTTTTGTACCAAAAATGTTGATAACAAGTTTTATCTTGTTATTTACTATTTATAAATGGAAACTAACGACTAAATTGGAAATGTTTTGTAATAAATAAGTAATTAATGTTTTGAGTACATGTTTATTAATAAATGTTAATTGTGGACATTTAATACTAGTTTAAGTAATTATTTACTTATGTTGTGAGCATGGGTTATGGATAACCTAGCATTAATAGTGTTGATCCACGTGGGTAGCGGACTTATTAGGTTGACGAATCTAATAAGAGCCCGCTAGATACGTTGGGTGACCCTATTAATGGGTGAATTATCCTTATGACTCTTTAGGATACGATTGATTTATGGGATAATAAGCGACACGAATAAATAAAGGAGTTTATCGAGTTGACGAATTCGATAAGGTCTACTATTTATTCCGAAACTTATTGAACTATTGAGCTTATCGTTTAGAGGTCTCATTTTGTCGCATTGAGTTATATATTGGTTGTTTGAGTGCATTCATAGCATCATATTGAGGCGATACACCCACATGAGGAATACCAAACACTAGGATTAAATGGTGAAACGAGATATTTTTGGAAATAAAGAAATGAAATATATTGGGGTATATAACGTTGATTTTGAGGAATATATATATTAAAGTTGGTCTACATTAATAGGTTGTGCGAGTCGATGGATTGCTTTGTGCGTGATTCCTGTTATCTTCTGCTAGTGTTAAATTGTGCGTTGATTGCTTGAGGTGAGTTTCATAGCCCCACTTTTATCTACGTTTTAACTACGTTTTGAACTATTTTGGGGTGAGAATCATGCTACTATTTTTGGACCGTTAAAACTATTTGGATTTGCTTATATGCTTGACTGTTTAGATAGATGTGTGGTAGTTGTTGCCTTAGTCTAGGTTCAACTGTGCCTAACTAAAAATAAACTTCTACCTCGACCTAGTCCGGGGTTGGCAATTGTTCTAGATTTTGCCACTGATCTTTGGACTAGAGTCGCGGGGCCCAGTAATCCGGATGCGGGATATGATTGGAGATCCGGGTAGGATCAGTATGTGCAAACGGTAATTATCTATCTTAGGTCTCGCATAGCAAATCAACTCTTACAGGTCCACTATGATTTTGTTGAACTTAAACCTATGAACTCACAGGTAAGTGACCTTTTAACATGATTTCTCAGGTATTTAAGAGATGTTTGGAATACTTGATTCGATTGGAAGCTTGGCAAGAAGGTGGGTTCAAGGATCATTTCTGACTCTGATAAACTATGGGGACCTATTTTATTAAACTATGTTTTGGGCCTAATATTTATACTTTTGGATTAAATGTTTTGAATATTTAAATTTGGGATTGGTTTTGAATGTTAAATGACTATCTTTTTTCTATACTTATGTGCGATACCAATCCAATAGTAACGCCCCGAAAACTTGATTTAGTCTTCCGCTGTACCGAGATTTGGGGGTGTTACAATGACGTCGGGAGTTTCATCCTTTGACCTCAAAAACTTAACCCAAGTAAACCGAGAGTAGTCATCAACCACGGCTAGCACATATTTCTTCCCGTTTATAGTTTGAACTCTCATTGGTCCGCACAAATCCATATGTAGAGTATGAAGGAATTCCATGATTGAGTTAGCATGTTTGGTTTTATGGGCATATTTCTTGCTTTTTCACAATTGGCATGCTGAACAAAGATGATCTTTTTCATACTTTAATCTGGGCAAGCCTCTTACGAGGTCCTTTCTAGAAAGATCATTTATGGTTCCGAAGTTCAAGTGATTGAGATGACGATGCCATAACCATGACTTTGTTTTAGAAGCCTTTGATAACAAGCAGATTGGAGAAGACTTCATCATATCTTCGATAGAGATGGTGTACAGATTAGTTCCATGTGTTCCCTTTAAAAGTTCAACACCATCTAGTTCTCTAATGAAGCAAGAATGTTTTCTAAAGGCCACTTCTAGATCAGAGTCACATAATTGACCAACAGAGAACAAATTATGACCAAGACCTTCAACATAATATACCCTGGAGATTACACTATCTCCAAACATGTAGTATCCATAACCCATGATAGCTCCAAAATGGTCGTTCCCAAATCTAACAGTACCGATGAATCTATTCACAAAGTTCTTGAGCCGTGAGCGATCTCCAGTCATATGCTTTGAACAGCCTGAGTCCAAATACCACAAAACGATTTGTACGACCTGCAGTTGAACACAGACAAGTATGGATGACTGGATAATTTGGATCCCCATGAGAGAATGGGTTCCGTTTGGTTAGTACACGAGATTGGAACACCCACATCAGCAATAGAAACAATGACATCATTAGTAGTGGATGCAAGACTAGTAGTGGCAGTGGACCTATTTGAAGTGTGACAACTTCTTAAAGGTATGATTCTACCAGTAGGCTTCCATTTATTAGAGGGCATTGATCTAAATAATTTAGGGCATAATTCATTCAATTTGAATTTTCGGCCAGTAGGTTTCCATTGATAACCCACATTTCTAAATTTTCTTCCTGTAGGCTTCCAATAATTACTAAACCTTTTTCTAATAGGCTTCCAGACATCCTTAACCTGTTTAGCATTTCTTACATTTTTCTTGGAGATTTAACAACATTTTTCAACTCATTCACAACACATTCATGATTAATACCAGAAAACCACACATTCATTACATGTTTTGCAAATAGTAGCAGAATTCGAATTAATTACAGTACACTTATAGCTAATACTAGAATCAACACGATTCATTTTATTCAGCTCAAACTTATTCTTCCTAGGGTGTTTTTCTACTTTATTCTCTTCAACACTCTTGGCTCGCATGGTCCTATCTTGCATTGTATTGCCTGAAGGCTTTGACCCGCTAACCTTAGTGTCACTGATTACTCCTGTAGAAGGAACGATGGGAATATTATCTGGTGATACTACTCTTTGCATTTGTGGTCTAGAAGTCTTTGGGATCTGAGACTTTATAAGGCACATCAAAAGTCACATTCTGGACTTTAGGTATAGAACTTGGTGTAACTATTCTATCTCGCCTATTACCAGATTTAGGACTTGTGACAATTACATATTCTAAGAGTTCCTGAGATCGTTTGGCATCCATGCAGGCATAGGTGATCGCACTATCACGAGTTTTTTCTATTCTATCATCTTCTACAAGCTCAGGGAGACTCTTTAAACTATCCCTAAGTTATGAAAGATATGCTAGATGTGCAAGTTCATTATTCCTAAGTGGAGGGGGAATATACAACATATCAATAGCATACTTATCACGTGCAGAGTCCTTTGGAACAGAATATTTCCAATTTGGGACTGGCAATTTTCCTTTCACTACACGCTTCAGATTCTCAATTTCGTTAAGCAAAGAAGTTACCTTTTCAATGTGTTTATCATGATTAACTTTGAATGAGTCACATAAATTTTTGTTTTGATCATTAACTTTTGAAATTTCAGCTTTAAAACATTCATTTTCCTTTTGCAAGTTATCAATAATGTTTTGAAGTTGGAAATTCTGAGAATCTAAAGGTGGAGGCATACGGGAGCCAGTCACTTCATCCTTTTCACCATTCAATTGTGAAATTTGGGCTTTCAACTTTTTGATCGTGTTACAATGAGCTCGGATCTGTTCATCACGTTTGTTGATTTCAAAAACGACATCAAACTCAGGAGCATCCGAAGATGTCTTGGCATTTGAGGTTTTAACATTTTCTTTCAGATGTTGATATTTTAATTGTAAACCAAGATATTCAACTTCCAATTTAGAAAAATTCTTGACCATGTTATCATGATCGTATTTTTTGATTTTATCATGCAATTTTGAATTTTTGGTCTCAAGCTCAATGACACGATCCTGGGAGACTTTCAATGCAATTGATAATTCATGAAATTGAGAAGCAGTAATGGAATAATTCGTAACAGTATAGAACACATCTTGAGCAATACATCTAGAAATCAAATTATCTGTTAATACAAATAAGCCGTAAAAACGTTTATTTATATTTTACGATCTTCTAATGTTTTGTCGATAACAAACGTAAAATCATTTTTAACGAAACAAATAAAATACGTAAATGACTTGAGCCAATAGTTTTCTAACACACTTACGTTTTCACATAAAACAATAAAACAAGTATAAGTGATTTTATGATTTAATAATACATATGTACAACAACTAGTGTTTACATATTGGGCAAATATATACATAACTAGTATGTATTATAATGTGTAATATAAATGGGTAGAAACTTAAGTATTTGACTCATTGACTAAATACATTGAATATAGTTGGGTACAACCCAAAGTCCATGACCCATACCTATGGAGCTTGACCCATAACCCATTGCATGTCATACATAGTTTTAATCCATGGCCCATAGTTTTAATCCATGAACCATGGACTAGATGCATTGCATCTTGGAGATACATTGTATCTACTTTGATACCATGATCCATAACCTATAAACCATGACCCAAAACCTATGGGCAAAGGGGAGCGTCCCACGGATCCCCAGTTTTGCACTGGACGGATCCCTCAAGTGAGGGATCCGTGGGATCCGTGGAACAGTAGATGTTTTCTCTCTATAAATAGTGAGCCATTTCTTCATTGTTTCTTGCCCCTTTCTCACATATTTTTTTCTTTGAGTTATAAACTCTCTAACCTCAGATCCAAGTGATCTATGTATGTAGTTTTGTTTTTGTGTGATTCTCTAGGTTCCTCTTAAAGACGAGATCACCATCTTTTGAAGACAAGCAAGCTCAAGTCCATGAGCTGCCATGCTTCGTTATCATCAAGATTACTGAGGTTCTCTTGTTGATTGTTCTCTTCTTTCTCATAAGAAGTGTAGTGTTGAAGACATTAGTAAAAGGTGTCTAAAGGGCCAAGACGAAGACATTAGTGAAAGGTGTCAAACGTCCATATTAGAAGCACTAGTGAAGAGTGCTTGGAAGTCAAGGCTAAAGGCATTGAGGTTGTCTAGAAATCAAGTCAAGGGCATTAGTGAAAGGTGCCTAAGGTGTACATTCGATATGGTGTGTTTTGATGTACAAGATAGATTAGTATTGGATCCAAGGATATTGATATCCTTGATGATGTTGTAATAAGGAGTTAGTCTCCTTTGGGGTATAAGTGTTGTGTCGTGTTGGGTAGTAGTTCCTCCATTGTAACGGAACTCGGTATCTAGCCTAGTACCGGATAAAGGGTAGGCGACGTTATGATAGGTTTGGTTCTCCTTGGTGAAAGGACCCGGTGGTTAGCCTAGTACCGGAAAAAGAGTAGGCAACGTTGTGAAGGTTTCTCCACCATAAGGAGTCAGTGTTGTGTAGTGATTACGAACTCTCGAGTAGGTGACTCGGGGAGTGGAGTAGGGTAAGGAAGGTGTCCTTGTAGCCGAACCACTATAAATACTCGCGTTGTGGTTTTGTGCTTCTTACTCTTGATCTTTTCATTACATATTTATATTTCTATATGTTTGTTTATCAACATCCAACACACATCAAAATAGATTGACATAAGTCGATCTAAATAGTTTATAACAAAGTTTTAATTGGTAAAACTATTCAACCCCCCCCCCCTTCTAGTTTTCCACATTATCGTTAAAGATGTGAAGGTTATTCCTCTCAATTTCATTGCTCTTTAGCTCACATTCATTTATTCTTACCTCGTTTTCCATTTCATTAAACACCTTTTTCGTTTCTTTAATCTCTGTATCTATGCCCTTTTGAAGACTCTCAAATTGTTCTTTTAGTTGTTTAAAGAAAAGCATGACCTCAGTTAAATACATTATTTAGTTTGCTCAAAACCCCTTTCCCCTTCAGTTATCCCTGTAGGTATGATTCTCTTCTTACACGTTTTCTCAAAATCAACGAATAGTTGGTAAAATACATATATGCTGATTAAGGTTTTGCTTTGGGTGGGAAGAGTTCTAGGCACTAAATGTATAGGTGTATTTGGAGGATACACAGTGGCTGGAGGCAATTTCCTACAGGGGGGATTCTTTTCAACAAGATTATCAGCTTTTTGCTTATCCATGTCTTTCTTCTAAAACACTTGTTCAGGGGTCAACCGAGTTTGAGGTCTAAACTTATTCAAGGCAATCCAATTTTCCTTAGTGTAATCGTGGGATTTAAGCGTTATATTATTCTCTATACACCAAGGTTCTTTTATTTTCTTTGCCATTTTCTCTTTAAAGGCATCTTCTAACTTTCTATCCTCTTCAGTGCCTTCTATACATGATGGTGTTTGTCTAGGCTTAAGGATCTCATTACCATCATAAACTACCTTTTGAGCAGCTCTAGCTATTTTACCATACTCAGGATTGGGTTCCTCTACAAGGGGAATACTATGCTTATCGCTTAAGACTCTATGTTTAGTGATCATGTGAGCAGTCTGAATGGTGTTCCCTTGCATGTACAACTTGTTTTCAAGTTTGTTCTTCGAAGTTTTTAGGTTGGAAAACTCATTTAAAAGTTTTGATTCTTTAGCATTGAATTCCTGCTTAAGCACTTTTACATTTTCTTGAAGTTCTTGCTTTTGCTTAGCAGTTTTATTAAGCTTTTCTTGTAAGGAATTTAACTCTTGT